>OY728159.1:776161255-777361255 GCA_963277665.1 Viscum album
AATTTATTCTGATGATCTATAGATAGAGAAAATCGATTTTAAAAGTACCATTATTTACAATGACATGGAGGAGGAATTATACATGATGTAACCCAAGGATTTCAATTACCATCCAAAGGAGGACTGTTTTTAATATGAAGTGAATGTTATACCACATAAAACAAGAACCTCAATAATGGAATTGAATGATCAAAACTTCTATGGCTAGGAATTCTTTTTTCATGGTGTGACTCTGATCATTGTTATTATCTAAATTCATGTTATTATGGGACTTACCTCATATTCTTACTTTTTATGGATGACATGTTGTTGGTAGGTCCAATGGTTTCATGGATTCATTATATCAAGTGAATGTTTTCTTAAAGATATGAAATAAATGATATTTACCACCAATTCACACAAATCATGTGGACATTACATAGAGATTGAAAATATGTTATGATTCTGTTATGTACGAAATAGTTCATTTGAAAGATCCTTAATAATTTTCAAATAAAGGTATATAATTCTATCTTAACCCCTTGCTAAACACTTCATGTTATTCAATGAGTATTTACATGTAATAGATGATTTTCCATGTATATGGAAAATGAACAATATATATAATTTATCAATTTTTTTATGCTCAGGATTATTTGTATGGAGCCATACATTACCGTTTTAGTGAATTTTGTTTTGTGGGTTTTTACAGAACCTGAAAGAAACCTTGGGATAATGTTAATGTGATCATCTATAACTTAAAAGGGATCATATGATATGATTTTTTGCTTTTGGTAATAGTAAATACTATTGGGATTCATATATATATATATATATATTATCTAGGTATCCAGACGCAGTTAATATTATCAAATTATATATGATTACTTTTCATTGAACAATTTATTTGGATGTTTGTACTTCAACATGTGGTTTTTTTTTGAAAATAACAAAATTAGAATACATAGAAACTACAAATTCTTCAAAATATTTAGTAATGATAATTTTCATTTTAATAAATTTTTGAAGGGAAATAGATGGAGTAATTTTATCCCATAATTTTTATAGTTTAATCAACATTTCCAAAAATTTGTTGTTTTTAGTTAGAACAAAACACATTAACATGAATTTCCATTTTATCAGAAATATGATGGATGAAAATGTTTTAGATCTATATAATAAATCTATGAGGAGAAATATTGTTGAAATTTTAATAAAAGTGTTCATCCAATAATTTCTTGGCTATCACTATGCCTCATTTGGATTCTATTGAATAGAAGATAATAAAAAAATGACATGCACAATGAATAAGGAGGAGTTTTTCCTTAGTATCGATGGATTTTGGATATATCCTTGACAAGATATTAATGAGGGATATTATTGGGGTTGTGAGTAATTTATTCATGTTATTGGAATTATTTTTCTAGGAGAAGAAACTTTAGTATACACAATTTCATTATTTATGTCATGGTCATTGAAAACTTCAACACACTAGAATGTCTTCCTAATGATGGGTTCCAATGAGAGGTTGGGTAGGCTAGTCTACATACATAAAATTAATAGATATGATAGAATCATTCATATGGATGGGTATTATTAATTTTTTACCAATGATAGTATTTGATTTTATTTTGTATATATAAGAATAGTTAATCAAAATGAGTAATGACTGTATTTCATGGATGGTGGTATAACCAATTCAATTAGTTCCGATCCTATATAAAAGGGTGTTGGGATCAAATGATAATATTCAAATGAATGTTACAATTGTAATTTTTTCTTCAGTGAATGTGAATAAATTTTTTCATAGTTCATAATATTTTTCTATGGTCTCCAGGGTTGTAGGAAAAAAATGAAAACAACATACCTTTTTTGAACACTTTATATTTTCCTATTGTTTTCTCATGCATGTTTATTTATGAGTTTCTTGATGTGTGTGTGAGTGGATGGAAAAACTGTCTGGGATTATTTTATATAAATTCTATTAATTATGGTTCTTTAATATGATTGATTTTGTTTGGGTTTGACTTAACAGTGTAGGACTATTTGTGTGTGTGTGTGTGTGTATGAGATCTTCTAGTGAAATCATGTTTTGTCACACCATGATTGTATAGTCATGTCATGTAACAACAATTTTATTAGTTTTTTATAATATGATAAACTAGTTTTACTAATTATTAAAAATTTATTTGTCGTTAATTTAGTTTTGTAAGAGTGTAGTTCAATCCCTATAGCTCACTAATTTCATTCTCTTTAAATTTGTTTTTTACAATTCATGGTCCATTCATCCCGAAAGTCTTCATATGGAATTTTTATGGGTCAGAATCATATTCCTACTTCATATTTTTTTGGTTTTATTGTTATTTTGGTGAGTATAATCTAAAATATTCCTTTTATTGTATTTTCTCTGATTTCACAAATTTCCACTTCATGAGTCGAATCAGCTAATAGTATTTGATATGATGGATATCTCTAACACTAAATATTTTGTTCCTAGATATTTACTTCATCTTACATGTCTTCTGGGTAATGTGATATATGACCATTGGAAGGCACATTCATGTGACAGTACCAAAAAAAGTTGGGGTATCTGGGATATATGGGGGTTGTCATAGGGTGATATAAAGAGGATTCATGTGATGATGTTATTGGATACACCGGGAAGGTGTGGTGTAGTGGTTGTAGGACCAATATCTTTCATGAAATTCATTCTTGTGACACATGGAATTGTTATGAGTTCTTATATTAAATATATCTCATGGTTTATATAGTGTGGGATATTCATGTGGAACATGGGGTGACGTTCATCACTAATGTAATTGGCGCATAGGTTCAATATTTTATGGAACTAGGAGTTTGGTGATACCTATCTCTATTTGGATGAGATTATTTTGGTTTCATGTATATATAAACAGACATACAATATGGATTAAAAAACTAGATATTATAATTATCCTTTATAGATTAGTGGATTATTGTTAGGTCCACTAGGCTAGATATCTTGAGAGGGGGGTGAATCAGGGTATGAAAGACTAAAATGAGTAGCCCTTTTTATCTTTTTTTTCTGTTAGAAAAAACCCTATTCTATCTCCTTCCTAATACAGTGTATGAAAAAACCTTAAATCATGCATAAGAAATAGAAATTTTACATGTTTCACCCTCATTGGGCTACGTCCATGGACCATAAACTTGCAGTGTGGTGATGTACCAATTCCATTATAAGCGCACTGCTGTTTACAAGTTCGAATTGGACTCACTATCCCACCTGGTTTACAACCACTCACAATATGAAAGCTCATTGCTCTCTCAACTAATGTGTGCCCACTGATTCATTTGAAGATCCAATAACAGTTTATAGAATTGTAGGTCTCTTCATTATATCTAATGAAACATGCATCCTTAACAATTGATAGATTCTCTGTTGACATCCAACTTTCACCCGCAGATGATTCTCACTTTTCACAGGATGCACCGAGAAACCCCCACTTTTACACGCAGCCCTTATGGAACCTTGAACGTAATTCCCTTGACTTTCCCAAAATACAATATTCATGCAACACCTTTTTTACATGCCACCACCAAATTTCACGCGCAGCCTCTACACTTCCTTGCACGTAATTTTATGCTTTTGCGTGAAATCCACTTTTTGCAAAACAAGCCTTTTACGTGCATCACCTCTTTCATGCGAAACAAATTATTTTCTGTGCAAAATATTTTATGTGCAGCCTCTACACTTCCTTGTGTGTAATTCATGGCTTTTCCGTGAAATTAACTTCTCGCGCAACTGTCCTCCTTTCGCGCAACTCTCTTATGCACTCCAGTTTCATGCGCCAGAGCTCGGATACTCTATATGGGTTGAGCTGCTTCGGAATGAAGGGTTCACTTCATATTAATAGGAAAAATCAACCCTGAACAAAAAACCAACCTTAAGAACACAATTCACTTCGAGTGTGAAAAACACATCTTCCGCGCAACATCATTTTTCGGACACTGCTCAAATGTTTTGCGCACCTCAGGCCTTTGCCAATTTTTGAGCATCCGATCTCGAAAAACCTCTTTTGCAAAAAACCACAATCCTCTATTTCTTGCTAAATGATGATATTTCATGCACCAATATCATTCCCGCACACCGGGATAATATTTCACACACAACATTCCTTTTGCGCACACCTCACAAATATTTCATGCACCACTTTATTTTTCAGCACACCGCGCTGATATTTCACGCACCCTGCTGATTTTTTACACGCCGCTTGGTTTTCATGCACCACACTGATTTTTCATGACCCCATATATTTTTCTCACACCGCTCTGATTTTTGGCTCACCTCCCATTTCCAAAAACTCATCTCTCCATTTTCCGATTTTCAGGCCCAAAAATTTGGAAAACACTGGAAAACTGCACCACCTTGTATCTGCTCTTTTAGTACCGCCTCCAGACCATCTGTTCCTTTATTGATGTTCTTCAATCAACCATGGATTTTTGAAATCATACCTCTAACCCATCAAATCACCATTTAATCCACCTTTTTCAACACAGTCATACACCATGTTCGTCTCTGTCAATAAATAAAACATGGAGGCCCTCTTTCTCAACAAACACAATAACCTTAAAAATGATTCAATGATGCCTTAAGGGATTTTTTCACAACAATAACCCCCTTTGGGATTATTGATAAATCTTCTCATAAAAAAATTCTCTGCACTTTTATAGCTCATTGAGGATCCTTCTATCCACTACCACTATTCACCTCTTACGATTAAGATAGCATTCAAGGATTCACTTAACACATACTCTATGCCCACATGAGCAACGCTCGTCGTGAGAAACAAGAGTAAATGAAAATTTCATCAATGAAACATTTCATTTTTGACACCAACTATTGATACCAAACTGATACCAATTACAAAACTAATACCAATTGTGGATTTCCGGAAACCTTCACTCACTCTCACTCTTTTGCATTTATCACGATCCATAGCTATCGTGATATCTATTCTATGATCAATCAGTTATAGCATCGTCAGATTTAAAATCCCCATAGTCTGCTTAATGCTTCAACTCCACTTCACCCTTTCAACTCCCCCTATCTCGCTGCTCCACTTTTCAGCTTCTCCCCGTGTCTTTGATTAAGACATTTTCTCCCTTCCTTAGCCACATTTTCTCTCCCTTGAGGAGTCACTATTTCTCCCCCTTTTTCAACAAACCCAAAGGTCAATTATTTGTGATCATCAACACTGGAAGTAATAAAAATTATCACATTATAGAAAAAACATACCAACTCTAAAGGAAAGGAGGGGGGGCACATCCACACTTTTTCAAGTGTGGAGAGCCGACTGAACTCCCAAAGCCAGTCGATGCCTCTCAAAAGCTTCCCTAGGTAAGGAATTTGTCAGGATGTCTGCAACCTGTAGCTCTGTAGGAAAATACTCCATCTTCAAGATTCCTTGCTCAAACTTCTCCTTGATAAAATGGTACTTTATCTAAATGTTCGTTGTCCTTGAGTGATGGATGATATTTTTTTCGAGATTTATAGCACTTCAGTTATTTCACTTGATTCTGATCAGAGACTTCACTTCAACACCCATATCATCAAATTGCTGCTTCATCCCTAATAATTGTGTGCCAGCTTTACTGGCAGCAATATAATCAGCTTCTACGACGATCAATTAAATACAATCATGATTCTTACATAACCAAGAAATACATAGGCCCCTAAGATAGAAATCACCTCATGGCATTGATTTCCTATCATCCACTGAATCGGCCCAATCTGCATCAGTACATCCCAATAACTCTATTTGAGATTTTTCATTAAACATAAACCCAAAATCCACCATTCCCTTAATATAATGAAGTATTATCTTCACAAAAAGCATGTGGCTTTCCTTGGGATTACATTGATACTGTGCTACTTGGCATGTGGAGAAAAAAATATCAGGTCTTATCGCTATCAGGTACAGTAAACTACCAATAATCTGCCTGTTTTCTGTGATGTTAACTGCCTTCCTATTATCATCTTTTGATAATTTCATCCGAGTTGAAACTAGAGTCTTCATATCCTTGTAATATTTTATTCCAAATCATCTCAAAACCTCTTTTAAATATTTACATTAAGAAATTAATGTGTCATTCCTTCCTTGTGACAACTGTAGACAAAGGATAAATGTTAGCTCTCCAATCATTAACATTTCAAACTCACTTTTCATGAATTCAGAAAATTGTCTGCACTTAGCTTCATCTGATCTGCCAAATATTATGTCATCAACATAATCCAACACCATCATCCTTTGATTGTTGTTGTTGTTGAAATAGATATTGTAATCAACTCCACTAAACTGGAAACCAAGCCTCTTAATGTACTGATCAATCCTTGAGAACCATGCTCTTGGTTCTTGTATGAGCCCATACAACGACTTCTCCAATCTGAAAACCTTATTCTCTTCCTCATGAATGAGAAAACCATCTGGATTCTCAATATACACTTCTTCCTATAGAACCCCATTCAAAAATGTAGATTTGATGTCTATCTAGAAGACTTTAAACTTTCGTTGCACTACAATGGATAGAAATAATCTGATTGTCTCTAGTCTCGAAACTGGTGCAATTGTCTCATCAACATCTATTACCTCTATCTGGGAGTATCCTTGCCACAGTAGTAGTGATTTTTTCCGAATCATTGTGCCATATTCATTCATCTTTTTGCGATAGACCCATTTAGTACGGATGACATTCTTATCTTATTGCCTCGAAACAATCTCTCACTTCTGATTCTTCTCAATCTAATCAAGCTCTTCATTCATTACCTGAACCCAGTTTTAATCTTCAACTGCATCAATGAAGCATTTAGTCTCAACCTTAGATAGAAATGATGTCTGCTATAGTGATTTCATTTTTCTTGTCTGAACTGGAGCCGATCGATCACCAATGATGTTTTTCCTATCAATTTTAGCTCGACTCCTTGGCTTTTATGAAGATACAAATTTTCCTTATTCATTCTCATCATCAGTATCTTCTTCCGAATCACTAGCAGTCACCTTTTCTCCTCCTAAGTAACTTTCCTCCTCATTGCTATCATCATGAAATTGTTCACTATGATGTTGAGTATTCTCATCATTTTCCACAAAAGTGACATCATTTATCTCAACTACTATTCCCATCCTTTTATTAAAGCATTTATATGCTTAGCTTTTTCGTGGGTAGACGAGGAATACTCCATCATCTCCATGTGACTCAAATATCATACATTTTTCGTTGTTGGGTATAAAGAACTTACTCCCAATGATTCGGAAGTACTTCACCGTAGGATTCTTCACATACCACATCTCATATGGAGTCTTTCCTTAATTTGGACACAACATAGCCCTGTCAGAAATGTAGACCGATGTCAATACTGGAAGTTCTTTTTCTATATGAATCATTATGTCGATGTTGTTGATGATCCGATTTCTCCTTTGAACCACTCCATTTTGTTGTAGAGTTCTCACTGAGGAAACTTGATGCCTTATCCCATGTTTCTCGAGATAGTATTCTGCCTGACTGTTTGTAAATTCTGTACCATTGTTAGTACGAAGCTTCAAATTTTCTATCCAAGCATCCTTTGACACTCCATCTGGTACCGTTTTATGCAGCTAAACACATCCGACTTATAGGAAATAACAAATACCAATGCCATTCTTCTACATTAATCAATGAAAAGATCATAGTACATCTTTTCATCAATTTCTCTTCGTGTTATAGGATTGTAAACATCAGCTAGAACCAATTCAAGCACTCTTTCTATCTTCTTTTCCTTTTCCTTATATATCTTTCTGATGAGCTTCCCTAGTTGGAATGCATTGCACGTGTGTGTATGATCATGTGATTGGTTAGGGAGGTCTCTTGCTGCATCACACTTTTCCAGATCTTTCAGGGATGGTTGGCATAGATGACCATGTCTCTTATGACACAATTTGTTCTCTTCCTCTCTGGATAAAAATAAAATATCTTCTTCTCTACATACAAGGTAGAGATTCCTTTTTTCCTTTCTTCCCTTTAGTATTATTGTACCATCTCTTCCTATGAAGACACAGGTCTTCTTGGTAAACTATATAGTATTCCCTGAGTCACTCAATTGGCTGAAACTAAGCAAATTGTGACTGAGACCTTCTACAACTAAGACATCACCACGCCTTATTTGTTTGCCCCCAAACTTGGACTTTACCAATCCAATTATCTTCAAGCCTTAATAATTTCCAAACATAACAACTCCTTCATTGTCATATTATATGCTGGTAACTAGATCCTTGTTACCTGTCATTTGAGACGTACAACCACTATCAAATATCCACACACAAGAACGGTCTGATGCTTTAAGGGAAATTTTATCAACCACTGACTTCTCTGTTCTCTTATTCCTGGTCCATAATTTTGACTCCACACTCGGTATATATTGAGGATTATGATCATTCTCAGAGTATGATGGAATTAATTTATCTTTAAAAGATTCAAATCTATTTTGTGTTTTCAACTCACCTCTCGGTTCATTAAATTACTGCTTGTGAACATTTTATTTCTACTTCGGCACATTCCACCGCATGGTCGAAGTGTAGTACCTTGCCATGTGCCCAAATCCTTCACACCAAAAACAATGTCCTTCAAAATAAGTTCCGTCGAACCATTCTTTGTTTGGTTCCCACCTTAGTTCTTGTGCCCTTTGATATCTTATAGCAATAGAACACACACTTTGTGAGTGTCCCATCTTTCCACAACAATAACACTTGATGCAGGTGAATTCCTATGTGTCGCTTCTATATTGCCAGTAGTCCCTTGAGTTCCTTGAGTTTTCTGATTCTACTTTGTACCCACATCAATTTTCATATTTAGAACATGTTCTTGCGGTTTGACTTCTTCTCTGGCTGCTTTCTATTTTTTATCAAGCCTCAAATCAGCCTTAACGTCTGAGCTTGATTGCTGCTTCTTTTCTACTTAACTACTAGGATCCTCTATCATCTTTCCAGTATTCAGAATATTCTTCTTTCCCAAGAACATTTTGGGAATAAAAGTTTTTTTATAGATCCTTAACTTTTTTCCATATACCTACAAATTCCTCTTCATGCTCTTTGATACGCTTGACGTGATCCTTCACTGTGATATTCCAGCCATCGATCTCCTTATTCTGTTTTCAATCCAGAGATTGTACTCACTAACTGACTCTAAATTCTCTGGCACTGATGACTTTAGTTTCTAAATTTCTTCCATTAACTCAGACTTTTCTTCTTCTTTCTACTATTTGTAGAGTTTGGAATCATAGACAACATTGTTGGATTTCTTTGTTTTAGCCCTCCAAATATCTATCTCTTCAAGAGCATCCTCTAACTCAGCTTGCATATCTACTCTTCCTTTAACTTATTCTTCTTCATCAATGTTGGTTTCTTCCTTCTTCTGAGCACAACCATCAACTGCCACCATATAATTTTCCCCACAATCTTTGCAGTTTTCAATCTCATTATCCTCTTCATCCTCAGACTCTTCTAAACATTCAAATTCTTATGAAAGAAGATTTTTCTTCATGAAGAAATTTATCTTGAATTTTTTCTTCCCTTTCAAAAACACAGAATACATCTTCTTGGGAATTTTGACTTCATCATCATCGTTATCATTATCTTGAAACTTTTTGGGGAACATTGCCGCATGAGGACCAAACTTTCCACATCGAAAGGATGCTAGTAGAAGTTTCCCTTTGAACTTTCCTTTTCCTCATGGCAGATTTGAAGAAAGGAATGACATCACCTCATATGTCTCTTCTTCTTGTTGAGAATCTTCAATGGTGAGCATCTTAAGGGCCTTAAATTCCACTTCTTTGGATTTCTCATTTTCCACATCATCATTATCATCATTTCTCATTTCATATGTAACAAGTGTGCTCTGCATGTTATCCATTTTCATCACTTTTGGGTCTTTATCTTCCAAAACTGAATGTTTCGGATTGAACTAAGGTGAAAGTTTCTCAGGATGTGATTAAAAATTTATATCTTCAATAACTTCTCTATAACCTCTCATGTACTCCACTACAATATTTACCCTGTCAAAGAATGCATCAACAGATTAATTTGGGTTCATTCTTAGATCTTCATACTTTTTCCACAACACATGCAGCTTTGATTTTATGACCTTTGTATCACCTTCATATATGTTCAACAACTTTTCCCACACATCATGTGTTGTTTTTCATGACATCACCTTGGTATAAATTGCATTAGACACAGATCTCCCTAAAGCATTGATTCCTTTTGCGTCAGTATCCAATTCTCTATGCTCAGCTTCTGATAATGCACCACTATTAATATCAGGTGTGATACTGTGCATTTCTGCTATAAACACATCGATTCCAAATATCGGAAGTACTGTTTCATCCTATTCATCCATAGATGAAAATTATTCCCATCAAATATCATAATCCTTTTTTGATTTAAGACTTCCATCTGAGAGTGAAATTTATATAAAACTTTCCCTTCAATACCAATTGTTAGGTCCACTAGGCCATATACCTTAAGGGGGGGGGGGTGAATCAGTGTATAATAGATTAAAACGACTACCCATTTTGATCTTGTTTTGATATTAGAAAAAACCCTCATCTCCCTCCTTCCCGATATAGAGTATGAACAAACCATATAGCATGAACATGACACATCAATTTTTACTTGGTTCACCCTCACTGGGCTTCGTCCAAGGAGGATACACCTACAATGTGCTGATTTACCAATTCCACTATAAGCGCACTACTGTTTACAAGTTCAAAATGGACTCACTCTCCCTCCGGGATTATGACCACTCACAATATGCAAGTTCACTACTCTCTCAACTGAAGTGTGCTCACAACTTCTTCATAATACCCACTCACAGTTTATAGAGTTGTAGGTCTCATCATTATCTTTAATGAAATCTTCATCCTTAACTCTTTATAGATGCTCTATTGGCGTCCAAATTTCACCTGAAGTTGAATCTCACTTTGCACTAGATGCATAGGGAAATCCCAAATTTTACGCGCAGCCCTTATGGCACCTTGTGCGTAATTCCCTTTCCTTGCACAAAATACAATTTTAGCACAACACCTCTCTTACAGCCCAACACTAAATTTTACGTGCAGCCTCTACAATGCCTTGCGCGTAATTTTCAGCTTTTGCATGAAATCCACTTTTCTCAAAACACCCCTTTTATGCGCAACACCTCTTTTACGCGAAACAAATTATTTTCCATGCAACAGCTTTTACACGAAACACCACTTTTTCACGCACCGCACTGATTTTTCGTGCACCACTATATTTTTCGCACACCACTCTAATTTTTCACGCAGATCCCTTAGTAAGAGTGTAGCTCGATCCCTATCACTCGCTAATTTCATTTTCTTTAAAAAAAGTTTTTTTACAATTTGTTGTCCATTCATCGTGAATGTATTCGTATGGAATTTTTATGGGTCATAATCATCTTACTCCATCATATATTTTTGGTTTTATTGTTGTTATGGTGAGTATAAACTAAAATATTTCTTTTATTGTATTTTCTATGATTTCACAAATTTCAATTTTATGAGTCGAATCAGCAAATGGTATTTGACATGTTGGATATCTCTAACACTAAATATTTTGTTCCTAGATATTTCCTTCATTTTTCATGTCATCTCTGTAATGTGATATATGACCATGGGAAGGCTCATGCATGTGACAGTACCAAAACAAGTTGGGGTATCTGGGATATATGGGGGTTATCACGTGGTGATATAAATAGGATTCATTTGATGATGTTATTGGATACACCGGGAAGGTGTGGTGTAGTGGTTGTTGGACCCATATATTTCATGAAATTTATTCTTGTGACACATTGAATAGTTATGGGTTCTTATATTCATTATATCTCATTGTTACTATAGTGTGGGATACTCATGTGTTACCTGGGGTGACGGTCAGTACTAATGTAATTGGCACATAGGTTCACTATTTTATGGAACCAAGAGTTTGGTGATACCCATCACTATTTGGATGAGATAATTGTGGTTTCATGTCTATAGAAACGGACACACAATATGGATTCAAAAACTAGATATTATAATTATCCTTTATAGAAGTGTGGATTGTTATTAGGTCCACTAGGCTTGATACCTAGAGGGGGGGGGGAGTAAATCAAGGTATGACAGATTAAAATGACTACCCCTTTTGATCTTGTTTTGATGTTAGACGAAACCCTCTTCTATCTCCTTCCCAATACAGTGTAAGAATAAACATTAAAACATGTATAGGATACAACGATTTTTACTTGGTTCAGCCTCACTGGGCTATGTCCAAGGAGCATACACCATCTGTGTGCCGATGTACCAATTCCACTATAAGCGCACTACTGTTTACAAGTTCGAAGCGGACACATTGTCCCACCTGGTTTACAACCACTCACAATATGAAAGCTCACTGCTCACTCAACTGAAGTGTGCACACTGCTTCTTTAGAAGATCAAATCACAATTTATATACTTGAAGGTATCTTCATTATCTCTAATGAAATATGCATCCTTTACTATTGATAGATGCTCTGCTGACGTCCAACTTTCACCCGCTGTTGAATCTCACTTTACACAGGATCCACCAGGCAACCCCCATTTTTACGCGCAGCCCTTATGGAACCTTGAGCGTAATTCCATTTCCCTTCACAAAATAAAATTTTCGCTCAACACCTCTTTTACACCCCACCACCAAATTTTACACGCAACCTCTACAATGCCTTGCGCGTAATATTATGCTATTGCGTGAAATTCACTTTTCGCAAAACACACCTTTTACGCGCATCTCCTCTTTCACGTGAAACAAATTATTTTCTGTGCAACATATTTTACACGCAGACTCTACACTTCATTTCATGTAATTCGTGGCTTTTGGGCGAAATTCACTTTTTGCACAATAGTCTTCCTTTCACGCAACTCTCTTGTGCACTCTAATTTCACGCGACAGAGCTCAGATACTCTATATAGCTTGAGCTGCTTTGGAATGAGGGGGTCACTTCATATTTATTGGAAAAATAAACCCTGCGCAAAAAACCTTCCTTAAGCACGCAATTCACTTAGAGTGCAAAAAACACATCTTCCGCGCAATATCTTTTTTCATGCACTGCCCCAATTTTTCGCGCACCTCATGCCTTTGCCAATTTTCGAGCTTCTGATCTGGAAACACCACTTTCGCAAAAAATAAAAATCCTCTATTTCTTGAAACACGATGATATTTCACGAACCAATTTCTGTTTCACACAACACACTAATATTTCATGCACAACATTCCTTTTGTGCGCACCGTGCTAATATTTCACGCAACACTTTATTTTTCCGCGCACCGTGCTGATATTTAATAAACCTCATTGATTTCTCACATGCCACATTATTTTCTGCGCACCACGCTGATTTTTCACGCGCCACTATATTTTTCACACACCGCATTGATTTTTCAAGCACATCCCTTTTCAAAAAATGGATCACTCCATTTTCCGTTTTTCTGGCCCAAAAATTTAGCAAACACTGGAAAATAGCGCCACCTTGTATCTGCTCTTTTTGTACAGCCTCCAGATCATCCATTCCTTTGTCGAGGTTCTTCAATCAGTCATGTATTGTTTAAAGTATCCCTTAAACCTGAAAAATCACCATTTAATCACCCTTTGTCAACACACTCATACACCATGGTCTGCTCTGTCAACAAACAAAACATGGAGGCCCACTTTGTCAACAAACACAATAACCTAAAAATGCTTCAATGATGCCTCGAATGATTTTTCCCATCAATTATGGTGATGGTATTAGATATTTAATTAGAGGAGGGATATATTATACATGTCTATAAGAAGATTTGGATATTGAGATTACTATTTGATGGAATAACTCTCACCATACATGAAGGATATTTTGAAATTGATTATATGGGAATATTAAATGAAGTGTGGTCATTTTATGTTTATTAATCCTTGGGACGATTGAGAAAAACAATTCGGAGCAATTTTAGTGGTGTGTGGTTTGGTGATGTCTCATTCTCTAGATGGACATATGTATGATGATTAATCATTGTTTTTAATGAGATTCTAGGTGATTCATCTTTATACTGCAATGTGTATTCATATTGTGGGTGCATCATCCCACTACTATAATACCCAAATAATGTAATGGGTTCAACCATTATTTGTTGATCTTGGTGTGAAGAAGGACAAGATTACTATTTTAATAATATTATATATTATATTTAAAAAACTCATATATGTATTTCTATTATCTTGGGTAACCATTTGAGTAATACTAGTGATTTAATACTAAAAACCTTAATGAGACCTCTTTGACATATAAAAACATTATGGTTTGTAAAATTATATGTGAAAGGGGCCTTATCTTTGGAACTTAGTAGATTATAGTGTTATTCATACATGGGAGGATTGTGATAGATAGGTGGATATAAGGTGTTTAGCTATATTTTTTTTCATTGAGTCGTGATTGAATACGATCCTCCAATAGGAAATTTTAGTTTTTATTTTATTTTTAGGACATTGAGAAGTTTTATTTTTTATACCATATGTGATATTTTTGGGTGGGGTTGCACTATTTTTATATTAGTTGATGTTTCATTCCATTGTTATTGTATATTTATTCAAATATGGTATAATTCCTTGATTATCACCACATATACCCTCACTATTGGCTAATATACTTTCATGTATTGAGAGGCATGCATATGTTAATCATGACTCTAAATAGGGTATCGTTCAACTAATCTTAATGAAGGATACTATAAGTGAAATCACAAAATGGATGATAATAATAGCTTTTCTCGATAATGAAGTGTTTCA
The DNA here is from genome assembly GCA_963277665.1 of Viscum album. Classification (NCBI taxonomy): domain Eukaryota; kingdom Viridiplantae; phylum Streptophyta; class Magnoliopsida; order Santalales; family Viscaceae; genus Viscum; species Viscum album. The sequence goes on from OY728159.1 coordinate 776,176,078, forward strand.
AATCCATTATATAGGGAATATGAGTCAAATAAAAATTACCAATGGATTTAATAACATTACATATATTATGTCGAAACTATCCTTTTAGGGTCATCTTTTATTGATTAATATGTATATTAAAACTCTTTTTGGATTCATATTTAGTATAGTACTAATTATTTGATGTGTTGATTACTAAAAAAATAATCAAATTATAATATTTGGTTAAATGAAATCACATACCATTCTCATAAACACATTGACAAGGTATTGTATACCATATGATGATATTGGCAACACCATGGTGACTATCACTGTGTAGTGGTCAGTGATTCAATGCAAAAAATATAAAATAGAAATTTTAGTTGATTTTTGTTTAAAAATTCATATTTATTATTCTATGTTATGATGAATCTTAATACTTATTATTTAGTTTTGTATTTAAAGTAGAGTTAGTTGAATGATCTTTTATATGTAATAACATAGTTTGTGGTCCGATGTTTTGATGAGATAAATTGAATGATCTGTCTACATTGATATAGTTAATGGATGTAGTTATGTGTATAATTTAATTATATAATGGTACTAAAAACATCATTAGATGTAAAGCTACATACATTAGAAAATGATGACGCTCAATATGATATGGAAAGAGTACATGAAGATCTCAAAATGTGACCATTGGAGTTTGATATGGTATACGTAATAAATTGGACTATGGTTTAATTAGAATATAAGATAATGAATTTTTTTATCCTTATTGTAGCTAGGTTATAGATTTCATTATCTTATTACATTGAGGGATTCATATTTTAAATTAAATTATATTTATTTATTCTAACGATCTACCAGGGTGTGAGGTATCATTGTAAATCATTTGACATCTATTTAAATTGTTAATTTTATGATCCTCTAGGATTGAAGAGGTGTCGGGTCTAGAAACGTGGTCTATTTTATATTTCAATGATCAAATTGATTCTTGGGGAATGAAAGATATACCATTCAATAGGGTTACTATTGATGAGTTTTAGGTTGTTGGACATGATACCAACCAAAGAGATCTAGGAGTAGTTCGGGGACTATGCATCTTGAAAAAGTTCTAGGATTGATGATTTATACCTTTTGATAGGTGTATAGCAGAATAATTTCTTCAGTGGAATGTATACCTTTGTTTATGAAATTTATACACCTACTTAAATGGTTTAAACGTGAATATTTTACTTATTAGAAGTATTTTTGTAATAAAATCATTTCAGGGATATTCACATTTATTTCACTATTAAAAGAATATTATTTCATTGGAGTTATATTTTCATACGATTTATTATTTTTATTGGATAGTTTTTATATTATAATAAGTTTATTTTCAAATACTTTCTACATTGTTTCTTATTCCAATTAAAAAGTTATCTTCTAACATTCTATTTTACATTATCATTAATTTTATACTCTAATTTGATTTGTGATTGTAATTTATGATCAAATAAATATTTTCATGGGTTGAAAATTTTTAAATCATATTTTGTCTATAAGACACCCCTCTCACATTTTTTTTCAATATTATTAAATCCACCTAATACAAAACCTCTAAATAATAATAAATACTCACAGACTCTATGAAAAACATCAACTCTCTTTATGAATAATCAAAATTACTTTGGATATGATTTCCATATTCCCTCCAAAATTTTTGTTCAAAATAACTATACAAAAACTAATAATTATTCAAGGAAATCATGTGTGGCCCTATGAGGATTTTTAGTATTGAAAATAATTATGAAATAACTAATATAAAATTATAATAAATAGTTGACTCTAGATTAATATTATTACTACTCAATTTAGAAATGGGAATGGTGTGACCTGGATCAAACATAAACATGTCTCGATATAATCATATTGAAAACAATATTTATCTATGTAAATTATTTTAATTATTATATAATACCTTTTTAAAATTTACCATCTAATAACTAAGTATGAAACCTATAAATCTAGCATAGGAAAACTCATATGTTCATTATTCTCTAAAATATAAAATCTAGTATGAATTAGTACATCACATTTCATTTATACATATATTTGGTAACATCCCATGACATTAAATTCAGAATGTCCTTGAATTTTATATGTATAATTCAATCATGGGACCATATGTAATAATTTGTATATGAAAGGAAAATTTTTACCTTAAACAAAATTGATGAAATGATAAAAAACATATTAACCACTCCTGAGTAGCTCAGCTTAAAGTACATCAAAAGAATGTTGATCAATATATATTGGTTTAACGGATATTTATTTTGTTTACCTCAATTAATGGTGATTCTTTTTAATAATATTCCCCCATGTATATTAATAACCACATGAAATTCCATGTCATAAAATTTCACACATAACTCCAAATAATAAGTCTCAACATGTACTCTAATGCATAAACTATATATCACATACAAGATTATACTCACACTATTCTTATAATGTCATCATAATCCATAATAAATCTTAATTATCATCTACTTAAGATCACTTAATGTCATATTTTGACTGTATTTTATCATTAAAATGCTCTTTTATATATATTCATCACACTTTAATGGATGATAAAGGTGATATCTGTTATTAAAAAACCATGATATTTTTAAAATCCATTATATCTCATATGCAATATACCTAATAACTAGTTATCCAATATGTCCCTATGATTTTATTTATTAATGGTTTTATGAAAGGGTCTATAATATTTTCATTTTTATCTTAAAAACTAAACATTATATCTCCTCTCTCAATGGTCTATAGAATTGTATTTTTTTGTCAAAAGTTATTTTAATTCAATGGTGAAACTGTGATCCCTTTTCTTGATAATTAGATCCATTATTTTCATAGTATAGTTCAATTTATTCCATGAATATTGGAACTTTCCCTTGTTCAAATGATAAATTTAATGATCCAAAAATTCCATTTACGACATTTGATATAGCGATGTACTGAAATTATACTATCGAGTAAGTCGTGATGGATTCTCTGCAACACTATCACCTAATAAGACTAATATTTAGGTAAATCATGAAATTTGATTGAGGAATCATATTACTTTAAATATATTCAAAAATATTATTATTGTGTCTCCTTATAATAATTTCATGTTGTCCTAAAAAAACCATGAATCTATCCTAACATTTCATACACTTAAAGATAATACTGGTAGAAATCTAGTGAATCTCAATATGATTAGATTATTACCTACTTGTTTATGAATTTATAATTTTCATTAGACCTTGTATATAACATGGAATAAATGATAGATCATATTGAATATGAATAAGGATTCATATCTATCAGTTAAAACTATATGGAAGGATTGCGAATCTTCCTATATTTTTTCATACAACATTGGTAAAGGATATTTCTTAGTGATCTCCATGATAAAATTCATTAGAAATGTAATAATATATGTTTTTTGAATTACTCCTATAATATTTTTTGATCTATCTCTATTGAATTTAATTCCTTGTATGTAGGATACTTCACACGTTTTTCCAATGAAAAACACCATATAACCTACATATATTTCAAATATATATTCATGATACCATTAATAATAAGTAGTATTTCATCTATATATAGTATCATAAATACCACAAGTCTATCATGAAAAAAATTTTATATACAAGAACTATCTTTGTTATTGATGAAATAATTTTTTTGTAATCATCATCAATGAAGTTATTCAAACTCTAACAGTCATTATTTAATTAATAAATGGACCATTATAACTTTAAAACCATTGAAGAATCATTCGAAAATTAAAACCATCCTGGATGTATCACATTCATTTCATCAACTAATTTATCAATAAAGATAGTGGTTTTATAATTCTGTTGGTGTATCGCATCATCATAATGTGTTGTTATAGAATGAAATATCTGAATGGAAATTATCATAATAACTAGTGAAATGGTTTCTTTATAATCAATAAATTTTTTCCATAGTTACCTAAAATAAATTATTTAAATGTTGAAAATATATCATCCATCATAGTTTTCATATAGAAATTCCACATTCGATATATGGGTATATCCCCTTTAGGTGCATCGACTAAGTAACAAACATGGTTAGGGTATAAGAATTCCATCATATATGTATTTGGATTTATACATTTCATGGAATAAAAATACCCAATTTCAAGTAGGGTATGATTACAGCTATGCTACACACCATAACACTATTGTGGTATAAGATTAGTGAGTTTCATAAAAATTCCAAAATCTCCCAAATGAGTAGAGAATTACTAGAAGGAATATTAACTACCATATTATGTTATGAAATATTAATACTCAAAAATATTTTTTTTATACTTCACTTATGAATACTATAAGATTTTCCATGATTTGAAACACATGTATCATCTAAAACACATAACTATATCGAGAAAATTTATCAGTGATGGTTATGAAGAATTTATAAATACAAATTTATTAAGAACTTATTAGTTCATTTAAAACACTACATGTAATATATATTATCCCTTTTCCCATTTCATATAGTCTACTAAAATTGTATTTGTTTATTTTTTGTAATAAATATGATTCATATGTATCTACTAATTCATAAATTAATGATTCAAACAATTCATCCCTATGAAGCCTTTGGATGTGTTTCTTATTTATAGAACTATGGAGACAACACTAAAATTAATTATTATTGCAACCAATGTTTAAATTATTATATTTAATTTTATAGAGGGAATTATGATTGGATATTTAGTATATACCAATACCCATCTGTAATATAAGAAATGAATAATTTCATATTGCAAGAACCTAAAAAATTATTGTACATCTTTCTAGGAATACAAAAAAATGATAATTAAATGGTGACTTAATGTTAAAGGAGTAACTCACTTTATGAAGAATACACATATGAAGCCTCCATGTTCCACCTAATTTGTAAATCATAAAAGGTAAAAAATTACTCAAAAATGATGTTCAGTCAATTTTTGTGGTTGTGAGAACCTCATGCTAAGAGTATGAAATGGATTGTATTCATTATTAAGGAATGTGTGGTTAAAACATAAAAACAAATATTTTAGAGATTTATTGGCCATTTTTAAATTAAAAACCCTTTTCTATAAAAAAACCTAAACATAATGAGACATCTCATTCAAAATCATTGATATTATCGATTATAGATCCAAAATTAACGTTCTGACCAAGTGTTGTGGTGTTTTAAAGTTGAAAACTTATTTATAATAAATTAAAATCCAAAGTGGAATCCCACAAACAAATTTTAAAACATAAACATCCACACAAACAGTAAAATATTAGAGTCCAAGGATTTTAATGTTACTCACTTCATCATGACTCATTTCTAGGTCCCATTTTCATTGTTTTCTACTGATACACTTTCACTGGTGACATGAACTACATAATAAACACACCGTGAATGTACCTCACTTCCTCCCACCAATTTTGGCATATCAAATTTTTCTGAGCCTCTTTAATGTGAGTAACAATAATATATAAATCTACCACCCCCATAGTCCCTAATTTGTATGATTAAAACATTTTAGAGAATGCAGAAATGATTCCTGTTAGAAAAATCATTCCCATCCCCATTGACACCTCTATGTATCACTTTTAAAAAATCACTTCAATGAAATAACTTTTTCAAGCAGACTTTCATGTGTATAATTATGTGAAATGACTTCCACAAAAGACATAGAATGAAGCCCCAATATCAAATCCTTATAAATTTAGTGAATATTTACTTTAAAAATGGATGAATTTTGTTGAATATGTATATAGTAAATGTTCCCCTTATTTAACATGGATTAAATACCCGTTTGAGAAGAAATTTATGAGAATAATTTCATTAAACCTATAGGTAATTATTGTTGAAATGAAGATGTGTGAATCCAATAGTGTGAAAATTCCTAAAGAAAAATTCCATTCCATTAACCCGTGCCCAAAGAATGAGATACTTTGAATTTTCCCCAATGAATTTAATCGTCTTTAATGACCATGGGTATATGTTTTAAAAATGAAGAGATGCATTTGATAAATTCCATTACATAAAATGTTCCACCTACATTTCATTTCATTTACCTAAGTCAAATCGTAGCTCATTATTACCTCATGATCTCCTAAAATATTTCATGGTGAACATATTAGTTAGATTATATCATTTATATATCTTATACTACCTCAGATCCATATATTTTATCAACATTTATATCTAATTGTACATTGGCTCTATTTATTATTTCCTAATATAGAAAAATTGATATTTGGCCAAATATATCCCTATATGACTATTTTAGTAATGTGATTCATTATCCTTGTATCTACTATACTCCTCTCATATTATTTTAAACACATAATTTTCTTTACTAATTTCATTCCCATAAAACATTTTTATTATATTGTGGCAAGTTAAATAACTAGTATTATCCAAGACATGTAGATGAATGTGGTCCCAATATAGTTAACGTCAAAACTAGTTATTCTCTTACATAAATCTATGTTTCCCCCATACTCTACATCCTAATAAAAATAAAATATATCATCATCCCTGATGAAAGTGGTCATATAATTCATTCGTTTGAGATATCTGTGGGTCTACATAATAGTGTCCCAATGTTCTTTCATTGAATTTTCCATAAACACAAATACATAATCCACTTAATGGTTATATTCTTTTCTAGTGAACATCATGTCATACATGATACTTTCTACTACCAATTCATAGAATATAATTTCTATCATCATAGCCACCTATTCTAATCATTTAGGATATTATATTTAGAGTTTGAATTTTATGGGACGATTATTCAAAATAGGCTTGCATTTGGTCATCAAAATCATTTCTATAATCTTCCAGACATTTAATTTTGGGTTAAAACCAAACATTCAGTATTATTATCTCAATGAATTTTTATTCCCAATAATTTAGCCACTTAACTATGATATCTACTTACTAACTTTCATGATATGACTTCCTTAATCACTTCGAACAATATAATTCATTCAACCAAAAAAATAATTTCATCAACAAATGATAATAAAAATGATGAAATTACAATCACAATACCCCTACCTATAAACACTTCTCTGCCATGATTGATTCAATAATCTCATTTCAATACATTTATTCTCATCTCAAACCATAAATACTTTCCTTGAGTTTATAAACAAATCCCCGATTTCATTTGTCTATGTTTTCAATAGGATGCTTCACATATATTTCCCCTATAGATCTTAATGAATAAAATCCTTCATGAATAAAATCCTTCATTATGTAAATTTTCTCTGGATAACATCCTTTGGATGTATCCAAGTTGAGAAGTGTTCAAAACGTACTCTTATTAACTACCATAGTAAAAATTTAAAATAATTAAATCTCATCCCTCAATTCAAATCCATTGACCATTTTCCCTACCTTCGACCTTATGCATCCATTAGATTCACATTTTTACCAGAAAGCCCAATTTTTCACATTCCCCCTTTTTAGTAGGTGATTTTTTTAGCCTCTTATTATTATTTACATGAAGAGAATCCATGTCTTCCAACATAGACCAAACACTCACTAGATTCAAAATGGGTCCTTCAGTATTTAATGGCTTCCTCAGTAAGTGAAAACTATGAAATTTCAAAAAACATAATTTCAATATAAAAAATATAAGAAACTTGTATAACTCCTCAATTATACACTTTTTTTCTGTTTCCTAAACATTATCCTATAAAATTTCATCAACTAATTTTTTTTACTAAGAATCATTATTTATTAACATCTCGATTGTATATTATATTTGTAATATCTTCAAATATCATATGTATCCCTGTAAAACATTATTTCAACATCCCTTTTTCTTTAAATTCTATTCCTTCCATAGAACAAATTCTTTAATTAGTCCACTTATATTATTTATAAAATGTCTATTATTATCATCCCAAATTTGTAATGCAATATCTATATATCTATAGCCTATAGAAAACATATATGATATTAAAATTTTATTTTTTCTCAATCTTTGTATTCTACATGTTCTTAATCTATACATTCAAAGACCTTGAAATGGAGAAAATTTACTAAATTTCTAATCCATATAGATTACGTCACATTTTCATTGAGTTATTTTTCTTGATTAATCATATTGTAGTACCTACAACTTCTTCACAATAGGGGTTAGGTATCCCTGAAAGTATCTTCATGTTCTTCATCCATTCCATAAATTTCTTCTATATTAATTTAGGTATTTCATTTTTATATGTGGTTTTTGATATATTTTTATTAGGATTAATGTGTCTATATTTTCAAATTCTCTAGAGATGTCTTTTGATGAAGACAAGAGAATTTTTTTATCATTAGTTATTTAAAATATAACATGTTTCCCTTTAAAACTTATTTTCCCATTGTAAAAAAAATCAAAAAACAAATCATTTATATATCATGAATAATATAAATATTTCCTTAAAATCATCAATCTAGTCCAACCCTCTAATCAATTTCACTAGGAAAGGACCTCACATATTAGCATGTACATGATCCATCTTATGGATCTTAGGTGTTTTTCTAGAAATTTTAAAACTCCCTGTCTACTATATTTCAAATATAAAACTATAATAACTTATGAATTAAAAATATTACATTTTATGAATTATTGTTTCCATAGTATTATTCCTTTATTTCTTAGTGATGTTACCAATCTAAAAATTCTACTGATATGCACATCTAGATGTTAATTGTTTGACATGTTTAGCACCCACTACACATCCAATAAGATTAAATGTGACATGATTTAAACAGAATGATATTAAACTAGATTAATTAGTGATTTTTTCATACTACTTCAAAAAATTTCACACTATATCTAGTTTCAACAAACTATGTTACTAAAATCAAGTTCTTTTGATGTCCTGTAATTTGAAAAACATCATTCAGCACATGAAAACATCCAATTTTCATCAGAACAATGACATCTACAAATAAAATTTTATTATTTTCATAATGTTCCACTACATGTAATCATACAATTCATTTACACATATATCATTTCATGTATCTTGTATCCATATTGGAATGTAAGTATTCTACAGAATCTATTAACCACGATTATACTAGATTTTTGACAGTCATAAGAAGTTTTTCACTATCATATCCATTTGATACAATTAAGATTAATCCTTTATAATTTTATCTTCTATAATTTCAGTTGTTCTCCTGGAAGTACTTATTAATATCATCACATTTACCATTGTTCTAACACACTATGCCAGGTCTGTTATATTAAAATCTACTTCCCTCTTTTAAATTTTCATCTAATCATATTAAACTTATTTATAGAGTTGAGTTCCCTTTCACATGTTAATAAGTCCATTTAAATATGGTTCTTCATTATCCAACCTCTATATCTTTTAATTAAGAATGATGTTCCTATCATTTTTGAATATCAATGTTCTTATTTCACTAGAGTTATTTACTTTTTTTACCATCACTTCCCATGATATTAGAATGGATGAGAATAGTAATATCATACAAATACCATCTATTAATGTTATCTATAAATAACCAATATGGATATAGATAAATTTTAAATAAATCACATTATCTACTCCTTATTGTCCTTCTTGTAGCCTCATATATAATAGTTGTTGCATTAACAACACTTTAATGAGTTTCATATTCTTATAATTTATTTTTTCCATGGGTAATATAAATATGTTCTATCATTATTCCCCCAAATTTCTATAAAAAATTTCTAGGATAAGTTTATCCTCACACATACTAGGGCCATTCATTCATTATTTTCCCATTCACCATTCACTATTCTCTCTAGATTCTTACTTATCAACTGAATTTCTAGATAATTATGGATGAAATAGTCCACTTTCTACTTCATTAATTAACTAAACTTTTCCTTATTAATTTATTTAATTAGTAAATTTCCATCATCTAATGTCATCCCATAACAATACAATAATTCTTACAAAATAAAAAAAAGTATCAATGAAAAATGAATGTGTTACCTAATTTTTTGTTGAGAAAACTAATGATATTCTGAGGAAAACTTTATGACTCTCTAATAGCAATAATTGTGAATAAAAAATGGGATTACATTCCTAAAATGTTCTTCAGTTTAATAGACCACTAGAAAAAAATATCTGGTACAAATCATTGTAATGTCAAATTACCATAATTGGGATGAAATATCATCACTCTAATAACTTTATTCAGTTTCACTTAATCAAGGTAGTTTTCACAGAACATTAAAAAATATTAATAATAAATACAGAGAAAATGGAATCATGTAAATATATATATTATTTTTTTTGGTTCATACATCCATCCTAAATCCATAGGAAAAAATAACCACAATTCTTCATTTCATAGTAATATAAAATTTTAATTTATATGAAAAAATATACATGTATATCCCTAAAACTTATAAGAGAATAAAATCATGAAATATTTGTATCCTCCCCCCCATTAGAGTGTCCCATATAGTCATTTGGTAGGATTTTTGTTCCTTATTCTTTGGATTCAATCTATTTCATTGTGACACTAGAAAGCCTTTATTGAATACATCATCCAAGACATATATCAAAAGAAGAAGAAGATTTATCTTAAATTAAAACTACATTTCCACTAATATATTCTTAGAGTGATTCATACTATGATTAATTCTTCTTATACTGAATAAAAATATTTATGATCTTATATTAGAGCATACCACCACATTTAGAAAATAATGGAAATCATGAACTTATAAAAGCAATATTTCCACCTAATAAGGACTGATACTGCTACTCTTATTTAGCTGAACAATATCCCAATGCTACTAATTCTATTAAAAATTCTACTGTGAGAGTAGATAGATTATAATCCAAACAAAAAATGATACAATATTCCTTCAAAAATTGATCCAATCTCTATGGATTTTGATTTCCATTAGAGGGATACATAGAAAGACCCTCTCACATACCCAATCCAAACTCAAATACAACTTAATCCTTCTCTTAATCATTAATCCTTCTTAGATGTCACACAAAACTATCATAAACCATCTTTTTAGCTATCTATAAAAATTATTACCATCTCTATGAAATACTTCAACTGGTTTATGGATATTAAAAACATTAATCTAATGGTTATTATATATCAAACAATTATATTTCTTGTGATGATTTAGTTAAACCACATTTGACCCTTCAAGCCTTCCTTGATAGCAGTAATGTCCAACTCAACAATTAATATCTTCCATTTTTTATGTGACAATAAGAGAAACAAATTCTGATAATATATCAACCCATATATTTATATTTGTGAAAATACAAAAGTTCAATCTTCTGGTGATGATCTAGTAAACCATTATCCTTCCAAAATATGATCCACTGGATTAAGGCAACTTTTTATGTTTTGTTAAACTTTAGGGTCCCCTCTGATACTAATTTAAATATTAAAATCAATTTAATATTTTCTGTTATACTAAAATTATTTTGAGATTATTTATTTCATGAATGTGACTTGATTTAATTTAGTAGATTTTTTTATAATGTAGATTTATTGGGAAACCACTATTGAATTGGTATTCACCACCACTATAGTGGAATACAATTTTGAATAAACTAGAAATTATATTAGGAATGATTACTAAAACATATTATTAATTATATAATAGTTTACTCTATTATATGATAGTCTCTTTAGTGAGATGAATCCACCTCTCATCCAATCGATTTAAAATCATGAAATATTAATCATCACTAACACATGTATGTGAAAAAACATCCATTAAAAATGTTATTTGAGACTATGATGAAATTATAATTAAAAAAACCAGGATCCTATAAATATAAATTGTTAAAATATAATGATAAAATTATATTCCAATCATATATATTTTTCTATGAAAATTCCATTCCCATAGTGAACATAATATCCCCCCAATAGTAATAATGAGATTCATTCTTTCCATACTATCCACCGTCTACTAGAATTACCAAAAACATTGGTATGACATATTCTCTCCGAACTGTGTGCTAGGAACTTCACTAAGTTAAATAGTGAATTGAGACTTCGAGAGAGCATCATCTACTTGAGAATAATCTCTACTCCTAATAATAAAGTCTTAAAATTATATTATATATGACACATGAATCAAATGGAAATGTTTATTCGAGTTCATAACATTAAAAATGTTATAAAAACCTAAAATTTGGTCTTCAAATACATTGAATACTATAATTCTAAAAACACATTTAACATTATAATTTGGATTACACATCATTAAATAACTTGATGATAACTTAAGAATATTTGATAATCAAATTAGAAGAGTTAGATGAATGGTATCTCGTACCATTCCCACATGTACCCTGAAAAGGTATCATATTCCATATGAAAACACTGTCCATAACATGTTGAATTTCACCATGACATAGAAATATATGTAGTGTACAAATTAAAAAAAATAAATAATTAAATATGATATAGAGGGATGTTTTTAATTTTCCATTTTCGAATATGAATTAGTTTATGTAATTTAATTTTTTTTAATCATGAAAAAATATATTGATTTATTTATTTAATTTACAATGATGATAATTTCAATAAATATAATTTTTTATTAGTAATGATTAAAAATTTTCAATCATTTAATAAATAAATATTTTTATATTAATTATTAAAATTGAATATATTTTATCTATAGGTTATGACATTTAATTTTTAAATAAAAGTTTTATATGAAAATATAATTTTATTTATAAATTGACTAAATTATAGAATAAAGAAAAGAGTGGATGTTTTTATAGTTACATTATGAATTTCACATGATTATTATTTTGATTTATTAAAATTAAAAGTCTAATTTGAGATATTTTTTCAATTGTATAAAATGTAATTTTTATTACTGATATGATCAAGGTCCAATTAATATTAAATATACAATATTTATAAAATATAAAAATATTACATAGTAAATGAACAGTTCATATGATATTTAAGGTATATATATCAATTAAATATCATATATTTAATTAAGTTACACAATAAAATATAATAAAAAGGGATTCATTTTAAAAATAAATATAAAATATTTATAATAATCTATTTATTTAATATAAATAAAGAATATTCAATTTTGAAATGTTTACAAGTAATTTAATATTGAATTATTCATAAATGTTTATATTATATTAAAATTTAATAAACTCTCATTTACTTAATATATTCCATTTGATTGTTCATATTTTTCAAATATTTTCTATTATGATTTAATTAATCCTTCAAATGCTCTATCATGGGATCCCTCAAATGATGCATAATTTTTAATTCTTAGGTGCAACAAAGTGGGTGACCAAGGTCATTATCTAAAGGGGAATTACATAAAACAACATATTAATGGTCTTTTCTCAAAAAAAAAAAACAATAAAAAGAAAAATATAAATGTATTAGGGTATTTGTTTTCCTTTACGACACAAGAAGATTTATTTTTGACGAGTTTGGTATTTTTTTCTTTTTCATTGTGAGATTAATTTGAAACAAGACAAAGAGAATATTTTTTTTAGAAAAAAATACAGAATATGTAAATGTTCTAACTCTAGTTATTCAGAGAATTATTATAAATATAATTCAATTTGACATCATCATTATTATGATGTGCATATTTGTTAACCCTTGATCCCAATGAGAGTTTACCTCAAAAATAAAGATGAAATGAATTAAACACTATGATAAATTCAAATCATGCATTCATAATACTGTTATAATATTATCATTGTATGGATATATTATGGTCAATGGTAAATTAAAACACTTCTCAATTGTTGAAACCAAGATGTATTTTTTTATAGATTTTATTTGATCTCTAAAAATTAGAACCCTGTTATTTTGTTTTACGGATCAATATCACTCCCTCATAATTCACACATTATTGAAACTCACAAGTTTTGTGTGAAATGTCATATTTATTTCATATGTTATTTTATGTTAAAAAATCATTTTATAGACCATAATATGTTAATTATAGTATCTCATTGGTTTAAAATAAATAATTGAAGAGGGTGAGACATATATCAATTAATATGAAGAACTCTTTCATGGGCGTTGTAGTCCTCATATAAGTGGATTACATTCATAATGTTTTAGAATTTTTATAACCCAATCACATTTATAATATGGATTTCCAGACTAATAATTTTATTTAAATAGGGATAAAATTGAAAAAACTATAACAAATTTAATAGATACTGAGAAGTTAGTTATGAAAACACAATCATTATGACATGAAGAAGAATAAGATGGATTTGAAGAAGAAACCCATGATTAAATTACTATCCCATTATAGATTAATTTATAAATAGATTGAAACCAATTCTCTTCTTCCCTTAACCTCTTAATTTAAGGTCAAACCCTTCTAAATGATTAAAATAAAAACTATTGAGGGGAAAATATCCTTGGACTCTATGTGGTTACAAGTGTGAATAAGAAAATTAGGTCAAATATAGTAATAGATATATAATATTTATTTTTCCTCCAAAATAATTTATCCAGCTATCCTTCTAGAAGGGTGATTTATAAATAATTGGGTACACTATCATATGACCAAATTTTAGCCCAATGCAATCTGGGATAAATAATTTATCACAAAATATTGAAGAGGTGTACAATCTATAGAATCCAATAGAGATATGAATATATAGAAAATTAAATCTAATTAAATTTATGATCAATATTAAATTACCTAAATACAAAAAATTAAAATTTAATCAGGCACTCATTTTCAAAATTTTATGTTCAAATTATACATAAACAAATTTATGGTTGAAATTTTAGTGTAAATTAAAGAGCCAAAAGTAGATTTTTATTTAAATTTTAAAATGAATTAATTAATCTAGAATTTCTCATCAATAATAATATCTAAAATAGTGAGATGAAATTATGTTATAAATTTTTAAAAAACAATAAATAAAAATTATTTTTAACTACTCCACTATAGATACCCTTTTTCACTCCCTAGAAAACCCCATATAAAGCATTTAAAAAATGATGCAATTTAAAAATTTTTAGTCCATGATAGAAATATATGAAAAATTAGATCCTCAAAAAATAGTCAATATTAACAAATCTAGAATGAAATTTCTCAAAAATTATATCAATTAAAAACATCATTAGATCAATGATATTAATCAGGTTGAAACATCTTATGAGTGAACTGTGCTATAAGTTCCCCATTTTTGTCTGTGCTAATCATTTATGAATTGTCTATCCACCTCTTATCTTGTATATTCAGGTCATGTAATATTTTTCTTATTAACATATTATATTCCACTGATCATGTTCAACATCCTTTGTGATCTAATTCCAAAACCCACTCAATTATTAATTCCCAAAAGTCAAATCATAATATCTTGAACCAGATATCCCCACATGATGTACATTTAATCACTACCATAATTAATGACTTAATTTTTTTGGTTTTTTCTATTTTTTGATGTTTTTTATGGGTGTAAAACAATAAAATATTAGATACACCAGAATATATCAATATGGTATTGTAGTGGATAGGATTGGGAGAGAACTTAACATATAGAAAGGCCATTATATAGGGTAAAAAAGATAACATAATGTGGTTATCCATCAATTGCGTAAGAAAAACTCACCAGTCATGATAATGTGTAATGTATGCATAGAGATTAAATGTCACATTTTTCCCACAATATTTTTGATATCTGAGTATTAAGAAATCACAAATGATTCGTAAATACACAATAAAATATATCATTAACCAACATAAATTTTCATTAAAATAAAACACCAATGAAAAACAACTTCTATCCTTAGTATTATTCTAATGAGTTCTTAAAAATCAACCATACATTATCAATATGTTCCATGGAATAAATTATCATGTTCTACAATTTCTTTTGTTTATTGTTTTTTATGATATTTGAATGAAAAAAATGTGAAAGAATAACAAAAAATATTAATTACGAATATAAAAAAATTACCCCATTCCCCTCATATAAAACGATTCATTTTTAATAGTGTGAATATATGACATGAATGATACACATAAATTGTAGAATTAAATTTTGAAAAATAACAAAAAATAGAGAGGTCATGGCAGTTCTGGAATTTTTTTCATATGATGAAAGGCTCATACAATGTGATAGAATCAACTATATGTTTGGGGAATCTATAAATGTTGTACTTTGTCTATTTTTCATTGAAAATAATTCCCCTTCCTTTATCCTATTGTGTGTACTCCCCTATGGAATATTGAAAAAATGAGATATAACATAATATCTCACCAATACAGAATGTAACATGGAAGACATTAGATTCAATAAATAATTATAGAGAAGCAATTAATATCCAACAAGAAACTCCATTTATAGGATCATTATATAAAGATCATGATTTGATAATTCCACTTAGATCATTGTGTTCTCAAATGATTACAATTTAATCACTTCATGCCGCTGAATTTTAAGATAAAAATGAATTACATCCTAGGTAAAAGCAAGTTATACTTCATTATAGAAAAATATTATAAATGATCTATATACATAGTAAGATGGAATGCTTTACCAAAAATGATTAGATAATAGGACATATGAATTGATTATTTAATCTCATATTATATTCTAAAATATCATCATCCAATAACAAAATCTAATCCTTTTTATGATCTTGAACCATTTATTCTCCTTCCTACTTTAACTCATGATTAGAAACATATGTTTGAACCTTTGTTTTCGGGAGGTCTTGTTTTGATTTTTTCTATTTCATGCCTTAAATATGATGGAGGGACACCACATTCAGATTAAAAATGTGGGTTACTTTTCTCACATGTGATAACCTTTGGTTCTACAAACCTTTAGAGCATTTGACCATTTAAAAAACCACTAAAACATGAATATCATAAGTCCTTGTGGGATTTGTAACCCAACCATTTTTTAAATAATCAAAATAAATATTACGATACATGATACAAAATCATCTTGGAAATGAACCCATGATAAAAATTTCCATCACACCAAAAATTATGTCGAATTATACGAGATGTTGGTTCATATTCTGTAACATAAAAATTATTCCAATTTGTTGGAAACATGATGATAACAAAAAAATTCATAGGAATTGTGAAATAATATAGACCAATATAATCAAGATTCTAAGAATTCAGTACCTATCATCTGGGGTCCAATGAGTCTTTTATAATAAAGTGTATAAAAAGATGTAAAATAGATTGAAACCCATTATCCATCACACATATTTTAATGACTTAGCTATTATAATTGTTTCAATGGTGCGAGTAATCTGACACATAATACCAAGATTGAGATATTTATTTTTGGGATTCTTGTTTTTTTTAGATTTATATGTATTTCAGAGGAAACAAGATAGTTAACTATATCATCATACCAAGGATGTGTACCTAAGAGTTCATAAAGTTGTTCATTTGTTAATTTATCCCAATGTTGCACCTATTCTATGGTGTCATCATCTCCTATGAGTATTTTCCTTCTACTGTGTTCTCCCACCAAGTTATCTAACCCATTCTTATCCATAATCTCTATATAAAACTCATGAAGAACGAGAATCCAATGAATAATTCTATTAGTCTCATTTGTATTTTTTAAGAGGTACATACAAGCTACATGATCATATAAACCTAGTAATTTGGATCTCAATAAATAAGAAAAGAATTTATCAAAGGAAAATGTGATATAAAGAAACTATTTTACAAAATGTTCATTTTCTAATTTGTTTAATCCATTTTCCTTATAGAATAGGAAATCACATATGAATGTCCCCCCTCAACCTATGATAAGAATTACCCAATGTCAATATTAGAAGTTCCATTCATAATCTTTAGTGGATGCTGCCACTATGGGAACTATATGATCAAATGATTTTAGATGCCTTTTAGCTCAAAAAACGATACCCTGAATGAATCATAAAAAAATTTAGTATTTTTTTGAAGAAATTTAGATAAGGGTAAAGCAAAATTCAAGATATATATATTGATTCATTAATAAAAACAAGAACATCCAATGAATTATTGAACATCTTTCACCCATGTGGCATATGGGAAGGATAACATATTATATAATATAGAATTATCAACCCCAATTCCATTTTGTTCAATTAAATTACATTTTAAAATTCAATTCCCAACCATTAAATGACATTTATCAATGTTTAAAACAAGATTTTACAAATTTAAATGATTCTACACATTAACCAAAATCAAGAAAAACTTATCAAATGAGGAACCATAAATAGTAAAATCATTCTTAAAAACTCCATTAATGTATCAAATAAATCAGATAAGATTTTCATCATGAATTTATGGAAAATATCGTGGGAAATACAAATACCAAATGGAATATATGGTATAAAAATGTTCCAAATGAGAAGGTGAATGTCATCCTATCCCTGTCATCTTCTTAAATGGGGACCTAAATATAGACATAGAAACCATTTAAGAAGAAATCATGTTTCCTAACTACATGTCTATAAATAATCTGGTCAATGAATTGAATGTGGAAATGGTATTTCAGATTGAATTGAACCATTTTCCTACAAAATATGAACAGTAACAAACTGTTTCTCACTAACATAGGAACTAAATCATAATTTTATTTATTTATAACATTGAAAATTATTTTCCTGTGTATAACCTAGAGGTGGATTACCCTATGAGAGTTTTAAATGTGTTAAATGATACCCACACCAAGAATATTTTCCACCTATTTCATTAAAATATATAATAATGTGGGTTTAAGTCTCCTTTGAGTCCATCTAACTATTTATCCCCATCATCCTAGAAAATTGAATGCATGAAAATAGAGGGGCTAATACATTGTATACCTATTAGGTTCTACATAATTACATTAATGTTATCTATAAAAAAAATTTAATTGTTTTGATTGTTATTCATGTAGGTTAATATTAATAATTAATAAAGGAAAATTTTCATCATTCAACATGTATGATTATTTTGTTTCAACTGGAGGTCATTTGAGTTCATGTTTGGATGTACTCTATATTTATAGAAGTATTGTGGGAATTGAAATATGAGCATAATGGTTGTTGATGAGTTAATATACATCATTAAAATTATAGAATAATAAATTAAATCGATATAAAAATCAATATCAATGTCATAATCAGAAATAAAATACTAATAAATAGTAAAATATTTCATAGAAGAAATATAAATGAGCGTGTTTTGGTCATGAGAAGTAGTTGTGTCAGTATTTTGTAACATAAAACTATAAAAGATTCTCAAGATCTATATAATAATGGAATAATTCACATTTTGAAAATATTGAAAATCAATATTTAGAGTATCATTAAAAGATGGGTCATAATGAGAGATGGATAACGAATAATGGTCCTCTAAGGGGTAAATCGTAGATTATAAATTTTTAAACATAAAATCTAATCTAAAAACATCACAAAAAGTGTACCATAATGAGAAATTAATTATTATCTTGTAATTTTTTATTATGGTTACTCAAAGAATGATGGAAACTTAGGAAATTACCTAATCATCCTACATAATCAACATAAATAAATTTACTGTAATGATCATATCTCCTAATAAAACAAGAACATCCTTAAAGTCCAACATCTGGTATGTTGTGGCCCTATTTTCCAATTGAACCACCACCCTCATAGGATTCAGTTATCCAATTGGCAAGGAATTTAAAATATATTTAGGTATTACATTAATAGAGGTGCCCAATTCACATAAAGCATCATATAAATGAAGCTCCACTATGATTCATGGAATGTAGAATTTCCAAGGGTCCAATAAAATTAATTATTATAGAAATGATTTGTATGATGAGATCATTTTCAATCTTCCCTATGATGAGAAACAGATTTAAAATTATCCCTCTTCCATTTATATAAATTTCTTTCTAAAACATGGCATGCTATGGATTTTTCTTTGATTAAATCATGTAGAGTGGAATTTATCTCAACATGAATGAAGGTATCATAAAAAAATATATGAATTTATTAACAATATATATACTTGGTTTAGTGAATTTTATTTGGAAGTGGATGGGGTTTGGAAATAACATCATCAATACTTTTCATATCATTATCTTTCTCATTAGGTTTCTCGGTAGTTATTCTTTAATGGGGTTTCTCTATATTTTTGGTGAACCCTAGTGGATTGATAAGAACAAATTTTTGACTTGTTTTATTCCAACATCTCACTGTAATGTAATTACAATTACCCTTCTTATTTTGAGTTTTTTGGAAGGAATATTTCCATATTTATTACTTACTAATTCATATAGGGTAGTTAAAATCAGGATATTTTTTTCCTCAACTCACTAAACTATGAATCATGTCTCTCTAGACTTTTTTATTTATTAGGTACAATTAATTTTAAAAGGTAAAATATTATAATCTATCATTGTTAGATAATTCCCATTACTTTTGATGAATTTTTTATTTTTGGCTTTCCAATTTCATTTTGGGTTTTTTAAAAAATTGTTGGTATGGTGGTTGCTATTGTAAATTTTTCAGAAAGTGGGGCCTTTATTATTTTCCATATCCACACCTCATGCCTTAGTGATCATTCCACCCTATATAATATGTTGGTGAAAAGAAGTGATACTTATTATGGGGATGTGTATGTTATTTATTATAATATCATCACAGATGGAATATATTTTTACAATGATCTATCTCTTTTAAATGGGGTAAATATTTAGTTGATTGGTCTAATTTAGTGAAATTTCCAAAATGACTCATTTGAGTTTATTGGGATATCTTTTGATCCATGAAAATCTACCTCACCATAATGGTAAATTCTGTGAAAAATGTATCAATTAAGTTATTTTAAATAGATAAAGGAGTTACCTGATAAACTCTTCTAAAAAATTATATACCTTGATCCCGAAATTATCGAGTGTTTTATGTAATATATTTTAATAAATTCACATACATATGCTGTTATTTTATTAAAAAGTTATCTTCCAGCTATGGAAACCACCAAGATCCTCTCCGTAGGTTTGATGAATTCATATAGGTACTAGATGAATTGTTTTTCAATGATTTTCTGATGCATAAAACTTATACCAAACTTATTTAATAACTCTCAGTACTCATACATTGAATCCTGTTGTGCAGGATTGATCCCTAAGATCATCTATTTAAGGGAATATGTCTTTAAATATTGAAATAAATTCTACAATTAAAGGAATGTATAATCATTATGATATGTTATATAATCAGGTTATAAACAATACATTCAATCCTTCACTGTTCCATAAAGTGAAAATAGAAAATAAATTAATCATATTTGATCTTTACACGCACTTCATGGTTTCATTATTGAGCATACCGCATTGAATTGTTTAACGATTTAATTTTTAACCACACATAATAAGAAAATACAATTTGTAAGAAGGTGAATTAGTATAGATTTTAGTTTTATGTCTAATTCAAGAACTAAAATTGCAATGAATATAAGTTTATATTTAGTATTAGTTGAAACCAACTATTGAATGGTTCTATTGAGTGAATTTTTATTTTTTTATTGTCTTTGGACTTGGTTTTATATTATTAATAAATGTTTCCTATTTTAAAATTCCAAGAATTGTAGAATTCACCTATTGGGAAAATGTCAAAATTAATTCTAAAATTTTATTTTATAATCTCATCCCTAAGGATGTGTTTAGTCGAATGTTCTAGATAAAAGAGATCCTCATGATGGCATTGTGTCATAAATAATATAAAATAGAGATTTAAGAATAATAAATCAAAATATTTGGAGAATATGTATTAACTGAAGGACTAAAATAAGAAAAAATTGAGATAAAAAAATGAGACAATGTAAAGAAGAAAGAATAATGTATAGATAAAAATTATAAAATAAAATAAAACAAACACATCTAATTAGTTGCATAAAATAATATCATCCCTAAAATAATGGCGATTTGAAAATTTTTGTTATGGGTGCTCTCAAATGTTGTGCAATTTTTAATTCGTAGGTGCAACAATGTGGTGGACCAAGGTCATTCTCTAGGTAGTAAGTATATAAGAAAACATATTAATGGTAGTTTTTTTTGAAAAAACAAATCAAACTATTAAATAGAATGGTGGTTGATTTTTTCAAAAAAAATTATTATTTGTTTTGGATGAAGGTCTTACTTTTTTTTCTAGAATTGGATTGATAAAACGGAATGAGAAGATGTTTTTTAGAAAATATTTTTAGAATAAATAATGAATCTAACTCGAGAAATTCAAAAAATTATTAATAATTATCATTTATATTTACTTCGAGATATTTATAATCCAATTAAATTTTCGACCCCTTAACCCTATTATAATGTACCTCATCTAGAATGATGATGTGAATTAAACCACATGATGGCTTCAGAACATGAATTCATATCACCCACTATTGATTTTCATTATAGATATAGATTATGGTATGTGGTAATTTGTGGAACATATCCATTATAGAAGTTATGATTAATTGTGTTTTGGGATTATAGTTAAACTCTAAAAATCAATTTTGTGTTGTTGTATTTTACCGATTCATATCGCGCTCTCATGATTCACCCATTACTCGAACTAGCATGTTTTATGTTAGTTGTTCAACTTTTTTAGTATTTTATTATATGTTGAAAAATAATTTATAGATTATATTAATTAATTTATTTAATATAATTTATTTAAAACAAATAAATGAATAAGTTTTTAGGTAGACTGATTAATATGAAAAACTACTCTTCCATGGGTGGTTTAGGAATCATAGAATTAAATTTCTCTCATAAAGGATTAGAAATGGTATAACCTAATCACATTTATACTATTTATTTCTATCATAATAAATTAAATAAAATAGGAATAAAATTTAGAAAAATATTATAAATTTAATTTATACTAGGTTGTTAATTATGAAAACACAATCATTATAATGTGAAGATGATGAAAAAATATTTAATGAGGGGAATGTTCTTTCAAGAGGTATTTCTCTTTTAATTCTAGTATAAATGGAGTGAAACCAATTTTCTTCAACCCCTATTATCATTAATTAGAGGAATACACACAAAAATGAAAAAAATAAAAATTTATATTGGGGAGGGTTGGAAAGGGTTACCAATAGTAACAAGTGTGAATTAGAAAACACAGGCATATATTTTATCCCATATTTATCGACTGGTTGACCTCCAAAAATCATGAACTATCTGACCTTCCAGAAGTATAGTTTTTTTGAATTGATTCATTAATATTATTTAAAAATTTTATCCTAATCCAATCATTGATGAAGAATTTATGGCCCAGTTATAATGTGTTGTAAAATCGGGTGTTTCTATATTTTCATATATATCATGGCCCATTTACTTTAATAAAATGAACGATCTGCTCAGATGTCCCAAATAAAGGTTTTAAAAAATTTAATTTATGAAACCATTAAAAAATATGTGTTTAAATAATTAAATAATATATTTATGATCGATATTCCAAAATTTATTTTAAAGAACCAAATTTAGGATTTTCATTAAATTTGACAATTAATGTTTTAGTGAAAATTATTCCATAAGTAATAATGTTTAATAAAAACCAGAGAAATTGTGAAATTTAAAATTAATAAAATATTAAAAATAATTCATATCAATTCTTCAGTTAAAATTTGTTTAAACATATTTTCTAAAATACTATAGATGCATATAGGATGTTATATGCTAGCTATGGTGATTTAAATAATTTTTTCCTACAATTACTTTGGATTATTTAGGTGATATTTGACTACATTTAGAATATACTTATAGATTTTACATATTAGGTGTTAGAATTATGATATGATTATGGCCTCACTTGTTTATTGAACCATAGGTAGTGGGACTTAGGGTCATGCTACTCACTGTCTAGGGTAGCTTATTATCTATTTAGAAAATTTTTGGTCAAGTCTTTGTCCCATCATTCATTTTCTTACAAGAAATTATTATTTCATATTACTTTAATACTTTCCATAGTTTTTTAATATACCATAAAAATCATAAATTTGGATATTTCTAAATATATTTAGCTTTTAGGTTATGTTATTAA
This sequence comes from Viscum album, assembly GCA_963277665.1. Lineage (NCBI taxonomy): Eukaryota > Viridiplantae > Streptophyta > Magnoliopsida > Santalales > Viscaceae > Viscum > Viscum album. The sequence goes on from OY728159.1 coordinate 776,200,153, forward strand.
TATAATTTATGGATTATATAGAGTGTTCCACATCAGTATGGTTTCATCATGTTAATTTAGATGAATTAATAGTGGCTTGTTAGATAAATCATTGGAAACATAATTATATTAAAATAGAATATATGATATAAGATAGTGACATATTAAAAAACATTTAAAATACAAATTAATTTACATCCTTTTAAAGGAAGGCATGTCAATACCTCAATCATTCAAATTAACTTGTTTAATATATTTCTGGATGATTTGGATTATCTTGTACAGGGCATGGTGGAAATGACTTAACCAAAGGGTTTGGAAAAAAAATCCTGATATGATTTTTAGGATATAATTATTTGTAAAACCTTTTGTGATAGGATACTAAAGATATATTATTAAATATTATCTGTATGATGGATTTGGAATAATATTTGTGCACTCAACTATCCAAGATTCATATTTAATATAATTTTTGGATCGAAATATAGATTTAGATGCTCAATTATCGGAGGGGTGAATTGTATGATTAAAAACACTCCCTTTTAAGCTTAAGGAAATAAATGTTCAGCTATGTTAGACAAGGTAAATTCACAAACCCTCTTTGGTTCTTAAATAAGAAATAATCATTCTTAGGATCCGGGAAAATGAATTAAGAAATGAAACTCACAAAAACTTATACAGGGAAAGATTATACATTAAATAGTAATAAATATTTTTTATCATAGTATTCTATTATAAAAAAGTATAATAATGTTATACATTATTTATTTTAAAACATTGAAGTGGAAATAAAATATTTAACAATAACTATTAAACAAGTAGGAAATATTTCAACCCAAAGAGAAGAGTATCCAAAAACCAGGGATAAAGGTCCCTCGATTTTTACATTCAAGAATGTTTGTCTTACCCACATTAGGGTATATCCTCGATAAGTATATTAGAATCTATCTGTTTATCCCTAAAATACCTCAAAAATTTCTGTAGTTGGCACCACTGTACATCTATACATGTAAGACCTTGAACATTAAGGTAGTCTACTCTACTTACTTCCTATCCCTGGAGGTCCGTGAACTTTAAGGTAGTCAGCAACTCTGGCTTCCAATCCATGGACGCCATCAATTTCACACAGAAACAATGAAATTCACAAAATGTGTAACATGTTGTTCATGATTGGACAAGATGTTCATAGATCACAAAGGGCACAAGATTTTATCTCTTTAAAAATCCTTTAATTGAATTACATCATGTAATTTATTGAACGATAACGTGTTCACTCAAATGAGCTCCTATTTATAGGGAAAAAAATCTATGGTTGACTCCCTCCTCTAGTAGTCATAAAATTACTTGAAATTTGGAGGGTCATGTACACGTGTCACATAGGAAATAGTTGGTTAGAAACAAATTTTATGATATAGTTCTAATTTAACAATGTCAGGTGTAAGGAATTATAAAAGGTAAAACAATAATTCTTATGTTTGAGTAACTTAAGTAAACAATAATATGATAATGATGGAATAATATATTTTTGAAAAAAAATTAACTCAAACATGTATGAATAATTTGACTCTAAATTTATTTGTAAATGGAGTATGAATATGTATATAAATAGAGTCTAATATTAGAATAATTATGTGTCTAAATTCTAATAAATTCGAAGACTGAATTCTGAGAAATTCTGAGTCTGAATTCTGAGGAATTAGGAGTCCCAATTTTAAGGGATTAAGATTATAATGTTTTTATAATTCATGGTAATATTTTTGGATAATTCAGAGTATATATTTCAGAGATTTCTAAGTATGAATTTCATATAATTTGGATTCTCAATTTCAGTGAATATAAATTCTGAACATCAGATAATTCAGAGTAAAAAATCAGGAAGAAACAGAGTTTGAAAACAGATGGAATCAGAGTCTAAAATTATTAATACTCGAATTCTAAGAACATTTATGGTCTTGTGACTTGTATAAAAATCCAATTATTCTTATTTTAATTTTTTCTTATGAAAAATAAGGTTTTGCATATAAAAGTAACATTAAGAATAAAATAAAGAACTATGTTAAGGTTAATGAAAAGAAACTTCCTTACAGAAAGAAAAAAATATTTCAGGTAATAGTGTTTGAGGTTATCAAAACATAATGGAATAGAAAAAATCATAAGATAGATTATTGACTAAATAGTCTCCCCCTTTTTGGAAAGAACATACCACTTTTCAGAAAATAATATTATGGTTGGAAAACATGAAATAAAAAACATATCTCCATTATATTTATGACTTTTTGAATAAAATTAACTCCACTATAAGTTTTTTCACCTTAAGGATCATATTAAATGGCATAATAAATTGTATTTAAAATAAAATAAATTCTTAAGAATATTTGTAACACCCCAAACCTAGTTACCAAGAGTCTTTGCATTTTACATAACATTGTCATGATCACAAGAGATCAAGTCTTGAAAGACTGATTAGTTTAGTATCCATGGAAGTACTAGATATATACATATGTTTTACATTAAATTATTAAATTGAAAAATAAAAATATTGTGTCCTCTGTGAACACACTCATATCACATAGCTTACTAATCATAATATACTTCTTCGCATCCTAGGAAAAATAATACATAAGAATGGGGTGAGCACAAATGCTCAGTAAAGATAACAATACAATGGAAAATATCATAAATAAACATAAACATTTAAGTCAATTTATAAGACTAAAACGCAAGCCTTTTAAACATAAAAATCAGCATAATATAGAAAATATATATCAAATAATATCATTTACTTTTTTACATAGATATTTTACTAGTCGAATAATCACATGTAATATCGATAGCTAATTTCATAATTATGGAATGGATAATGCAAGAAATCATAACCACATAGTAATGTCCTCATGCCAGGAAAAATAATAATATTTTTTTCATGTCCTTGTTCCAAGACACTAGTTTGTCTCATGAGACTAATTGATGCATCGAGGAGCTATGGCGCGCTACACCCATCACTTACTAAATCCAATGCATTCACTATTTGAAAAGGTTGAAACATAATACAAAAATTCGTAATAAAACAAGAATATTAAATTTAAATACTTTAACCATAAACCATGAATTGTATAGAAATAGCACATCAACAATCAAACATATCACAAAACCTTCATTGTAATATGGAATATTGAATCATAATAAATCAACTTCAACCAAATGTAAAATCCAAAGAAGGATTTCCACATAGATGAAATCAATCCCAAATTTATTTGATTGAAATATTTCATTATATATTGAAATCATTTTATATTTTAGAAACCATTTATTTTTAAAATATTATTATAATCTTGTAAGGTAATCATTTAAGGTGATAGAAGAGTGGAAAATATCCATACCCTACGTATAAGTTAAAAAAACATTCTTTCACTAAGTTGTAAAAAAGGACATAATGTATCTTGTTTGGAAAGTGATAGAAAGATTCATTTCAAACCATTTTATAAAAAGTAAAACAAGGGTAAAAATGAATTTAACTCATACTCTAGTAAATAGTAAAAATGTTTTCAAATACATTTTAAAGAAACACAGATGTGGATGATAAAGTGGTCCCAATAGATACTCACGTATAAACAACCTTAGATGATAAAACGATTGTAAAATTAACTCTTACCTTTCCTTTTTCCTTATTTGAGGGTATTTTAACCTCTGGTATAATGGTTAAATGTTTTTTATTTAATTATACAATAATCCACATACAAAAAATATGATATCATATATGATCATATAATATTTATTTGTTAATAATATTTTAGTAGTATCATTGTTTCATGTGTAAACTTATTAATTTTCCATTATATGTTTTGTTATATAAGTGATGTTTGTTTTGGGTAAGATATATTTTATTAATATCCACAATGATATTATGTTTTTAAACATTATTTTTAATTATCAAATTAAAATAATTCATGAATGGTTACGAAGGGGGATGAATTCATATCACGTCGTGGAGATGGTAAGCTGTACATAAGTATGAGTAACCATATGATTATATTGATGGTGAAATAATATATAAATGGATGGTATATTATATTAACTGAATCATTAACATGTTATATTTATTATTTACATTATATATACTCATTAATATGCCCATCCAAATAAGAAACGTTGAATATGAAACTACACCATGATGTAGAGACGATAAGCTGTACGTATGCACGTATGGTGACTTTGTCATTCATAGGATGGAAAAAATAATGAATTATGTTGTAAGATATTTATAATAACACCATAGTATTTAGAAGGTACTAGAGTTATTATTTTGGGTATAGAAACCACAAATAAAGTTGAAGTGGAAGAAAAAATGAACTTTGAAAGAGGTGATGAGGTAATTACCTCTTCTTCGGGTTCTTCCTTTTGATTTGAACAAAATGTCTCCGTAGGATGGATTCTTGATCAATGAAAGGACTCTATGTTGAATTGAGGGTAGTTGGTAGGATATTTTATTGGGGGTTGGTAGAGCCAAATGGCTTTGGAGGTGTGAAATTAAGAGAAGGGTATGTACCATTTTATATGAGAGGTGATGGAAACATTAGGAAAAGATTGAAATATTATTTTATTATAAAATCATTCTTGGTATCTAATGCCTCAAAAAGGATTTATTTTGAGGGTAAGTTGGGGATGTGTATAAATAGTTTCAACCAATATCTTAGGTTGAAGAAATCAATTATATAACCCCATATCATTTTTTTACTAAAAGATATACGTTTATGTTATTTTTGTCTTTACATTACATTAATTAATATTAAATGTAATTATTACTCCCATGTGGCTCCACGGGGTCCCAAAATCGACCCATGGATGCCCATGGTTGGGAATGTATCAGTAAATAGTTTTAAGAAACGTGTTTTGGTAATTTAATATAATTATAATTTTATTTTTACCTTATTTACTAGTTTTTACTTTTAACCATGGTAAATAGAATATTTACTGAAGTTGATATTCATAAAGTCTAAAAAAGGTACATACTTACAAAATTTGTAACTCTTGGTTCCAAATATGGAATCAACTTTTCCAAATTTATAACACATATATTGTATAAATTAATTTAAAATTAATTCATGTTGTCATAACCAAAAAAAGGGTTTTGATAAGTAAAAACTATCAAAATGATAGAAATGTGTTTATGTCCAATTTAAATGTTAAATTATTTAAAATAACCAAAATTGGATTAAATAACAAAAATATAATCTATTTATACTTCAAAAACATTCAAATACATATTTTAACACTATAAATTATTTTTATTAAAAAAGTTGTTTTCAATTAAAATTTTTTATCTTATAATATTCATCAAAATATGAATGTTATCAGAAAAACACCAAATATTTATCCAAACTAAATTTTTATGTCCATATTCTAAAGAAGAATTTAATTTAATCAAATATATTATATGAATGGGTTTAATATTATATTAAAAAATGGTTCTCTATTAAAAGGCAGATAAACTACATTTAATGAAGAAAAAAAATCATTTTATCTGAAAAATCGAATTTTTCCTTATATTATATCTAAGAAACACAAAAAATGAATGTTAAAATTATATGGTATATATATATAATTCAAAATGTTTTTATTAATATTCATTACCGTTTTTTAAATGGATAGTTTGATAGGTTGTGGTGCGCTTGAACAAGGTGTTGCGTACATCACATGCTATTGTATTATTCACGGAGAAACATACTATCGATGATTGGGATGTTACATTCTTCCCACCTTAAATAAATTATTACCTTGCAATTTGAAATTATTCATTGAAAATAAAAGGTTTAAAAATAGAAAATACCTTTGGGGAAAACCAACATCGGAAATAGGGTTAATAAAATTTAAACTTAATTAGAGGGAAAGGGAAATCAAAAAGACAACACAAAATTAGGATTTATAATAATATAGCATTTGTGTCAATTGTAATTGGAGGAAAACACAGATATTTATATGGAGTGATTGAGGTCATAAATCACAAATAAATGAATAGAAAATTGAGGACCTCAAATCCATTAATCTATGTTAATATAAAATATCGTCAGTTCCACAAATCATAAGGTGCTAGGATAACACATTTTTGGTTTTAAGATACCTTCCATAAAGTTTATGTGTTTATTTATTCATTTAATAAGAAAAAAAATACTTTAAAAGTATAGTTATATCCTCTAACTAATTTCTACCACAAACTCATCTTTTACTCCCAAATATAATAAAACTCAAAAATATTAAATTTATCCGAATAGCTTAGGGTTCCGGAAAAATAATTTATAATTCATCTATCAACCCATTTAAGAAAACTACATTATACAAACCATGACATCACATAGGATTGTGGTAGGTGATGAAACCTTGTCGTCCTTCGGTTGAAGGTTCAAGTCACACGGCCTTACCGGACGTGAAGGGTTGTCACCCAACTTCTGGGTTGTACTCTTTATAACAATCTATAAATAATATTATTAAATATTTTAACCTTAAACAATAGTTTCCAATATCGAAATTAACCCATTAAAACTTTTATAGTTATCCCAAATACTTATGTCCAAACTCTCTCCAAGAGGTCTCTAAATTCCAAAATCAACTTTAACATCAGATTCCCAAAACAATGTAATGTTTGTCCTATTATCACATTATAAAAATATGATTACCATAATCATATTAAAAACTTAATGAAAAAAACATACATTAGTAATATATTTATTTATATCACATTCTTCTTATAAAAATAATATAATTCTTGAATCCAAAAACACAAATACATTAATTATTCCTCTTCAACTGTAGTAACAACATATGATTGGTCTGGCTCCCTTGGACTTTTTTGTGTTCAGATTTGTTGGTGATTACGAAATTTATTTTCATAATGCCCCATTTTTCTACAATTTTAGAATTCTACATTGACAACCACTTTCTTTCTCTTGTTATCACGTGCTTGGTGGCATTTTTATCCACACTTATAACAAACTCTCATTTCTTTTATGTAAGTACCAGGTTTTTTCTTCCCACATTTACTTCAGGATATAAATTAAACTTTTCCCATCTTCACATTGTTTCTATTTCTAGAGTGTTCAATATATCTCTTATTTTCATTCCTTTCTTTAATTTCATATGACATAGAGAATTTATTTTCTGTCTTGATATCACATGAGACTATATCTTCATAAGATGAGAAGGATTTTGATAGTAATGATCGATGGGGAAATGGTTTTAACACATGAAATAATTGATCCATCATACTTTTTAGGTTGTGTATATAATCTGTATAATGCCTCTCTAAACATGTAAAGTTTTCCTCATACATTGCGATATTCTCATGCTTCTTTTTCCTTAGATTTAGAAATTTCCTTTCCATATCTGCAAGATGGCCATGAGAAAATTATTTTTTCTAAGAAAATACTTTTAAACTACCTCCATTCCATATTTATTATTTCTTCATAATCCTTTTTGTTTTGAATTAATTACCACCATTGATCTGCATCTCTCGTGAGGTGAAAAAATTCCATGACAACGTTTTACCTTTTGCTACTCCAAAAAGCATGAAAAATTTTCTCTAAGGAACTTATACATTGCTCTTCTACAAACTGATTTGTAGTCAAATTGAATGTTGGAGGATGTTGACTCATGAAGCGTTCAAACACTGATCCTCTGCATTTTAGATCAGGGGTGATCCATATAGGTAAGGTTATTATTAATAACATGAGTGAGTTGTCCTAGTATGGTGATAAGATGATCATCCCCATTTTCATCACCAGCTCCAATATAATTATCATGAGTATAAGGGAAATCCCTATATGGATTGCGTGCATTAATACACTTTTCATTCCTTCACTATGAACTATTTTTATACAATGGAATACACTAGATTACATTATGAATTTCAATTCATAACTCCAACCTATCATAAATTTAATAGTTTATGTATAATCATTAAAAACATTTTCTTTGTGGAATTATTTATTCTTAAATCCATCATAATTGTTTGTACTGAAAATTAGAATTATAATAATCATATCCCCCAGGAGTGTCGTATCCAAGAGTGAAACAAGGCCCATTGTCGTGTACTAGGATACCCTGGGTATATCCTGAAACACATTTTCAGATTTTTCACTCCAAGGTACATCTATGCCAGAGATGCCTCTTCCAGTCGTATACTAGGATACTCCAGGTAAATCTTGAAACACCTTGTCATATTTTTCACTCCAAGGTATATATGTGCAAGAGCTTCCTCTTCCTGCTCATATCCAGACATGGATTTATTGCATAAAAAATTCAAAAAATCTCTACATTACCATGGTCCTAGTATTTTTTTCTATACTAGTCCCCATAGTCAATCTTTGGGAAATGTTATCTAATTAGTGTTTATCAAAATCGTGTTTCTATGTTTTGTATTAAACATCCTCTGACACCAACTGTAACGCCTCGACCCTAGTTATCTATAGATAGTGAATTATTACATAACATTGACATGATCACAATAGATCAAGTCCCAAAAGACCGAATAGTATAGTATCATTGTAAGTAGAAGATATATACATAAATTTACATTAAATTATTAAATGAAAGAACAACAACATTCTGTCCGCTTTGAACACACTCATATCCCATAACCAATTCCTACATGTCAATCATAATATACTACTTCGCATCTTGGAAAAAATAAAACATAAGAATGGGGTGAGATCAGATGCTCAGTGAGGATAAAAATACAGTGAAAACAATCATTGTAACACCCCAAGCTTCCACGACACACTTCTCTTTGAATACTACCATAGATTCTGTTGTATGCAACATCGAGTTCCAGCACACCACGACTAATCAAACTACCCATTATGAAATTTAATACCCAATTTGTTAAATTATATAAATTTTATTTTTTATATTGACTTTATTTTTGGATTCAGAATATCAAAATTTTCATAGGGTTAAATTTTGATATTTTTCAGAAAACATTCATGTTTTAAAGAATTGTGAAAAACACTTCATTATTGTTTAAAACCAAATTATTATTTAAATAATTATTTATATTATTTAAATTTATTTTAAGTAAATATGGATACATAATACCTATACTAGTTCAATGTAATTCATTGGATTCATTTTATAATATGATTAGATGTAAAAAGATTTATTGATCTTTTTAACGTCTTTTACCCACCTTCTAGGAACATTTACAAATTTTCATAAAACATAATTTAACCACATATGTGAATTGAATTTCATAAGTTTGAGAGACAAAGTTGACATTAGTAAGTAAAATGTTGTTAAATAGGATGAAAATAATTTTTGGTTAATTGTAACTTTTGAATTTTATTTACCACACTTAAAATTAAATAGTGTACTTAATGGTAGAAATGATATTCTAATTACCCTAACACAAGTAATAATTATTTTTGATATGTTAATTTAGATCAAAATCAACCTTAGGAATAAAATACGATCCTATTTGATCCACTTGGATTAGATTAGGACTTTTATTATTATTATTTTTAAAGAAGAGTCAAAAGTGTTAAATTCAAATATTAATAAATAAAACATTTTTAATACAGAGTTATACATAAGATAAATTTGACTATAAATATTCATTAGAAATATAAAAATATTTCTTACATAATGGAATTTTATTTATAATTTTTTGTCATTATATAATTAAATTTATTTATGACACAATGATGATGTAGTAATTACCTTATTAATGAAGGATTAAAATAATTGCAATATATTAATATAACAATAAATGTAAATTGAGACTTCTGATGAATTCCCTGAATTTTATAGTTTAATATGACATGTTAGGTTAGATTTACTTTATTTTATTCCACGTAATCATGTTTTTTATGACTTTCACAAATACCAAATACTAAAAAGTGTTAAAATTTACATAAATGAGTATTTAAAAGAAATACTACATTATTAACTGATATAATAGTCCTAAAAATATAAGGATCAGTCCAAGGACTTAAATAATTATATATATGTCATTAATGAACCACTTGAAATTTTCTTGTAATTTTAAAGTATGTTTATTAATCATGTAATATGAAAATACAAGAAGACATTGTTAAAGTTAAACTATTTAACCAAGAGTTAAATCCAAAAGATAAGGATTAAATGGCTACATAAACCTACCTAAAAACTATTTTTTGAGAGTATTTTGACCCATACCTATATTATCCTAGAAATAAGTCCATTTTTATACCTTATAACCCGAATATAATATTATAATTAAATAATAATTCAAGGTTTTCCTAAAGTGACATTCACCTCTCTTAAAAAAGGGTACTCACCCTTCTCTCAAAAGAACACCACTAAATCCATTTGATTCATCAAACACCTACTCAAATATCCGCCCAAATACCCTAACATCAATCTAGAGGGCTTACTTTGATCATAAATCCATCTCAGGGAGCCCTTTTGATGATATCTAAAGGAAGAACTAGAAGAAGAGGTAATTATTTCATCACCTCTATCAATGTTCTTTTCATCTTCCACATCCAATTTAATTGTTGTTTCCATACCAAAATAATTAATCCAGTAACATATAAATACTATGATATTATAATAATTATGTTACAACTGTATTAAATATTATATCCACCATATGAATGAAAAATTCCATAGACGTGCGTACGTACGGATTACTGTCTCCACGACATGGTGTAAAATGTTATTCAACACTTCATTATTTGGATGAGTATAATAATGATTTAAATTTATGTAAATAATTAATAAAACATGATAATGATTCTGTATATATGATATTCCATCAAACTACATATGATTTCACCATCAATTGAATGGTATTGTCGCTCGTGTGTACGTATGGATTATTGTCTCCACGAACGCGATGAAATTCATTCCACATTGTAACCATTCTAGAATAATTTTCATTTTATGATTAAAAATAACGTTTATGAACTTAATATCATTCCATATATGAATCAAATACATCATATCGATAAAAACATGACTTACCTAACAAAACATATAATGTAAAATGAATCAGTTAACACCCGAAACGATGATATTACTAAAATATTATTAACCAAGTAATATTAGAAGATCATATATGATATCATATTTAACTATGTGGTTTTTTATAATTTAATAACAATGATTTAACTATTATACAGTATGTTAATGTACCATTTTCCACATAATTGTACAAGGTAATGGTTAATTTTTCAATCTCTTTATTATCCGAGGCAGTTTATACGTGAGTATCTAAAAGATGTATAACCTTGTGTTTATAATCCACACACGTGTTTCTAAAAAATGTATTTCAAATTTTTTATACTATTTCGAAGAATATGGGTTAATGTAATTTTAACCTTGTTTTACCTTTTATAAAATGTTTATAAAGGAATCTTTTCGTCATTTTCAAAAATCAAGGTCCTTTAGGACCTTTTCGTTAAAATTATGGAATAGTTGTTTTTAAAATTTTACAGCAAGTTAATCTATTTTCTGCTATTATAACACATTCCAAGCATCCCTTATAGCCGTATATAAATATTTTCAAAACAAATGTTTTCCTTTATAATTATGTGGCTTTTAAATAATTTCAAAATAGAAAGAGATATTTTTATCAAATAGTTTAGATTTCATCTATGTCAACATCTTTTGATAGATTTTACACTTGGTTGAAGTTGATTTATTATAATAAAATCATCCATATTATTTTTAAGGTCTTGTGATATGTTTTAATATTGATGTGTTACTTTTAAACAAATAATGTTTTATGGTTAGAGTATTAACCTTTATTATACTAGTTTTATTACAAATTATTGTGTTATGTTTCAACCTTTTCATATATATAATGCATTGGACATAGTAAGTGATAGGTGGATCCTTCTATAGATCCTCGATGGATCGGTATGTCTAATGAGACAAGCTAGTTTCATGGAACAAGTACTTGAAAAAATCTTTTTGTAGTCTTGTAATGAGGCCTTGACTATGTGGTTATGATGCTTGACACTATGAATTCCATCATTATGATATTAGTTATTGATAAAATATTGATTATTTGAATAGTATAATGTCTATGTGAATAATTAAAAGGAATTATTTGATTTATCATTTCCCAATTATGATGAATTTTATGTTTAAAAGGCACGTGTTTATGTTTTAAACATTTCCTTCAATGTTTATGTTTATTTATGATTGTTTTTGCTATATTGTTATCCTTAATGAGCATTTGAGCTCACCTATTTCATAGGTTTTCTTTTTACCAAGATGTGAAGAGCCATATTATGATTAACATATAGGGATAGACCAAAGGATATGAGTGTGTTCAAATGGGACACACTGTTTTTTATTTCATGATGTAATGTAAAACTTATGTTTGTATATAGTACTTCTAAGGATACTAAAATAATCGGACTTTTGGGAATTAATCTATTGTGATCATGCCATTATTATGTAATAATGCACCAACTATAGGTATCAAGGGTCGGTTCATTACAATTGGTATCATGGGATGTTTTGTACAATCCTTGGAAACTAGATTTAAAAACAAATCTGATTAAAGAACATTACCATAAGATAAACTATGATGATTAATATAGAAGAACAACCTATAATTTTAGTAATGTAGATATTTTTTGAGTTTTATGAGAAATAAATCCCTGTCTAGATATGAGCAGGTAGAGGCAGCTCTATCACATATGTACCTTCGAGTGAAAACACCAAAAAGGAGTTTCAGGCTTGACTAGGGGTATCTTGGTACATGAAAATGGGCCTTGCTACACTCTTGGTTAGGAAAGTCCTAGGGGATACGATTAAGATAATTCACACTTTATTTACAAACGAGTATAAAATATTTACAAATAAATACTTCCTCAAAGAATTTTTTTTATGATTATGGATTATATGTATAAACGGTTCAATTTTTGTATGGTATTTTAGTATTTTAGAATTATGTATTGTGGTTCATAAACTAATATAGTGTATGATATTGTTTAGAAATTACTCATAGTGGAAGAAATGGAATCTGTATCAACACACAAAATCTATGTAGGGATATCCCTTTTACTCAAGCCAATTATAGTGGTGCTAGTGATGCAACTGATGCTGAACAACTTATAACCATACTAGGACCATTAACTCAAGTTATGAATAATAACATTACCTGAATGGAGAACCCTGATCTACAACACAGAGGATATATATTAGAAGGATTCATGAGAAAACAACCACCATCATTAAATTCGACTATAAATACATTTGTAGCTGAGAAATGGATATGTTTTTTAGAGGAAATATTTTATGATTTGGTGTGTATTAAAAGGGAAAAAGTTGTAATGGTAGTTTTTCTCCTCACAAGAGTCACAAATCAATAGTGGCCATTAATTCAAAATCCAAAGGAGGATTAATAAGTATAAAATATTAAATAGAAGGAGTTTAAATTTATTTTCATAAAAAAAATACTTTCCTCATGACCATCGAGAGGATATGAAAAGACAATTTCTGAGTCTAAGGGAAAACGAGGATGAAAATGTTGTAAAGTATGAGGCTAACATTAAAAGGTTGTCTAGGAATGATGTAGATTATATACATAACCCATGTAGTAATATTAATCTATTCATTGATGGGTTAATACCATTTCTCCATTGAGCATTATTCTCACAATCCTTCTAGTCGTATGAATATACAGTCCCATGAGCTACCAAGATAGAAAAATAATTCTATATGTCTTATAACATTAATGAAAATCAAGAGAAGAATAAATCTTCTAAACACTCTAGAAATGTAAATATGGGAAAGAAGTGAAAATTTGAATTTCTATCCAATAGTAAATATGGGAAGAAACACCTCGATTCTTTCAAGAAGGGAATGTGAGTCTTTTATAAATGTGGTGAAAAAGGTCACCAAGATCATGATTGTAAGGGAAATAATGAGGCTTTGAATGTTGAATAAAACAATTTTAGATAAATGGGGAATTATGAAAATTAATGTCCTTAGAACCAAGGAAACATACCTCCTAAAAGGATAAGGGATCAAGACCAATCATATGTGATCACTACAACTGAGGTTGACACTCCGAATGACGTGGTGGCAAGTAATTTAATATTTTCCTCAAATTTAGCTAATGAATTATTTGATATTGAATCATTACATTATTTTATATATTTATATTTTTCAATAAAAATTATATATTTATAATTTTATTTAATAAGGGAGTTGTTATTCAAAACTCTTAATGGAATTATAATTGCAACAATGTTTTGCGAATCAGTTTCCATTAGTGTATATAAACGTGCTTTATCTGCTGACCTCATCGTAATAACCATGAATGAATTTGATAAAATTATTAGTATTGATTGGATTTTTGACCATGATGCGAAAATTTGTTATAAGAGGATAGAGGGTACATTTTTCGATAATGATATGGAGTACCTTATCTTTAGAGAAGAAATGTCATAATCTGATTCTTATCTAGATCCATCCCAAGTAGCTCTACTAAATTTAATTATTGGGGAGGAAGAGAGTGAAATAACTATTTTTGAGTAAAGGAATGTTCAAATAGAGGATATACCTATTATGAATGATTATGTTGATGTGTTTCTAGAGGACTTTCATGGACATCCTCTATAATGATAAATTGAGTTTTCCATTGATTTATTTCCAATTTAAAGGCCCATATCAAAGTCCCATTATGTATAAGCCACTCTAGAATTAGTGAAGCTAAATAAACAACTATATGGATTGATTAAAAAATGATTTATTCACCCTAGTGTTTCTAAATGGGGATCCCATGTTCATTTTGTTTAGAAGAAAGATGGATCTATGATTTTTTCATTGACTACTAGAAGATGAATGGAATAACAATAAATAAAAATAATCACATAACTCACATTGAGGATTAATTCAATCAAATAAATGGAGCACAATATTTTTTAAATATTGAACTTCGATCTGGATATCACTATTTGTGTGTGAAGAAGGAATACATTCCAAAAATAGCATTTCGAACAAGGTACGGTCATTAAGAGTTTACAGTAATGCCTTTTGGACTGACTAATGCACCTTAAGTCTTCATGGATATAATAAATAGAGTTTTCAAGGAATATCATTATTACTTTCTAGTGTTATTTATTGATGATATATTGGTATACTAAAAAATCTACGATGATCAAGAAAATTACTTGTGCACTATTTTAAAGACTCTTAGAAAAAATGAATTTTATATGATGTTTAGGAAGTGTGAATTCTGGATTTTGAACATTTATTTTTCTTTTTGATATTGTATATATGGATAAAATATATATTGATCATTCAATGAAATGAAATATACAATAATGGCCACCACAGATGAGTATAACTAAGGTATACAGTTTTATTGGTTTGGCCGGTTATTATCGGTGTTTCGTCCAGAATTTTACATGATTGGAAAAACCATTAACCATGTTCACACGTAATGGGGTTAAATTTGATTGAAAAAAGTCTGAATTATGTTTTGAATAACTTAAGAGATGATTAGTCAGTGATCCTATCATGACTCTACCATTTGGGAATGATGTGTTTGTTATTTATAGTTATGCTTAAAATAAATGAATTGGTTGTTTCCTTATACATAATGATAGAGTTATTGACTACGCATCACATCAGCTAAAAATTCATGAAAAAAGCTATCCCACTCATGAACTTGAGTTAGAAGCTGTAATCATTTCTCTGAAGATATGGAGACACTCTCTATATGGTGAAAAATGTGAGATTTATATGGATCACAAGAGTTTAAAGTATATTTTACCAAAAAAATAACTCAAAATGAGGTAAAGGTGATAGCTAAAGCTACTAGAATATTATGATTTAACTATACAATACCACCTTGGGAAGGTAAATATGGTATAAGATGCTTTGAGCATAAATGATCATGGATTTCATAACAAGATGACAGTTGAAAGGGATCTTATGATCATGGATATAGTATTGATGGATATGGGAATAATCATGGAAGGTGAAACATCAATACCTTTTCATATGGTTGCCAATCCATTTTTACTAGAAATGATAAAATTTTCTCAGACTAATGATGAGGAATTTAAAAAAAAAAATTAAAGCTATTAATGATGGGAGATTGATAGACTTCGTATATGAAGATGGAATTTTGAAATTTGGGAAGAGACATTGTGTTAACGACCTACCTAATCTAAAAAGGGAATTGTTGGATGATGAACATAGATACAATTAATCAATACACCCTAGTATCACTAAGATGTATAGAGATTTTAAGGATCATTTTTGGTGGGACAACATGAAGAGGGATATTTCTAGTTATGCATCATGATTTATGTTCTGTCAATAGGTGAGGGCTGGAAGACAACATCCTAGAGGATTCATGAAACCTCATCCCATATATGAGTGGAAATGAGATGATATTATGATGGAAATTGTCATGGGGGGCTACCAAAGATGCTTGGAATGAATGATGAAATATGGTTCATTGTTGATCGTCTTACAAAGTCTTCGCATTTTCTTGCTATACGAAAAGATTTACCACTTGAACGTTTTGCAAGAATATATAATAATGAATATTAAAGACATCATGGTGTACCCCTATCGATTATTTCTGGTCGTGATCCACATTTTACATCAAGATTCTAGAAATTCCTTTAGAAATCTCTAGATATTGAACTTCATTTAAGCATGGCCTACAACCCTCAAACAGATGGACATTTAGAATGGACTATTCAAACCTTGGAAGAGATGTTCAAATCTTTCTTACATGACATTCAAGGTATGTGGGATTTATATTTACCTCTGGTAGTATTATCAAATACCAATAGCTTCAATTCCTGTATGGAAATGGCACCATATGAATTGTTATATGGAAAGAGATGTCACACTCCAACTTCTTGGGATGATGTTTGTGAAAAAATATATCGGCCTAGAACTTGTTGAGGAAACAATGGAAAAGGTGAAGATTATCCAAACCCACATCAAAGAATCTCAATGTAGGAAAAGGATCTATACCGATAACCAAAGGAAGTATTTTGAATTTGATGTAGGATATCATGTTTTCATGAAGGTATCTCCATAGAAGGGTGTTATATGATTCATAAAGAAAGGTAAATTATGTCCCAGGTACATCGGACCTTTCGTAATTCTAGAACTAATTGTAGTAGTATATTATTGTTGGGAAATGCCACCAAGTCTCTCCAATGTTCATGATGTGTTCCAGATATCACTATTGAGAAAATAAATGCATGACCTAACGCATGTACTCACCTATGAATAAATAGAACTGGAACTCGATTTGTCTTATTGTGAGGATCCTATCAGGATTCTTGATACTCAAGAACAAGTGTTGAGAAACCAGATGACTTGTTTGGTAAATGTTCTATAGAGATACCATAATATGGAAGATGAAATGTGGGAACCTGAGGAACTTATGATGAAGAACCACCAGAATGTTTTTATGCATTAATATTATAGAAATTTTATGGAACAAACTATTTTAAAAAGGTATGAATGTAATAGCCCAAGTTTCCACCGTACACTTCTCTTTGAATAATACAATAGCTTGTATTGTATGCAACTTCGAGTTCTAGCATACCAAAACCATTCAAACTAGCCATTATTAAATGTAATACCCACTTTTAAATTTTGTAAATTTTATTTTTCAAAATGGACACCATTTTTGGATTCGGAATATCAAAATATGTTTGGGGTGAAATTTTCGTATTTTTCTGAATACATTTAATTTCTGTTGAATAGTGAAAAACACAACATTATTGTTTAAAAATTACTTTTTATTTAAATAATTATTAATTTTATTTAAATTTATTTTAAGTCAATATTGATTCATAATACATATATTATTTTAATGTAATTTATTGGAGTCATTTTATAATAAAAACAGATGTTTAGAATTTTAATGAACTTTGTAACGTCTTTTACCCACCTTATAGGCACATTTTCAAATTAAAATAAAATGTAATTTCACCTCTTCAGTGAATTTAGTTTCAAAAATATGATAGACATGGTTTATATCAGTATGTAAAATGTGGTTCAATATGATGAAAACAATTATTGGTGAATAGTAACTTTAAAATTTTTTTACCATGTTTAAAAGTAAATTGGGTAATTAAAGGAAAAAATGATATTATAATTACCCTAAAACATGTACTATTTCTATTTGATAAGTTTATTTCTACCAAAAGAAAATATAGGAATAAAATATGATACTCTTTTATCCATTTAGGTTAGATTAGGATATTTATTTCTATTTTATTTAAAGAAGAGTTAAAAGTGTTAAATTCAAATTTTAATGACTAAATGTTTTTTAATATAGGTTTATAGAAAATATAAATTAGACACCAAATATTATTCATAAATTTAAAAACATTTCTTATATAATGGTATTTTGAAAAAAAAATTGGACATGAAATAAATAAATTTATTATTTACACATTGATTATGCAGTAATTACCTTATTAAGGAATGATTAAAATAAATGATCTTATTAATATAACAATAAATGTAAATTGAGACATATTAATCATTACAAAAATTTTATACGTTAATATGAAATGTTAGGATTTATTTATTTTATTTTTTTATAAGTAATCAGGTTATTTTGACATTCACAAAAATCAAAAACTAAAGAGTCTCAAAATTGACATAAATGAGTTTTTAAAACAAACAATGTATTATTCAATGATATAATATTCCTAAAAATCTATGGTTAAGACAAATGAATTCAATAATGATATATATGTTATTAATTAACTAATTTAGGTTCTAATTCAATTTTATAGTATGTTTATTGACAATGTAATATAAAAATACAAGAAGACATTGTAAAAGTTATACTATTTAATAAAGAGTTAAATCCAAAATATCAGGTCAAAATGGTGACCTAAAATTTTCTAAAACTGATTGGTTGATATTATTTAGACACATCACCAGATAAGACTATAAATAAATCCATCCATTATAAACAGAATATGATTTTATAATAAAATAATATTTCAAGCTTTTCCTAAAGTGACCCCACCTCTCTTATAAAAGGGTACTTCTCCTTATCTCAAAGTCACACCTCCAATGCCATTTTTCTAGGACAACCACTTCTAAAATATCATCCCAACTACCCTAAAATTATTCTATAAGCCTTACTTTTATCGTAAAATCATCCTTAGGATCCCTTTTGATCATATCTAAAAGATGAACCCGAAGAAGAGGTAATAATTTCATCACCTCTTTGAAAGTTATTTTGTTCTTCCACTTCCTATTTCTTTGTTATTTCCCTAAAAAATAATAAATACAGTATTTTTTATATACTATGATGTTATAATATATATATTATACAACTATATTCATTATTTTATCCATCCTATAAATGACAATGTCACCATACGTGCGTACGTACATCTTACAGTCTCCACGTCGTGGTATAGTTTGTTATTCACCAGTTAATTATCTGGATGGGTATAATAATTGGTATAATTGATGTAAATATTAAATATAAAATATTAATTATTATTTATATATGATATTACTTCCAATTATATACTATTTCACCATCAATAGAATGGTATTGTCACTCGTGCGTACATATAGATTACACTCTCCAAGAAAGTGATGAGATTCATTCCCCATCCTAACCATTCAAGATTAATTATCACATTATGAATAAAAATAATGTTTATGGACTTAATATCATTCTAGATAATAGTAAAATACATCATATCAATAAAAAATAGGACTTATGTAACAAAACATATAATGGAAAATGAATCAATTAACACCTGAAATAGTGATACTACAAAAATATTATTAACAATGCAATATTAGAAGATCATATATGATATCATATTTATGTATTCTTTTCTAATATAATTAAATAACAATGATTTAAATATTATACAGGATTTTAATATACCCTCAATAAAGGAAAATTACAAGTTAAGAGTTATATTTACAATCTTTTTATTATCTAAGGTTGTTTAAACGTAAATATCAACTAGGACCTCTTTATCATCCACATCTATGTTTATTAAAAATGTTTTTCAAAATATTTTTAATACTTCCTAGACTATAGGTTAATTTAATTTATACCCTTGTTTTAAATTTTATAAAATGTTTATAAATGAATCTTTCCATCCATTTTCCCAACAAGGTCTTTATGACCATTTCCACAAAATTATGGAAAAAATGTTTTTTAACGTATACTGCAAGTGAAACTATTTTCTACCATTATAGCACCTTAGAATAATCCCTTACAAGATTATAAAAATAATTTGAAAATAAATGTTTTATTTTATTATTTTGTTACATTCAAATGATTTCAAAATTGAAAGAGATATTTCACATAAATAGTTTTGATTTCATCTATGTCAACATTTTTTGATGGGTTCTACATTTGTTTGAAGTTGATTTATTATGATACAATCTTCCATATTGTTTTAAAGGTTTTGTAATATGCTTGATTGTGGTTGTGATATATTTATACCATTCATGGTTTATGGTTAATGAATTAATAATTCGTATTCCAGTTTTAATACAAATGATTATGTTATGTTTCAACCTTTTCATATGAGAAATACCTTGGGCTAAGTATGTGATAGGTGGATCCCACTATAGATCCTCAAATTATCAGTAAGTCTCATGGGACAAACTACTGTCTTATAACAAGGCCTTGAAAAAATCTTCATTATAGTCTTGGCATGATGCATTGACTATGTGGTTATGATGTCCAGCATTATGGATTCCATCATTATAAAATTAGCAATTCATATTACTTGTGATTATTAGACTAGTAGAATATCCTTGTGAATATGTAAATGGCCTTGTTTATTATATCTTTTCTATATTATGACGAATTTTATGTTTCAAAGGATTTTATTTTAGTCTAATACATTACCTTAAATGTTTAATGTTATTTATTATTTTTGTAGCTATATTTTTATCCTTGCTGAGTATCTGAGATCACCCCTTTCATATATTTTATTTTCCCCATGATACGAAGTAGTATATTATGATCAAACTATAGGGATAGGCCAAAGGTTATGAGTCTGTTCAAAGGGGACACAATTTTGTTTTTTTATATTTCATGATGTAATGTAACACTTATATATGTATCTAGAACATCCAAGGCTAATAAACTAATTAGTCTTTCGAGACTTCATCTCTTGTGATCATTCCAATGTTATGTAATAATGCATAGACTCCGGGTAACTAGGGTTAGGGAATTACAATAATAAATAAACATAAAAATTTAAGGAAATGTGTATTACTAAAACACAAGCCTTCAAAAAATAAATTTCTGCATAATGCGAAAAAGATAAATAAAATAATTCCATTTACATATTTACATATATATTTTACTAGTCGAATAATCACATGTAATATCAAAAACTAATTTCATAATGATGAATGTATATTTCCGGACATCAAAACCACATATTCAAGGCCTAATTCTAAGAATAAAAATAAAAATTTTGTAAAATCCCTATGCGAAGACAATATTTTGTCTCATGAGACCTACTGAAGCATCGAGGAGCTATAGAGGGCTCCACCCATCACTTACTAAGTCCAATTCATTCCACATATAAAAATGATGGAACATAATATAAACCTTCTTATTAAAACTTGCTTACAAAATGTCAATACATTAACCATAAACTATGAATGGTATAAAAATAACACATCCATAGTCAAACATATCACAAAAAATTCATTACAATATGGAAGATTGTATCATAATAAATAGACTTCAAACAAACATAAAATCTAATAAAGGATGTTGACATAGATGAAATCAATCCAAAAAATATCTATGTGAAATATTAATTTCTACATTGAAATAATTCAAGAGTAAAGAAAAAAATTATTTTGAAAATATTATTATAAGCTTGTAAGGGAAGCTTGGAAGGTGAGATAATGGAAGAAAATAGTTTCGCCCGACATATAAGTTAAAAAAATGTTCGTTCCATAATTTGTTGAGAAGGTCATAAATTTCGTTATTTGGAATGTGACAGAAATATTCCTTTCAAACCATTTTATAAAAGGTAAAACAAGGGTATAAATTAAATTAACCCATAGTATAGTAAATAGTAAAAATGTTTTGAAATATAGTTTTAAGAAACATGGATGTGGATGATAAATAGGTCCAAGTATATACTCACACATAAAAAACCTTTGATAATAAAGAGACTATAAAATTAACCCATAACATGCATCCTTCATTAGTTAAGGGTAATTTAACCTTCTGTATAATGGTAAAATAATTGGTATTAAATTATACAATAATCCACATACATAAATATTATATCATCTATGATCTTATAATATTTCTTTGTAAAAAAATATTTCAGTAGTATTATTGTTTTTGGTGTTAACTGATTCATTTTCCTTCATATGTTTTGTTATGTAAGTCATGTTTGTTATGGATAAGATGCACTTTACTAATATACTGATGATATTCAGTTCATAAAAAAATTTTTTAATCACAAAATGAAAATAATTCTTGAATAGTTACGATGGGGAATGAAATCTTATCGTGTCGTGGATACGGTGAGTCGTACATACGCACGAGCGACAATATCATTATTTTGATGGTGAAATTGCATGTAAATGGATGTTATATTATATATAGAGTATCATTAACATGTTATATTTTTTTATTTACATAAATTATACTCATTATTATACCCATACAAATAATTAAGTGTTGAATATCAAACTACATCACAACGTGAAGATGATATGCCGTACGTACGCACATATGGTGAATTTATCATTAATATGATGTCTTGAATAATTAATATGGTTGTATTAAATTTAAAATAAAATCATAATATGTATATGTTACTGGATTTATTATTTTGGGTATGGAAACAACAAAGAAAGAGGATTTGGAAGAGGAAAAGAAAATTGAAAGAGGCGATGAAGTAATTACCTCTTATCGGGGTACTTACTTTTGATTTGAACGAAAAGGCTCCCTAGGTTGGCTTCCTGATCAAAGGAAGAAATATATGATGAAGTTAGTATAGTTTTTAAGATAGTTGAGCAGGATTTGAGTGATCCAAATTGCTTTGGAGGTGTGAAATTAAGTGAAGGGGAATTATCTTTTTATAAGAGATGTGAGGGCACTTTAAAAAAAGATTTAAATATTATTTTATTATTAAAAAAAGTTTTTTTTCTAATGGCTCGAAAATGATTTATTTCGAGGATAATGTGGGGATCAGTCGAAATTGTCTCAAAAAATATGTTTTATAAATGTTTAGGTCACCATATTAACCATATCTTTAATATTTATCTCTTAGTTAAATAGTTTAACATTTACCATGTCCTGTTGTATTTTTATATTACATGATTAATAAACATATTATAAAAAGTAAATAGAACCACATGTGAGTAATTATTGACATATATATACTTATCAAATTCTTAATTTCAAATATTATATTATTAGAATATTATATTATTTAATAAAATAGTATTTGTTTTAGAAACTCATTTATGTCAATTTTGACACTATTTAGTAATTGATTTTTGTTAAAGTCATAAAAACATGATGAATTCAAGAAAATACATTTAATCATCCCTAAAATGTAAAATTCACATATAATAATCGTTTATGGCATCAAAAGTTTCAATTTAAATTTATTTTTAAATTTTTAATATCAGTTATATTAATATTTCATTAAAATGGTAATTTTTTTTATCATCATTGTGTCATAAATAAATTTACTTATATGATGAATAAAAATTATAAATAAAGTACCATGTTGTAGGAAAAATATTTACCTATATAAATAATATTTTTTTCAGAGATATCTATTATATAACACCATATAAAATTATTTTACTAAAAGATATATGTTTATGATGTTATTGTCTTTTAATTACGTTAATTAATATGAAATGTATTATTACTCCCAAGTGGCTCCATGGGGTCCCCAAATCAACCCAAGTATTTCCATAGTCATATAGGTATCCTAAAATAGGGTTAAAACACATTTTAGGGTAATTTAATATTATTATAATATTAATTTTTACCATTATTTTTAGATTTACCCTTTACCCATTGTAAATAAAATATATACTGAAGTAACTATTCATATTTTCTAAGAATAAAAGTTACCTATTTACAAAATTTGTAACTTCTGATTCCATATATGGAATCCATTTTTCTAAATTCGAAACACAAAAATTACAGAAATTAATTTAAAATTAATTACCATTGTCAAAACCAAAAATCGGGTTTTGGAGATGTAAAAACAATAAAAAGATTAATATGTTTTTATGTCCAATTTAAAATTGAAATTACTTCCCATGACCAATATTAGAATAAATAATAAAAATATAATCTAATTATACATCAAAACTATTAAAATATATAATTTAGAATAATAAATTATATGATTAAAAAGTTATTTTCATTTAAAATTTAGTATCTTTTACTATTAATCAAAATATTAAAGTTATCAAAAACAACAAAAATTAATCTAAAATTAATGTTTTTTACTAATTCTAAATAATAATTTAATTTAATAAAATTGAATATATAAAAGAATCAAATATTGGATTTAAAATAGGTTCACCATTAAAAGGCAGAAATACTACATTTTTTAAAAAATACTTCATTTATCAAAAATATTGAATTTTCTCTTATATTAAGTCTAAGAAACACAAAAGAGGAATGTTAAAATTATATGTGTTATATATAAAATTTAAAATGTGGTTATTACTATTCATAATCTCTTTTTAAATAGCTAGTCTGATTGGTCATTCTTTACTTTAACTTAGTGGTGCGTGCATGTCATGCTATTATATTATTCAAAGTGAAACCTACCATGGAACATGGGGTGTTTAAATTTATTTATAATATTAAGCTTCTCCTTTAAAACTAAATTTCTTATTTTTGGTAAACTCCCCCTTATTATGATATTAGTTTTAAACATCTCTCCCCCTTTATAATTTTTAAAAAGGAATTGGGGGAATGGTACATAAATGATTAGGAAAAAGAATGCATCTGAAACAAAGAATAACAAAAGATATTTCACTAACATTGAGAAAAAAGATTTAGTACAACAAAATAGGAAATTTAATGTCAATCATCCTTAATTATCTATGTAAGAAGCTACTTAAGGATGGGATTCATCTTCTCTATCACTTTAGGATATTTTTGGTATTTCTGGAGTAACTATTCGTGCCCTTGGTTCTTCTTCTCAAGAGACTGAATCATTTCTTAT
Organism: Viscum album; assembly: GCA_963277665.1. Lineage (NCBI taxonomy): Eukaryota > Viridiplantae > Streptophyta > Magnoliopsida > Santalales > Viscaceae > Viscum > Viscum album. Next base: position 776,225,352 of record OY728159.1, read on the forward strand.
TGAGATTTAATAACTTCTTCTTGAATTGTGACATTCTATATTAACTGATCTATGGTATTGGTTTCCTTCATTAAGGAAATATAAGTGGAGTTATGTGTTATATAGATTTTACTGTGCTCTTGAATAAAGACAACTGGATCTTGATTTATTCTTTTAGAAAGAATCTTTAACTTCTTGTTAGACTTTTTTTAATGTATCTTTTTTTGAATCTATATAATCACCAACAAGATTAAGATCATCAAATAATTATTTCGACCAAGATGTAATCATTTTAAATGAAAATCTATGAGCTTCATAGATAATCATGAAGGTCTTGAAATATTTTTCATGCTTGTTAACTTCTCCTTCAATAAATTTGTAGAATATCTCTTGAATTCAACTAACTTCTAAATAAGTTTACACCGAGAGTCAATATTTGGAAGAAATGGAATTAAATTAATACGTTTCTTTAAATACTGGACCACAGAATCATATCCAAAGTATGAAGATTCATAATCTGAGGCATCTTTTCCAATTGGAGTACCTTTAACTTCTACAAAAATTATTGACTTTGATGATTTAGTTGCATCATATTTCCAAGGTGAGTCAAGAAGGAATCGATTTGTTTTAGCAATATCCTTTTCAATAGCACTTTCAACCTCTCGATCTTTTTCTTGAACATGAAATTCCTATTAATCTTCCTAAATGATGTAATTATTTTATTCTCTCTCTTCAAAATAATTGAATTAATTAACTTCCTCTCTCATAGAATATTATTTTTCATTATCTGAAACTATTTTGGTGGATGAGTCATGTGATGTTCTTATTGAGAGTTTATCAGAAGGTCTCATATCTTCAGAAAATCATTCTACCATTTTAATCATGTCTTCACATTCTTCCTCCTCTAATTATTTTTATTCTTGTTGAATTTTTTCCTCTTCAACAATTGGTTCTGGAATAGAAGCTTTCTTCAAGAAGGCATTCGTTACGTTAATCAGTTCTCAGGCATTCCCCACATGCATTAACAAATATTGAATAATAGGATCCTCAAATTCTTTTTTTTCTGCAGCTTTTTCCCTTATTATTGTTTTCAATGTTTTAAGCTCCAACAATCCTGGATTCTATATCTTCCATAGGATCAAGTCAAAAAATAAGATCAAAATTATTTCTCTTCTTCTTCTTCCCCCTCCACATAAAAAAAATTTGCTAGAAAACTTATTTTGATTTTTTTTGTTTAGGGGGTATTAATTGCGATTCTGGAATGGGTTTGGTGGGTTGAGGTTCTATCTCTTTATCTTTTATTTTCTTCAATGGTTCTGAAACATCACCTTTCGTAGCTTGAGTCTTATCATCCTTATTCATAAGATCATAAAACTCTTTAGATTAAAAATTGAATGATATTATCTTCCATCTTATGGTATCATCACTGAGTAGCATAGTCATGAAATTCATATCCTTTGAGGTGCAGGGGATCCTCAAAGATTCCAAACATAAGATAATGATCTTCAAAATGATTGTTGGTACTTAAAGATTTGAGACATTATGTTTCCACTCATGATGTTATTGATTTTAAGATGGAAATATATCACAAAGTATTTCTCTCTTAGATTTTAAAATAAATCTAAGTGGAAGATATCATATATCTTTATTGAATCCTTATTGCACTTCCTTAGAATAAGGAAACCCTTAAACCAGAATACTACCATCCTATGGTTTGTCGAGAGATTGTAAATCATGGGATTATTGAAATTCTTTAAACGGATTATTTCATATGAATTACTCTTTACAAAAGATCTATCTTTTTCTGGAAAATTTTGGGATCATAAAATAACATCACCTTCAAAAGGAATATATAAATTCTATCTTCATTATTAAAGGATAGAGAGTAAAATTTTCCAAACTTCTTGAATGTGAAAATATTTCTTCCACCTTTCTGATAGAAACTGATAGAATCATTGAATCCCAAAATAAGGTCAGGGTCGACTAGATCTTGATTCATTTCTTGATAAATTAAAACAATTTCAAATATTTTTAGCTTGAAAAAATTTCCAATCAATGTATAATACATCACAACGAAATTACGGCCCACTAACATTTCTTAGAACAAGAACATGCCCTTTGTATCCTTTCTATATTGAGACTACATCGGAGTCTGAAGATAATCTTATAAATTCATTCATAATGTAATAAAACTAAAGAATCATAATGGAACCCATGAAGAGAATAAGAACCTCGAAACAAAAATTTGGGAAAATCGATGTGGGACGACAAGTTGGGGTCCCATTAAATTAGTTCTGTGGAATGAATAGAATTTTTAGATAGATATAATGGATTAGATTATCTTGATATGATATGTTAGTTGATATTAATCCCAAATTATAATTTTATGGATTCTGATATTTTGAGGTCTTGTGGAAAAATCAAATATAAGGAAAGTGAATCTGATACCATTTTCTTGAAACTAGATAGATATACAAACAAGTAATAATACAATTATGATGCTTTATGTAAGGAAACCTACCTTCTGAATTTCTTCAAAATAAATTTCAATATTGAAAATGTTCTTATTGAGGAACATAGATTCCAGAAACATTTATTTGGGAAAGAAAATCTTATTTTATAAAATTGGCATATGAATAAAAAATTAGGTTCCAAAAAAAATTTATTAAATAAATGTTTGATAGAATAATCAAATGTACTCCCCCTATGAAAAGAAGTAACCTGATGTTAGGATATATGTTTAAAAAATGTTAATATTGAAATATTACCATATTGTTATCATCACTAACCTTTTTTTAATGAATTCAAAAATATCAGATGGAAAATATATTATTAAAATGTCAGCAAGTTGATATTGTATTCGGATAAATTGTAAAAAATATCTCCTATAACTATGTGATCCTTAAGAATGTGATTCCTAATATCTATGTTCTCTACATGAGAGTGATGTGAAGGGTTTTTTCTTATGTAAATGGATCTAGTATTATCATACAATATTAGTGTTTTGGTAAAACATATTCCATAGTATGTGACTCTGTGTTGCAACCACAACACTTGAGAAAAACCACTTCCAGGAGCTATATATTCAGCTTCAGCAGTGGAATGTGCTACCGAGTGTTGCTTCTTAAATAACCAAGAAACTAATTAATCTCCTATTAAATGACATTTTCAATACGTTCTTTGTCTATCCATTCTACATCCACCAAAATTAGTATCCACAATTCATGTTAAAATAAAATAATTTCCAGAAAAATATAAATGTATTAAATGTATGGTTCCCTTTAGATAGATAAAAATTATGTTCACTGATTTTAAAAGAGATTCCTTTATATTACACTAATATATTTCAAATAATAATATTGAAAATTTTAATTCCATATGACTAGATATTAATTCTAATAAACTCCCTATCATACAACTAAAACATGTTTGATATACTCATTTCACAACATCCTCAAGATCAATGATGTATGTGGTACCAATTGGTGTAATTATACTTTTAGTTCTGTCAATTTCATACATCTTAAGAAGATATTTAATAAAATTGTGTTTAGATATATATGTTCTTTTTGGTTTTTATGGAATTTGGAAAGCAAGGAAAAATGTTAACACACCCATCATTCACGTTTCAAACTCAGATTTCACGAGATACACAAATGAATTAGTCCCATGTTACAAATATGATCCAAATATAATGTCATAAAACTAAAATTGAACCATCAAAACCTTATACTTATCATTATTTAAAAAAAGGGTTGGTTCATTAGTTCCTTTAACATGGTCGTTTTGTAACAAAAACACAATAAGTATCTCATTCTAGGATCAAGGAGCTTGTTTAAGTCCATATAAAGCTTTAGAAAGTTTAAATACATGTTTATAATGTTTTGGGTCAAAAAAACTTGGAGGTTGTTAAATATAAACTTCTTACTGACATATCCATTATGGAAATCACACTTTATGTCCATTTGGAAAAGTTTGAAATTAAACAATATTGAAAAAGCTAGTAGAATATGAATAGATTGAACTATTGATACATGATTTTTTGTTTCTTATTAGACTATTCATTCTTGTTTATTATGGAATTTAGAAACTAATAATGCTTTGTTTCTTACTGTGATTTTGTTTTCATCACATTTATTTCTTAATAATCATTTTACATGAATTATAGAAGTTTATTTTGATCTTTCAACCAAGGTCCAGACTTTATTCCTTTCAAATTAATAGAGTTTATCTTTCATATATTTAATCTAATCATCATCTCCTAAATATTCATAAGTTATTTTAGGTTCAAATTGGGAATTAAATTCTAGATATTCTACTAAATTTCTTAAATAACATCTTGTCCTTATAAGTTTATTTACATCATAAATGATACATTCATTTGGTTGATTCTTAAGAAACAATAGAATTGGGTTTTATAAAATATGCTCAACAATATAAGGTTGGAAATATTATAGGATAAATACTTCCGAAATATATTCTTTAGTGTTTTCCTTATTAGTTTAATTTTCCATCAAATATTGATAATCAGTCTCTGAAAACAAATCCATGGATATAGGATGGGTTTTTTAAAAAACAAAAGGATCAGCTTCATCAAATTTAACATGAAATGTTTCTTCAATAGTATAATATTTTTTTGTAAAAAACATTATAAGTCATATATGTAGTAGAATAGCCTAATAATATTCCTTCATCATATTTGGGTGAGAATTTAAATTTTTTTCATTACTTTTCAAAATGATGACCTTTCATCAAAATAATTTGAAGTAAGAAACATTAATATTTTTACCATTCAATGCTTCATAAAGAGTTATGTTATGAAAAGGTATGATTAAAACAAAATTTATAGTATAAAAAGTAGTACTTATATCTTCATCCCAAAATTTTTTAGCAATAGAATATTAATCAACATAGTTATAATTATTCCTTGAATAATTTGATATCTTCTTTCAAAAACACAATTTTGTGGATGGGTTTTTAGAGCTGATATGTATTGAGTAATTCCATTATTACTATAAAAAGTATCAAAATATGAATTTTAAAATTCTCCCCCATTATCACTATGAATAGATATCAATGGAAGGAATTTTTACATTTTTAAATTGGCTGGAAAGTATTTAAAATAAAGAAAAGCTTCAGAATTTTTACCAGAAAATAGACCCATGTAAATCTATTGTAATAATCAACTAAAAAAATACATAGTATTTTCTACTAAGACTTCCAGTTTGTGTTGGAATAAAATTATCCATACACACAAGCTGTAATGCATCCGAAGTTAAGACTTCACAAATTGATTTAACACTTGATTTATGCTGCTTTCCATATTGATAAGGATCACAGACTTTTGAGGAATCAAATTTATGTTCTGGTAGATCCTTTGACAAGTATTTTCATTGATATTTTTCATAGGTTTTTAAGGTTACAGTATCCCAGTATTTTATTCCATAACAATTATTAATATTATATTTCACCGAGACATGGTAGATCTTGGCTCTTAAGGTCTTCTATGTTCTATGTATAAACATCTTCGTGCCTATGGGAAGAGAGAATAAAATCTTCCATGGAATTATGTACTATGAATTTATCATTCCTAAAATTCAAAAGGTAACCATAATCACATAATGGTCTTATACTTATAAGGTTTTTCTTAAGACCTTAAACTTATAAAACATTTTAAATTAATGATTTTCTAAGAAGAATAATGTTACAAATACAAAAAATTTCTCTTTGAGCATAATCTCTGATAGTTACATTTCATCCTTTCTTCTTGATAATATTTTCAAAGATGTTTTAGTTACAATTCATGTGGTGGGAACATCCAATATCGATGTACCATATATTTTGGTCGGTACTTCATTTATTTTTCTGAAAAAAATAATTAGACTTTTGGAATCCAAACAATCATGGATCTGGAAATTTCATAAAATAAAATCTTAGGTTTCCAAATTTTCGAAGAAAAAACAAGCCTTATAAAAAACTATGGATAAATTTTTTTAAAGAATAATTTTTCTCATAGTGTACACCACATTGAAAATTTTTGAAAAAACACTCACCTTGGGGAGAAAAATAGTTACAATTAAAAATAGGTTTTGAATGACTAAATCAAAATACAGAACTATTCAAAAGAGGAAGAAGTTGTAGTAACATTTTATCAAATTCCTTCCTTCCAGAAGTGAAATTTGATAATATTTTCATTATGGAAAAAATTTTGGATTTTAGTCTGATAACTAAATTCTAATCCTCAATGTAATAAATCATAAAACAAGAGTTATTCTCTAAAAAATATTTCTTATAAATAAAATTTTCAAGATCCATATAAGGTTTATCAATCTCATAATTAACATCCTTATGGTTTATCGAAAAATTTTCAAAATCAAGAGGTTTCTGATCAACATACATAAAAGGATCTCATACTTATTTTGTTAAAATAGAAATTATAGTGTATTATTTCTCTAACTTTTTTTATCTTAAAGTTATCATTTTTAAGATGTTTATAATATCTAAAAGCTTTTTAACATGAATGTAAGGCATTATCTTCTTATGAGGAATATTCAGGATCTAATGATTCAAAATTTTCTATATTAAGAAAATTTACATTTAATGAAATATTGGATAAGGAATTAGCATGGTTTACCTTATAAAAATGATAATAATTTTAAATTGGAAATTTTTTATAAGACCAATATTCTTCTAAAAAGAAGATTAATATTCCATGGATTCATCTAAAGAGTCACCACCGCTAACACTCCATGTGTCATTATCCATCAAGAACTTCTTAGACGTATATTTTTCTAACATATTTCATTTCCTTTAATTATTCTTTCCAATTGTATCTTTTCTCTTATTCATAGGACAATTAAGACTAATATATCTATCCTTTTTCATCCATAATATGTTACATGAGAACAATTCTTGTCTCTTATATCTTTCTTCTTATATCTATACTGAAAATATTCATTTCCCACAATATTTTTTATACTTCAAGAATGATTGGAAAGTTCATTCCTAGACTGATCACTGTCACTCAATTCAGATATGACAACATCTTTTATAGATATAGATCTAGTCACCTTTTTTGGAGTCATGGATTTGGATGTGGTAGTGAAACAAACACTTCCATTACTATTATTCTTCTTGTTTAAGTGAGCACCTCTCCTCATTATTATTTAATTCGAAAGAAGATTACCAAATAACTTATAAAGAGTAGTGTTAGATACATTCATTTTTTCATCAATAGTAACCCTTTCTTATTCCCACTCATTATGAATAATATGAATTATCTTATCCAAATAACTTCTTCATCCCGAACTTTCTCTCCAATTGATTGATGATAGTTGACGGTGGTCATAACGATTTGTTTCAATTGTAAAATAGGTTATCCATAAGGAAATAAAAATACATGATATTCATATCTAAATATAGATCTTTTATTTTCAATCACTTTTGATGTTATAAAATGTGTAACATCAAGTTTCTTCCAGATACTATTGGCAGCTTCAGAAGAAAATATTTGACTGTAGAGATTCTTGTAATGGAACACAATAGAGTATTGCGTACCTTGTAGTCTAGTTGATATTCCTATTTTTCCTGACTTGTGAATGTTCTTATTTCTTTTTTAGGAATATTAAATTCACCAGTGATCTTGAAAAACATACCTACCCAAGTGTTAATAATAAAAGTTTTCATCATATCTCGGTAGTACTCATAATAATTTCCAGAAAATATTATTGGTTTGGTTGGATTCAAGTTGTATATAGAAAAAATATTTATACCTACCCTCTCTATAAGAAAAATAATTTTCATCAGAACATTTAGAAGTTAAATTTTATAAACAGAGATAAAAACCATTTAGAAAAATTTAAGCATGTAAAGTTAAGAAAGAAATAATTCACCAAGAAAACGTATATGTAAATAAAAGTAATTCAATTACCTACTCTATTACCAATTGTAGGATTTAAATATAGATGTATATTCTTAATTACAACAGGGGGAAAATTGTATGTCTATAAACATTATCTTTTAACGTTATGTAAATATATTTTCATCAAAGTTAAACAAGGTAAATTCCCCAACCCACAACGGTTGTTAACTAATAAACAATCATTCATTGGATCCAGGAATATGAATCTCAAATTGAAATTCAAGAAAATATTACTTAGGGAAATATTCTACCTTAAATCACATAGTATCTTATTTATCAGAATGTAACAGTATAAGAATGTATTATAATGTTATAATTTTTTTCATTAAGAAAATTTTAGGGGAAATAAAACATGTAATAACAACTAGTTAACAAGGTTGAAATCATTCAACCTAAAGAGAAGGGTATCCAACAACCATGGATAAATTCCATTTGATTTATTCTTTCATGAAAGTATATCATCCCCAAAAAGGGTAAGCCCTTAATAAGAATATAAGAGTCTGCCTTAATATCCCCAAAAACCCTCAAACATTAAATTAGTCACCAACTCTATCTTCAAATCCCCAGAATTCTTCCAATATTAAGGTATTCAACACATTTATATTCCTATCCATAGAACTACTTGAAATTTAAGTTAATCAGATCCTCCATCTCAATATCCCTAGAAACCCTCAATTATAGAGAGTAAAAATCAGATTCACAGATTGCTGAACTAGTTGTTCAAACTTGAACAATATGTTCTCAAATCATATAATGCCCATGAATTTATCTCTTTGGAAATCACATACCAACATTATAGTATTCAATTTCTTGATTGATAATGAGCTCATTAAATTGAGTTCCTATTTATAGGAAAAGACTTCAATGGTCGACTCTCTCCTCCAATTGTAATATTTTCCCTTAAAATACAGAGGGACCTGTACATGTGTCCCTCAACAACCTGTTATTTAGAATCATATTGTACTACATCTTCTAACATAACAATATCCATGTGTAAAGAATTATAAAAACTAAGAAAATAATTGTTATGTTTGAGTAAATTAAGTAAACAATTATCTGATAAATTTGGAACAAAATCTTTATGAAACAAAAGTAACTCTACCAATTATGAATAATAAGACACTAAATATATTTGATAACAGAGTCTAAATATATATATAAATAGTGTCTGATTTTAGATGAATTTATAGTTTGGTTATTGTGTAATTATTTGTCTGAATATTGTGGAATTTAGTGTCCGAATTCTGAAGAATTCAGAGCCAAAATTCTATGGAATTCGGGGTATTAATTTTGAATAATTTGATGTTATAAATTTAAGAATTCAGATTATTATTTTCATAGAATTTTAGAGTTTCATTTCTATGAAAGTCAGAGTCAAAATCAGGATGAAACATAGTCTGAAAACAGATGGAATTGCATTCTAAATATAGTGAGACTCAGATTACAAGAACTTGTATGGTTAAACTATTTGGATAAGAATCTGATTATTCTTAAGGTAATTTGGTCTTAAGAAAAATAAATTTAATCGTAGATAAGTAACATTAAGAATAACATTGAAATGTATGTTAATGTTAAAGAAAATAAATTTCCTTATAGAAAGAAAATAATATTTATGGAAAAAGTGTTTGGGATTTTCAAAACATACATGAATGGAAAATGACATAAGATATCCTATTAACTTAATAATAATTGGCATTATTTTCTACATGAATATTTATGTTTTTATAAAAAATCCCAATTTGAATAAAATTTATGTGAAATATATATCTCTCCCATTAAAGGATATGATTTAATTAAAAGGGTTCATTATTTAAATGAGACTTTATTTAATAGAATTTATAATTAAATATTACTAAATCATGATTATAATGTGATAAATAATTCATTAATGTAAAAAATTTCATTATTATCATCAAACAAATTTTTGAGATCAATATCTAAGGAGGATAAGTTTAATGGGAGAAATTTCATTAATAATTATATATTTTTAAGAAGTGTTATATAGAAAGAAGGAAAATACTATGAGTTAGAGTGACCCCTTCGTGAGTTGTTGAGTAGTGAAGATATTCAAATAACTGATCATGGCTATTATGATAAATTTTTAATGTATTTTTTTTGGATATATATTCTCTCATTCATGTATCCATGGTAGATATATTTCAAAATCAACATAGAAACTTGGATTTTTTTTTAAAAACATAGATAATTTGAAAATTACCTATTAGATTCATGATAAGATAGATATATATGAGGTTATAAAGGCATTGTTTATATTTGATATCTCTGAAGGAATTTCATTATCTTCTAATGTATTTAATAATTTTTTATATTTTAATGAAAGAAGATTTTTTTCATATCTAATATGACTTGATATGGTAATGTACCTTATTATATAGTAACTTTTATAAAGTTTCTATATTTGAAAAAAAGTTTCAACCATCACCTTAATTTGTGGATGATATTTTAGCATCAAATGGGTTGTCCAAGATTATGTAAATCATTAACAATACAAGACGGTATAATAAAAAATATGTGGATGAATATTTTTCATAGAAATTAAAACAATGGTAATTCCTTTAGCTATTTGATGTTATTGAAATCTAATGATAGAATTAAAAAGGATGGTCACTACTTCTATTCTGGTGAGCCATGTTCCTAGAGGATGAAATACTAAGAAATACTTGAGGGGAATAATATAGTCCTCTGATACACCATGTTAGATTTTAATGATATAAAATTAATTTATTTTGTTCTGAATGGTATGTGACACAAAATATACATTAAATAATTATTTGAATATGGATAAGAGATTCAAATAAATTAATATTAAATGGTCAGATCTTAATTTATGCATCCAAGATATAGAGAAAATGAAAATACATCAAGGTCATGGATGTAGTGGATTACAATAAAATCTATAATGAATCTGAATAAAGGTTATTAATATTCATCTTATTATCCTCTAAAGTGATAAGATCGGTTTTTTAAACAATAGTGTATATAAATTTATGAGATGATTTTTTGATAGACATAGTTATAAATTGAAATATTTCAATAAAATGTATCTACACTAAGTTTAAAATGGTTTATATATAGGATGAAGTTATGTTCCCCTGTTACTTTTTAAAATATGAAAAAATTATTTCTCAGCACCTAATAATAAAATATTTTTCAAAATAAACAAATTTTCAAAATATTTATCCAAACACATATAAGACCATATGATACATGTTATTTAATAGTTAATTTTATAAATATATACTCTGGATTGATTAAATTTTATTTCTAAAAATAAAACTTATGTGTTTAATTGAATGATTTATCTAATAAAATATATTTTCTAACATCCTAGTAGATGTATATTTGATGTCAAATGTAAAGAATCTGATGTTTTTACTAATTTTTTCAATCCTTGTTTCCATATTCCCCTTTAAAATATTACATTGAATAATGATTAGGTGGAACCATGTGGTATTTTGAGATACTGTGGATTGTTTTTGAGAAATTGAAATTTAAAATGGTCTACACTACGATAGTGGTGTATGATGTTTTGGTATCTGGTGTGTCAAATGGGAAAAGAATTTTTTTTGGATATGGGTGACTCTATTGTTCTGGAGAATTTTGGGAATCAATATTGTTCCATAGACATAATAACCAAACAAATCCCATTATGGAGGCTATTTTGAGGGAAAATGGTTAAAATTTGACATATGCCCATAGTGGGTCTCTAGGTTTCATAGTGTTTTTAGAAACACCACAACCATGTTGGGGGTTGTAGTGATGCTTAGGCTGGTGTTCAAATGGTCTAAACATCCACGGTTATTAATAGATCATTAAGGGTTTAAATGTGGAAATGTGATTGATGTTATAAGGGGTATTTAATGTGATATTAATAAATTCTTTCCTCAACTAATTATAATTGTACATTCTATTTTTATCCTTCCATTGGTTAGGATGATATTCTTATGACTTAGAGATGAACCTATTATAAGTTGGAAGAGACTTCATATATTGAGGATACAAATGTAAAATGACTCAGTTCTTCTCGACCTTCCTCATTTGACCTTTTTGGAAGATGAAACCATGGAAAATGGAGTTTTTTCGTACAGAAATAGAACCATCTGAGCCTCCCCACATATAATTTTTTTGTTTTTTTCTTTATGTGAAGAATTTTTTTTTCTACAACTAATATAAAATTCATCCATTTAATGTGTTTTTTATTCAAAAATAGTTAGTTATACACTTGTATTATTCATTATTATATATCATTCTTGAACTATGTAACATTTAATAGAAAATGGCCCTAAAAACTGTTCATGTACATGCATATTCTTGTTCCACTAAAGTAATGCTTTGGGAGATGAAACTATTGGGGAACTATAGATTTGACATCTACATGATCTAGTTTGGATGTTCTTTACCATATAGTCTTTTTATATGATATTTACCATGATATACTTTTGTGTGATACAACATTAAACCATGTTTGATGTTTTATCACATGTGTATGCTTGGATACTATTACTCAAAATGTTGTGTAACACCTATTAATTTATATGAATGATGTGATGACATTGTTTCCCTCTATTTTATTTGGTGTAGGCAATGTTTTTATCTTGTATGCATGGTACAAATTGGATAGGTGGATCCATCCTGGAATGGTGGCCCTAGAGAGAGACAATCCTTATAATATGCATGGGACATGATGATAGGACTAAGTTAGACTACAAGTAATGATGTACTGATGTGGCCTAACATAGGTTCATGGTAGTATTATGGTATATAAATTGATAGGAGATAATGGGGATAATTGGTCTTTTGTTATCTGACCAATGAAATAGAAATGTTGCATGATGTCTTGGTTTGTTCTAACATAGATGCCAAAGGTTATTACTACTACCAAGAAGCCTTTTGGATGGAACCCTTAGCATCCATATGTATAACCAACTGAATAACCTTTTACATGCGAAATCCACATATAAAATTTCTATAACCATTAAAATATTTTGTTATCATAGAAATGAAAATGTTTTGAATGGGGTTCATGGTATCTTGGATAACCCATGAATTATCAGTATAGAATTTATTTGTTTTGTGATTTTTTATTTCTTTATCATGGAATAATGTATTATTCTTGAGAATCCTTAATATATATTTTTTGGTGGTGTCTTATAAGTTTTATACTCACACCCTTTATGGAAATCTTTTTCCACATATAGACATCATGTTTAAAGATCCAACAAATAGAAAAATACATGTGATATGGAGCTGAGGTGTTCGAGCATTTGTGTTAGTAGTGATTTCTTGAAATATTCAAGATTATTTCATTTTTATTTATTTACCTTTCCATTTAATAATACATGTTTTGACACTCTAAGTGAATTTTGTATAACTTAAAATGATTTCTATTACAAAATTTAGTCATGTTATTCTTATATTATTATATTACATTGGATTGTGGTTACATTATTATGTCCTATGATTGTTGGGATTATAGAGGGTGTAATCTCCCAATATTATCTATACCCTCACTACTATATAGAAAACTCTTGTATAATGGGATGCATGCATGTGGTTTTCTAGATTATTCACTTAGGTGTTGTTCAGGTTATCTGTTTTCGGGATTTAGAAAATATTATCAAATACATAGGGTTCTTTTATTTTATTTCAGGGTTATTGTAGAAAGGAGATGGGTAATGTGAAACACAATAAATGGTGTTTCCATCAACATAGAAACCTCATGTGTAATGGACCATTGATTAACTAGCTATGGAATTATTGATAAATTTTTCCGAGATTTTGATGTAGTCATGCATCATGTGTATGGATGTAGGATCAAAAAACAAAAATATACATATTATGATTTTATGGTACCTATTTAAGTAAATTCCATATTGTTTTCTTAAATACTGGGAGATATATTCATTTTCTCTACTAGTGTGATATATCTATTAATATTAGTTATTTGATTGTGATAATTTAGTTATGTTTCGTATTGATATTATTGTGACTAATGGGAAAGTACACAGGACTAAGATTTACCCTTGAGTTGTAAATTGATTGTTGTGTTTCATTATTACTAATAGCTATATAGGATATGTTTTATATAATCCCTTGTGTGATTCTAGGTAAGTCTTAGGTTATTATCTATGTAATCTATTATATTAGTTCTAAGTGTAAATTTATAATTAAAGGAAATTTCATAATAAAATCATCTCATATGACCAAAAATAGAAGTGGGACTTAATACTCTCATAAGGGTGACCACCCATTTACCACATCGAAATATATAGTAAGATATAGAAAATAATTCACATTTAGCATCTTTGGGGATTCAGGATGTGGGGCCAATTTTTCAATGAATTTTTGAGAATGTACAACTAAATGTAGGGAACATTAAAAACCAATGATTATTATTTACAAGAATCCCTAATCCAACATCCATCATTATTACATAGTACTAGAGGGACACAAAACATTGGTTATAGTATTGAAATCACTGAAGGAATCCTTGAATTGGAAGAGACCCTTGATGGTCATCATGTAAAGATGGTTTCCTTCAAGCATCATAGACCCACTAAAAGGTGGCAGGGAGTCAAAGAACTAAGAATTGTGACATTAAGGTCTTACTTGTTTGACATAAGAATTTTTTTCCATTTATGAGTTCATTCAATGTAAAATAAAGTTAAAATATTCTCAAGAGTTCATGGTTATTATTTATAGGATAACATTTTTGTATGAAAACTCATAAATTCCCATGGAGTTATATATCATTGATATAATCCTATCCAAGAAAGAGTATTAGAATTACATGATTTTCTTATTACCCGTTACCAGGATCTAAGATACCAATTCATGAATTTAAACATGATGACATATACCTAGTTTTCTCCCATAACCTAATGATGAAAATTTGTATAGTAGAGAATAGAGTTTAGGGTATTCTTTTATCCTTTTGTATACATACTAGTGATACTTTTCGTAGAATTAATAATAATGAGGGGGATTAATAGAAATATGATAGTAGATAGTCAGAGTATTTAAGGGATTCATTATCACCTTCTATGAGAGAATAAGGTCCCTAGTACTTAAACAATGGACATAGTTGGAATTATAAATAAAAACATAATTCAACTTATCATTATTGAAAATTGTGCCGAGATGGGGATTATTCATCTATTTTATTTTGTGGACTTATATATATGTTTTTACATGGGTGAAAATAGATGCAAGCTATGACCTTGGGATCTAGCCGATGTTCTAAACAATATCTTTAGAACCCACCAACTTTTACAAAATAGGTGAGACATGCACCATAGGGAAACTTTTGTGGTTTTTAAGTATGTAGGATGTATGAAGTAGACAATGTTACAACAGATGTTTGTAAAGGACTATCAACTCTTCTAGGTATAGCCGTGATCACAACTACTCTTTCTAACTTCCTTTTTATACTGGTTCTTCCTATTTTTATATATATATTCCAATATTGTTTCTAAAATTGAATTGTTGGTAATATTATCTCCTCAGTTTATTTCTCTCAATACACCCTTTGTAATGAATTTTGATAATCTCTATATTTGTATAGAGTGTCCAATTTCTTTTTTCAAATCCTCGAGATCCATATTTTCTTATTTTCTAAAAACACTTTTTAAGGATATGTGTGATCTTTATAAATTTCAAACTAGTAGACAAACAAGTAGACCAAATTCAAACATGAAATAACTAAAAACCGAAAATAATTACTTATCACCAGTGATAAACATAATTAAATTTCAAAATCACTGAAAATTTCATCATCCACCACATCACTATCTTCCATCAGGTCAATCAATTAAATTTTAGATAACATTCCAATAGTTCTTTGACAAATGATTCATAAAATCCATGGGAGAGAAAAACATTATATCCAGCTTTGAGAGGGACCTTGAGAACGAACCGATGACACACTATCACCATGAACCATGATCCATAACCATCATAGGTGACCATGGTCTCTTGAAATCAGATTATAGACCTGGTTCCATCTTTACTAATGATACAAACTAAACCAAGACAAAGATAAACACCCCGAAAATCAGCAGAAAAAAATAGGGGGTCAGATGAAAAGAATCCACCATAACAATTCCTCCTAGATGTAATCTACCACTCGAACCACATCTACCAATACATAGAATGATCCATCACACTTGACTAACCTAGAAGGGGTGATGTACATGGGAGTTAGGGAAGAGTTGAGCATACTAAAGACCACCGCCTTCAATGCAAGAACTGTTCCACCATCTCCTCAAGACCATGCACACCACTACAAAAAAAATGAGGAAACCAACAAATCATCATCATGATTAAATTGATGAGAGACAAAATGATAGATAATGTCCAAAATCACACAAACAAGACTACACAATCACAGATCCATGATACTGAAGACCCATTGAGTTCATCCAGGATGGTTCCATTAATGATGGGGATGGTGGAAATAGTAGAAGTGGAGGGATAACTAGCCTTGACCCACCTAAAATAAAATCAATACAAAAAAATGGAAAAAGAAAAAGGGAATTATGAACAGGGTATCCCCAAATGAATTAGAAGGGAAGGATGATTGGGTGACATTAGAAGATAGGTAGGGGTTAAGGGGAGAGGCATTGTGAAGAGGAAGGTGATGGATAAATAAGAAACCCTAATCACCAAGAGATAGAATTCATTAGTTTAAATATGGCCATGATTAGAGAAAGGAGATAATAATGAGAAAAAATAGGAGTCACGGAGAAGGACCTCCCATCGTGTGGGGGAGAAGAGAAGGGGATAACGGTGGAGGAACTGGGAAGAAACAATAGCACGATAGGAGAATGAAGAACCTAATATTGGGGTGTCATCCATGGATAAAATATGATCATAGAAATTCTAGATGATGTAATTAGATATAGACATCTCTGGATCATCCTAACCTTAGTGATGAAAAGGTTTGATTTGTTATTAGGAATGGAAAAATTGACCAGTTATTAAAATCATATCAACTTTTACCAGGGACATGTTACTTTGAAAATGTATATATGAATAATTTTCATTTCAAATAGTGAGTGGAATTTTGAAAAAAAAGATAAGACCAGACCTGAGTCAAGTTATATCTATCATAACAGAAGTAGTAGTTATTGATCTTATTGTAGAATCATTAGTAACCTTATCTATATTTCCCCCATTGGTGTATCACTATATGTATATTTTCCATGAAAAAATATTAGGACTCACTCCAAAAATAGTAATTGGGTTTGAAATTTATTTTATTCAAATAGTGTAACTGATATCATTCTGTTCATATCATACAATACTAACTAAGTTGAGTGTGTTGAAGCTATAAATAAAGGATTTAGAGTTAGATTAATTTATCATACCATGACTATCACCTTAGGGTACTCACATATTGTTTACGAAGAATGTTTATAATAGTTTTAACTCCCACCGAATTTATTTAAATTAAAAATAATATTAATAACATTATTAACATGTAACAACGATTTTAAAATAATTGTTACATAAAATTAAATAATATTATTATTTAAATGTGAACATTATGAAAAATCCATTAAATTAAAGGGTAATAAAAAGATATTTTGTTTAAAAAATACAATATCATAAAATATGATTTTATTATATTTTATGCTTCAAAATTATAAATATTTTTTTTTCACATTTAGAAATTATATTTTTAAAATTTATCATTTTTTAATAATCATATCAAAATTATATTGGGGTGAAATTTTTGGATTTTTTTTAAGGGGTTAATTTTTTCTCTAAATAGTAAAATCAACAATTTTTAAAATAATATAACATGTTTTTATTAAATCAGGTCATTCAAAATCCTTGTAAATTTTTTGATTTAGTAACATATGATATATTTTATTTTTAATAATATAATTCCTTCTATTTTATTCAAAAAAATTTAAGATTCTAATATAAGTAAACTTTAATGTTTAAGAGCACATTTATTTATAAAAACTAGTTTTCATTTCTTTTGAACTATTTATGTTAACAATGAATTATGAATCATATAGATACTGAATATTGAAAAATAGATAAAATACAAGAAATCAATAGGATAATATATTTTTTAAATATATCCCTATAATTTTTTTTCATTATGAATATTAATCATGGTATTTATTTATCACATTGGTAAGGATAAAATAGAAAAAAATGATTAAAACCATGATTTGAGGTATGAAAATAAACCAAAAACATGTATTTACTTATTCTATGGGATATATTCTACAATATCAAGAAAAATATAATTTATATAATTTTTTAATTTTTCTTTGACAATAATAATTACTTTATTTAAGTAAAGAAAATTTAAAAATGTCACGTGATTGCTTAATATTTATTTTATATGTAAAAATTGAGAAATTAATGTGATATAAATGAATATAACATCTTATTTATAAAAATATAATTTAATTAATTTTATTTCAATTTATTTTTAATTTTTATTAATAGTATAATTCTATTAAATGCTTACACGTCACCGACACCATGCTTTTGTAAATAGTAGAAAAATCTAATTAAATGATTCTAAAAACATAAAAAGTTATATATATAGAATAAAGTTGGTATCATGTGAATTTTATAAACAATAATTATTTATATTTATATTAATTTTTATTATTTGGATTCCTTTTTTATAATGGTGGATATAAATTCAAATTAAATGGATAGTTTAAAAACTCCTGTAATGATTTTTTATGAAAAATAATATATTATTAAATTCATTTAGAATAAAAAAGAATTGAAATATAGAAATCAAGAAGGTAAGTAATTTAAAATGTCAAACATTTTACATTTAATATCCTTTTCTCGTTATAATTAAAATGAAACCCCATTGACATTGAAAACAGATTTTCCACATTTAAGGATAATATTAGTTAGTTAATGGGTTCAACCAAAAGATAAACATTAGAATGAATCCAAAAACTATATAAATTTCATTGCATGCTGATATTTTGAAAAAATCCATTTTTTTAATTTTCTGTTATTTTGGATGCATTATTGTAGTGAAATTAATTAATTATATTTCAATCTATGATGTAATATCATGTGTTCCATGTCCCCCCATTATAAAAGGACACCCCTTATCTCTTTCATATACATCACATGGTAAATATATCTCAAACAGACCATCACAAAATATCATGAAAACATTTTTTTCAATGAATTAGATGTTTTTCTCTACTTAAAATACCATTTTAAGCATCCATAATAATGTGTCTAAAAGAGGTATACTGAAGAAGATGTAATCATGCTACCTGAACTATTTCATTCAATTTCATCTTCCATCAAGTCAGAATCCATTATATATATCATTAAATTGTATCTAATGTATCCTAAAATACATAAATTTAATTAGAATTATATAACTACCATTATCCAAAAGAAAATATATTAAATTATAAGTGGAATTATTACTCATACATAAGTGTGGACTACCACCTCCAAATAGTGATACAAATCATTTTCCATCCAAAAATTTAACGGATGATAATTGTGAAAGATTTAATGTATATATATATGATAATTATTATATAATTAATCTTATTGAATTATAATATCAAATATATATGCTTAACATTCCAACCATGGAAAAATGATAATTTCCCTCATACATAAGTGTAAACAACCACCTCCATGAAAAATATGTTTCATTATTAAAATTTTTAGTTACATAGAAGGTAATAATGATATAGTTAGATAATATATATGATTTATAAGATAAAATATTGAACCTAGAATGATAAATTATTATTTACCTTTACTATTTCTATCCATTAAATAGTTAAAATAAAATTTCAGTACGGACTACATCTCTTTCAATGGTGCAATTCACTTTTCTATCTACCTTCTATTGTTTTTTATAAATATATATATTATAACTAAATAATATTTTTATTTCATAATTAATATCATATAGAAAATTTAACCATGATGAATGTACAAGGACCAAAACTAAAGAAGTGAAATTATCATGAAAACGGAATTAGTTAACACATGAGAACACCATTTTTTAAAAATAAATTACTAATAAATGGGTAAAAAAAGTTTATAAGTTGAAAAAATATTATATTATTAGTATTTAAATTAAAATTTTATATAATAACAAAAAATTTTAATTTATTATATATGTGGATATATTTATTCCTAAGCATTAATAACAGGACGTGAGGGATTTATGTTGCAATATCAATGTTTATCAGGATTGTTTATGATTATGTTTATGATGATAACATTTAATGACATATATGAAAATAATACAATTAATTTTATAGTACTTAGTTTATTTATATAAATTATATGTCTTAATTTAATTTTCCATTATTTACTAACATTAGGGGAAAATTGGTTTTTTTTTGAAAATTAACATTATTTATCTATTTGGTTAAAGGTATTTTTATTCAATTGCATGTTTTCTAAATATGTTTTCTAAAAATAATTTACAATCACTGATTATTTGTAAGGAAATTTATTACCTTGATTGTATTTTATATAACTTTGTAAAAGGGGTTTCTTAATAATTTCCCTAATGAGGTAATTTTTAATTGTTATCGTAAATGTGAAACAATTTTTTTTTAACGTACACAACATGAATCGAATATCCTAAAATTATATATAGTAAATTATTTAAAGATTACAATACATATTTATAATTATATTTCCAAATAATTTTTTTAACAATTTTAAAATTTTCAGAGCATAGATAAGATATTCAAAAGTAAAAAGTTCATTTTTCTCAGGAATGATTCCATGTAATCATTTAGAGGTATTACATATCTAAGATGACATGTTTTTACAATAACTAATCATTACAAGGGATATGTTCCAAATATATTATCCTTATTCTCTATCTATATGGTTTACTATAATAATTACAAAATTTTTATTGAAAAAATTATTTTCTATGGATTTTGATATATTGAAATGTTAAATTTTTTATAAATTTCATTTCCATTTTATAGGTAATGATATGATGAATTTTTGATGATATTGTGTAATATAGAATATAATTATTTCTATGTGGTTTCTAGGCCTGAGATTATATATCCCTCTATTGAATTGATTGATGATGTATATCTTGTTCGATAATAATAACTAGATTGGGGAGTAAACCCAGTTTATTAAGGTAATATGTCCACTATGATAGTATTGGGAGTGATCCTTCATTAAGGATATGATTGAATGTCGAGTGAACCCAATACACTATGATATTATTTGAAGTGCGACTTTACTAAATAAATTATTATCTATTCTTATGTCTATGCCAAAAATATATGTTTTATAAAAATGTTATTCTCTCATAGATCATGTTCTTCAATTCCATTATGAATCACGAATAATAAGATTTATAGATATATATGAAGAATAAATAATACAATCTATGATATATTGGGTATTGTTTTAAAAATTAAATCTCATATTATTATACCCTTTTTATAATTTTTGCTTAAGTGACCATTCAAATCTCACGTATTTACGCTTACTGAGAATCTAAGAACACACTTTTTATGTGTCATTTACTCAAATTATCTATAATGTATTCAAGTAAGAAATCTATAAGATGGTTTATATCTATAATGAAATTATTTTTTGATGATATAAAACTATTATTGAAATAGTTTTTATGAATACATGTTTCAAAAGAAACTAATCCTATATTATTCTGATGTGGATTATAATGTTATATATTTAATATTCATTGAAGAATATTTTATATTTATTTTTGAAAATTATGGGTCACTTTTATAGTGTTCGAGAAAGGTTTAGTTTCTTTTGGAAACTTTGGTGATATCAATTTAGTGGGAACCGTTATTATAATCCTATGTATATGAGAACATCTTATGTTTTGATAAATGAAAAATTATTTTTTTCCAAGACAAACATACATGTGTTGATAATATAAGTAGATGTGGTTTTATAATAGATGAATGTAAGAGTAATAACCCTGAAAACAGTTCATTGATTATATATTGACCATCATTCTAGTGCATAGAGAGTGTTCTCTTACTGTGAAATTAGTTTGAATCTCTTGTTGGATATGTCTTTATTAACTCACATTTTATTTATAAACATGTACTAACGCAGACAAAAAAACCAAGAGTCGGTGTCTTACTTTTTTACAATAGAATTACATACAAGGAATCACATCCTGATGGAACAAATACTTTAGTAGTTCATGTAAACTGTATACATACATGATTCCCATTTTACATTTGAAAACATTAATTACAACATTATTTTTTCAAGGATAACATTATCACTTCTAGAATATCTTTTCACATAATTGAAAGTATACGTCATTTATTCTTGGGGAAAGGAAACATAATAATGGTGGGATCATGTACTATGTATGGAAAATTTTTAATAGAAACTATCAAGAATCAATAATTAGTAATAAATATGAAAAGAGTAAATAACTGAACAAGAATTACATTAAGAGAATAAATTGGATATGAGGAATAAAAATGGAATAATCAATATGGGAAGGTAAATAATATGTCACATATATCATTCAAAATATAAACATACATTGAAATGGACTGATAGATAATTTCATTCAGAAAATATCAATGATCATAATAACTGGATTCCAAATGTATGAAAAGATTAATTGTTGGAAAACATGATCTCAAACACCATGATTCCTCTTCCATCAATACATATCATAATAAAGATCAAAAATACATGTAAAAACTCACATAATGTGACCTTTATTATTCACCAAATGAGTCTACTAATGCATTGAGGTGAAAAATAAATCTAGGTCCCACAAATTACTACATGAACAAATAATTCCACATATATTAAATAAATAATTTAATTCATGTACAATTGTCCTTATCATCAAAAATCTAAGTCGAATAATTAATAGGGATTTATAGATATTTCCATAGATAAAATGATAGCTTTTATTTGTACCACCATATGTATAAATGATATTATACTAAAGAAATAAATACATCTAATATATTAATATGGATATTTTGGGGGATGTTAATTATCAGTTATCCTATGTAAGTGATTATTTCAAGTAAAATTTAATTACTAAAAAAGTGATTCAATATGGTTAATGGCAATAATTTCATGGTCAAAATGATCATAAACTTCCTATTGAAATAATAATAATAGTATTAAATAATCATATACCAAATTGAGTTTGAATAAAGGGTTTTTATCATTGATGAATTGAAATACAATAAAATGTTATTTAAAAATATTCTTGAGGAAAAAATATTTTACATTTTAAAACCCACAGTTTATAAATAAATGTTTCTTTAAAAATTTAAGAAATATTTTATTTGAACATAACCTTTGATACATATATTATTTTTAAAAAAATATTATGTGGTTATGATAGAATAAAAATCCATACAGGCCGATTACATTAATACATTAATTCCTTTCACTTTTTAAATAATAGCAAAATGATCCTTATTTTAAAAAAGACACAAATATTCCTAACAAAAAAATTAGTGTTAAAATGGGTTAAAATATCATTAATAAATCATTTTTAAAATAGATAAAAACATAATTTTGAAAAAAAATAGAAAACAATGTTTTTATAGAAAATGGTTTTCCGAAAAAAGAGATAAATAATGTTGGATTTTATTAAAACATTTTATCAATGATTTTAAAACCAAAGTGTTTAAAAGTTTTTCTATTACATGAAAACCTCATTATGATCTAGATAACATTAAAATCAAGGGGGTATATTTCCCAATTATTAACTAATTTTCATAAATGGGAATTCATGTATATATAGTCCAAAATAAAATGTAATTGTGAAATAAAACCTTACAAATATCATAACATTGAAGTGAGTATTAATCAATGAATCAATTATGTGTATCAAATTAAAATCCAAATTATTAAATTTTATATAAAAAATATAGTATAAATTCATTTCACAAATAAAATAAGAATGTCAAAGACAATAAATGATTAATATAACCCCATGGGAAGACATTGAGTTATGAACTTTTTATCACATGGAAACTATTAAATTCAAATATTAATATATTAAATAATTCAAATTAATGTATAAAATAACATTAATTAAGAATTATTAGTGATATAACATGAAAAAAGATGAGTATATAGAAAATATAAAATATATTTGGTTCATAACATTACAATATGCCTCAATGAAATAAAGTTGATAATACCTCTCATACCTCATGATTCCTTTTGGTTGAACATGATTTAACCTATTTTATTGTGGTTTTAGACATGGTATTAACTTATAAAAATAATATATTAATATGTATAATATAATTTATAATCATTTCATAACATATTATCACATATTCATTAATAATCATTCATTATTATCACTATTTTAGGTGTTAATTTCTTTTTTATCATTCTTTCTTTGTTATGAATGTTATGACAGTTGTCAATATATTGTAGTCATAAAATCTAAAAAATAATAAGCTTTAAATAATTTTAATATTTATTTCTGAATTATAATTTTATGATAAATCATTAATTATGGTTTTGTTAAACTAATTACATTATAATTATAGAGATGTTATGTCCTACGTACTCGTTAGTAATGTTTCCATTTTTCAACGATAATTACAAAATTGAGGTAAATATTATATTCTCTTAAAGTCATATCCAAATATCATTAATACACTATTATTTCAATAAATAAATTTATATATATCAAACATGTGGCATGGTGATGATAACAGAGTGACATGAAATTGTGAATATGGTTGTCTAAAATTACACAAATTACATTATCACCTTTTAGTGAGTGAAAAGGTAAGAAATAAAATGATACATTATCTTCTAAGATAGAAAATTATGTTATGAAAATAATAATTATATATTTTATATCACACATATTTACTAAATTTACCCTTATTTTCATCAATATAAATTGTTAGTGTAAAAATTAATCACATTCCTTCAAGAGGCCATTGTTTTTTGTACACATGATCAACATTTTCATATCCCCTACAGAATGGAATGTAAAAAATAATATATTTGATATACTGAATAAATAGAAATAATTATTCAATAATTAATATATATATATATATACATATATTATAGCCATCATCACACCCATCCATGAGAGGAGGTAATTGAAAAATAAATGACATAAGTTCACGAGGTGGTAGTCCTCCACCCAAAATAATAATGATTCTATATCCCATTTAATGGATGTGGAGATATTTTTTGGTCTTTAACTTAACATAACAAAAAAAAATGTATTTAATATACTTTTTATATTATATAATAATTATTTAATAATAATTGAAATATTTAGAGGATCAAATAAAAGTAAAGTGTATAGTTAGGAATATTACGACTTCTCCAACAACCGTCTTTGGATTCTACCCAAAGTATTCCTACAATGGATTTATGTAAAAACTAAGGTCCTATAATGTTGGAATGGAAATCGAGAAGTTGTTTTGTCATGAATTTTATGAAACAAATGGTTTTTATGGTGCTGAGAAGAGAAGGGAGTGGGTGGCCATTTATAATTGGTGTAACACCCCAAAATTCTAAATTAAAACACAATATTTGATAGCATTTACGAAACAAAACGACAATTCCATAAGGGAAAATAATATTTTTAGAATTTATAATATATTTAAATTTTCCTATAAATTAAATTATTTTATAGATTGTGATACATGTTATATTGAGTTAGCGTGTGACATAGGCAGTGATGAGTTTCTTTAATGGCTTGTGTGACACACAAGATCAAATTTTACCGAACATTAATATATTAGTAAATTATTATTAATTAATACAACAATAAATAACATAGTAATTAAATTATAAATTAGGAGCATTATTAAATAACATATAAAAATATATGGTTTACACAAATATAATATTATTTACTTGGTTTCCAATTAATTAGAAACGAAATAATAAAACAAATATATATAAAAGAAGTATTAGTTTTTTATGTCACATAAGAATTTTGTATAAATAAATATAAATTAATCAAAATTAGTGTATGATATTAATTAAATATATATGCTATCAAATATATTTTATAATCCACTAATATATTTGACAGATGGAAGATAAGAATAAACTCAATATAACACAAAAAAATCTCCATTTTTATTAAGGCACTTTTCTCGACTTTGAATAGAGAACCCAATTTAAATCCAAATTTTTTCCCTTTAAAAAATATTAATATTTCAATATAAAATTAAAATTTGAAATATAAACAGAATAATTAGGTTACGTTAAAATTTTTAGTGTTTTTCAATGATGATTCATTTTTTAATGAATAGTGAAAAATACCAAAATTTAATTCCATGAATCTTTTTCATCTTATTTATTTAAAAGTATAAATTAAAATTTTAATAAGTTTTAACGTAAAATTAGATAAAATTATTATAAATTAATAAAATTTAAATAATTGGAATCAATATCACATTGAAATTGACAACAAAAACATAGAAACCATTTGTACATTTTCTCTTTAAAACCCCATGTTGTCTTCATATCTGCATAATTAAATTTAAATAAATTCTATTTACATATGTGATTTGAATTTTGAAAATTTTATTAAATATTATAATATTAATAATTTATATTTTATAATATTTTAAACACTATTTTTGAAAAAATATTTTAGTGAAATTAATTATAATTATTTCAAATTATTAAGTTGAAATTAATGTTGACAAGGGACTGAAATCTATACATAAGGCCTAATATGACTTATAAACCTATCCAAAATTAATTTTATAGACATATCTCAACTCTATACTCCCGTTGATATATGTTTGTACATTATTTATACACTTTCAGTAAAAAAAAGTTGGTGAGGTTCTTTTCTTTTAAAATAATACCAATTTTCCACTCCTCTTCCATTATAAAGGGACTCCTTCCCTCCCACTTCTATTGACCTATAAAACAACATTGATTTGGCCAAATATTTCCCAATTAACTTTATAACATACATACCTTCCTCATAGAAGGATCCCTTATAGACGAAGGAAATCCAACTAATTCTTTTGGTGCAAACCAAAAAAAGGTACGATGTTAAGTGTTAACATCTTTCCTAAAGCTCTTTAATTTTATTTCTATTCTCCAAAAACTAAAATATCCATGTTCCTTGTTTGTATAGAAAATATAGTATCCTAAATATACAATTATTTATTATTATAATAGTTATACCAACACATACACACACCTCCATCTAATGGGTAACGAACAGGCTAGTTAAGTGTATAGAGAACTACCGCCTCCTGAAACGATTATTAATCAATTTTCCATTACATCCTATCATGGTGTCCATTAGGATGGAAACTATGTCTAAATATTATAAATATGATATTTATTATATCTTTAATATTGTTTAATTATTTTGCAACACATATCATTATACATTTAATTTTCTATAAAAACAATAACATCGTTTGTGGATATGAGGACTATCGAACCCTCAAAGTGATATGAATCATCCACATGATACATGGAATATATAAATGATGGTTTTACTAAAAATATGCGACATGAAAAAAAATATATTATATTAATATCATAATTATCTTTATTGAAGTGTAATATATAATTTTCATAATTAACATTATTGAAATATAATAAATAATTTTTTATAATAATATTGAATTATTTGTTTTCAAAGTATAATTTATGTATAAATATGATAAATATGATAATTATTATTATTCAATAGAATTTATATAATGACCATTTGAACATAGTTCACCAATATAATTTTTTTTGACATATAAACAAAATTTTGTTAAAACATCTGATGTAATATTAATTGACTTAGTAATTGAATACAACATGATAATAAGTGAAATAAAAGTTACAATAAATATGAACAGGGTTCTAAGGCATGTAAATAATTAACATAAGTTTATTATTAAGGAATATGAAGACATGTGAGACAATTTGGACCCATGTTATGGGATTTCATCTCAATTTACATCCCACTGAGACTTATTTGTTGTTACACACTTAGTTTCTTTCATATGGTGTACGTAATTCGATTTTTTCATGAAATATATTGAATATTCTTACTCTCATGATATTATAAATTTCATTAAATTACATTCCTTCATGATTCATATGATTTTCCCTCAGTCATTCCTTCAATGATTTTTTTCATGTTTATATGGTTAGTTTAAAAATAAAATGTTTGTATCATTGATTTTAAATGTAATTTTTTTCAAAACTAAAATAATATATTCCTCAAGAATGTTTTTAAAATATATTTTTATAATATATCCATTCATTAATGACACATACCCTTTATGTACCATCCTTATTCTTCCTCTATATGGTTTATAAATGTTTTAAGAATGGATAATATTCACATTAACTTTTTTGATTTCAATTGTTAGACCCCCTTGAATTATTAAATTTCTTACGATCATTGACATTATGTTTAAACTAGATATCCATAATAATTATCATAAATATTTTAATTTTCTAAACCAGATACAAGTTTCCTACGATGTTTACTTTAAAATTCATTCGATTATTTGGGGAAATGTTTATAAATATGTATCTTCTTCTCTATATGGTTATTTGATATGGCACATTATTAAATCTTTTATTTTGATATTTGAGGAATGATTTGTACATGTACGACAGGGGTTGATCCTATTTATAGATAGATCTTCAATGCATCAGTAGACTCATGGGATGAGTAAGTTGGATAACATATTTAGATGGGTTTTACCAATTATTATTAATTGTCTTGTGAAATATCTTTACAGTACTAGTTCAATGTACTTAGGAATCATGGAATCACATAATAAAGAATTTAACACAATTACATTTAGTTATTATTCATCCGTGATATTTTGTTCCGACATCTCTATGGATAAATTTCATTATTATTAATTTATATGGAATTTGTTCTAGTTTCTTACATTTCCATATATATTTTTCCTTATCAAGTCATTTTAATGGAATTTTCTTCTAGTTATTATGTTTCAATATTGTTTACACACTTCTATTTAGTTTATTGATTACATGGAATGTGTGTTTAGTTATTTACCATTCCATATGGATTGATTCACTATTGATTCCACTAATCAATATCCTTTCTGAGCATTTGAGCTCACCCTTATTATGTTTCATTTCAAAAAGAATTCAAGAAATATGAAAGATATGAAAAGATTATCTAGATGGAAAAAGTTATTTTAGAAGTTATTTACATAAATAGAAAAAAATATTGGAATTTGTGTATTAATTTGTAATACAAGATTCATTTATTTATCGAGTTTACCAACACTTCTAAACTCTTCTATCCAATGAAATTTGATTTCTTATATTTATTCCAATGAAACTGGTAGTAGACACCGACTCTAGGAAATCTGGGATGGGTCACTATAGTTGGTATCATAGCATGTTTATAAGAAACCTTGGAAACAAGATTTATGAAAAAATAGATTAGATAACCTAACCCTGAGGTAAAATTTGATGATAAGTACAGATGAACTTCAACAAATTTTAGTTAGGTAGAGATTATGTGGGTATTCCATGAAATATATCCATGTATGGATACTATAATTAGTCATTGTTTGGGAGGATATTTTCCTAGGACTAACAAATATGATAAGTTATTCGAGTCCTGACTTTGGGTAACTAAATACATGAAAATGAGACTTACTATACACCATGTTTGATACTCCAAGAGGATATTCGTAGGATATTCCAACTTTTATTTCCATATAATTATGAAAATTTTGAATATATAATGAAAATGAATGGTCAAGGATGACCATAGGTTGTTTTAGATTTTAATATAAGGTTACATGATTTAGATATCATAGAAATGATTATATAATTTTCGTACTATGAATATTGTTTCTCAGACTATTCATTCTTGTAGTAGTCAATGGATGGAATAAAAAGGGTTATAGTAAACATACAAGATGAAGCACAAGGTGGTAAAAATGAGAAACCAAATGAGGTATTGTGAGGATGTAAGGATATAATATGTATTCCGAATTATTTTTCATGAAATACGATTAACAATATATACCTTTCCCAACTCTCAATGAAACCAAAGAAGGAAAAGATTGAGGTTGTAAAGTCGTTGAGTGGTGTAGATCGTAATTAAAATAATTAATGATTTTTATCATATGAGATGTTTGAAGGGAGAAATGTAGAAAAGTGTCTCAATGGAATAATGAAATTCTTTATTTATGGTAATCAATAACATAAAGAAAAGGATAACTGAGGAAAAAATAAATGGTATGATGGTGGGAAATTAAACTCATCCTAAGGATCCATTTGTGTTCTATTTCCTTAAATTGAGGAACCTAGGAATTAGCTTATTCAATGGACACTCTTAAAATAAATACCATAGATCATGGAAGGATTTATGCCGTAAATAAATCGAAAAAATATTTATGTATTGAGGATGTATTGAAAACCATAGGTAAGAGGTTATTTAGTGAATTAATTTCATGGATTTCTATGGGTTTTATTTTAAAAATAATATTAAAATTGTTTTCAAAAAAGAACACATATATTCTTGGAAAAATTATATAACGTACGGAAAGTTTGTGGGTCTTGAACCCATGACTAAAGGACGATAAGGGTTTTTGTACGAACCACTAGCCTACACGATGTGCTGATTTATGTGTAATTATTTTGAAAACATGACAAATAAATATTAATGCAGAACTAATATTGTTAATTTTTAGGCTAATAGACTAAGAAATTAACCACTTTTACTTTGGATGATAGTTTGTGAGAAATAGTTAGACTGGTGACTCTTTTATAGGCCTTGCGATCCATTAAATGATTCTTTTGTAGCTTCCAGAATTAAAATAATAATTATTGGTAATTAATTTTTTAGAGAAAATAAAAGGCATATAATTTGATCAAAGCGTTTCGAAAAGTAAGTTTTGTTTAGAAAAAATTGGTACCTATCAAGTTAGAATATTTTTCTATTCTCTTGGTTAGTAAAATAATTTCCCAACACTATGAAGATGACATAGAAATTAAATGTAGTTCTAATACCATAATTTTTATTAAACCAATGGTCAATTAAATCATTAACGATTTATGGATTTGAGGACCTCAATTTCTATTCATCAGTCACTTTATTACAATTTATGTCATCATTCACTACCTATAAATATATACATTTTCTCCCAAGTACACATCCATACATTCCAATAATGTTCTCTAACTTAGTGACCTAGTTATATGTTATTCCCTATGACCCCTATACATCTCATTCTCTCTTTTCTAGAAGATGTTTTAAGAACCCTTACAGTGATGTGGGATTTAATTTTTTTTAATTATTTACATAATATCACAATTATTGAGTTCAAATTGTGAGGAGGCAATTTAATAAGTGCGGATAATGTAACATACCAAAATTCTAAACTAAAACATTTTATTTGATATTGTGTATGGCATGTAACACCAATCACATAAGGTAACATAATATATTAATAATTTATAATATATTAACTATTTTAAATAAATTACATATAATTTATATCTTTTAATACATACAATACTGAGTTACCATGATACACACAAAACAACGAGTTTTACATTGGCTTTTATTACTCACAAGACCGAGTTTTACCAAATAATAATATATTTTTAAAATATTTTTTTTAATATAATAACAATTAACCTAGCCATAAAATTATAGGTTATGAATATTATTAACTAACTTATTAATATAAATTATATACACAAATATAAAATTAATTTATATGCTAAAATTATTTGGTAATGAAAATACAACCCAATTGAATAAATTTTAAATATTAATATTTTTATGCTCATAAAGGCATATTGACTTAATAAATTAAATTAATTTCAAATAGGGGTTCAAATTAATTAAATATATGTCTTATAATTTTTTTTCAAAATAATATAATATATTTGATAAACATAAGATAAGAGTATACTCAATATAACAATAAAACCAAATATTTTTATTCTGGAACTTTTACCACCTTTTAATGGTGAATCCATTTTGAATATAGTTTTTTGGATTTAATAAATTTACTATGTCAAAATAAACATCATATTTTATTGAAAAAAATATATAGTCAAGGGTAAAGTTTCTGGTTTTTTCTTTGAATATTCTTTTTTTAATGAATAGTTAAAAATATAGAAATTTAATTCAAAACTACTTTTTCATCAAATTTAATTATAAAGATAAATTTTATATTTAATTAAATTTATAGTTTAATTGTAAATATTTTTATCATTTAATCCTATTTTTTCATTTTAATCAATTTCACATTTAAATTAACTAAAAACCCAAAAAAAAATTTAAATTTTTACTTTAAAAACATGTATTATTGTCATGTCTTTGAGATGTAATTTAATTTAATTTATGGAACATATGTAATTACAATATGGAAAAATGGATTTAATATTATTACTCATAATAATTTATAATTTTTAATATTTGAATCTTTTGAAAAATTTTAGTTAAAGTAATTAAAATTAATTACAATTATTACAGTGAAATTAAGAATAACATGGGACTAATGCCAATAAATAATGCCTAATCTGACCAATACACGAGTCCAAAATAAAATAGAGTAAAATATTTCTACCCTATCCTCCGTTGGATAAATATTTTCACATTATTTAGCCAATTTAATTAAAAAATCATTTATGGGGTTCCTTTCTTCCAAAAGATTAAAAAAATGACACACCACTATTATAAAAGGCCTACATTTCTTACGCATCCTCTCACATATCAATACACTTATGTTTTAAAAAACTATAACCCATTCACTCTCAAAAATACATAAATTACTCCATGAATCCTCTTTATTGGAATATGGAAATACAAGGATTTATTTTTGTGCAAACTGAAAGGAGTTACCCGATTTAGAGGTATCGCCTTTCCTAAAGATCTTTAATTTTATTTCCTTTATCCACTCACTCAACTCATCATGTTCAATTTTTATATTTAAAATAAAGTATCTTAAACATAATATTATGTTTTTAGACAATGTTTTATACCTAAACTTACACAAACCTATATATAATTGGTAGCAAACATATTGTTTATTTGTATAACAAACCTCCACCTTACGAATTGACTATTGTTCATTTATTACATTACCACATATCATGGTGTCCATTATGATGGAAAATATACTTATATATGATATATATGATATATATTATTTCCTTATGCTTCTATAATTAATTTACAACACATATCATTATACTTTCTATTTTTTATAAAAATGATAACATTGTTAATGGAAGTGTGGACTACCACCCTCTCAATGCGAAGTCATTCATTCATAGGATACAAGGAATTTATAAAGGATGGTTTTAAGGAAAATCATGTGACATAAAAAAATATATATATGATATTAATCACATAATTAACTTTTGAGAATATAATTTATCATTTTCATTATTACTCATTCACAAACACTTAAAAAGTAATAATGCCATTTGTGGATGTGTGGATAACCACCTCCTCGACACGATATAATTCCTTTTACATCACAAGAATTCAATATATATGTATATATGATTAAATAATATTTTATTATTATATAATGTTTATTTTGGAAATATTTTTGTAACTTATCTTCTTTCTTAAAGGGACATTGAAGAATGGGAACATTACCCATGAGTATGTACGACCTCCTGTCTCCATGAGTGTAACATTGGATCAATTTCTATAAACATCATTAATTGTTTATTTGAAAAGTATAATTAATTTATAAAATTTATAAACATGTCATGATTATTATTCGGAAGAATTTATTTAATGACCCCTTTGAACATCGTTTACCAACTGAAGTAGTTTTTTATAGATAAATTGAAGTTGTTCAAATCACTTGACTTAAATATAATTTATTTATTAGTTGAAAGAAACATGATAATAAGTGAAATAAAATTTATGATAAATTTGAAAATTATTTTCATGAAATAAAATAATTATAATATGTTATTTATTTCATAATATAAAGACATAGGATCCATGTTGGATACAAGGTATGTGATTTTTTGTCAATTTACATCCCATGGAGACTTAATTGTTGTTTTTCACCTATTTTATTTCATTTTGTTTGTGAACTTCCCTTTTAATTAAATATCATGAAAATAATTACATTCATGATATTATAAAATTCCTTAAATTATATTCTACCATGAGGATTAATATTTAAAATAACTTAATGTGGTATGGGAATGTTTGGAATGTCCAAATAATATTTTCCTTAATAATAAAATTAATGTCGTTTCAATTATATTTCAATTCATCTAAATTACATTACCTTTGTTCAATAAAATCATTAATATTTCTCTCTAGTTAGTAATAATAATTTCATTTATTGGTACCATATTTCCATTATTCTATTCTCCAAGTTATTTAGGAAATTTTTTCCAAAATACCAGACATTATTTATATATTTATTTGAAGAAGTGGTTTTTTTTGAAAATCTAGTTTATTAATGTGTTTTCAAAAAATATCTCCAAAATTATTTAGTAAAAAAAATTTAACCCATTTTTTTATTTTACCAATATTTTCAATTTAATCCTCTACTATTTTTTTGATCAATGTATTTACATTACCTTTTTACCTTATTTGAATTGTATGGATTTACACCTATTAATTCAATCAATGATTAAATTGCATATTTAAAAAGATAATTTTTTTAAAAAAAGTTTTGTAATATTGATTTTCAAATAAAGGGGTTTTCAAAAGTTTTTTTAGAACAAAAGGATATTATCCTCAAGATTATTTTTAGAAATTATTTTTATAATATTTTTATTCATCAATGTCAGCAACCCATTCTATAAAATTATTATCTTCCTCTTGATGGTTTATGGTTCATTTGGGTAAGGTTATTTTTTACATTCACATCCTTGATTTCATTTATTAGTCCCCCTTAAAAAATTCAATTTCCTATGATAATTGAACATTGAAGTTCATATAGTTATCCATATCAACTACCAAGGATAATATTGTTTCATATACCATATACAATTTTCAAACAAATATTATATTGAAATTCGTTTTATTAATTGGGGAAAAA
This sequence comes from Viscum album, assembly GCA_963277665.1. Lineage (NCBI taxonomy): Eukaryota > Viridiplantae > Streptophyta > Magnoliopsida > Santalales > Viscaceae > Viscum > Viscum album. The sequence goes on from OY728159.1 coordinate 776,260,311, forward strand.
TTTATAAATTCATTCCTTCTACTTCATACAGATATTTGTAAAGGAACATTGTTAAATAAAATATTTCAATATGTGAAGACTGAATTAGAATGGTATGAAAAAGGAGGGGATGGTTATATATAGCCCCTTGAGGCATCATTAGTCTCGTGGGATGTGTTAGTTAGACAGATACTTTAGATTGTTTTTCAACCAATATTCCAAACATTATTGGGAAATGTATTGATAATAATGGTTCTATATACCTAGGAAATATAGCGTACAATAATAAATCATTTCCCACATTTATATTTTTTTATTATTCAACATATCTAAGAATACATGTCATTATCAGTAATTTAGATGGAATGTGTTTCACTTTGTTACCTTGACAGATTTATTCTGACTTATTTTTGTTATTTGAATGGAATGTGCTTCTAGTTATGACATTTCAGTATTGGGTGTGCGCATCCGTTAAGTTTATTGATTACAATACATGTGTGTTCGTTTATATATCTTTCCATATTGATAGATCCACTATTTATTCCAATAAAATTTATCCTTACCAGGCATATGATCTCACCCTTGTTAAGTTTCATTTCCCTAGGAATCCAAGAAGTAAGAATGATATTCAAGGATATGTTAGATGGAAAAATGTAATTCTCAAAGCTATTTATTTTAATAGAAAATAACTATGTTGTAATTAGTCTATTCATTTGTAATTCAAGACACATTTCTATATCTAATTTAACTAGACTACTATACACTATAGTACATCAATAATTGATTACTTTTAATCACTCCAATTTAATTTATTATAGACACCCGCTCTATGCTATTTGGGATTGTGGCTACAATTGGTGTTAGTGAAATAATTGTAAATTTTGAAAATAAAATGGTCTGCCTACACTTTTTTTGTTACAAAATATTCCAAAATAGAGTAATATAGATACTTAAACTGGATATGGTCCCAATATGACTATATATTAGATCTTACACATGTTTTTTGGTCATTGTAACCCTTGTTTTTTAGTTCACCCCCTAGTAATCCAATTTTTACGTTAACCATGATAAATAATATTCCACTTTTTTCACTAAAATTTTAACACCCAAATAATTCATAGTACATTATTTCTTCAATGTAATTCAATTACCTGTACTACACACAACACTGAGTTTATGCGCACCACGACTTACAAAACTAGCCGTTCAAAAGTGGTTATGAATAGTATTAACTAAATTTTGAACTTTATATAAATCTTATAATTTTAGAATAAATATTATGTGTTTCTTATATATAATGTAAGAACAAATACATTTTTTAGATAAAAGAACTTTTTTTTCAAAAAATGCCATTTTACCTCCTTTAAATGTGGAACCCTTTTTAATCCAATATTTCAAACTTTTTTTAAATTAAATTGGAAAAAATAAACTTCCTATTTATAATTGGGATATAATAATTTAGTTTCAATAAATTTTTGGTGTTTTTCTTGATAACATTCATATTTGGGTGAATAGTGAAAAATACTATATTTTAACTGAAAACAACTTTTTTAATCAAAATAATTTATAGTGTTGAATTATACATTTTAATGGGTTGTAAGTATAATTAGATTATATTGTTACCATTTAATCCATTTATGGTCATTGTAAATAATTTCACTTTGAAATTGGATATAAACAAGTGTTAATCCTTTGATAGTTATTATTTCTTAAAAATACACTTCTTGGTTTTGACATTGAGAATTAATTTTAAATTAATTAAATGAAATTTATGTTTTTAAATTCATAAAATAGAATTAAATTTTGAATTCATAATATCAAAATTATCTTAGGGTGAATTTTTGGTATTTTTCTAAAAACATTAAATTTTCGATGAATAGTGAAAACATCGAGTTATTGTTTAAAAATTACTTTTTATTTAAATAATTATTTATTTTATTTAAATTTATTTTAGGTCCAAATAGATACATAATACCTATATAAATTCAATGTAATTCATTGGAGACAGTTTATAATAATTTTAGATATCTAAAACCTTTATCGAACTTTTTACCGTCTTTTACCCACCTCTTTGGAGCTTTTGCAAATATACATAAAATGAAATTTTAACGCATCTATGAATTTAATTTCGATAATACGAGAGACACGGTTAATATCAAGTAGTAAAATCTGGTTTAATATGAAAAATGTTTTTTTGGTGAATAGTAACTATTTACTTTTATTTACCAAGGTTAAAAGTAAATAGGGTAATTAAGGGTAAAAATGATATTATTATTACCCTAACACAAGTCCTAATTCTATTGGATAAGTGTAATTCGACCAAAAGAAACCATAGGAATAAAATATTACCCTTTTGGTCCACTTGTATTTGGTTAAGACATTTATTATAATTTTATTTAAAGAAGAGTTAAAAGATTTAAAATCAATGTTTAATAACAAAACCATTTTTAATATAGGGTTATACATAAGATAAATTCGACTATAAATATTAATTAGAATGATAAAAAAAATTCCTCTATAATGGTAGTTTATTTATAATTTTTAGATATTAAATAAATTATTTTTTTAATGACACAATGATGATGGAGTAATTACCTTATTCATGAAATGATCATATAAATGATATTATAAATATTAAAATAAATATAATTTCAAAGTTTTTATGACATCCTCTAAATTTATAGTTGAATATGACATGTTAGAATTGATTCAATGTATTTTATATGAAGTAATAATTTTGTTATTATTTTATCAAAAAACAAATACCAAAGAGTGTCAAAATTGACATAAAATAGTTTTTATAACAAATATTATATTATTAGTTGATATAGTAGTCTTAAAAATCTAAGGTTCCGCAAAAAGAGTTATATAATAATATATATGACATTGATGAAACAATTGGGGTTCCATTGGAATTTTATAGTATGTTTGTTAACCATATAATATAAAAATACAATTAGACATGGTAAATTTCAAATTATTTAACTAAGAGTTAAATCTAAAATTTAAGGTTAATATGGTAACCTAAACCTATCAAAAACCTATTGGTTGAGTTTATTTACCCATCCAAACCTTATATTTTAAATAATTCATTTTGGAGAAATTAGAAACCTAAAATAAATTTTTTAAAAATTAATATTTTATGTTATTTCCAAGGTGCCCCTCACACCTCTTATAAAAGGGAACTTCCCCTTCTCTCAAATTCACATCCTCAACGCCTTTTGACTCAGCCAAACCCTGCCCAAATATCCTCTCAACTGCCCTCAATTCATCTTAGAGGCCTTCTTTTAGTCATAAATCCATCTTATGGAGACTCTTTGATCAAATCAAAAGGAAGAACCTAAAGAAGAGGTAATAATTTCACCACCCTCATTCAAGTTTCTTTCTTCTTCCACTTCCTCTTTCTTTGTTACTTACATTATAAAATAATAACTCCAGTATCTTGTATATACTGTGATGTTATTATGAATATGGTACAACCATATACATTATTCTATCCATCCTTTAAATGACATGTCACCATACTGTTGAGCAAATTATTGTTTCCAACAATACATATTAATGTTATTTAAGGAGGGAGATTATTGAAAATAATACTCTGTCTCTTTATGATAATTTTGATGCTCACAAATACTCTTTGTTATTTTCTAATGATTTTATTTAGTATTTTGAAGTAATTTATTAATTAATTTTACTATTAAAATAACGAGAATTTATTACATAGCGTGGAATATACATTAGCACGTTCTAGAATCACTGTTCATACCTTACGTGGATAAATATAGTGCGGAATATACTTTAGCACGTTCTAGAATCACTGTTCATAACCTACGTGGATAAACATAGCGTATGGATGAAAAGGGTGTATACTTTTTGAGATAAGAGAAAAGTATGGTTAAACAACCATACGTTTTTAGAAAAGTATGGAAGGAGAACCTTAGGTTAGGAAGGGACCTTACGTTTTGGTTATCAGCAAAGTATGGAAAGAGAACCCTATGTAAATTCTAAACATTACGTTTGTTTTGAAAAAGTAAGGTTCAACAACCTTACTTTTGTAAACAACCATACATTCGTGAAATGTATAGATCAAGTAAAAGTATGGATCTTTTACTGTACGTTTGAGTGTTGAAGAAAAAGTATGGATGAGCAACCCTACGTTTGTGTTCAACCTTACATTGTCAACCTTACGTTTGACAACTATGTTATCAACCCAATGTTTGGAGGCCACGTCATCAACCTTACTTTTGGCGTCGGAAATTTTGACAGACGATATTTTTATGTAGCGATTAGAAATCTGATTATCGGGCGGATTTCATGCCAGATTTAAAGTCATTTTTAAAGTACGAGTTCGACTAATTCAAAGCTGTTTTATTAATGTATTTAAGATCGAATTAAAAGGAGATTTTTATGCTGAGTCTTAAGGAAAGTTAGGACTTCTCTATAAATTCAAATTTTTGAATATCGCGAATCAGAAAGAGACTTTTATGGATCTAAATATGTAGGATATTTGATCAGCTTTATTATATATGTTCTCTCTGAAACACTAGGAACTTGTGTGTATGGTGATCGATATTTTATTAAAAAAGGTGGAAAATAGAGACTCCAGAAATTCACGATTAATCTGCTGACTCAAAAAGAGCCTCAGAGCTCTGTTCTTTTAAGAAGATGGAACTCGATAAAATATTCACTTGTTCTACATCGAATATCTACTATGGATCTACTACTTCTGAAGTTGTGCACTATATATCTATATCTACTACAACAAGATTGACTCAGAACTGGAGAACTTCTTTCTGAAGGAACAGAAAATGTGGGGTAAATGAGATATGCAACAGGAAAACTGAAATTTGATACTTTCAGAATGTTCGAAGGTGAAAGCATTAACCAAATGAATGGGAGATTGACAAAGATTTTCAATAATATAACATCTCTAGGATGACCTTTCAATCAGGATAATCAAGAATTAAAAGCACTGAGGGTACTTCTTACTCGATGGAATGGTATCTCTGCTGCAATTAGACAATCAAATGCTGTCAAAGATCTAACCATGAGAGAGCTGATTGGTACACTGATGATGTATGAAGCTGAAATGCAAGATGAGGTTAATGAACATAAAGTTCTTATCAAAAGAGAAGATACTGCCTTTAAGGTAACTTCACAACAAAAGAATAGAAAGATGAAAAACAGAGAAGTCAAAGCTAAATCAGAAAGCTCTCACTCATCAAACTCATATGAAGAACTGGCTTAGCTAGCCATGAAATTTAGAATGTTCTATAGCAAGAAAAGAGGTTTCAAAAAATACTTTACGGGAGATAATAAAAAAGTAAGTTGTTATGAATGAAAAAATATGGGGCTTATCAGACCAGATTGCCCATAATTGAAGGATTCAAAGAAGAAAATATTCTTCAAAAGAAATGATTATGAGCAGAAAGACAACAAAGCCGTGAAAGCCACTTAGAGAGTATCTGAAGAGTCCAGTAGCTCTCCTGAATCAAGCTCATAGAAAGAAGAAGTCAATCTAAAATACAACATTTGTTTTATGGCTGAAACTGATGAGGTACACTCATATTACTCCTCTGAATCAAATTTTGAGTCAAGCTACACAAATGATAAACTTGCAGCCTACTGCAATATGCTTGAAGAAAGATATCATTCACTATTTAAAAACATAAGTCATGAAAAAAGATACATAAAGTTGTTTCAGATGAAAGAGATACAATGTTGAAACAACATAAGGAATTAACTGATAAATACAATTCGATTAACACTAGCAATATTGAATTTGAATCAAGAATAAAAACGCTGCAGGATGAAGTGGAATCTTACAAACAGGCTGCATTGCTTTTTACAAAATGGGAAAATTCATTAAATGAAATTCTTGGAAAAACTATCATTAAAAAGGAGAGATTTGGAATTTGAAGTAAAGTAGAAAAACCTAAGCTATATAAACATTATTTTGTTCCATGCTTTAAAAAGGATAATTGTAATTTTGGTGGGACAAAGGAACATATAGCTAAAAAATGTTTCATAAGACAACCTCAAATTTATTTTATTAAGAAAGCCTATGTTTCAAATGACTTATATGATTCAGCTAATTTTAAAAGAACAAAGCAAATCTGGATACCCAGATCATTGATAGCTAGCACCCCTGGACCCACCAAAATATGGGTACCAAAGCAATTTGTTTGAATGTCTTTGCAGGTAGCAGGACACCAGAGAAGAAAAGATATATGATATATTGAAAGTGGCTTTTCAAGACATATGAGTGGAAATTCATTGAATTTTTTTTCACTCACTCAAAAGGAAGGAGGACTTGTCACATTTGGTGACAATGTCAAAGGAGAAATCATTGGCATTGGAACTATTGGAGATCCAAAAACAGTCTCAATCAACAAAGATCTTTATGTACACGGACTAAAACACAATCTGATAAGTATCTCTCAAATCTCTGATGATGGATATACTATTGATTTAACTAACAAGTGATGTACTGTTTCTAAAGATAAACTGTTTAAATTTAAAGCAACAAGAACTGAAAAAGTCTATACTTTGGATTTAAATTCCTTGTGTAAAAAACAAGTAAACTGCTTGATTACTAATGTATGTGAATCCTGGATCTGGCATAGGAGACTTGGACATTAAAATGTATATTTTTTAAATAAGTTATCTTAGAAACATTTAGTTTCTGATTTACCTTGTCTCAAATTTGAAAGTGACAGATTTTGTGATGCATGTCAACTTGGAAAGAAACACAAATCATCATTCAAATCCGTTAATAAGGTTGCTACATCTAACCCTCTAGAACTTATTTGTATGGATTTGTTTGGACCCTTATGAGTAGCACACATAGCTAGTAAATTATATGTATATGTTTTAGTTGATGACTATTCAAGATTTACATGGATTTTCTTTTTGAAATTTAAAAATGTAGCTTTTACTTTATATGAAAGTTTATTCAAATCTGTTCAAAATGAAAAAGGTTTTCATATAATCTCATTGAGAAGTGATCATGGTGGAGAATTTGATAATTTGGAATTTAATTCATTTTTCTCAAACATGGGTATTAAACATACCTTTTTTGCACCCAGAACACCTCAACAGAATGGGATTGTAGAAATGAGAAATAGAACAATTCAAGAAATGGATAGAACTATGTTAAATGAATATAGCCTACCTATATATTTCTGGGCAGAAGTTGTGAATACATCTTGTTATATAATTAATAGTGTTTTAATTAGACCTATTTTGAAAAAGACACCCTATGTACTATGGAATAACAGAAAACCTAATGTAAATTACTTTAAAGTTTTTGGATTCAAGGTTTACATCTTAAACATCAAGTATAATCTTGGTAAGTTTGATCCAAAATCAGATTAGGTATTTTCTTAGGATATTCTGCTACCTCCAAAGCTTTTAATATTTATAGTAAGAAGTCAAGGATTGTTGAAGAATCAGTTCATGTGATATTTGATGAATCTGATCCCTTTGAGAAAAGGACAGAACAAATGGATGAACTTGACTCTAATGATAATATGAGACTTGAGAACTTAAAGAATAATTTTGAAAATAATATAAAATAAATTTAGTCCAGTTCAGAGGAACATGATACTGAAGAACCATTAAATATATTACCTAGATAGTCTAGAAACCTAAAGAATCACCCTTTAGAAACTATAATTGGTGACCTATAAACTGGTGTTCAAACTAGAAGAAACTTAGGAAACCTAGTGGAATTCTCTGTCTTCCTATCTCAACAAGAACCCAAGACTATAGAAGAAGCTTTAGATGATGAATGATGGGTAATAGCAATGCAAGATGAATTAAATCAGTTTAAAAGAAATAAAGTTTGGGAATTAGTGGAATGTCCTATGAATTATCCTGTAATAGGAACTAAATGGGTCTTTATAAATAATCAAGATGACCAAGGCACAATAACTAGAAATAAAGAAAGATTAGTAGCTAAAGGATACAATCAAGAAGAAGGAATAGATTGTGATGAGGATTTTTCACCTGTAGATAGGTTATAATCCATAAGAATCTGTTTAGCTTGTGCATCTTATATGAATTTTAAATTATTTCAGATGGATGTTAAATCTTCCTTTTTAAATGGTTATTTAATGGAGGAAGTTTATGTTGAGGAACTTTCTGGTTTTGAGAACTCTCAAAAACCTAATTCTATTTTTAAACATACTAAAAATCTTTATGGCCTTAAACAAGAACCTAGAGCTTGGTATGAAATATTATGTTCTTTTCTTTTGAAAAATGACTTTACTGTTGGAATGGAAGACCCAACACTCTTTAAGAAAACTGTAAAAAATAATGTTTTATTGGTTCAAATTTATGTTTATGATGTAATCTTTGGATCAACTAATAAAACTCTTTGTCATGAATTTTCAAAATTAATGCAAGAAGAATTTGAAATGAGTATGATGGGAGAATTAAATTTCTTTTTGGGTCTTCAAATTTATCAAAAAGATTTTGGAAATGTTTTAAATCAAAGCAAATACATTACTGATTTACTTAAGAAAATTGGACATCAAAACATCAATCCATTTACTACTCCGTTGTGAACTAATATAAAACTTGATTTGGATGAAACTGGGAAATCATTTGACAACAAGTTATATAGAGGTATGATTGGTAGATTGTTATATCTTACTGCTAGTAGGCCAGATATAATGTATTCAATATATCGTTGTGCTATATTTCAATCAAATCTTAAAGAATCTCATCTGACTACTGTTAATAGAATTTTTAGATATTTAAAAGGAACTATTTTTCAATCTCTTCTTTATCCTAAAACTTCTGATTTTAATTTGATTTCATATTCAGATTCGGACTTTGGAAGTTATAGGTTAGATAGAAAAAGAACATCAATTACATGTCACTTTTTAGGAAAGTCCTTAGTATCATGGTCTAGTAAGAAACATCATTCAGATGCCCTGTCAACAGCTGAGGCAGAATATGTTTCTGGTGGTAGTTGTTGTGCACAAGTGTTGTGGATGAAAAACACTCTTATGGAATTTGGATTGAATTTTAATAATACACCTATTTTATGTGATAATACAAGTGCAATTAATATTTCAAAAAATCCTATTAATCATTCTATAACTAAGCACATTGATATAAGGCATCACTTTTTAAGAGATAATTTATTAAAAAGTATATATTTTTAGATTTTATAACTACTAAAATTCAATTAGAAGATATTTTTACTAAACCACTTCCCACTGCAAGGTTTGATTTTATTAAGGGGGAGCTAGGTTTATTTAATTTTAAATAATTTTTATTTTTATTTATTTTTATTTATTTATATAATTTTTTTATTACTTTTGATGATTTTTTTTCTTTTTTCATATTCAAACTTTATTTGTTTTAAATATTTGTAATGATTAGTGATTACACTGGAATCAAGGCTGTCATAGCCTTTTCGACTTCTAAACCGTTTCACTTCTATCGAAACCCTTTCGAAATCCGAAAATCGGACTTCCTCTCCCAAACCCTAACCTTCGAACCTCTGAAACCCTAACCTTCAATCCTTCCGAGATTCTCGTAGAAATGGTAAGGACTAACAGATCCAGTGATGCCGAGCCAAGCAATGCCAAGAGACAACGAACCGAGGGAAGAAAAATTTTACAGGGCAAGGTAATCGATCTCGACTGGTTATTTCAGACAAATCTGTTGTTGATGCAAGAACTATCGTTTCAGAATCTTGAACAGATGTTCAATAGTGAAAATACTGAATTTCTGTATGAAGTAGAAATTAGATACTTTTTCAAATCTGAACAGTTTAGCCTGGGGGATACCGAGGACAGTATGTTGGCTAAGATATAGGATAGGGATTTCTCAATCTCATCTGTATAGATTGGTTAGATTCTTAACTGCCCTCATGAGGGAGTTTTTTATTTAAATTTAAAAAATATTGGAGATTCTGTGCCTAAATACGAAGACATCATGTCTTTTCTTTTTGGTAATAAGATAATAACAAAGATGTTTTTCACGGACTTGGAGCCTTTTCAGAAGATTTTGGTCAAATTTATTCAGACTGAAATAGCTCCAAGAATGGCATAAATGGAAAACATTTTGTACCTTGATATGTATATAATTTTTCTTCTGTTAATTGATATTAAGTTACACTTTCCATGATACATGATAAGGTATCTCATATATTGCTGTCAAAGCGAGGCCATGGTGAATTTCTACCCTTTTGGTCGGTTTATTTCTAAAATCTTATATAAGAAAGACACGATGAGATTAGTGGATGCTTGAGTAAACTATCTTCACATTAATACCTTTAATGCTAGAACTTTAAGGAATGTTGAATATTTCTGGAGAACATTTAAATGAAAACTTTTTCCAGTATGAGCTGAGGAAGACTCAGAGAGTGCTCAGGCTCAACTTGCTAAGTCCAAGGTGGGCCAAGCTGAATCCAGAGTCAGCAATGTAGCAAGAAGGATTCGCTTCGAAGTGGAAGATGTTGAGGAAGATAGATGTCAGGAAGGAATTCAATCAACAAGAAAGAGACTTGTCAATGAGGAAATTACTTCCACTGCTTTGGAAACATCCTCAGAATCTTTATTTTCTTATTCTTTTGTAAGGGAAGCTGTTATTGATAAGACCATGGAAGTTGTTACTAAAATAACAGCACCAGTAGAGGGATCAAGAGTTCCAGAAGAAGCTCAAAGTGACAATCAGGAACAGATTGTAGCTGATTTTGAAGTTGCACTTCAACAGGAACAAGAGATGGAGACATTTCCTGGTCAAGAAGTGGCCAGACCTCATGAAACTATTGAAGATATTGTTCTCGAAAACCCAGTGGAAGAAAAATATGATGATGAATGTGATGATAAAGTTTTTGAATCTCACACAGAGGTACTATAAGAGGATTTTTCTGTGGAGGAGTTTTAGAACTCTAAGGAAAAATCTGTGGACCAACCTTCTCAGAACAGAGAAAAAGAAAAATATGATGTTGAATCATTGCCTTTGATACGTTTTCCTCAACCAGATCATGTGACTATGAATCAAGCACATGGTTCCTCTAATTCAAGAAAAGAAGAAATTGAAAAACTGTACAAAAAGGTTTCTCAGTTGGAATCTGAGAATGTTTCTCTGAGAAATGCCTTAGACTTAGAACATTTGAAATTTGAAAAGCTGAAGGAGTGTATAGTTTCTTGGAAAGTAGTTGAAATTATTAAAGAGGATATACTGACTACTTTTACAAAATTGAAATTTGAAATGGTTATGAAGTCAGATTTATCAGATCTGAAGTTGTTTATGGAGAACCAATTTGCATCAGTTGCAAATAGTGCTGCTAGTGGATCAGGTACTTCACCTGATTTAATCCAAAGGTTTCAAGCTATCACAACTGTGATGAGCAACATGAATGACAGATTACAATATCTTCAATGTAACATTGCTCCTTTTTTAGTGTCGCTGGACAATCAGAAGTTCTTAATGGATCAACTGACATATAGTGATCCATCAGTCAGAATTCTGTTAAATCAGTTATCAGAGAAGCTGTTAGTGTTTGTCGAAAAAGAGGAAAGGATGCATGAGTTTTTTAGAGTCAATTTAATCTAGGATATTCATATGACTCAAGAGAACATGGAGCTCATTATCAAACTTGGATATGGGATGATAGAGAGAATTTGGGAATAGTTTACAGAAATCAAGTCTTCAATCCATAGGAGATAAAACCTGTTACCTATATTACCCAAACCTTGATTCCTGTGTATATCATTTTCATGTATATACTGCTATTTTTGAATGAAAATTTCCTTCATTGGTTATTTTTTTCTTTCTATATTTGTTTTTACTAATTTTATTTTTGACATTCTAGTACTCCAGATTTAATTATTGAGAAACAGTTAATAATAAGCATTTACCTACAGTTCAGTGCAACATTAAATGTGTTCAAATCCATGATTTCTCATTCTTTTTGATATCACAAAAAGGGGGAGAATTTGGATAAACATCAACATTTTATTTAGGGGGATAATTCATTTTATTGAGAGGGAGAATTAAAGGAGAAATTTCGCTAACCACAATATTTTATTTTTCAAAAATTTATTTCAATAGTTTTCTGTAGATTTATTGTTTATTTATAAGGATAAATATTTCCAAAATTAAATATTGTTTCATCCTTTCAAAATTCTAAAACTTTATGTAACTAATTTTGAAAGTTAATTTTTTTAAATAATTTTAATAATTTTATGGGTTTTGTGATCATCAAAAAGGGGGAGATTGTTGAGCAAAGTATTGTTTTCAACAATACATATTAATGTTATTTAAAGGGGGAGATTATTGAAAATAATAGTCGGTCTATTTATGATAATTTTTATGTTCACAAATAGTCTTAGATATTTTCTAATGATTTTATTTAGTATTTTGTAGGAATTTTTTAATTAATTTTACTATTGAAATAACGAGAATTTATTACATAGTGCAGAATCTTCTTTAGCGCGTTCTGGAATCATTGTTCATACCCTATGGGGATAAACGTAGTGTAAGGATGAAAAGCGTGTATACTTTTTGAGATAAGAGAAAAGTATGGTTAAACAACCATACGTTTTCAGAAAAGTATGGAAGGAAAACCTTACATTAGGAAGGAACCTTACGTTTTGGTTATCAGCAAAGTATGGAAAAAGAATCATATGTAAATTCTAAACGTTACATTTGTTTCTCAAAAGTATGGTTCATCAACGTTACATTTATAAACAACCATACGTTCTGGAAAAGTATAGATCAAGTAAAATTATGGATCTTTTATCATACGTTTGAGTGTTGAAGAAAAAGTATAGATGATCAACCCTACATTTTTGTTCAACCATACATTGTCAACCTTATGTTTGAAGACTATGTTATCATCCCTACATTTGGAGGTCACGTAATCAACCTTACGTTTGGCGTCAGAAATTTTGATAGACGATATTTTTATGCAGTGATTAGCAAGCTGATTATGGGGCGGATTTCAAGACAGATTTAAAGTCATTTTTAAAGTACGACATTGACTGACTCAAATCCGTTTTATTAATGGATTTAAGATCGAATTTAAAGGATCATTTTATGCCGAGTCTTAACGGAAGTTACGACATCTCTGTAAATTCAAATTTTTGAATATCGTGAATCAGAATGCGAATTTTATGGATATAAATGTGCAGGAGATCTGCTCACCTTTATTATATATGTTCTCTCTGAAACACCAGGTACGTGTGTGTATGGTGACCGATCTTTTATTAAAAAAGTTGGAAAATAGAGACTGCAGAAATTCACGATTAATCTACTGATTCAAAAAGAGCATCAAAGCTATGTTCTTTTAAGAAGAAGGAACTCGATAAAAGATTCACCTTTTCTACATCGATTATCTACTGTGGATCTAGTACTGCTGAAGTTGTGCACTATATCTCTATATCTACTACAACCAGATCGACTAAGAACTGCTTCAACATGAAGATCAATATTTCTAGAGACTTCGATCCATCTGCTGTCAATTGCATTCTATTGAAATTGTGTTGATCAACTGGAGAACTTCTTTCTGAAATTCTTTTTATTCTTGAGTAACCAGCTTCTCGTTCTAAGCTGTGTTGGGTCGTGTTTGAACTAGAAGTCTTTGTTTTTACTTGGGTTGTAAAGGTTTCAACTGCCTGTACTTAGTAGTGAACTGGTATGTGGAAAATAGGACCAGATAGTGAAAATCACAAAGCTTGTGGAGTTGAGCATTGGTGGAGTGGATTAGGGGCCTTCTATTCCCCGAACCATTATACATCTTTGTGTTTTGTTTTAATTTATTTCCACTGCATGATAAAATCTGATAAAGCATAAAGGAAAGAACTCATTCAATCAAAGTGTTACCGAAAAATTGTAGAGGACACAATTCACCCCCCTCTTCTTTATAATTTGTAGATTCATATCCAACACATATATGCGTACGTAAGGATTACCGTCTCCACGTCGTGGTGTAATTGTTATTCAATACATTATTATTTGGTTGGGTATAATAATGATGTTTAATTCATGTAAATAATAAATATACCCTGACAATGATTCTATATATACGATATACCATCCAATTATATATTAAATTAATTTCAAAATAATGATATTGTCACTCGTGCGTACGTAGGGATTACTGTCTCCAAAAACGTGATGAGATTCATTTTCACGTTCACCATTCATGGATGATTATAAAAAAAAATATTACTAATAATTATGTAATATATGACATAATAATGCTACTAGATATATATATATATATACACTTGCATATAACTTATTCCCTTAATTACGTTCAATACGATATGAAAACGAAAACAACGTTTATGCATACGTACGGACTACCGTCTCCATAAACTATGTTTTTCATTTCATATATATGTCTATTATACATATTAATATTATAAATATATATGATATATAAATATTTTTTTATATTATGGATGTATTTAAATCTTTATCTAAGTGATACAATCAAGAGTAACAAGTTAAAACACGTACGATAAAGAAAGCGATTATTACCTGAAATGATAGTTTAACAATGAAATTATTATTATATGGTTAGTATAAAGTCACAATTGAATCATGTATGATATCATAAATATTAATATGGTTCTGGTATAATTTAATAACATACTACTATTTTCATACAAGAAGGATAAACGTACCCTCGACTAAAGGAAAATGCAAGGTAATGGTTAATTTAAAAATCACTTTATTATCCAAGGTTGTTTTTACGTAAGTATCTACTAGGACATATTTATTATCCATGTACATGTTTCATAAAATAGTTTTCAAAGGGATTATTTTATGGAACTTTTTATAAATCATCATTTTAAATGTTTTAAATATTTTTTTTTCTAAACCATCTTCATTAATTTCCATGTTTTGAAAATGTTTTTAAGGATTTATTTAAATTTACGTGAATGTTTTAAAATGTAAATTACATTCAAAAGTTTCAAAGTGGTTTGGGACACTTTGATTCAAAAATGTCTTTAAATTTCTTCCTTTCTAAATTTTAAAACTTTTAAATGTTTTCAAAAGGGATATTTCTCTCAAAGAGTTTTACAAATCATTTTCAACAATGTCAAAATCATGTAATGGATTTTAAATTTGTCTGAAGTTGATTTATTATGTTTAAAAACGTCCAAATTGTATTGACAGTTTGGTGATATGTTTGACTGTGGATGTGTTATTTTTATACCATTCATGGTTTTTGGATAGAGTATTGACATTTAGTATGCTAGTTTCAATATGAATGTCTATGTTATGTTTAATCCTATTCATAGGAGGAATGAATTGGACTTAGTAAGTGATGGGTGGAACCCTCTATAGCTCCTCGATGCATCGGTAGGTCTAATGAGACAAACTAGTGTCTTGGCACAGGGCCTCTACAAAATATTATTTGTTTTCTTGGCACAAGGCATTGACTATGTGGTTATGATAGTCTGGCACTATGCATTCCATCATTATGAAATAGGTCATTGATATTTCATGTGATTATTGTACTAGTAGAATATCCTTTTGAATAATTAAATTTCATTATTTCATTTTATTTTTTCCATTTTATTTTGATGTTCAATTTTAAAATGATATTATTTTAGTTATATATTGACTTAAATGTTTATGCTTATTTATAAAAGTTTCTACTATATTGTTATCCTTACTGAGCATCTGAGCTCTCCCATTTCATATGTTTTATTTTCCCAGGATCCCAAGAAGTGTTTTATGTTTGTGATGTAGGGTTAAGCTAACGAAAAAATGGCATTCACAAAGGATTTTATTTTTATATGTTAGAAAGTGTAATGTAAAATTAATTTATGATATATATTTTCCAATACTGGTAAACTGATCGGTCTTTTGAGACTTCATTACATGTAATCATGATAATGTATTAAAACAATGCATCAGCTCTAGGTAACTGGGGTTAGGGTGGTACAGTTTGCATCAGAGAAGATTATCAATAACCTTGGAAACTATATTTAGATAACCTCTTATTAGAGAACATTACCGTAAGATAGACTTTGAAGATTAGTATAGATGAACTTCCAAGAATTTTGGTAATGTAATGATTTTGTGAGTTTTCTGAGCAAATACATCTCTGTCTGGATACAAGAAGGTAGAGTTGGCTCTGGAATAGATGTACCTAGGGGTAAAACCCAAAAACACCACTTTGAGCTAGACTCAAACAGAAACTGGTGCACAACAACGGGCCTTGCTATACTCTTGGTAATGACAATCCCTGGTGATATGCTTAAGATAATTCTCATTTTCTTTACAAAACACTATGAAGGGTTTATGAGTATATACCTCCTCAATGACAACATTTTTTTGGTTATGGATTATATCCATAAACTGTTCAATTTATTTTAGGCATTGTACATGTTTGGAATTATGAATTTTGATTCATAAACTGACCTAGTTTATACCATTGTATAAAATGGCACCCAATAGAAGGAATGTGAACTCCAGTAATATGTATGATCCAAAGAGTAAGTAGGATCATATCTTTCACAGTATGAAGCCAATATTTAGAAGGGAAATAGTCTCCCATGTATTCTCAACATGTGGAGAAATAGTATAATGTGTTAATAAGATAAGTAACAAATACTATGAGTCCTATGGCTTTGAAGGGAAGCAAGAGAAGAAAAGGACAGAGGAGAGAAATATATATAAATGGAAGAGGGAAAAGAAGGATTTTCCCATTTGTGATAACTGTGGAAAGAATACCCATGGTAAATGCTTGAAGGGAATGGGGTTTTGTAATAAGTGTGGAGAAAAAGGAAACCATTTATGTGATTTCAAGGGTAAGAAAATGTTTTCAAATGTACAATGGTTCATCTTCAAGGCGTTGAGGCACTATGAAAATCAATGTCCCAATCATAAGAGTTTACCCCAAATGAGGTATTGGATAATAAGAAAGTTATGATACTACCCCAGATGAAGAAGAATGAGTAGTTCTCTTATATTGTTATTATAAAATTATTTCATTTGAGTGTTGTATCAACAATATATTGGTTACATGAATTATGGAGATAAATAAGGATTTTACTATAGTACTATTTTATTGAGGATTTGAGATTATACTATTCTATACATAATAGTAAGCTACACTTTTTGGAAAAAACATGGTTGAAGTAAAGATAATTTTTAATATGGTCTTGATAATGAGGTAGTGGTTTTGAAATAAGATATGGTTGATTTGGATAAATTACATTGAATATTCTTGACTTCCTTGAAACTAATTAATGATTTATAAATTCCATCATTGTTGGAGCTTACAACATTTTGGGATAGAAGTAGTATATCCAATATTCTATAAAGAATAAAGGAGCATGAATGTAATCAATATGGTTTTATTGTAATTTATGATGTTGTAGTGTTTTAAAATAATAAATGATGAAGGCGTTCACATGTTATTACCAGAAAAAAGGATCTTCATTATGTTAAACTTCCTTATAAATTTTAGACAGAGAGTTTGGATATGAGTATTTTTGATAATTCTAATGGTTGGAATAGATTATGTTTTAAATTGGATACAATTGTTAAGGTTATTTTTGGATTGTTATAAAAAGGAAAACACAGAGGTCGGCTGACAACTAGTCGCGTCCAACAAGGCCACGAGACTTTACCCCACAACCGAAGAGTGACAAAGGTGCATCACCTATGACTGGACTACATGATGTACTGGTTTGTATAATTTAGTTTTTTTAAATAGTCTGACAAATGAATTATAAATTCATTATTTTTTGAACCTTATACTATTTGGATAAATAGGATTTTTTTAAAATCAGTTGGAGTGAAAGATGAGTTTGTGGTAGGAATTATTTTAAAGATAATACTATACTTTTCAAGTATATATATATATATATATTCCTCTTACTATGACTAAATTTTATTAACCCAATTTCTAGTGTGGGTTTTCCCACAATGGTATTTTATATTTTCAACCTTTTATTTTCGAAGAATAATTTCAAATTGAGAGGACACAATTTATTGAAGTAGGGAATAATATAACACCCCAAGATTTCATAGTACGTTATTTCCCAAATGTAATTCAATAACTTTCACTACACGCAACACTGAGTTCAAGCGCTCCACGACTTACCAAACTAGCCATTAAAAAGCGGTTATGAATTGTATTAATAGAATTTTGAACTTTATATAAACCTTATAATTTTAGAATCCATATTATGAGTTTCATAGATATATTGTAGGAACAAATACATTTTTTAGATAAAAGAATCATTTTTCAAAAAATAAAAGTTTACCTCATTTAAATGGGGAACCCTTTTTAAATCCAATATTTTAAACTTTTATATATTCCATTTGACAAAATAACCTTCGTCTTTAGAATAATGAAAAAATAATTTAGTTTCAATAAATTTTTTGTGTTTTTCTGATAACTTTCATATTTGGGTGAATAGTGAAAATTACTATATTTTAACTGAAAACAAATTTTTTAATCATAATAATTTATTGTTGAATTATAAATTTTATTCGTTTGTAAGTTTAATTAGATTATATTCTTAAAATTTAATCGAATGATGGTCATTGTAAATAATTTGACGTGGAAAATTGGACATAAACAAGTGTCAATCTTTTGATAGTTATTATTTCTTAAAAATACGTTAATTGGTTTTGATAATGATAATTAATTTTAAATTAATTAATGAAACCTCTAAGTTATTAAATTGTTAAAATATAATTCATTTTTTAACTCATAATATCAATATTATCTTATGGTGAATTTTTCGTATTTTTCTGAAAACATTCAGTTTTCAATGAATAGTGAAAAAATGAGTTGTTGTTTAAAACCGACATTTTTCTAAATAATTATTTATTTTATTTAAATTTATATTAGTTCAAAATAGATACATAATACCTATATAAATTCAATGTAATTCATCTGAGTCAGTTTATAATAATTTTAAATAAATAAAAATTTTATCAACCTTTTTACCGTTTATTACCCACCTCCTAGGAACATTTCTTAATTTACATAAAATGTAATATTAATTCTTGTTTGAGTTGGATTTCTAAAATCCAAGAAACACGGTTAATATCAAGGAGTAAAATGTGGTTCAATAAGATAAAAATAATTTTTGGTGAATAGTAACTTTTTACTTTTATTTACCACGCTTAAAAGTA
This sequence comes from Viscum album, assembly GCA_963277665.1. Taxonomy (NCBI): domain Eukaryota; kingdom Viridiplantae; phylum Streptophyta; class Magnoliopsida; order Santalales; family Viscaceae; genus Viscum; species Viscum album. The sequence continues at coordinate 776,279,433 of OY728159.1, forward strand.
AATACGGTAATTAATGGAAAAAATGATATTATTATTACCCTAACACATGTACCTATTCTATTGGATATGGGTAATTCGACTAAAAGCATCCTTAGGAATAAAATATGACCATTTAGGTCCACTTGGATTAGATTAAGACATTTATTATTATTGTATTTAAAGAATAGTTAAAAGAGTTAAAATCAATGTTTAATAAGTAAACAATTTTTAATATATGGTTACACATAAGATAAACTAGAATATAAATATTTATTAGAAAGATAAAAATATTTCTTACATAATGGTAGTTTATTTCTAATTTTTAGAGATTAAATAATTAAATTTATTAATGACACAATGATGAGCCTGTAATTACCTTATTAATGAATGAATCAAATAAATGGTATTATAAATATTAAAATAAATATAATTTCAAAGTTTTTATGACATACACAAATTTTATAGGTGAATATGACATGTTATGAATTATTAAATGTATTGTTTTTGAAGTAATTGTGTTTTTATTATTTTATCAATAAACAAATACCAAAGAGTGTCAAAATTGACATAAAATAGTTTTTAAAACAAATATTATATTATTAATTAATATAATTGTCATAAAAATCTATGTTTCGTCCAAAAGACTTATATAATACTATATATGACATTTATGAACCAATTGGGGTTAAATTGGAATTTTATAGTATGTTTATTAACCATATTAAATAAAAATACAAAGATACATGGTAAATGTCAAACTATTTAACTAAGAGTTAAATCTAAAAGATAAGATTAATATGGTAACCTAAACCTGTATAGAACTTATTGGTTGATTTTTTTTCGACCCATACCAACCTTATATTTTATATAAGTAATTTTGGAACCATTAGAAACCTAAAATGAATTTATTATAAAGTAATATTTTAAGTTTTTCCTAAGGTTCCCCTCACCCCTCTTATAAAAGGGAACATCCCCTTCTCTCAAATTCACATTTCCAACGCCTTTTGGCTCAACCAAGACCTTCCCAAATATCCTCTCAACTTCCCTCAATTCGTCTTAGAGGACTTCCTTGAGTCATAAATCCAACATAAAGATCCCTTTTGATCAAATCAAAAGGAAGAACCTGAAGAAGAGGTAATAATTTCACCACCCTCTTTCAAGTTTCTTTTTCTTCCACTTCCTATTTCTTTGTTATTTCCATTCTGAAATAAGAACACCAGTATATTTTATATACAATGATGTTATTATGAATATTTTACAACCATATTAATTATTCTATCCATCCTTCGAATGACATGTCACCATATGTGCGTACGTACAGATTACCATCTCCACGTCGTGGTGTAATTGTTATTCAATACTTTATTATTTGGATGGGTATAATAATGATGTGTAATTGATGTAAATAATAAATATAACATGATAATTATTCTCTATATATGATATACCATCAAATTATATATTAATTTAATATCAAAATAATTATATGGAAACTCGGGCGTACATAAGGATTACCGTCTCCACGAACGAGATGAGATTAATTTCCACATTCACCATTCATCGATGAATGTAAAAATATATATTAATAATAAATATGTAATATATGACATAATAATTATAATGGAGATATATATATATATATATAAATACTTACATATATCTTATTCACTTTGTTTTGTTCAATACGTTATGAAAACAGAAAAAACTTTTATGTGTATATACAAACTACAGTCTCCATAAAGGGTGTTTTTAATTTCATATATATGTCTATTATACATATTTATATTCGAAATATATATGATATATAAATAATGTTTTATATTTTGGATTTATTTAAATCTTGATCTAAGTGATACAATCAGGAGTAATAAGTTAAAAAACGTACGATAAAGAAAGTGATTGTTACATGAAATGTTAGTTTAACATGGAAATTATTATTAAATAGTTTATATAAAGTCAAATATGAATCGTTTATGATATCATAAATATTAATATGGTTCTGGTATAATTTAATAATATACTAAGATTTCTATATAAGAGGTTAAACTTACCCTTGACTAAAGAAAAGTTCAAGGTAAGGGTTAATTTCATAATCACTTTATTATCCGAGGTTGTTTTTACGTAAATATCTACTGAGAAATATTTATTATCCATGTCCATGATTCATAAAATAGTTTTCAATGGGAATATTTTTAAGGTACTTTTACTAAAACATAATTTTAAATGTTTTAAAGATTTATTCTTCTAAACCATTCTCATTAATTTCCATGTTTTCAAAATGGTTTTAAGGATTTATTTAAATGGACATGAATGTTTTAAAATGTTAATTAATTTCAAAATTTTCAAAGTGGTATGAGACACTTTGTTTCAAATATTTCTTTAAATATCATCATTTCTAAATTTTGTGACTTTTAAATGTTTTCAAAAGGTATATTTCTCTCAAAGAGTTTTACAAATTATTTTCATCTATGTCAAAATACTTTAATGGATTTTAAACTTGTGTGAGGTAGATTTATTATGATTAAAAACTTCCATATTTTATTGATGGTTTTTGGATATGTTTGACTGTGGATGTGTTATTTTTATACCGTTAATGTTTCATGGATAATGTATTGACATTTCGTATGCTATTTTTAATAGTAATGTTTATGTTATGTTTAAATCTATTTATATGTGGAATGCATTGGACTTAGTATGTGACAGGTGGAGCCCTCTATAGCTCCCCGATGCATCGGTAGGTCTCATGAGACAAACTAATGTCTTGGAAAAAGGCCTTGAAAAAATCTTATTTGTAGTCTTGGTACAAGGCCTTGACTATGTGGTTATGATAGTCTGGCATTATGCATTCTATCATTATGAATGTTGTTATTGATATTGCATGTGATTATTCAACTAGTATAATATCGATGTGAATAAGTAAATGGAATTATTTCATTTTATTTTTTACATATTATGCAGATTGTCATGTTTAAAAGGCTTTTGTTTTATTTATACATTGCCTTAAATGTTTATGCTTATTTATGAATGTTTCTTCTATATTGTAATCTTTACTGAGTATCTGATCTCACCCCTTTCTTATGTTTTTTTCCTAGGATCCCAAGAAGTGTTTTATGTTTTAGATGCTGGGTTAAGCTAAGGGAAAAATGGCATTCTCAAAGGATTTTTTTTGTTGTATGTTAGAATGTGTAATGTACCATTCATGTATTTAATTTATTTTCCAATGCTACTAAACCGATCGGTCTTTTGAAGCTTGATTCATTGTAATCATGCCAATGTATTAAAATAATGCACCGGCTCTGGGTAACGAGGGTCGGGGGGTTAAAATTTTTTTTATTGAAGATTAAATTTTACCTTGATATATAATATAATTTATTAATATTCAAAATATTTAATATTTTTTTAAAATACCATTCATATAACCAAAAAAATTAAAATTATTCCAACAGACATTACGAGATAACCGGTTTTCAAACATAAAATACTCAAAAGATAGCAATGTTTTTTTTGTCAAAATTAAATATTAAAAAAGATCAAAATTAACAAAAAACAATTAATATATATATATATAATTGGTATAATTATATATCAGAACAAATAAAAAAGTAATATATCTTTATAAATAAATTATATGAATAGTTATTTTTTCATTTAAAATTAATTTTTTTCACAATTCACGAAAAATGAAAAAATTGAAACAAATACAAAAAATTCATCCTAAGATAATTTTTATATTATGAAAAAATGAATAAAATTTTATAATTTAATTTTTTTTAAAATAATTTAAATTTTTTTGAAATAATGTGTGCATTGAACAGATAAACTTTCTTTCAAAAAATAGTGTTTCTTTGAAAACTATTCTGTTTTATTTTAAATGATTCTTATTTTTTCTAATAAAATGATAACAGTAATTTGAATAATTTATTTAATATTATTCACACTCTCAAATTTAAGGGCCAGGTTATAACAGTATATTATATTACTCTTTATATAGACTATGGGATGCATGTTCTGTATGTTTTCAAAGATATTAAATTTAGTGAAATATATTTCATCACTTTTTTATGCTCAGTGTTTCATGTATAATATGATACATAATACATTCTTCTTATTTTTTAATTTTTGGGTGCTATATACTATCCATATTTAAAAATTATTTTCCTTACAACTTAATCATGAATTCAATAATCAAGGGTTGGACAATTGTATATACCATTATTAAAAACCCGAAATCATAAAATAGTTTAATAAAATCTCCTCTTACTTTGAAATAATGGGAAGTGGAAATGTTATATGTAATAACAGATAACTAGGCTTCTAAAATATTTAGAATTGTGGGAAAGAGGAGATATGGACATGAAAGAAAATAATAAATAATTATAGAGAGTGATAGTGTTTATTGATCACAAAAATTTGAAAAATCAATACAATGTTAAGGAAAAAAATACCATGAATATGGGATGATTTAAAAGCCATATGCAACATAGAATTAATGGTATTAGGAAAAAAATTTGTTTCAAAATTGTTTTCATTGATTTGAAAAAAATATTTAACTATCCTAAAATATAAGGAAATATAATTTGTAACTCCCCGACCCCAGTTACTCAGAGTCGGTGCATTACTACATAACATTGGCACGATCATAAGAAAGATCAAATCTCGAAAGACCGATTGGTTTAGTAGCCTTGGAAATACTATATATATTCATAAAGTATTACATCATAAAGTGAAAAACTACTACAACAACATAGTCTCCATATTCCACACTCATATCCCTACATACTATCCCTGCAGGTCATTCATAACTTACTTCTTCACATCCTGGAAAAAATAAAACATAGAAAAGGGGTGAGCTCAATTGCCCAGTAAGGACAACAATATAGCAGAAACTTTCAAAAATAAGCATAAACATATAAGGCAATGTATAACTAAAACAAAAGCCTTTTAAACTTGAACATCAACATAGTATGGAAAAAGTAAAATGAAATAATTCCATTTACTTATTCACATGGATATTATACTAATCGAATAATCACATTCAATATCAATAACCACTTTCATAATGATGGAATGCATAATGCAAGACTATCATAACCACATAGCCAAGGCCTCGTGCCAAGACTACAAATAAGATTTTGACAAGGCCTTGTGCCAAGACACTAGTTTGTCTCATGAGACCTACTGATGAATCTAGGATCTATAGCGGGCTCCACCCGTCACATATTAAGTCCAATGCATTCCCATATGAAATGTTTTAAACACAACATAAACATTCGTATTAAAACTAGCATACGAAATGTCAATAGTTTCACTATAAACTATGAATGGTATAAAAATAGCACATCCACAGTCAAACATATCACAAAAACTCTAATACAATATAGAAGTTTTGTATCATAATAAATCAACTTCAAATAAGCGTAAAATCCATCAAAGGATGTTGACATAGATGAAATCAAAACTCTTTTTAGAGAAATATATCTTTCTATTTTGAAATCATTTAAGAGTCATATATTTATAAAAAAACATTTTCATTGAAAATATTCTTATAATCTTGTAAGGGAAAATTCGATGATTTTATAACGGAGTAAAATAACTGCACCCACCGTATAAGTTAAAAAAACATTTTACCTTAATTCTGTCGAAAAGGTTAAAAAACACCTTGTTTGGAAAACGACGGAAAGATTCCTTTATAAAACTATTATAAAAAGTCAAACAAGGGTATAAATGACTTTAAACCATATTATATTAAATAGTGAAAATGTTTTGAAATTCATTTTTAAGAAACATGGATGTGGATGATAAAGAGATCCCAATAGATTATTACGTATAAACAACCTCGGATAATGAAGAGATTGTAAAATAAAACCTTAACTTGTACTTTTCATTGGATGGGGTAGGTTAACCTCCTGTATAATGGTCAAATAATTTTTATTAAATTATACAAGAATCATATACATTATTATGATATCATATATGATATTTTAACATTGATTTTTTAATAATATCTTAGTATTATCGTTGTTTCGGGTGTTAACTTACCCGTTTTCTTTTATATGTTTTGTTATGTAAGCCATGTTTTTAATGGATAGGATGTATATTATTCATATCTAGAATGATATCAAGTCCTTAAACATCATTTTTAAGTCATCAAATGATAATTATAATTGAATGGATATGATGGAGAATGAATCTCATCGCGTTCGTGGAGACGGTAGTCCGTACGTACGCACGAGCGACAATATCATTCTTTTGATATTAAAATAATATATTAATGGATGTTATATCATATATAAATATTCATTAACATGTTATATTTATTATTTACATGAGTTACACATCATTATTATACCCATCCAAATAATAATATATTGAATAACAATTACATCACGACGTGGAGATGGTAAGCCGTACGTACGCACGTATGGTGACATGTTTTTAAAAGGGTGGATAGAATACTGAATATGGTTGTACCATATTTATAATAACATCACAGTATATATATGATACTGGAGTTATTATTTTAGAATGGTAACAACAATGGAAGAAGAAGTGGAAGAAGAAAGGAACTTGGAAAAGGGTGTTGAAATCATTATCTCTTCTTCGGGTTCTTCCTTTTGATTTGATCAAAAGGGCTCTTTAGGTTGGCTTTATGATAAAAATAAGGCCTCTAGGATATAGTGAGGGATGTTGGGAGAGTATTTGGGCAGAGTTTGGCCGAACCAAAAGGCTTTGATTGTGTGAAGAAATGAGAAGGAGGAGTGCCCTTTTATAAGAGGGGTGAGGGGCACCTTCGGAAAAGCTAGAAATATTAATTTATAATAAATTCATATTCGGTTTGTAATGGATCCAAAGTGGATTATTTAAATTTTATGGTGGGGATGGGTCGAAAACCACTCAACCAATATAATTTAAACAGGTTTGGGTACTTATATTAACCTTATCTTTAAGTATTAACTCTATGTTAATTAGTTTCACTTTTACAATGTCTCTTTGTATTTTTATATTATATGGTTAATAAAATTACAATATACATACAAGCGACCCACAAGTGGTCCATTAATGATACACCTATTATGAGATAATTCTCTTGGCCGAATCTTATATTATTAGGAATTTAATAGCAATTAATAATATAATATTTGTTTTATAAACTCTTTTATGTCAATTTTGACACTATTCAATAGTTGATTTTTGTGAAACTCATAACATAATGATTACTTGGAACAAATTTAATTAAATCATTCCTAACCTGTCATATTAAGTTATAAAATTAGTTTAATTCATAAAAAGTCTCAAATTATATTTATTTGGGTATTTATAATATCAATTATTTTAATTTGTCACTATTATGGTAATTACCGCATCATCATTGTGTCATAAATAAATTAAATTATTTAAATTTTCAAAATTCTAAATAAATTATCATTATGTAGAAAATCATATTAGATTTTTAATGAATAGTTACAATAGAATTTATCTTATGTATAACCCTATATTAAAAATGTTTAAGTAAATAAACTTTGATTTTAACTCTTTTAACTCTTCTTTGAATTAAATAATAATAAATGTCCTAATCTAATCCAAGTGGACCTAAATGATAATATTTTATTCCTAAGGTTGTTTTTGGTCGAGATAAACGTGTCCAATAGAATTAAGACATGTGTTAGGGTAATATTAGTATCATTTTTACCCTTAATTACCCAATTTACTTTTAACCGTGGTAAATAAAATTAAAAAGTTACTATTCACCAAAAATTATTTTCATCTCATTGAACCACATTTTACTTCTTGATATTACCTGTGTCTCTCGGATTTTTGAAATTCCATTCACAGAAGCGGTAAAATTATGTTTTATGAAAAAAATTCAATTTTTTTTATCTAGCACTTAATAGTTTCACTATTCATCAAAAATTGAAGTTTTTCAGAACAATGCCAAAATTTCACCCTAAGCTATAATTGATATTCCAAATTCAAAAATGATGTCTATTTTACAAAATTCCAAACATATATGTTTCATTAATTAATTTTATTATTTATTCCCGTTGTCACAACAAATAGCGTGTTTTTAAGAAACAGTATATATCAAAAGATTGACAATTGTTTAGGTCCAATTTCAAAGTGAAATTAATTCTAATGAACACCATTGGATAAAATGGTAAAAATATATTCTAAATATAATTTAAAACCAATCAAATTCATAATTTATCAATATAAATTATTTCGATTAAAAAAGTTATTTTGAATTAAAATTTAGTAATTTTCACTATTCATCAAAATATTAAAGTTATCCGAAAAGTACCAAAATTTCAACTTAGGCTAAATTCGATATTCCGAATCCAAAAATGAAGTCCATTTAGAAATATAAAATATATATAATTTCAAAAGGTAGGTATTACTATTCATAACGGCTACTTTGATCAGTTGTGGTGTGTGTTAGAACTCGATGTTGCGTACAACACACGCTATCGCATTATTCATAGAGAAACGTACTGTAGAAGCTTGGGGTGTTACATTCTCCCCTCCTTCAAATAATTTTGTCCTCGATATTTCTAGAATAATACCATATGAAAAGACTTGGGTGGTTCTTCATCATAAGTTCCTTGGGTTCCCACATTGTCTCTTCCATTTTATGGTTTCTCTACAGGACTTTTACCATACGAGTCGTCCGGTTTCTCAGTACTTGTTCTCTCGTATCAAGAATCCTGACCGGCTCTTCGCAATAAGACAGATCGGGTTCCAGTTCCAATTCCTCATAGGTGAGTACATGCGTTGGGTCAGGCATGTATTTTCTCAATAGAGATACGTGGAACACATCGTGAACTTTGGAGAGACTTGGCGGCATTGCCAATCGGTAAGCTACAGTCCCAATTCGTTCTAGAATTTCGAAATGTCCGATGTACCTGGGACTCAATTTACCTTTCTTACCAAAAAGTATGACTTCCTTCCATGGAGATACCTTCAAGAAAACATGATCACCGACTTGAAATTCTAAATCATTTATTCGATTATCGGTATAGCTCTTCTTCCTACTTTGAGCTGCTTTGATGTGACTGTGGATTACCTTCACCTTTTCCATCGTTTCCTCCACCAGTTCTGGGCCTACAAGTTTTCTTTCACAAACTTCATCCCAACATGTTGGTGTATGCCATCTCTTTCCATATAACGCTTCATATGGGGCCATCAGAATACTCGAATGGAAGCTATTGTTGTAGGAAAATTCTACCAGAGGTAAATATTGATCCCAAATACCATGAAAGTCAAGTGAGCAAGATATCAACATGTCTTCTAAGGTTTGAATAGTTCGTTCTGATTGTCTGTCTGTCTGAGGGTGGTAGGCAGTGCTCAAATGAAGTTCAGTATCCAGGGATTTCTGAAGACTCTTCCAGAATCTTGAAGTAAAACGGGGATCACGATCAGAAACAATCGATAGGGGTACTCCATGAAGTCTCACAACTTCATTAATATATAGTCTTTCTAGACGTTCCAGTGGTAGATCTTCTCTTATAGCAAGAAAATGTGCTGACTTGGTAAGATGATCAACAATAACCCATATTGCATAATTTATTCTAGGAGTATTTGGTAGCCCCATGACAAAGTCCATCGTAATATTGTCCCATTTCCAATCCGGTATAGGAAGAGGTTGCATGACTCCTCCAGGGTGTTGCCTTCCAGCTTTCACTTGTTGACAAACCATACATCTTGACACAAAATCAGCAATCTCCCTCTTCATATTCTCCCACCAAATATGTTCCTTCAAATCTCTATACATTTTGGTGCTTCTAGGGTGTATAGAGAAATTGGAACTATGAGAATCATCCAGCAATTCCCTTTTCAGATCAGGTATATCGGGAACACAAAGTCTCTTCCCGAATTTCAAAATTCCATCTTCATACACAAATTCTCTCAGTCTCCCATCATTCACAGCATTAATCTTCTTTTGAAATTCTTCATCATCGGTCTGAGAACTCTTAATCTTTTCTAGTAAAGATGGTTTGGCAACCATTTGAAAAATCATTGATGTTTCTCCTTCCCTGATTATTCCCATGTCAATCTTCACTAGATACATGAAAATTGGATCCCTTTCAATTATCATATTGTTCAAAACTCCATGATATTTTTTTCTCAAAGCATCTTCCACCTTGTTTTCCTTCCCCAGGTGGTAGTGTATCGTACAATCATAATCCTTGATTAATTCAAGCCATCTACTTTGCCTCATGTTGAGTTCTTTTTGTGAGAAAATATACTTCAAACTCTTGTGATCAGTATAAATCTCACATTTTTCACCATAGAGGTAGTGACTCCATATCTTCAAAGCAAAGATCACAGCTGCTAACTCGAGATCATGAGTAGGTTAGTTTGGTTCAAGAATTTTCAACTGTCGTGATGCATATGCAATAACTCTATCATTCTACTAAGGACACAACCAAGTCCATTCTTCGATGCATCACTATAAATAACGAACCCATCATTCCCCGATGGTAGAGTCAATATAAGAGAATCGACTAATCTTCTCTTCAGTTCTTCAAAACATTCTTCACACTCTTTTTTCCAAAAAAATTTAACCCCTTTACATGTGAGCTTCGTTAATGGGTTATCCAATCAGGAACAATTCTGGACGAAACGTCGATAATAACCTCCCAAACCAATAAAACTATGTACCTCATTTATATTTGTATGTGCTGGAAATTCTTGGATTTCCTTGGTCTTAGAAGGATCAATAGAGATTCCATATTTAGAGACAATATGGCCAAGAAAAGAAACCTCCTGATGCCAGAATTCACACTTGATAAACTACCCATATAATTCATGCCTTATCAGAGTCTTCAAGATAATGTGCAAGTGATTTTCATGATCTTCGTAGCTTTTGGAGTATACTAAGATATCATCAATAAATCCCACAACAAATTCATCAAGATACTACTTGAAAACTCTATTCATCAGATCCATGAATACAGAGGGTGCATAAGTCAATCGAAAAGGCATTACAGTAAACTCGTAATGCCCGTACCTGGTTCGAAATGCTGTCTTCTGAATGTCTTCCTTCTTCACACACAACTGATGGTATCCAGATCGAAGGTTGATCTTTGAAAAGTATTGAGCTCCATGCAGTTGGTCAAATAAATCATCAATGCTTGGTAGGGGATACTTGTTCTTTATTGTTATAGCATTGATCTCCCTGTAGTCGATATATAACCTCATAGATCCGTCTTTCTTTTTAACAAAAAGAACAGGGGCTCCCCATGGTGAAACACTAGGGCGAATAAATCCCTTATTACTCTATTCCTCAAGTTGTTTCTTTAGTTTGACTAATTCTACACTGGCCATTCAATAAGGGGTCTTTGATATAGGCCTTGATCCAGGAATTAAATAAATAGAAAACTTAACTTCTCGTTCTGGAGGATGTCCTGGTAAATCTTCCAGAAATACATCTACAAATTCTTTCACAACCGGTACATCCTCTATTTGAACATTCCTCTCCTCACCCACAGTCATTTCACTCTCTTCCTCCCCAATAATTGAATTTAGTTTAGCTACTGGTGGTGGATCTAGATAAGAATTAGGTGGTGACGATTCTTCTCTAAAGATAAGGTGTTCCTTATAATCATCATTAAGAATCATAACCTCTTTCTTCTTACAATAAATCTTCACATCATAGTCTGAAAGCTAGTCCATACCGAGGATTATATTAAACTTAATCATAGGTTTGATGACGAGATCAGCAGATAAAGAACATTTATGTGCTCTAATGGGGACTGATTCACAAAACATTGTTCTTATGATACTTCCCTTAGGAGTTTTAAATGAAAACTCCCATGTTAAATCAAATTGGAAATATCTAATTTTCTTAGAAAACTGGGAAGATATGAAATAATGTGATGATCCAGAATCAAATAATTCATTTTCTAAACTTGAGGAAACCATTAAATTACCTGCCACCACATCTTTCAGAGCTTCTACCTCAGTAGTAGTGATAGCATAAGCTTGGCTTTGATCCCTCGGCATTTTCTGAGGTAAGTTCTCCTAACGCTTAAGACATTAATTTGCATAATTCCCCATCTCCCTACAATTATAGCACTGAACATTGGTAGCTTCCTTCTTTCCCTTGCAATCATGAGCTTGGTGGCCTTTTTCACCACACTTTTAACAGACTCCCATTCCCTTCAACCAAGTACTGGGGTGTTTCTTCCCACATTTACCAAATCATGGATATTCATCCTTTCCCTTCTTCCCCTTATTTCCATTAGCAGATTGACCAGCAGGTCTCTTCTTCTCTTGCTTTTCTTTAAAGTCATATGACTTAGAGAATTCCTTTTCGGTCTTGATAGCACATGAAACAATGTCTTCGTATGATGAAAAGGATTGTGAGACTAATTCTTGATGGAGAAATGGTTTTAACTCATCAAAGAAATGATCAATATTACTTCTTGGGTTACGTATATAATCTCCAGCATACCCTTCTAACCTTGTAAAGTTAGCCTCATACTTTGCGACATTGTTATCCTCCTTTTGTCTCAGACTCAGAAACTGTCTTCCCATATCTGCTCGGTGGTCGTGAGGAATGTATTTTTCTAAAAACAAATCTGTGAACTCCCTCCATTCCATATTTGATACTTCTTCATCTTCCTTCGTATTTTGAATCAATGACCACCATTGATCAACATCTCCAGTGAGGTGGTAAACTGCCATGATAACTTTTTCCCTTTCACTACTCCCCAAAGCCTGAAATATTTTCTCTAGGGAAGATATCCATTGCTCAGCTACTAAGGGATTTGTACTCCCATTGAACGTTGGTGGCTGTTTCCTCATGAATCGATCTAACATTGATCCTCCATGTTGCGGATCAGGGTACTCCATACGGGTAAGGTTATTATCCATAACCTGAGTGAGTTTCCCAGTATGGTGATTAGCTGATCAGCACCAGTTGCATCACCAGCTCCATTATAATTATCTTGAACAGGAGGGTAATCCCTACATGGAGTGCATGCATTGATACAGTTTCCATTTTTCCACTAGGCTCCATTTCTAAACAATGGAATAAACTAGATCAGTTTGTGAATCAATATACATAATCCCATACTTATAAAACACAAAACATAAATTGAACTATTTATGGATATAATCCATAATCATAATAATGTTTTCTTTGAGGAAGTATATACTCATAAACCCTTCATTATTATTTGTAAAGAGAATGAGAGTTATCCTAAGCATATCCCCCGGGAGTGTCGTAACCAAGAGTGCAGCAAGGCCCGTTGTCGTGCACCAGTTCCCGTTCGAGTCTAGCTCAAAGCGGTGTTTTCGGGTTTCACCCCTAGGTACATCTGTGCTAGATCCACCTCTACCCGCTCGTATCAAGACATGGATGTATTGCTTGGAAAACTCACAAAATCTCTACAATACCAAAATTCTAGGAAGTTCTTCTATACCAATCCTCAATTTTCATATTAGGTCTACGTGCTCTAATCAGAGTTTATCTAATCAGAGTTTATCTAAATCTAGGTTCCAAGGTTTGTACTAAACATCCTATGATACCAACTGTAACGCCCCGACCCTAGTTACCTAGAGTCGGTGCATTATTACATAACATTGGCATGATCACAAGAAAGGGAAAATCTTGAAAGACCGTTTGGTTTAGTAGCCTTGGAAACACTAGATATATTAATAAAGTATTACATCATACAGTGAAAAACTACAACAACAAAATATGCTCCATATTCCACACTCATATCCCCACATACTATCCCTGCAGGTCATTCATAACTTACTTCTTCACATCCTGGAAAAAATAAAACATAGAAAAGGGGTGAGCACAAATTCCCAGTAAGGATAACAATATAGCGGAAAAATTCGAAAATAATCATAAACATTTAAGGCAATGTATAACTAAAACAAAAGCCTTTTAAACATGAACTTCAACATAGTATGGAAAAAGTTAAATGAAATAATGCCATTTACTTATTCACATGGATATTCTACTAATCGAATAATCACATGAAATATCAATAACCACTTTCATAATGATGGAATTCATAATGCCAGAATATCATAACCACATAGCCAAGGCCTCGTGCCAAGACTACAAATAAGATTTTGACAAGGCCTTGTGCCAAGACACTAGTTTGTCTCATGCGACCTACCGATGCATTGAGGAGCTATAGCGGGCTCCACCAATCACATATTAAGTACAATGCATTCCCATATGAAATTGTTTAAACATAACATAAACATTCGTATTAAAACTAGCATACGAAATGTCAATACTTTCACCATAAACTTTGAATGGTATAAAAATAGCACATCCACAGTCAAACATATCACAAAACCTTTAATACAATATCGAAGTTTTGTATCATAATAAATTAATTTCAAATAAGCGTAAAATCATTCAAAGGATGTTGACATAGATGAAATCAAAACTCTTTTTAGAGAAATATCTCTTTCTATTTTGAAATCATTTAAGAGTCATATATTTATAAAATAAAACATTTTCTTTGAAAATATTCTTATAATCTTATAAGGGATACTTCTACGATTTTATAACGGTGTAAAATAACCGCACCCACCGTATAAGTTAAAAAAACATTCTTACCTTAATTCTGTCGAAAAGGTTAAAAAACACCTTGTTTGGAAAATGACGGAAAGATTCTTTTATAAACCTCTTATAAAAATTAAAACAAGGGTATAAATGACTTTAACCCATATTCTATTAAATAGTAAAAATGTTTTGAAATTCCTTTTTAAGAAACATGGATGTGGATGATAAAGATATCCCAGTAGATTATTACGTATAAACAACCTCGGATAATGAAGAGATTGTGAAATAAACCCATACCTTGTACTTTTCCTTGGTTGGGGTAGGTTAACCTCCTGTTTAATGGTGAAATAATTGTTATTAAATTATACAAGAATCATATACATTAATATAGTATCTTAGTATTATCGTTGTTTCGGGTGTTAACTTACTTGGTTTTTTATATGTTTTGTTATGTAAGCCATGTTTGTAATGGATAGGTTTTATATTATTCATATCTATAATGAGATGAAGTCTTTAAACATAATTTTTAAATCATCAAATGATAATTATACTTGAATGGATACGATGGAGAATGAATCTCATCGCGTTTGTGGAGACGGTAGTCCGTACGTACGAACGAGCGACAATATCATTATTTTGATGTTAAAATAATATATAAATGGATGGTATATCATATATAAAGAATCATTAACATGTTATATTTATTATTTACATGAGTTACACGTCATTATTAGACCCATCCAAATAATAATATATTGAATAACAATTACACCATGACGTGGAGACGGTAAGTCGTACGTACGCACGTATGGTGACATGTTATTCAAAGGGTGGATAGAATACTGAATATGGTTTTACCATATTTATAATAACATCACAGTATATATATGATACTGGAGTTATTATTTTAGAATGGTAACAACAAAGGAAGAAGAAGTGGAAGAAGAAAGGAACATGGAAAAGGGTGGTGGAATCATTACCTCTTCTTCGGGTTCTTTTTTTTGATTTGATCAAAAGGGCTCCTTATGTTGGCATTCTGATAAAACTAAGGCCTCTAGGTTGTAGTGAGGGAAGTTGGGAGAGTATTTGGATAGAGTTTTGCCGAACCAAAAGGCTTTGAAGGTGTGATGAAATGAGAAGAAGGAGTGCCCTTTTATAAGAGGGGTGAAGGGCACCTTTGGAAAAGCTAGAAATATTAATTTATAATAAATTCATATTCGGTTTCTATTGGCTCCAAAGTGGATTATTTAAATTTTAAGGTGGTGATGGGTCGAAAACCACTCAACCAATAGAATTTAGAATGGTTTGGGTACTTATATTAACCTTATCTTTAAGTATTAACTCTAAGTTAATTAGTTTCACTTTTACAATGTATCTTTGTATTTTTATATTATATGGTTAATAAACTTACTATATACATCCAAGAGACCCCCAAGAGGTCTATTAATGATACAAATATTATGAGATAAGTCTCTTGGCCGATCCTTAGATTTTTAGGAATTTAATATCAATTAATAATATAATATTTGTTTTAAAAACTATTTTATGTCAATTTTTACACTATTCAATAGTTGATTTTTGTGCAACTCCTAACAGATTGATTACTTAGAAAATATTTAATTAAATCATTCCTAACATGTCATATTAACTTAGAAAATTAGTTTAATTCATAAAAATTATCAAATTATATTTATTTGGGTATTTATAATATCAATTATTTTAATTTGTCACTATTATGGTAATTACTATATCATCATTGTGTCATAAATAAATTAAATTATATAAAGTTAAAAAATTATAAATAAAATATCATTATTTAGGGAATTCATATTATATTTCTAATGAATATTTACAATATAATTTATCTTATATATAACCCTATATTAAAAATATTTAAGTAAATAAACTTTCATTTTAACTCTTTTAACTCTTCTTTGAATTAAATAATAATAAATGTCCTAATCTAATCCAAGTGGACCTAAATAATAATATTTTATTCCTAAGGTTGTTTTTGGTCAAGATACACTTGTACAATAGAATTAGGACATGTGTTAGGGTAATATTAATATCATTTTTACCCTTAATTACCCTATTTACTTTTAACCGTGGTAAATACAAGTAAAAAGTTACTATTCACCAAAAATTATTTTCATCTCATTGAACCAAATTTTACTTCTTGATATTAACCATGTCTCTCGGATTTTAGAAATTCCATTCACAGAAGTGGTAAAATTAAATTTTATAACAAAATTCAGTTTTTTTAACTAGCACTTAGTAGTTTCACTATTCATCAAAAATTGAAGTTTTTCAGAACAATGCCAAAATTTCACCCTAAGTTATAATTGATATTCCGAATTCAAAAATGATGCCTATTTTACAAAATTCCAAACATATAATTTTCATTAATTAATTTTATGATTAATTCCTGTTGTCACAACAAATATCGTGTTTTAAGAAACAATATATATCAAATGATTGGCAATTGTTTAGGTCCAATTTCAAAGTGAAATTAATTCTAATGAACACCATTGGATAAAATGGTAAAAATATATTCTAAATATACTTTAAAACCACTCAAATTCATAATTTATCAATATAAATTATTTCTATTAAAAAATTTGTTTTTAATTAAAATTTAGTAATTTCACTATTCATCAAAATATTAAAGTTATCCGAAAAGTACCAAAATTTCACCATAGGCTAAATTCGATATTCCGAATCCAAAAATTAAGTCCATTTTGAAATATAAAATATATATAATTTTAAAAGGTATGTATTACTATTCAAAACGTCTAGTTTGATCGGTTGTGGTGTGTGTTAGAACTCGATGTTGCGTACAACACACGCTATCGCATTATTCAAAGAGAAGCGTACCGTAGAAGCTTGGGGTGTTACATAATTTCTTGATATCAATTTCTTTGATAATCAGAATTTCATTATTTAGTTGGGACTTTGTCTATTTTCAATTCATTACATACTCAGACAAATGAATATCCAAAAATAATTATTTATACCTAATGAACTCAAATTAACTTTTAATTGATCGTAAGATCCAAAAAATAGTTAATGTCTTTCTATCTATCTATAAATATATTCCAAAATGGATATGGTTATAAAAATATATCCAATATGATATATTAATCTATAAACCACCA
The DNA here is from genome assembly GCA_963277665.1 of Viscum album. NCBI lineage: Eukaryota > Viridiplantae > Streptophyta > Magnoliopsida > Santalales > Viscaceae > Viscum > Viscum album. The sequence goes on from OY728159.1 coordinate 776,297,103, forward strand.
TAGTAACAAATCTTCTTCTCCTTTAATATTTATTCGTAAAATAATTTATGTCAGAATAGTGACATATTAACTTGGACATCAGGTATGATAGTGTAAGGTGTTGAACCATTATCATCATTCATTTTTGGGTTCACGAACTTAAGCCTTTCATAGATCCAATGCATTTTCCTTCTTCCAAAACTATATAATTATTATTCTTATGAACATCCATAATTGTGATGTCTTATATATTGAAAAAGAATAAATATTAGTTAAACCATAAAGTCTACTGAAACATTTAAATGTATTCCCATAGTAGTAAGGGAATTCATTATTAAATAACTTTATAACTTAAACAAATTTTTCATAAATTTTTCCAAAAATATACATAATCTTAGTATAATCTCGTCACATAAAACTAAAAAATGGGTGTTTATGACATTGATCATATGATTATTCTTAAGATCATAAACCCATGGTGGTATCCATAACTCTTAATCTAATTAAGACAAATATGATTATAGTATTTAACAAAATCCATTTATTTTTCTGGATTTTTCTAACAAAAATATCATTAGAAAAAATACATATAAAATATAATTATTTAATAAAAATAAATAAGTAAATAAACCATATTATTTCTATATAGGTCCTTCCTTGGACAATGTTTTGACTTTTAGAAGAGGAAATGGACTCATATAATGCTCACATTCCCCAAAATTAATGCAACTAACAAGAATTAGATTGAAAGGGTGAAATTATTTTTCATCCGTCATACTCTTCACTTTTTCATAGAAATTAATTAATTTATTCCCTTATTTTACACACATAATACATTTTCCAAACCCTTTTAGACATATTATTTTCAATATAAGACACTATGGGTTTTTCCTAACTCATTCTTTATCAATATCTATTCAAATACTACATAATGATTTGTAAGGAAAATATGAATTTTCATAATATAGTCCCCCAGAAATATCAAAACAGGTGTGCAGTATGGCCCATTTTCATACCCCATGTGATGATCCGGTCAAGGAAAATGTATCCTTTTCGTATTTATTACCCTTAGGTATATCTTTTCAAGAACTATATCCACATTTAGTATCTAGATATAGACATATTGCGTTGAAAAACCATATATTATATAACTTACTAAAACATTAGTTTGTTATTCTATACAATCATTTGAGTTTATCATAGAGTTATAGATTCTAATATTTGTTTTCATAAATCATGTTTCCATGTTTTCTACTAAACTTCATCTGATACCAACAGTAGAGACCCCAACCATAGTAGACTGTATATAATGTTTTCTTAATTATAGTGGAATAAGATATAGAGAGTCACATCTCAAAAGTCCGGATAGTTTCATATTATTGTATAAATAGATACATTATTTATTCCTATATTACACTTTTAAAATAAAATTTAAAAAAAATTATTACAAGAATAACATTATTTTTTATGGATTATCCTTGCACATCAATTATAACAATCGTCATGGAATCAAGGTGAAATAATACACAATACTTGTTATCTACAATTCTCATTAACGGATAAGTATATAGGAATATCTCATAAATAAATAACTAATTATCAATATTCTAAGATAAATAACTAAACACACATTTTATTTAATAAATAACTTTCCTATCATGAATATATAAGGCTTAAAATATATGTAAAGGAAGAAAAATAAAAACACATGCAATTTAAACCAAAAATTGAGAATGAAATGCATCATGTGATTGTATAATAGTGAAAATATTTAGAAAAATGATAATTTTTATCTTATTGAAAGACTTTCTTAATTTTTGGACATCATGAGATTATACATTGTGATACCTTTATTTTCAAGAACTTTCAAAATAATTTTTAAAACTACAGTTTAAACCCTATTTAATGTAAGATCAATAAATTTCCTCATGAGACTACCAATTAATCTATAGGATATATAATTATGATCCCCACCCATCAATTCATGTCCAAATAATTACTCATATATATAATAATATATTTTATTCATGAACAATGTGCCTTATCAACAAATATCCATATTATGTAGTGAATACATATGTTTTAATATTTCAATAGATAAACAAATTATTTCAAATATAGAACACTATTTTTAAAAATTACATAATGTTTATGAAATAAATATATACATGGTATTTATAATGATTTTAGGTGAAATTTAATGTCCATAGACAACAAGAAATTCAATATTACAAGAGAAAGGTAATGACTACACAAATTAATCAAGAAGCTAAATCTTAATACTTTCTTATTTCAAAATGATCATAACCAATCAATATAAATAATAATTATCATATGAATCCAAAAAATACCCATTCATTTAAGAATGAAGGGTTCATTTCTTTGATAAATAGAAATACCATGAAAATAACATTAAAACATTATTAAAGAAAAAATCCTTCTCCATTTGAAAGTCAAATTTAAAACTAAATGATAAAAAAAATTTAAAATCATTTTAATAAAATATAACATTTCAAACTTATAAAATAGTTTTCTAAATCATTTTGTTTGCATTATCAGATGGAAATTCATTACTTTTTTTGTATATTAAAACAAATATTCCTTTCAATTTTTAGATAAACCTTAAAAAATAATTATTTTGAATTCATCCTAAATATTCCATCCAAAAAAATCAAAATGAAAAAATGGGTAAATATATCTTGAATAAATCAGTTAAAAAATCATTAAAATAATTTTTCAAAATTTTTCAACTAATATTTTTTTATAGAAAATCCATTTCGTATAGAAAAACGAAATGTAGTTATATTTTATTAAAACAATCTCAGTAATTTTAAGTACCAAAGAGTATAGAAATGTTAATATAACATGAAAACTCAATGATTGACTAGAGGAGAATAAAGGGAACTAATTTTATTATCCAAATATCATTTTATGTCCATAAATGAAAATTCATGTATAAATAATCTAAATTAAAATATAATTGTTCATTACAAAGGGCATAAAATTTATTTCAGGATTAATGAATTAATATATTTTCTATATCAAATAAAATACATATAAAAAAGTGGATATATAATAATATATAGTTAAAATTCATAACATACATAATCATATAATATCTATTATAATAAAGATGTAATATAACCCAATGCAAAGAAATCTATTTATGAACCTCATTACCACATGCTAAAAATTAATTAAAATACCCTGAGATAAAATAATACAAATTTAAACTCCAAATATGTTAAAGGATAAATTATTCATTAAATTAAATTAAAAATGGTCATTATATACACAATATAACTGAAATTAGTTGCATATCATTATATTAATCCTCAATGAAATAAAATTGAGACAGATTCCCCTACCCCACACTTTCTTTTTATTGAACATGACTTAACATATAGAATAATGATTTTAAAAATTTTACAAACTTATATCAAAACCATATTAAAATTTATAATATCATTTCCGATCCTATTATAACATAACATCACCAATTCGTTAATAATCTTACATATTTATATTATTTCATTTGTTAATATCCTTCTTTTCTCATTCATGCTTTGTTAGGAATGTTCTGGTTATTATATATATTATATAGTTCCATCATTTGAAAAATAATAATCCGGACATAATAATCATATTTATACATCAATTATCCTTTTAAGAAAAATAATTAAACATCGTTTAGATAAATGAAGTATGTTCTGTTGATAGAGATGGTGTGCCGTATATATGCACAAGTAATGTTTACATTTTTCAACGATCATTATGGATATGATGTTAGTAATTTACAATCTTACCATAATATCATAAATACCCTATTGGTTCATTTAATAAAATTCTATATATTATACATGTGGTGTGGTGATTAAAATACAGTCACATCCCTTTGTGATGTCAGTTTTCTAGACATACATGAAGGACGTTATCATTTTTTCGTGAGTGAAAAGTTTAAAATCTATATATATAATATTTTAATAATTATAAATATTTCATTAATATCATAATTACATAATTTATATCAATGTTTTTCATTAAAAGCATTATTTCTCTCTTGTATATTAGGCCTTATTGGAAAACTGAATCACATCTCCTGAAGAGGCTTTATTATACCGTACACATGAGCGATGTTATCTTATCCCCTACAGAATACAATGTAAAATGGTATATATGATATAATTAATATATTTTTATAATTATGTTATAAATATATATATATATATATATATATCCAAATTCAAACGCATAATCTAGATGTAGTAATGAATATTCAATGGAATCGGTTTGTGAGGTTATAATATGATATATACAAGAATGATGTTTTCATAACATAGTTGATCGCATTAGGTTTGTTTTTAGGTCATGAAAATAAAAATATAAATTTTAGTTATATTTAAATTAATCTTGAAAATCTTTCTCCATTTTTTAATAATAATTTAAGGTGGTGTATGAAGAAATAAATGAAAAATATATAGTATGGAATTTTACCGCTTCTGGAAGAACCACATTGGGATTATAACTAATGCATTCCTAGAATTCCATTATAGAAAAAACTAGGATTCTTGGATGAGGGAATGGATAATTGGATGTGATTTTGGTAGGGTGGTTTTGAACCAAAAGGGTTTGAAATTGTGATGAAGAGAAGATATGAGGTGGTCTTTTATAAGTGAGGTGAGTGGCATAATTGTTTTTTTTATTGAAAAATATGAACCCTTGTTTTCCAAATTTTAGAATGGTTGAAATGGATTAATCACGATCCTAAGACATTATAGGGTCAATATATAGAGATAAAATATATTTTATAAAATTGGTTTTGGTAATTTTATGCCTTACCTCTTATGATTTAACCTGGGTAGACTCATTTTTATGTTAACCAGGATAAATAGTTTTTTATTTTTCTCACATTTAATTTTTGTAAAAAATTAAGATTAATATATTAGATAATAAAGAATGTTATTATTGAAAATATATAATACATTTTTCAAATGTCCATTCCCATAAGTGTAAAATTTCAATTTAAAATTAATCCCACAGACTTGACTATAAATCTATATTTCAAATAGAAACTGTTCAACAGTTAAAAATATTTTTTATCATAATTAAATAATACAATTATTACCATAAAATAAATATTATTAATAGATATATAATTAAAAGAATTACTTTAAAATAAATTCCAAATATAAGTTATATTTATAAATAATTTAAATGAAAAGAATGTTTTCAATATAAATTTTTTATTTTTATCTACTCATGAAAAAATAAAACATTTTTTAAAAATACATCAAAAATCAGCATAAGATAATTTTTATTTACTAATTTGAAATGTAAATTTAATTTTTTCAAATAAATTATCTAAATGTGGTATAAATTTATTTTAAATTATTTATATAAGTCATTATGAACCTTTTTTTTTAAAAAAATACCGTTTTCCAGAAATAAGTTCTTTTTAATTTAAATGATAATTATTTTATTTACAATAAATTTATAGAATTATTTTCATAATTTATTTAATATTGTTAATAACTGCCTAAAATAATTTCTTGGTTATAATGGTATACTATATTTCAGTTAATTTCGACGCATTGTTTCATGTTCCACATGATTTCTAATTGATTAAATTTCAAAGATATATTTTTCATTAGTTTTCTAAGATTAGAGTTACATGTTGCATGCTATATTGAATACACTGTCCTTATTTTATAATATTGTGGTTTAAAAAACTATTATGAATTATATGAATATATGATGACCATGAATGACCTATCAAAAATTTATGGTAATATTGATTAAAAAAGTTGTCTTGATTTAGACATCCTAATGATGATTTTTAACGATAATATCATTTCCCACTATGATTATTTTTTCTGACACTATTATATATTTTTTTAAATATATGGAACCATGTGGAATCATGTTAAAAATAATTGTGATAGAAAATTTAATAATTTTTTTCATGATAAACCACCTGGACCTAGATCTAGAATGTGAATCCTTATGATTCATCCTAATTATTTATATCATTATATAAAAAAACATCATCTTTGTTCAGTTTCATGACATTAATAATAATATTCACATACAAATATATTAAAAACCATGTGGTAAATATTATGTAGAAAATAATTTTCATTTTCATTTTTTTCAAGAATGTTGGAAAAATAACCTAGGATAATGCATCAATTGAAGATGAAAATGTTTTATGTGTTAAAAAGAAAGTAATTTAAAAATTAGTGATTGAATAATAATTTAAGAGTTATATTTTGGGATATGAATTTCATCCATAATTATCATTTATAGTTCAATGTATTTTATATGTTTAATTTGAGAATTATATAATCCATTTACCTAATCAAAGTGTTAACACCTAAACCATGGAATATTATACCTTACGTCATCCATTGAGGCTAAAGGATTGAAGTGATTATTTATTAGTATTGAATAATTATTTTTCATAAGTGTTATATCAACGATATTCTATTCAATATAATCATGAAACATATATGTGTTGTCATGTATAAGTTTTACCTTATGTATTTTCATACATATGTAACATAGTACTAATAACATGGAAATGTTATTTAATGGTATGTTGATAAATTATGAAAAATAAAATTTTTCAGGAAATATAACCCTTATAATTTTCTCTATATTGAGATAATACAATTTATATGTGATAAATTGTTGATTAATATTGGTAGAGTAAATATGACAATATTGATAACCATGTAAATTATTAGTTATTTGAGAATTATGTTATTTAGGTCGTCTTGGATGGTGTTTATTATAATTATATATATATATATATAATATTTAGTAGTCTATGAGTTTATTTTAGGAATAAAGATAGTGTTTCTTTTTTATGCATATATGTTTTCACTGAGGTTTCATAGTGAATCAAATTACTAGCATGTTTTAAGAGAATATATGACCACAATATTCATGTGTTCAGGGTGCGACATTATTAGATACTTTAGGATGTTTGGGGATAAATGTAAATGTTTACATAAAATATTATAAAAGATCAAATCATTCATATTTTTGTTATTTAATTTCTTAGACTTATTTTAGTGGAATTTAAAGGATAAAAATTTATGAAATTATCCATGTTTAACTTTGGGTGTTATTATTTATGTTTTGTAGAATAATCTGCTATATTTATACATATTGGATAAACGTTTCTCATAATTTTGGAATTAATAAATATAAAATAATTTTTTGAATCAAATTTATTTATTTTATGAATATTATTATACACTATGTTTATTTTAGATCATTAGGAATTAAATATACATCTTTAATAATCATATTTTGAAGAAAAATACAATATTGTGGGGGAAATTGATTAAATGATGAAATTATAATTTCTAAGTAAGTGTTTCTCCTTATTTTCTTGGTATAGTTATTAATTTAATTCCTAAAATTTTCTAATAGGGACTTGAAATAAAAAATTAATCTTTTTTACCTCATTTTGCAGGAATCAATGGTCTTTCCATGACTCACAAAATTATCATTTTGTGGTCATTAACATTCACATGAAAATTCTCTCTATCACGCTCTATTAGTACTTAGATAATACATTTCAACAATATCTATAAATTAATGAATCCACATAGTGTTCTCCTTATTTGTAAAATTTATTATGTATTATTTTATATAACCTTTATCTTTCCCACTTTTCCATTTGAATGGATGTTTTATGGTCTAACTATAAAATGTGGGTTCTAAATAATTTTATTTTCAAATATTGAACCTTTGATGAATGAGATAAACTTATGAGGGTGAATTTTATTTATTGGCGGATAATTTAACAATTTAAAATTTTTTTGTGAATAATAAAAGGCTTCATAGCTTTTCTAACATATAACATCGACATTTAATAGAATTGTGATATACAATAAAAAATATTAAAATTTAAATGTGACCGTTTTAAACCTATTGATAAATTATTCGTATGAATTGTGACTAAATATATAATAAAAAAATATTGTTCTTACTCAATTGTTATGAATTGATTACTTATTAGGAAAATAGAATTAATTTTTAGTAAAGCCGTCTTATGCTTCGAAAATGGATTTTCATCAAAACTGGTTTTTTTACATCTTAAGAAAGGAAATTATAAAAAATTTATGTCACTCTTATAATTTTTCGTTTAAAAATTTAACATGATTTTTTTAACAATAATATAAAAACTATTATAGGGTAATTGTTTTAGTATTTTTTTTAAATGATTGATATTTCAGTGAATAGTGTGAATTAATGATATTTCAAATATTTTCAATTAACTTCATTAAATAATTTCATTAATAAAGTCCCATTATATTTTGAATCTAGTGAAATATATACTATTTGACTTAAAATAATCTAGTTTTTTCAATTTTAATAAGTAATATTGATTCCTCTTATATAAATTGATTTTTAGTCTTAAAACACATTTTTTCAAAAACCTTTTTTTATTACATTTAAAGCATTTGTATTGAAATTTATTTATTTGAATTAAAGATATTGAATAATAAAAAATGTATACCATATTTTTAATCAGTAGTTTCAAAATTAGTAATTAGTTTCATTTTATTTTTGGTCATCTGGAATAGTGACCATGGTAAATATACGTCACATTGATATGTGTAAAATTCGTAAAATGAGGTAAAAACAATGTGATAAGGTCTCAAAATAAACCCTTAATTTGCATTTATATCATTTCATGGGACAAATTTAACTATATAAATTCCAATTTTGAATATTTATAATTTTTTTGTAATTTATCCTTTATAATTTCATTTATTATATTTCAACCATATAAAATTGAAAAATGTCACCATCCAACTTTTAATTTATATTATATGTTCAAATATGGAAAATAATTTGATATAAATAAATATAAAAGTTTATTTTTAGAAGGATTATATTATTTTGAGTAATTTATTTTATTTTTAAATCTTATTTTTTTGTATAATTACCTTAAATGCTTCAACAATGTTGAGGTAGTGCTTGTGAAAATAAGGGAAAAATAAACTTAAATTATTCTAAAAATATAAAGCAAAATATTTTTTGAGGTTAAATGTCCTTTTATTATTTTTATGGTTAAAAATAATTATATATATATGTCTTAATAGTTTATATTTTAATTCATTCGTTATCTAGATTCAATTAATGACAAATAAAATTTATAATGTCAAAAATGAAATTAAGGATAATTTATGGAAATTATTATTTTATTAAATTATATAAATTCACAAAAATATATAGAGTGGACATTTAGGTTGACATATGGTCTATATTATTTCTAGTTTCTATTTATTAGCCAATTTTCACCTTATACACAAATTTAATATCGTTTAAAATTACAAAAGTCGTCACCATAGTTAATTATAAAATCATAAATTGAAAGACTTAAACCAAAATATATGTTCTAAAATGACACAAACCCTATCTAAATTTAATCATATGTTGATATTTTGATCATATCCTCTTTTTATTTAAAATATAATATATGAGTAAGCATTATAATTAAATACACATTGATTATATTTTAAAAAAAATGTAATTCCAGTTGACTCCTTTCTATTCCTTATTAAAGGATACAACATATCTCATTTGTGTACAAAACATTAGGTTTCCCACCATGACCAATAACAATTATACTCAAAACTTCTATATCAATGAATTATTTTTTTATTTATAAAATGCCATTACATGGGTTATTAATAATCGATATAATGGTGGTATACTAAAGAATATGTAGTTATGATACGTAGACTCTTTCAATTTTTTTCTTCTGCTATCAACACTAAATATGTGTTAATCATCATAAAATAATAATTTTGTATAACAATTTTAATTAATTTTTATTTTTATTTTATAACAAGAATTATCAACCATCTATTCTATAAAATGGGTAGTGAAAGTTTCTATTTTGTGTATTTGTTCACCACCCCATCCCTAGATCAATATATTCCATTTTCTATAATCATACATCAGGGATTGTAATTAATAGAGGATTAATGGTTATATATGATTATTATAATATAACTATTATTCATTAATTTTAATATAACATCTTCTTTCTTGTATTGTTATCCTTTTGAAAATGAAAATGGTGCCCATTCATATGTGTTGACTACCACCTCCATAATGTAATTTGATTTTTTTCATTTCTAATTAACAATGTTTGTAATATGGTTAGATTTAATGAATATAAATTAAATATATTATTATTTAATTACCCAATAAAGTGGAATTATTATTTACCTTTCTTTATTTATATCCACTAAAATGTGAAATAAGTTTCTAAGCATATATACAACCTTTAGTCTTCATGAATGGTGTAAATCATTTTTATGTATGTACATTTTACGGGTGGATATAGAGAGAGATCTATATATATATATATTTAATATATATTATATATATCATGATTAAAAAACTCTATATTATTTAACTATGATCCTAATAGAAGTATTAGAGATAGAAAACTGAATTTCTCAAGAAATAAGAAATACAAACACCTAAAAACAACAATTTTAATTTGGAATTATTAATAAATTGGGGTAAAAATTTAATAATTAGATCATATATGATATTATAGTTTTTTACAAGATGATTTTATTTATTTATTATAAATTAAAATTTAATTTAAATGTCGTCAGAGTTATTTTTAATTAATTCAAAATTGACATCATAGATTTATGTTACTATGACATTATTTATCGAAATTGATTATGATTATGATTTAATTAAAGAAATTGTATGAAAAATATCTGGATAATAACATTAATTTTATTTATCTAAATATAAATAGATATATGTATATATATATATATATTACATGTTATCATATCATATAACTCTATTTAATAACTTACTGAACCAAAAAAATGTATTTAGGAAAAATGAAATTTATTTCTCTCTTTAGTTGGAAATATTTTTTTTCTGAAAAATACATGTTTTTAGAAAATGTTTTTATGAATGTATTTATGTTATCATATTATTGTTTAAATTCTCTTTTAACCATTATTTAATATTTAAAAAGAGTAATACAATGAATATTAGTGTCATTTTAAAAATTAGGAACTTTTTACATTTTATCAAAAATGTGATAGGAATCATTATTTCAACATAGTTTGAATGAATGAAATTTACCACCGATTTTACCAATCAATTATTTTGAGATTAATATAGAATTTTTCTCTAATTATTTTAAATTGAAATATTTTCTTGAAAATTTACGAATATTATATTTATTAAATTGTTTTTTTCAAATTAAATGGTGTATTTTTTCTTCAAGGAATGTTCCATGTGTTTTTTTAAAGAAAAATTTCCTCCAAAATTTAATCATTTTATGTTATTTATTATTTTTCATGGATATGATATAATGGTAATTTTTTTTAATTATATGGATAGATTATTATTTTGTTAAATATTTGTTTTTGAAACCCGTTTATTTTTTTTGTGTTATGATGTAAGGAAATGTTGAATTTTTTTAATCCAATTTATTTTTCATGGGTTATGTTATAATAATGTTTTGTGATCTTTTGGATCATATATATATTATTTTAATTATTTTAAGGGTTTTTGATGAAATATATAACCCTCCAATTTATTAGGTAAATATGGATATCTCAATAGATAATAATAAATGCAATACGGGTGATCCCTGTTCAATAATGGGATCTGACCAATAATATAGACTTGGGTGTCTCCATGACTATGGATATGATAGAATGTAGATTGAAAACTATCCAATATTATAGTCTTTCAACTTATTATGGAATAATTAAATGATTCTTTATGTTTTTATGGATTCCAATAACCTATGTTTTATGCAAAATTTATACTCTCTAGATTATGTACATTGATTCCTTTTTTATTCTTGTCTTATTAATTGACATGATTTATTACAAAACTCAATATTATGATCTTTGATATGTTTTTATGGTTTTAAAATGATTATATCATTTTATCATACCCTTATTCTCTAGTTATGTATAAGTTATCATTGATATCTAACTTCTTTATATTTACCGATCATCAGGTAACACCCTTTCCCATGTTTCCCTTCCTCTAGTAATGAAAAATGGTTTTAATTATTAGATGTATAAGAAGGGTTCTATTTATGAAGATCATAGTGGGATATGATTTAATCTTAGTATGAATAAGATTTTTATGAATCATAGATTCCAAGGACACTAAACCTATATGGTCTTGTAATGGATTAAAATGATATTTATTGAATATTTATAAGACAATATAAAATATTTCTGAATAATATATATGGTTCTCTATAGTAGTATTTTGTTATATGGTGACTATAGGTAGCTGAATTAGGTGATGGCGATGAATTAGTATCCTTTTTGTTGGATTTGTAGTATCTTTGGTAAAATATGGGAATCCTAGTGGTTCTTTAAATTTTATCTCAATTTAAGATACCATATACTATGTGTTATATGATAGGATATTCTTGAGATATAATTTTTAAAAATGTATATACTAAATGAGTTTGTTTTCATGCCTTTTCTATTGTAAAATATCCTATAGGTGTTCATTGATGATCTTGATGGTTTTCCCCTAGGCCATTCTTAATCATGTGATGTGTTGGGATCCTCGATGATGGTCATGTTGTTTCCCCACATTCATGCTTTCCAATGAAATGCAGCATCAGTCACCTTGTTGAGGGACGATTGCACTTTGATATAAACTTGATGATCAAATATCAGTTCCACTTCATTGGATTCCACCTTGGTACTAATCTTCTAGTCTGGGTCTCCCATAACAAAATATGACTTTGTTCATAAAAATATTACTATTTATTTATCATTGTGGACGCTATATTAATACATGGATCATATCATGACATTTCTAGGGGGTCAAGTTAGGTATGTGACCTTCAGTCAAGAGAGTAGTCATGATGGGCATCACTGTTGTGTCTGGATTATGAAACACTAGTAAACCTATATTTTCCCTTATCATATGGCTTATCAATGGTATGGAAACCAGAGGCATCCCATGTCGAATGGGTGGAATTTCATGGTGGAGGAATTTATCTGACGTTATCCTCGACTTCCCATGTTTTACACAGGGTTTGTTGCGTGTTTATCCTTTAGCAGCGACATATTAAACTAGTAAAAACACTTATGAAAGAAGATCATGTGGGTATCTCCCTAGGAGGGATCACCTAGAAATTTACACTATGGGTGGATCAAAACACCCAATAGAGACAGACTTATGATTTTTTGTCCCACAAAGGGGATGTTTTCAAACTGTGAAGACTGATTTGGACATCACAAAGGGAGAATAAGAGGATGGTTGTTCCCCATGAAGGGGACACCATGTTTTACCATTTTTTTGGGATTTAACATTGTTGATTCTTCCTACGTACCATGTTTAGGAGGAAAGGATCAAAACCCACATATCTTGAGAGGGTGAGTTGTGGAATCAGGGTGTACATAATTGACAACAACCATGAATCATGTTGGGGCTTACACATTGTTAGAGTCCCAGGTGCTACAAAGAGGGATAAGGTGAATGGGGTTTACAATGGTTAGGTTACCAAATGGTTGGTGTGATTTCTCTAAGAAATGGAGGCCCAAGTAAAATTAGTATGGATATAGATGAATCACAGATTGGTGGAATGATTGGGGATGGAACCAAAATATGTTTTAATGGTGATGGTATAAGGAATGAACCTCCAATAAGTTTCCTACACATCCCCATGGTTGGGAATCAAAGTCCATGTAGTTCTAGAAATAGGGTGATGAGTCACCTGAGGAGGTGACTAGTAATAATGGATGCATGGATGGGGGCCTGGTGGAAATGGAACCAATTGGTTAAGTCATGATCTTCTAACAACACAAAGGCTCTAGATAGAGACCATGATGGCACATGGGCGATGGGATTGAATCTCAGGGATGATTCCAATGTACCTTACTCAAAAAGTTGAATGATCAATGTCTGCATAGTTCAGATATGGGGCATAGAATTGGAGTGTACACAAAGGAAAATAACCTAGAGAAATGATGGGGGTTTGTGCATGGTTAGCTTCACAAGAGAATGAAATTTGTAGTCAGGGTGTACACAAAGGACAACATCCCAAATGAGTAGATCAAAAAACCATAGGGAGGTGGATCCTGGTGATGTGTCCCACAGAGGGAATATTTCAAATTAGGATGTTACATCCTTAGGTAGGAGCACTTGAGTTTACCACTGGTTGGGATTGAACCTCGAAGAGGCCCCCTACATACAAAAAAGGGATCAAAACCCTCATAGTTCTAGATCAGAAAACTATTTAACATCATTTGCGATAAAGAGTGACCAACAAGATATATTTTGGATAGAGGGATATAGGGTTGGTCCACAGAGAGGATTCCTACATAACCTGCTTTGATGGTAGGGACAAATGTCTACATAGTATGAGAGAGAGGCTCTTGGGGATTATACATGCTTAGGATCCCAACGAAGATGTCATGTTAGATGATTACTCTAAGCCCATATGATTTATGATCGACATGAGAAACAAGAAGCAGTAATATGTTTGAAGATCAGTTCATGAAAGATGTGAATGATGGGATGGTGTAGGGATTAAGAATTGGATAGTAGCCTAGGGAGAAAAAAATAGAGACCTACTCCAAGAAGGAGGCTTGATGATAGAGGAGGGTGCCATGATGTCTGAGGAGAACATGTCCATCATATAAGGAGAACCCCTTGAAGGGGTGTTAGGTAATATGTAGAGGATTCCCAAAGTGCACATGTTGACAATGCACAATGGGAGAGATAGTATGGGAGGTAATTAGCACAAATCCTTCATTGACTCATCATGGGATAGCTGCAAACTTGGTGATCGTAGTTTTACATCAGGTGCTGAGGTTAAGGATGATTGGTAGTTTAACATCCTGTATCTCGGATGATGAGGACTTACTCCACACCCCTAGGACTAACATAACATGTGTACTTTAACCCCTTGTGAAAGTAAGGGACCTAAAATTCCATGTTTTAATGGGGTTGTAGAGAGATCCATTTAAGGGTGAATGTTAGTGTGGTTATATGAAGAAGAAATAGATTCTAGCATGCCTATGTGAAGAAGCATGGATAAGATTAATAAAACATGAAGCACCACTTGGGGGAATATAAAATAACTAAATGCATTCCGGGATAAATTCATCAAAGAGGGGATCGCGATGATGATGACCTTACAGAGAGGGGTTTCACAAATCTTTGATGCTTCACAATGTGAAGGGGCATCGTGAAGGAGGGTACATAATGATGCATAGTGACTCTGACTAGGCATGGAGTCTACATGTTCTTGGAGGGTGATTTGTGATGGTTATGTGATTCAGGATTTTCCAAGTACACATAGGTGTCTCCTTACATCGAGATATCCAAAACAATTTTCAAAGGTCATCCCCACATGAAGCAGAGGTAAGATGGAGAAAATGGATAGTGTGTTCCCTTTGCTCAAATACCTCAGATGGTTCATTTTCACAATGGTCCGTAGGTAAATTTTTTCTTTTAAAATTAAGAGTGTGGAAGGAGAAAGGAAAAAGTCTAAATCATTTTTAGTGGGGGTGGGCTATGAATTTATAGGCACTTGGAATGACAATGCTTAAAGGATGCGATGAGAAGAAAATCATGCTTCATAATCTATATCGGACCATTTATGATTATCAGACAAATAGAGTCTTACTCTTATTCTATTGAGGTGGTTTTTGAGGCTCTGGTCATGTTCATTGGACTCATAAAGGCTTATAGAACTGCCTTTGAATTGGTGGGAGAGGTTTCAATCGTGTTCTCTAGACTCGGGATGGCTTCTTTCACTACATTTGTGGCAGTCATAGATAAGCCTTCTATGAAACTTTCTAGTCATCACAATGCCTGAGGTCTTTTTGAAGGAGCTTATTGATATAGTAACTTTTATAATAATTTTTCATGTCTTTCCCAATTTCATCAATGGGGCAGAATTTTGGCGCCAAAAAATGACCCCCCCTCAGAATGGGAGCCGTGGAGAACAAGGGTCGTATTATGAGTTTTTTTGGAAAACATTAGGCAGATTACGATGTATAATCGCAGAGTGGGGAGGAACACATGTCAGTAATTTCACAAAGATATACATGGCCAAGATCACTGTGAATTCTAAGAGTTCATTTCCTATAAATAGGACACAATGACACTTATTTTGTCCATATATATCCATTTGATCTTGTTCTTGAGCTCTCAAATTTTGAAGCTCTTCACTCCATGAATGCATTTTTCAATACTAGATTTATAGATTGGTGCTCCATGAATGCTTCTTAACGAATTGGTGCATCATGATTCCCTACATCATGGAACCTTATAGTAAGTAATTAGTCTCTATGACCACCCTCTCCAAGAACACTGTTTGTGACTGAGCACTGGGATCAAGCTTTTTGATCGAACTCTTCCATCACGTTCTGCAAATAGAAATAAAAAAATATCAAAATACCAATGCCAAATTGCCATCCTAGAAGCTACTCAGGTGGTACCTATGGAATCCACTTGATGGGAAGAGATGTCTGACAATATGGGAATCAGAGACTATGTGTGAAGATAGTCAGATAATGAATCCCGGATAGAGCTACTGATAGAAGGGAAAAAGAACTACCCACTATATAAAAGACTATGATTTTATATATTTGGTATGAGCGATAAATATTAAATCTTGGGAGAAATTAGGGATGAACTGACTAACATGTTTAAGAGCACTCCATTTTAGCACCAGTGGTTCAGGGATGCCAACGACCATACATGGGAAGACCACATTCCTTTCATTTCCTATTATTTGGAAAACAATGTCAAGAATGATGATGGGAATGCGATGCATCCAGAGGAATCTCCCCCATAGTATCACACCATTATTATGGAAATCATAGTGATCTCAGATAATGGGAGGACCAGTTATTGGGACCTACGCCAGGGCAGAAACATCATGGATGACATGACCTGGCCTTATTGGATCTTTGCCTCCTATGATGAATTTGGGGTAGAGCTGTTGTGGATAGAACTATATGATGATGTGTGTTCATCCCAATTAAATATCTAAAATCCGAAACCTACGATTTTAGAGTTGCTGGGAAGGTGGTCATCGAGGACTAACACATCCCATATCTATCATAGGTAGGTTGGAAGCAACCTCTGATACCTCCATCAAAGCTCAAGAATTCCCATTTTGGGGTCGATATATGATGAGTTCCTTCCTGCAGAGAACACTTGGGATGATTTGGAACAGATATCATGGTTTTCAAATGTGCTGATGAACTTGGTGTCGGGAAATGAAAAATAGTTGGTGAGGGACGTCCATTTCAAGTTGTGGTTTAGGTGTTTCCCAAACATCCAACCCAAGCAAGTCATTTATGGGGATGAAGCAGCTAATAATCTACCATTAAGGCCTCCCACTTGTCCGAATGTAGACCTGTAAAATATTGAAAATTATTACTGGTGATTCCTGGAGGATATCCCATGGAAGCTATGGTGGTAAACTATCAACACCAAGAATCAAATGTTTGTTAGGTTGGATGGTTTTATCTCTACTCTTATATGTGGCTGGATGTTTCCATTCAGAGATACGAAAAATTTAATGCGGCCAAGAACATTCATTATGGTGTCAACACTAGTAGTGTGAAAACATGTCAACCTTGGGATCCCAATGCTAAAAAAATTATACATGTTTTTGTGGCACATTAGAATGGGAAGAAACTATAGTGTTTTTGCAGACTTCTCAACTTCATATATGTTAGGATAATAGCACACATGAATGTCTAGGAATATTCAAACCCTATTTATCCTCTTAGTTTAGACTTCTGACTAGTCATCCTGAATGTAGTGGGGATGTTTCTGACCAAGATGACTTCCCTACTTTCATAGAATAGGGTCATGAAGGAGAAAGAATTAAACATCCATCCATTTCTTCTACCAACTGGGGTATTCACAGATGACACTGAGAGAACTGAGGAGCATCAGTAATATCTCCTGACCTTTCGGGTTGGGGTTCCGGTGGCCCGAGTCAATCGTGAGACCATATTCGAGAAATATACCTTGCACCACATTGCGAGGAAGTTTCGTTTCATTTATAGATTGACCTAGAAAATCTCTCTAGGGGGTTCCCCACTAGGATAATCCATGTGTGATTTGTAAATTGTGCCTTATGTATACATAGGAGGATGAGAAAATGAGAAATGAGGTGCCTCAACCTTCCACTGTTTATGGGATGGTCGTAGAGTTTGCAAAGATCTAGGATGTAGCCTACGTAGGGGAGATGATGAAGTAATGAAATATCTGTGTTTATGATGTGGTGGCTCCTCACCCTCAAAGTCAGATTCATAAAATAGAAAGAACATGTCGTGGTTTCGGGGCTATGGTAGTGACAAGGAAAATGATTTTAGGGCCTACACATGGTGGGAGAAAAGAAACAGTAGTATACCTAGTGATCCATATTGAGTAGAGCTACTGGGAAAGAAGGCCACCAAGGGGGTTCTCTAGGATATCTACTCAAGCTCAAAGGAAACAACTGTGTCACATAGACATGCTTGAGAATGCTATTTTCTCCATGGAATGGGATACCTCAGATATCAACATGCAATTTCTCAATCCCTTTGATATGTGGAACTGCATTAACTACTTAGTATAGATCTGTTAGAGATAGGACATTTTATGGGTGTTTTTATAGTGTCTTTGGTAGAAGGGGAACAATACATGGATGCTCTGGAACAGGCTGGGAATTCTCAAGGCACCCCATGTGCAATGATGGATTGGGTAAAAGTGTTACTCAAATGAATATCCCTACCTCAACTCTCCATATCTGATCTGGGATAACATTTCCATTTACCTAAATAATTAGAGGATTCCTCCTAGAGAGAAGGGGCTAATAGGGGGATCCCCTTGGTGGAAGGTGAGTTTACGACCTTGGAGTGGGAAGATTTTACCGAGACACCTTAGGTAAACTCTAAATCATCATGATGTGGATCATAAATAGGTCATCCGTTATTTCATAATTGATATTTTTACTATAAAAAATAATCTTATACACAAAACCCATTCTCACTTGATAGTATACATAGCTTTGGGATCTGTGTCTAGGACGATGAGGTATGTAGAATCCAATAAGGCTATGATAACTAGGGTGACACTTTTAGAAACATTGGAACATCCAAACATATATGGGGGGACTACATCCTAGGGTTTTGAGGGTAGTGGCTTAGGGTAGAGGACAATTATTTAATCTATCTATGTCCTCCCACTCACAGAATACATAAATTTTTTCCATCGAACCAGGACCACTATCATTTGTGTAATTATATCTGAACAATTCTTCATATGGAGTGGTCTGTACTCGGGAGGATGGTTGGTGCTCCTGGCACTCATCTCTCGAGGGGAATGCTGATTTTTGTGGAACTGGACTCCCAAACTAAAAAAATCATAGTCATTGTGATTGTGGGTAGGGTGAATTTCCGAATGGAATCAGAAATCGTCGAGGTGGGATCCAGTGATAGAAACCATCCACATGATGAGAAACCTAGCCTGTCTAACAGGGAACCAGCTGAAGATCCTATTGTGGATCATCTAGAATATTTCCTAGAATATATACCTACTAACCTAGAGGTGTAGGACAATACCACTTTTGATGAAGAGGATATCAAGATCGTTTGACTTTTTTCATAGAAACTGATTAAGAATTTTTCAAAGACACCCCACAAGATGTGTGTTTAAACCAGAATGAGATTATTATTTTTTGACTACACAAACTATACATTAAATGTGTGGACTCCCGAATCCCTCATATTCTGAATCTATATTACCTTATAGAGATGGTTTGTGAGATTGAGTGTGGCCTCAATGTTTGCTGGCAATAGAGAAATCAAGTCAATATCCAAAAAAATCATGTTTCTGAATAATAAGTCCATTGTTTGTGGGTAGGGTGAATGGAAACTAAACTTTCATCGACACACAATCATAAAACATATCAGAATTGAAGGAATAGTTAGTAGGGGCTATGTAGAAGATGAGGTGAACATCCTGAGAGATGGACAACATCTGAGCTAATGAGGATCAGGCACAGATCATGGCTGAGGAACTATGCCCCTTATCTAGTGAATATTAGTGGGATCTTATCAGGTGAAAACTAATCCTAGAGGCCACAATCCATAGTTTAGTGGAGTTGAGATGATTTATTAAATAGCTCAATCCATCTATTAGAGTGGCTAATACATGGGATCTGTAATTTCCACGAGCATACAAACATATTTTCATTCTTTCGTGCATATTTTGGTTTCATGTATGAGTTTCATTGTCTATTTTTATTACTATGTCTCATGATTATTTTTTGAAAAAAATAGAAATCATTCCCTAAGATCACGTGGGCCAAGCCTTGTGTGATAAATAATGGATGGCCATATAATCGTTCAACATGAACATGAGAGTTCCAAATAATTACTGGAAACCTGGTGTCTAAATGACCACACAATTTTTCTGGGGGAAGATATGGGGGTCGTGACTATATAACAGGGTTCTCAAGAATATCAAAAAATTCATTTCCCAACATACATTAGAGCACAAGAATGATAAATCCATGGGAGTCGAAACCTGTCCGAATAGAGAGGAATGAGGGGTGTGAGTCACGATACCCAAATTTCTGAACACAATGTGGGTGGCATGAAAATGGAGGATAACTTATGACCTAGTTCAGGACACAATATCCATATCGTGTTGGCCTAAAATGGGATCAATCAAATGAGGTTTGACTGCTAAATGAATTCAAAAAGATGAGTCCTATGAAGAAATGTAATCTGATGCCTTCAAAAATGTTTCGCTAAATGGTAGATGAGACAGAGTGGCACGAGACTAGGCTATTATGGGGTTCCCACACATGTGGATGAGGTTTAGGATCCAAAATATTGGTAAATAATGTGGTGATGGAATGATGGAGTGTTTGAATTATGTTCAACAATCTTGAAATTATGCCATCATTATAGATGCACACTGGGTGACTGTATAGGTCTGGATTGAGATCAAACTTATCTCCCTACCGAATCTCCATAGCGACAATCAAGGATTCCTTGTCGTTTTTTCATAATGGTAATGAGGATGATAGACACTTAGTTTAACTTCATATAGTAAGGACGATGCATGAAATAGTATAATGTCTTATAATCGGGATGTTTCATATAGTTTTAGGTCATACAGCGTGGACCTAGTCTAATATTTTAATGTATTGTTACACTGAATGGAGGCTCATTGTTTATGGTTATAAATTTTGAACCTAATTAAAGGAAAGGATCTTGGAAGTATAATAGACCAGGGGCTGGGCCTGAGGCAAATTGCCCAAGAATTTCTATGTATCATATTAGGGAAGATTTCAAGGTGTGAATAGTTCTTCGATTTCGTGCAGTTTAACGTCATACAAAAAGGATGCGGGAACACTGGGGGAGAATCAAGTGTCTTGGTACATAGCCATACATGAATGGGGAAAAACATTTCCACACCACATCACTCATTCTTGAAATGGGGGCTAGGGCCAAGAGGATATCAAAAAGAAAGGGGTTGTGACTGGACTATAGATGAAGAGTCTAGGAATCACTACATAGCCCATAATAATAGGAATCACGCTAAAAATAGTTATCTAATGTGGCATTGTAGGTTTCCATTACCAAAAAGAGTAATAACCTCCCAATATAGGAGAATCGTAGTTATTACATAGTTTATTGTCATGCAAACTCAGAAATTAGAAATCATAGTTTAAATGTCAGAGTTTAGACCGTGTGGTGTGGATAGGTGAAATAGCCTCACGAGGAATACAATCATTAATGGGGACAGTGGAATTCTACACTGAACTGAAACATTCCAAATAAAAAATCTCAGGCCACGAAGGGGTGAAAATGTTCCTAACGCTGCAGCTAGACCTAGAGGTAAAAGAACTGGGCATCACTATGTATCTTACAAGGGTGAGAATAAAGCCATATGTAGTTCTATAATTTCATGTAGTTTAATGCCACATGGTATGAAGGAAATATATCCTAGTTTATGGTCATAGAACTCGGACCGTAGTGAATTTTGTTTTTTCCTAGAAGTCACAAACCTTAATCTTATACTAAGCCCATGTGATCCATGCTCGGTGTGGGAAAAAAGGGAAGATGATATAATTACAACACATTGGAAAAAATGGTTTGGAATGAAGGTGTGGAGTCAACGATGACCCCACGATGTTTTTTCGTCTTCTCAATGATCAAAGATGCAAGAATGGATCACACAAGTGGTGTCAAAGTGTCATATAAACATGATGAAATGGAAACAGATGTGAATAAAAAAACAAATATTTATTGATCAAAGAGGTAGGTGTAATGATGGACATTATTGTTGACCATATTCAAATCACAATATCCATATCATGTGACCTGGTATGGGATCAGACATGTGAGGGTCGATCGCTGACCATGTTAGTGATGCAAGATCTATCACAAATGTAGTTCTAAATATTTCAGTACATTTGCCCAAAATGGTTAGCGATCGATAAGGCTAAGAACCATAACTAATGGGGGTCCTGTCATATGTTAGAGATTATGGGTACCCAAAAAAGGGATGTGTGAAGCGTGTAAATGGAATGATAGCATGCCCATATTTAATCCAAAACTCTACATCCTAAACCATAGCGCATCTAAGGATGCAAATTTGGAAAGAAAGAGGCTTTCAGCCTCAACTATGGGAAGAAGTCTCTAGGAGAAATGTTGATAAAAGCAGTAATATGGTTTAGTGAACTTAGGGATGGACTTGATACGAAATTCCAGGGTGTTCCAGTGTATCATGTGATGGAAGGAATCAATCTATATGTAGTTCTTGAAATTCCGTTCAATTTAACATCATGTGGAAAGATCAATGATGAAATGGGAAATCAAACAGGGGAGTACATGGTGTGACTATAATAAACCCAACACGAAAGGGACAATATAATTCCAGATTCCAAACAATGTAATCTCATAACGTTCATGGATGTAGGGATGAATAAAAGAGATAATTTGTGGACCCTGGGCTGGACCTGGGGTCAAAGTTCTTTGATATTCATATGTATCCTACAGGGGGAGGATTCAAGCCACACATAGTTGTACAATCCATGAATTGTAACATCATACCATAAGTATGTAGATAAAAGAGAGATAATTCTGTGGGAGGAACATGGTGTCGCTATTTTAAACCTGATGTGAATGGGGACAAAATCTCACACCACACCACTTGCTTACAAAAGTAATATCATTTTGTAGGGCTTAAAACTGGGAACGGGGTGTTGGACCTAAATAAGAAATGTACAAGTCGTCCTACATATCCCATAAATATGGAAATCAAGTCATAAATAGTTCATGAATTTTTTGCAGTTTAACGTCATACTGTAAGAAAACAAGTGGAATGACGTGGTTCTAAATGTAATGAACATGGTGTGATTATGTATTCCAGACAAGAATGTGGACATGAAAAGTATGCATCATGATCTGCGCAATCCCAGTGGGGGGACCATTGGTCAAGGGGCTGAAAAATATTGACGGACTTATGCTAGATCCAATGATGAAATGATTGAGCGTTCTTATATATCACATGAGGATGGAAATCAAGACACAAATAGTTCTTGAAATTTCATGTAGTTTAACATCATAAGGAAAGGATGAAAGGTAAAAGGGGATGTTCTATAGGTAGGGGCACATTGTGCATCTATTGTAAACCTGACTTGAGTGAGGAAAAAATAATTCAACATCTACCATATGCGTCCACCAAAGAGAACATAAACCAGAGGGGGAAATCAAGGATATTGTAAATTCTGTTGGGTTTGGCATTAAGAAAAAATGTCTAGGTTTTCCTACATATCATGTGAGGTAAGTAATCAAGCAACAAATACTTCTTAAGATGTCTGTAATTTTAATTTCATGTGGTAATGACAAAGAAGGGAGATCCCCAAAGGGAGACATGTGACACGGTAGTTGTAAGCTAGTAGTGAATGGGAAAAATTTTCCACATAACACCACATGATCCTGAGATACTTAGGTCGAAAGCCTAGAAGGAAGGAAGAATCCATTGCACCTAGGGCTACACCCAAAGACGAAATGTTCAGGCATTCCTACATATCCCATAAATAAGGTAATCAAGCCACAAGTTGATCTTTATAAGTCAATTTGTTTAAGGTCATAGTAAAGATGATGGATATCTTAGTTTAAGTTTGTAGTGTTGAGACCCTATATGCGTAGTTTAATGTCGTCTACATGGGATAGAATGGTAGAAAAAGAAGAATCATTGTTCCCAATATTTGGGAGACCATGAGGATGGTGATAACGATAGAGGATAACTACTGACCCTGTTGAAAACATAGTATCTATATCATGTGACCTGGAATGGGGACAAATAATTGAGCATTGAACGCAGACCATATTCACAATGTGTGACTTATATCAAATTGTCATTACAGATTATCTGGGATGTTGGCCCAGAATGGTAGGTTATCCAAGGATGCATGAGACCGGGTCGATAGGGTTTCCTTTCAGGTGTAAAATTTGTTGAAGACCCAAATAAAGGGATGTGTGATGTGTGGGGGTACTCGTTTAGTTTAACACCCTTCATTAACAATGATAGAGATTTTAGTTTATAGTTGAAGATCTCAGACCATGAGGTATTTTTAACCCTTGATGTTTATCATCATGTATGATGAAAGGGATCATAGTTTAATGTCATAGAGCTATGATCATAATGGGTATTCACAACATTTAGTTTATTATCATGCTGGATGAAAGGGATCTTAGTTTAAGGTCATATATCTCAGACCATATGGTTTATTCACCATATGCAGTTTATCATCATGAACGTGATAGGTATCACTGTTTAAGGTTGTAGAGCTTGAGATATAATGTGTGTTCACGACTTGTAGTCTATCATCATGCAGTATGTGAGGGGTCACTCATGTGAAGTAATTATTTAGGAATTTGACATTGGTGGGAGGATTGATACTTTCACTATCCATGGTGACTAGGGTGTTTTTCAATTGGGGTAAACCATGTGAATGATATAGAATCCCTCACATTGTTTCTCCAACATTGATGGATTCTTGCCACGAATCAATGGTTTTCTCATGTCCAATACCATTCCACCTTGAAAGAAGGAATGGAGGTGAACTTTATTATTGAAATATCTTTCTATATTGTTTTTATGCCTCTCTAGATTACGTAATGCACAAATCCAGGTCCCATTGAGGGCCTCTATTTTATCCAAACAGGCTTCTTCTAGATTTTCTGACGTATGCTGATCAGAAATGGATATGATAATTGATAGAAACTGAATCACAATGTGTATGACATCTTCTTTTCTATGCACCAGAGAATATGGGGTCACCTATGTGGAATTAAAACTCATTGTCCAGAAATCCCAGAGAGTGTTGGGAATCTTGTACAGAAAACTCTTCTTATTATGACCACAAATAAACTACAATATTTTAGATAGGTTTTTATTAAACATCTTGATCTTCCAATTTTCATGTGTGTGATAGCGAGAAGTATGATTAGAACTGATATAGTACTTGGCATACAATTTCATCAGATCGGGTGCTCGGAAGTTAGTTTCATTATTCGTGAGTACAACTTGAGGGACTCTGAATTGATGGTGATATTGATGATCATGAAATCATTGATAGCATGTGCCTTGAATTCTTTTAGTGTAATTGAATATATCCACTTTGAAATGAAGTCTGTGGTGGTCAGGATGATCCTACACATGAAAGATGTGGCTGGTGGATATTTCCCCATGACATCGAGTCCCCAAGCCACAAAGGGCCAATAGTACATACTAACATGGAGAGGCTTTGGAGGTTGATTCACAAAAATTATCAGGGATCTAGAATTCATGGGAACTCTTGTAAAACTCGAAACAATCATGGATCACTGTATGCAAAAATATATTACCCTTCGGTTTTGATGAGAGAGTATCGGCCCTACCGGATGAACTCCACCAAAACAAACATGAATTTCTTTCATAACCTGGATAATCTCATCTCCTTTAATGGAATGGAGGAGAGTCCCATCAAGACAACATCTGTAGAGGATTTTTACATGACTAGGATCACTCTAGAGGGTGATATGTACTATGAGCTTACTGACTCTCTCACATTTGGCTCAGACTATTAGGATATTACTATAGAGGAGATACTTGATAAAATGGAGTTTTCAAACTAGGGGTTTCTTCCACTATTGTAGGTGGAGCCTGAGTTCCTGATGTGCATTCTTCGATGGTGAGATGAATTACCTATTGGATATCATCATCAATAAGAGTGACAAGATTACTGAATCTTAGATGTTCCACTGGTACAATCAAATCATATTGGTTAGGCTCTGAAAGAGGTATTTCAAGGCTGTCCAAGGCATCAACTTGACTGTTCTGTGATGGAGGGACATGACAAACTTCCAGCCAAGAAGGGAACTGGGCCATCAGCTGGAGATTGTACTCTAGGAAGGGTACATGCTCGGAATTCCTCGTAATATAGTCAATGTTGATCTTTTTGATGACCAGATTATAGTTCCCCTTCACATGTAAGTGGGGAATATCGATCTTTAGGGATAGCTCAAGGTTAGTGATAAGATCTTGATACTATGCCTCATTTTTGGTGAATCCTTATGAAAACATGATGGAATATTATAGGACAACATGTGCATGAATGGTGAATACGATACCCAGGCCTACCCTATTAAGCCTAGGATCACTGAGTCTCCTACCAGTTGGGCTTTGTGAAGGACCATCAATGTGAACCATTGAATGCGGTATAGCTTGATCTACTGTATGGATTGAATAATCTAGGAAATGATGATTTAGAGACTGCTCTGCAGGTGCTGGATGGGTGAAAAAAATGTATTCTAGTGCCTAACCCTTGATAGCTTTCTGCGGAATGAACCAGGTGTCAAATTGCTGAAGAATCAATTCCCACAGAGTTAGACGGCTTGCTAACATGGGGTGGTTAAGAAATATTCTATAGTAGATCAACATGGGACACACGATTTGTCTCATGGTGTCATACATAATGTCATAATCTATGCACCGTGAATACCATCGTGATGCAATTATTCTCGATAGAAGAATATCATGTCTCTGTATCGAGATACATGTCTCTATAATATTATAAATTATTCTCAGTCCCTTCATTGTTATTATGAGTGAGAAGGGCACCGAGGGATCATTCCAAGGAAGTCACATAAAGGAACAATGGATTTCCAGAGAAGGGTGGCATTAGAACTAGAGGTTGTAGTAGGCACTACATGATCTCCTCAAAAGAGTCCAAACCCTCTTCATCCCACATGTATTCCAAGCCGTTTTTAATGAGCTGGGAATATGGCATACATTTTCCAGTCAAATTTTCAATAAATCATAGTATGTAGGATAAGTGGCCTAGAAAAACTTAGATCTCTTGAGTGCTTATTAGGAGAGGAATCTAACTGATGGAATTGATCTTATCTAGATTGGTCTTTATACCTATATATCTTACTATAATTCCAAGAAACATTCCAGAGGTTACCCTAAAGGAACAAATTAGAGATTCACCTTCTGATGGTAGAATTAGATGAAACCAAATAACTTATCAAGATATCTGATGTGGTCCTAGCCTTGGCTGGATTTGACCACCAGATCTTTAGCTTAGTATTCCACCAATGTACAAAGAAGTTTCATGAATACGCGGTGCATGAAACGTAGAGAGGTGGCTCTTGAATTCATCATACTAAAAGGCATTACATGGCAGAACAATGTACTTTGTGGTGATATCAAGGTGGTATACTCTTATTACTCAACGTCTATTTGAATTTTATTATATCTTAAATACCCATAAATGAAAGAGAGAGCTTGTAATATAGAGGTATATTCAATCAATATCTTTGTAACAAGATGGGGAAAATCATCATTCAGATAGTGATGATTGAAATCCCAGAAGCCAATGTAGACTCTGATCATCCCATTATTGTTTTGGATGGGAATGATATTATCTAGACATTTTGGATAATGGATTAACTTGATGAAGTTTTCTTTATTGATCTTATCAACATCGGCCTCGACTAGGAAACCTTGAGAAGGGTGAATTTTTCTAAGAGGTTGTTTGAAACCACAACGGTTCATCAATAGATCGAGGTGGTGAATAGTGACATGAGTGTCCCACCCTAGAATATCATTGTATTTCTAGGTGAATACATCTCGATACTACTTCAGGAATCCCACATACTACTGTTTCACCACCACAAACAAGGCTATGCTGACCTCTGTTGGTTTCAGATCTATCACAGTGTTGTGGTTCACATGCACTAACACATAAACGGTGGTGGAGACACTTTCGTCAATTAAAGGGGTAATCCTCCATATCCCCTTCATTGTGTGTAGTTAGATGAACATCGACAAGGTAAATTTTTTAAATTGGCTGATTATGAAGAAATGATGCTACCGACATTAGTTGTATTATAATTTTTATTGTGGGACTCCTGTGCTGCTGAAATCATGGAGAGAAAATATTTTGAACCAATTTCATCAGTCCATCTACAAAATGGTCCATGCTTAATAATATCCCGGAAGTTATAGCACATCTCCTTGAGACAGTTCAACCTATACCAACAGAATAACCATGTATGATGGATTTTTATTGCCATGGGTGAACATCTCGATACCTTACAGGGTAATGGGTTCTCGGACCACTCAAGCCTAATTCATGCAGGATTAAAAATTGATCATCCTATGTTACCTTAATTAGGGAAGGATATATTCTATTATCGTTGAAGTGATAAAACAATGTCCCATGTCTAGGGTCATGGACTATAATCGGAGAATTAGTAATATGTAGGCATCATCTAGGTATGTCTATGGGTTTGTCACAACAGTAATACACTAAACCTAATTGGCCCAAACTATCTTATCCATGATCCTACAGTAGTCAGAATTTAGGTTGAAGGCTTGACAAATGTAAAAGGTGGATGCATCACCTTGGAGCCTTCCCACTCGACAATTAAGGTATTACTCATTGAAATGGTGATATGAGTATGGGATTGTCACATACAAATGGATCTAATGTCAACCCATCAACACATTGTAGGTGGTGTCTTGCGAGGAAACCATTAACTCTTTACTGGAAATCAGGCCATGAAACTGGGTCTTTAAATAGATTTTTTGAACTGGCGTCTGCAATGTTATGTCGTATAATTGAATATTCAGGTCAGAGGGAATTAGATCTATTTTAGATAGCCTGAACATGTGGAAACTCTAGGTTGGGATAATATTGATCCCAGAACCTGTGTCAAAAAGATTGCGTCAAACATCCACACCATTGACCTGGATAATGCATTATAGGGGGCGAACATGACCCTATAATAGAGATTCTTCATCTTCTCTGTAGAATGAAATGATTTCCTGGAATTATAAATGCTTGACATCATCATCATGGAAGGCTTCTATGACCACTACATCTATCTCAAACTAAATGGAGGATCTTAAAAAATTGGGGAGAACATCACGCATGTCTGCATACAAGAAGAGAGTCTTAGTGATTGAGAACCATGAAGGAATTATGGAAATGTGGTTGATAACATCATACATCCATGCCAGATGCACATTTTTGATTTGATGATGTCATATGGTGGAATTAGGTATAATGGCCACTGCTGGTCGAAATGGAAAATTTTGGTTAGTTTTGGGAATAAACCACTTATTTTTAGTTCAACCATACAGAGTGACCACTAACTGACGGTTGGATGACTGTGGTATATCATCAGTTTCATACTATCATGATAGCTCTACCTAGTCAAGTAGAACAAATGATAGTGGAAGTGTATATCAGTTAACAAGGTGAGATAATTGTGCATGGAGCGTCCTGCATTGAGAATGTTGTCTAGTCTTAGTGGCATACATGTCTTGGTTGGAAGAACTGGCTAGAACACTTTGATAGTTTAAATATCCATGGTTTCTTCGACAATAGAATATGCTTGGGACATTAGGTGTGTATTTATGGAATTTCTCATCTTCGTAGAGTATATATGGGTCCACTAGCTCTATGGTGGTCATCAAGGTATACTCTTAATCATCGCTTGAATACTCATCCATTTATTAGAGGATTCTAGGGGAAATACCCATCCTTGAGGGCATGAAATCCCCATGATTAGAGGGTGACATTGGAACCAATGGAGGCATTTTTTTCCTTAAGCTATTGATACTTGCTCACCTGAGAGGGAGAAGGAAGCAATGTCTACACAGAGGTAGTTTCTGAAGGAATCATAGTAACTTTATAAGAGTTGGGATGATTTAAACATTCAAAAAAATACCATGGGCATGGGAATCAACCTTATGATCTATATGGTCGTCATACTTTTGAGACTCATGGTGATAGACCTACTATTATTCACCCTCACTGTACTTAATAGGAATTATAAAAACACATTACAATTGTACTAGGGATGGACACAATCTACCTATTTGGTTGTCAACATAGTACTAGATCCAGTCTATGAACACACAAAACTATATGAGTGTGTGTCAAAGGAACATGTGATAGGGGAATTAATTGAGGTGATTTGTGAGATATGCCTCCTTGGAACTCCTGTAATCTGGAAATCACATGATTCCTTGATCAAAGGCAAATTAGAAGTAGCCGGGGACCTAGGAATCATTGATTGAGTAGACCTGGTTTCTCTAAACCGATTAAAGGGATCTGGGTGCTTGGAATAGATGAGGGTGTTGAGCCTTGTGAGGTGGTGGAACCTGGTTGCATCACCTTGGTAGTGGTGGTGTGTTACCTATTAGCACATTCTGATTCAAAGGTGGGTGATTTTGAGATGGGGGATAAACCTGTGGCGGTAGCCCTTAGTGGGGATATGGATTTGGCTCTTCTGGTAAAAAATCAAACAATCCTGGGGCCTATATCTATGCAACAACATCGGCCTCAGCCTTGGAGGATATTCATGTGAGAGCTATGGGAGGAAATAAGAATTCTTAATTGGATTTCTGAAAGGTTTCCTATAGGCATTAAGCCCTGTTAATGAAATCACAAAATCCACCTAGGATGTTCAAAGTGTTGAGAGAAGGAACTAGTTCATTCTTCACATTTCCAATGGGCCTTACTGTTCGTTTTTCCTAAGTTGGCATCATACTGAGTTAATGGGAGGTCCTTACACCGGGTGATAATGTTTTTTACTTGCTCATACGACATTTTCTTTCCATAGAAGTGTTCGATAATACAAGTCTTACAGGTGGTGGAAAAGAACTAGAATAGAAAGTGCATTTGGAGATCCTCACAATGAACTATGGACCCAATGGGTAACATGATGTACCAGATCAATGCAGGCACTTTCAGCATATATACGAAACACAAGAGTTTAGTCACCTTCCATTGAACTGGAGTTCCCATAATGGGTCTAAATTTTTAAATGATGTAGGTCGAATGATATAGCAAATCAATCGTCCCATTAAAAGGGGATAAGGTAGGATTTTTGAAGCCAGGGGATGATAGAATACAATCCACTCATGGTGGATATGGCTTTACATTAGGTAGAATCGCCACTTATTTTGTTTTCGGAGCCACGTGGTGAGCTATGAAAGGATCCATTGGATAGTCATGATGAATATTCCTATTTTGGAAAGTATTCCTAACATAGTGTTGGAATTTTATTAAACATGGTAAATTAGATGTTTGTCTCATTGAGAGTCTAGTGGAATGACTGGAGGGGCTGTTGGTGGAACCTACAAAGTAGCCGGTAGAACCTGAGGTGCAGTTTGTAGAACCTAAGTCGGGCCCTAAGGGGGATTCTCACATATCTTGGGATTATTTACTGATGTATATTGTTCTCTATTACAATATACTCCAGAGTCTACCTGATCGTGATATTATGGTTGTTAGGATCACTAGGAGGCACCTCGCAGAGGTGGAGCTGTGCCTTCCCCTACTACCCCAATCGAGGTTTACCGTAATCTGGTCATCATTCCTCAATAGGTTGGACAAGGATTTAATCAACAATATTCTTATGTTCAATGAGAAACTAATGTATCATGGACTTTTAGGGATCCTCTTCTTGATATTTCACTAAACAATATGGATCAGAAGGCTTAATAGTTCCAGTGTGTGCTCTGCCATTGTTAGGATATCAACTAAGAGGAAATGATTTTGAAGGTTAAAAAAGGCCAAGAGGCCACCTCTATTGGAATGTGTGGACACTCGTAGGGTCTTCTGAGTTTTTCAATGCCCTAGTGGACTATTAATCTTCTATAGTCTATGTACTGATGCCCCTTACCAGTTATATCTCGGGAATGACCATGTTTTATAGGACTATGGATGAAGGCACATCCACGATATCATAGGGTGAACTAGATTGGCGAATGATATGACTGAAATTAATTGAAACATACATCCCCCATACAATGATTTGTACTTGTGGGTTAGACTCCTTTATAAATCTATAGTGCACAATTATGCTCTAGATACATCTTTACCGGAAGGTATGACGATAACCGGGCGATACAGGATGCTGATCAATTGGGAGTGTGACCAACTCATCTTGGTGAAACTACATGCCAATTTATTCAATGAGTTACTATTTTTTGTAAGCTAAAAAATTATGATGGAGACATAAATTCACTGTTCCTATGGTTCGATTGAATAACAGAACCTCATCCTGGGCAAGGGACTCTGGAATATTGATGCTTGCAGTTACGATTGGCCAGATCATTTTGGGAGATGGTCCAGTGTGTGAATGTCCCACAAACATCTTGGATCACACTTGGGATTCATCCCATGATTACCCCATTTATCAACATGGGGTGGTTGAGGAACCAGTAATGTAACTAATGAAAACCACTATAGTGGTAGACTGGTTAGTGGAAGGTATGTTGTGTGGGATGACAAACTGCTACATCTGGTGTTGTCTTCCGAAGAATGCATCGACTGTATCACTATATCTCTATAGGATGGGGTATTGACCACGACTTCTCACATAGGGGTGGGAGTCACTAGCAGTGGGTCATGTTGGTGCTTATCATCTTCCCATCCCTATAACTACTCTCTCTGATATTTTTTTGAAATAGAGAATGATCCAAGTGATGACAGAGAGGATTTCCAAAATAGACCCAAGGATGGAGTCTAATATTCATCCTCTGGTATGTTAGTGTAGAGGGATTCTAGGATATTGTGCATATCTATTTTGGTAAGGACAATGTTGATATTACTAGTTCATTCCCCAAGCCATGGTATACAAAATCAGGGTGATGGTTCTATTACTGAGTCCTACCTCACCCCAGAATCTAAAAAGTTGATGTGTATAATTGTGATCTAAGGATTCTCAGGGTTCTTACTATATCATAGATGACTCTCCCTCCTACCATGGGATTTTTTTTCAGAGTAGGGTAGATATTTGAAATGGGGAGGACATCTTAATTTATAATCTTGGGTGGGAGGTGCACCGAGGAATAAGAGTAATGGAACCCAGGTAGGACCTCTATTTTTTGGGAAGGCTAAATTGGGGAGGGCCTCTCATAGAGTTGGTAAGTACATGTGAAGGACCACCAACGTGATGTGTCATAGGACTAGGAGGGACTTCAATCTAGTTGATGCCTCTATAGTGAGGCCCTCCACCTGATATGCAGATGATGTGAGGATGACCTTCACATCTATAGCCCGAAATATGGGGAGAACCTCTACACATGAGACCACGAGAATGGGGAGGAAATTTATGTCGAGTGTCAACAAGATTTTGAGATCCTATGCTTGGACAGATTATTGTACCGTGAGGAGGACATCCATAATGGAAATAAGAGCAGGGAGGACCTCCACTCTGGTTGGTGGCGGTGTTGGGAGGACATCTGTATATAATTTCATCACCATGGGTCGTCATACGACATCTGCTGCTTGCATAGGGGACCAGAAAAGTCCACCCATCCAACTCCGGGGGAGGGGGGTTCAGATCTCAATCATGATTGGGCATAGTGGTGAACCTACTCTATTATTGTAGAGAGATGATAGCACTACTCGATGGTGGATCAAGGAACTACAGATATAGAGAATGATTCCCCTTGGTAGGATACCTCCTGAGTTTTTTTTCTGGTTTTGAGGTCGGGTCAGCAGAGATAGGGCCGACTATGTAGGGGTATGTGCCACCAAATCCTGTGTCTGTAAGATTTTATGATGGTTATGAAATGGTCTAGTGGTTTGCATTCCAGGAGGATCTTTGGCTGAAGTTGTAGTAGGAAGGTCTCATACATCCCTTACATCATCGACATAAGAGAGTGATTCATAAGGGCATTCTGGGGAGAGGCTTCTAAAATGATTGAAGATCGGAGTGGGGAGAATTGTCTCCCTGTGCGGCCCGTGGGGGGGGTATCAGTGTGACACAAAAGCTCCAAATCATAAATTGACATATCCCACATCATTATGTCCCCCTCGTGTTTGAACCGTTGAACCAAAATACAAATCACCCACCATTGAATAAATTCAGAGGGTCAGATGGGGCATGGGAAGCCAGTTGCTTTGGTCGTGTGAGTCGTCACAAAATAGTTGAATCCATATGGGATTTATTTATTTTTATTTCCCATTCCCCTATATCTATTGGTGGGTGGTGATTATTTTCATGAAGTTATATCATAGGTCCTTCAAAGAAGGATGACTCATCCCTTACAACAGATAGTAGGAACGTGACTCCACGTTCCTCAACACCATTCTGTATTCCATGGATTGATAGAATGATCTATTTGGGCAATGTCACAAACCGGGAGTCCCAAAGATTTACTTCCCAAAATCATGGTGAGTTTCACAACGGGCCCACTATTTTCATTGCAGGTCTTAGCGGCACATAGATGGATCTGGTGACATGCTAATATGTTAATTCCTCAAAATCTAGTAATCCACACATTGAGGAGAATAATATCACATAGAGAACATAATTTATGTTTCAACATCTTTTCTATCAGGGCACACCTCATTCTGCCCCATGTTGGGACCCTCGCTGACGGTCACACTATTTCCTCACATTTCTACTTTTCAAAGGCGGGCAGCATCCATAACCTTATTGAGGGAAATATTCTCCCTGATTGAAGTAGGGTAATGGGATGCCATTTCTTCCTTCCATGGAATCCTCCTCAAAACTCGATTCCATTTCTGGGTCTCCTTTAATGAATGTGACGTTATTTTTAAAACTATTCTTGATGTTGTATCTTTTTGGACACTAGTTAGTTACGCTGCTCCTATAATGACATTCCCAAGGGGTCATGTTAGGGAAGAAACCATCAGTGAAGAGATTAGTCATCTTGAGCATTGTTGACATGTCTGGATTCTAAAACACTAATACACATGTATTTTCCCTATTTAGAGGGCTTCTCAAGGGCGTGTAAGCTATAGTCATCCCACATTGAATGTAAATAATTTTATGATAGAGTCATTTCATCGAGGTTTTCCCTGGCTTCCCAAGTTTAACACAAGGTATGTGTTAAGTTTAGAATCTACATAGATGGATCAAACTTATTGAAATACTTATGGAAATAGATCAGGTGGGTGTATCCATATTAGGGATCACAAAGAATGTTTACTAGATTTTTGGATCCAAATGCCCAATGAGGATATACCCAGGATGGTGCTCCTCGCAAAGGGGAAGGTTTCACATCATGCAACTTGATTTGGACCCCACAAATGAAGGATTAGTGGATGGTGGGTCCTAGAGAAGGGGAAACCAAGGTTTACCGTTGGATGCGATTGGACTTCATGGAGGCTTCCTACATTCCCTTTTTATGAGATAGGGATCAAAAACCACATATTTCAGGAGCTCTAGTCATTAGATTTTGGTGTTACGATGACCAATAACCTAGAAGCATGTTAGAGTTTATGTATGTCTAGCAGCCTAGGTGCTACAAAGAGTGATGAGATGAATGTGGATTGAACATGGTTAGCTACCTGAATTGATGGAGTGATTTCAATAGAATGTGGCAGCCCAGGTAAATTTAAAATTCAAATGGATGAATCATAGAAGGGTGGAATGAATAGGGATAGAACTGGGAAGTGGTGTAAAGGTGATAGTATTGGTCATGAACCTCAAAGAGGTTTTTTATATACTCCTATTGTAGGGAATCAATGTCTACATAGTTTTTTAATTGGGGAAATGAATCACCTGAGGTTGTAGCTGGTGAGAATAGATTCTTGTTTTGGGGCCCAAAAGAAATGGAAACTACAGGTTAAGGAATGATCCTCCCTAGACACAAAGTCTTAAGGGAGAGACTAGAAAGGGAAATGGGAGATGGGATTGAATCTCAGGGAGTCTTCCTATATACCTATCTCCAAAAGGAAAAATATAAAATCCCAAATAGTTTAGATATTGTGTAGAATTTGAGTGTACACAAAAGAAAACAACTCGAAGAAATTCTTGGGTTTTACTCATGGTTAGTAGACTAGTAGAAGGGGATATATTGTCGAGGTGTACTCAAAGGACAACAAACCGAATGAGTAGATCAAAACACCTTAGGGAGGAGGATCCGAGTGATGTGGTCTATAGAGGGAAGATGTTACATCAAGAGGGTACATCCATAGGGATGAGCACCAATGTTTACCATTGGTTGGGATTGAACCTCGATGATTCTTCCAACATACCCTAAAGTGATCAGAACCCTTGTAGTTTAGGATGGTTCATATAGTGTAACTTCATGTGGAGCGAATAATGAATCAATGTGAAATTGTAATGATAGATGGATAAAGGGGTTAGATATTAGAGAGGATTCATACATACCATTGATAGAATGTAGAGATCAATGTCCATGTAGTTTTATGGAGAGGGGATTGGGGATTACGCATGGTTAGTGGCCTAAAGAGGATGTCATGGTCGATGTTTACACTAAGACAACACGAGTCATGCTCGATGTGAGAAACAAGAGGAATAAAAATGCTTGATGATCATGTTGTGAAAATAGTGACTCAGGGGGGGGGGGTGAACGACTTACATATGGATAGAATCTAAGGGAGAGGAATATTGGGGATTAATTTAGGAAGGATTCTTGATGATATAGGATGTTGTCCGGGTGTATGAGTATGACATAATCATCTTACAAGGAGCCCCATAGCATAGGGTATTGAGGATTACAAAGAGGCTCCCCACAATGAACATGGTTACAAATCACAATGGGAGAGAAATATTGAGAGGGATCTGGTGTTAATACTTTATCCACTAATCCTCAGCTATCCAAGCATGTGGTGATCGTAGTTTTATGTCATGCGTTGTGGACGAGGATGCTTGGCAGTTTTTAATCCTTTAGATCAGATGATGAGGACATTATCCTCACCCTTAGGACATACATAACTAATTTACTTTAACACCAGATAAATGGAAGGAACTAGGAATTCCACAGTTTTATGGGGTTATGGAGCGATCCATTGAATGGTCCACAATAGCATGGCTATGAGAAGAAGTAATATACATTAGTGTTCCTATAAGAATAATCATGAGTCAGGGTAACACAACATGAAGTACCACACTGGGGACCATGAAATCACTACGTACTTGCATGGAGAGACCCACAGATGAGAGGTTCTCAAGTTAGACGGCCTAAATGAGAGGGTTTTTGTGAAGATATTCTTCTTAACAAAGTGAAGGGGCTTTAATAAGGGGGTACTTCACAAAGAATAGTGACCAAACCTATGCATTGAGTCTAAATTTTCTTGGATGGTTCTTTACAACGGATGAGTGATGTGCAATGTTTAAAGGACCCAAAGGGGTCTCCATCCTTCACATGGACAAAAGGCTTCATGAAGGTCATACTGACTTGATGCGGAGGAAAAATAGAGTAAAGTAAAAGTGGGTTAGAAATGCTTAAATACCTCTGATGGTTTATTTTTTCAATCGTTCATAGAGAAAAGTGTGCTTGGAAAATTGACTATGTGGAATTCAGAATGTCAGGGTCTTGATACTTTGAAGTTGGGTGGGATGAGTATTTATAGGCACTGAGTAGAGACCCGAAGCTTGAAGTACATGGACATTACATTACATTTTCGAAATACTTAATACATAACAAAAACAGACACACAAGGATCATAATAGTTTAGTGTCTTTGGAAACTCGGAATATAATCTTCTAATCATGGTGAAAGATTTTCAACATCTCCATTATTGATCTTCCCCTTTTGTTTTCTTACCTAAAACCTTTCTTTAAATCCCAGGGAAAAGAAAACATATAAAGGGTGAGATCAAATTCTCAGTAAGGGTAAGCATAGATAACATAAAACAATCCTTAGACATTTGAATGTAAAAAACATGAGCATAAAATCTAAACATCAAAATATTGAGAAATGACATAATACATGCCAATACGTAAGGCATAGATCATGAAGAAACATTAATCATGATAAATTAGCATGGGAATAAAACATGTAATTGTGGCAACCATTATTCACATGATATGATCTCCATAGTTTCCAAGGCATTATTGCCATGACCATCTTAGTGGACAAAGTCCCTTTCTGAATCGAGTTCACTCCTCGTTTTAGTCTTGTAACACTGAACTAGATTAACTTACCGTTCCAGTCATGTCTATCTCATGAGATATAAATCTTTAACTAATTCATTGGAGGGAGATATAGGTCCCACCCATCTCATAATGAAATCATTCTTACTTGTGCCACAAAATAAACATACATCATTCATAATAACCCAAAGAATAAAATGGGTTTCATAAACATCATCCCATCATCACATAATCCATATAAAAGAAATGGATATAATTTCATAATAAGGAATGTGAAACCATGTAACTCATAGAGACATGATACTTGAAACATACACCTATGAAATAATGTCATCTTAGATGAAAAATGGTTTTGATAAAACATTTTAAATGAATTCTTGAGGAAAATATCCTTTCTTCTTCAAAATCATTTTTCTTTTCACAAAATGTCATGAAATTTTAAAAGAAAAGTATTCTGTTGAAAATAGTCCTAAAATAATTTGGAGGAAGCTTCATGAAAATAAGGCTTTATAAAACCGTAAAAAATCCTTTCATGCCATATAAGTTAAAAAAACATTCTTCTCGTACTTTTTCCAGAAAAGTCAAAAAGTACCTCGTAAAAGAAAGATTCCATACATAACATGTAGTAAAAGTAAAAAATGGTTAAAAAGTACTTTAAACATACATGAAACCATTTTTTGGAAACATGGACATGAATGAGAACAATAACTCCTGTAAATACTCATGAATAAACAATCTCGGATAAAAATGATATTGGAAAAGTTATCCCTTACCTTATGTTCGATATGATTCGTATGTATCCAAACCTCCTGTATAATGATTTAAATAATTTTTGTTGACTTATTAAAGAATCATATTCATTGTTATGATATTATATATGGTTCACTTATGACTTTATATTACCCCTTCTTCTGTAAATTCCATGTTAAAGAGAGTTTTGGGTAAAATCGTTTCATTTGTCGTCCGTGTTTCGACTTGTAATTAATTATATGATTACGTAGATCATGATTACATAATTACAGAATATAAAACATTATTTATATATAATATATATTCAAAATATACATATATATAATAGATCGATAAATGGAAATAAATACACCGTTCATGGAGACGGTAGGTCGTACGTACGCATGAACGCAGTTTTCGTTTCCTTATTGAATTGAATGGAATTAAGTATATGACATAAATATATATATATATATATATATATATATATATAAATCCAGTAGCATTATTATGTCATATATTTCATGATTACTTATTATATATACTTTGTACTCATTCTTGAATTGTTAACATGGAAATTGAATCTCATCGCGTCGTGGAGATGGTAATCTGTACGTACGAACGAGCAATGATATCGTTCCCATATTTATTGAATCGAATTAGAGTGAATGATCTAATATATTAGAATCAGTATGATGTTATAATAATCATAAGTATTTATTCATTACACCATTCTACCCATCCATGTAAGGTGGTGGTGGAAAAACAGATTACACCACGGCGTGAAGACAGTATTCCGTACGTATGCACGCACGGGGATTTCGTTTTCCGTAGGATAGATAGAAGGTGAAATGGGGTTGATTCATATTTATAATAACATATCAGTATATTATTGATACTTATGTTTTTAAAATATAATAAAACAACTAAAGAAGAAGAATTTGAAGAAGAAATAAAACTGAACGAATCGGTAACAGATATTACCTCTTCTTTGACACGCCTCTTTGAAACCTCCTCTTAGGGTACTAAATTTGGTCGTTGAAGAAGACCAGGACCTCTATTATGTTGGTAGGGAAGTTGAGAAGGGAAATGGTCAGGGTTTTTCCGAGATTAAATGCTCCAAATTGTGTGAGGAGAAGAGGGAGGAGGTGCCCTTTTATAAGGGAGGAGAGGGGCACCATTGAAAATATAAGAAATATTAGTGTATATTAAATCCCGACCCCACTTAAAAACTTCGAAAATGACTCATATCCTAATATTATATGAGGTAGGGTTGTAATATCATCAACCAATAAAATTTAGACAT
This sequence comes from Viscum album, assembly GCA_963277665.1. NCBI lineage: Eukaryota > Viridiplantae > Streptophyta > Magnoliopsida > Santalales > Viscaceae > Viscum > Viscum album. The sequence continues at coordinate 776,337,591 of OY728159.1, forward strand.
GTTAGGAATATATTTTAAACATTATAAACTTGATTTATCCTTATTTATCAATTTAATTTTATTTGTGGTATTAATATTCTAAATTTTAAATTATTATAAATAATTACATATGTGTTGTCAATTTTCCATAATTTGACACTTTATGACATTTTAGACCATATAAATTTGAATTTATAATTTTTAAATATTTTTGTGATTTTTAAACAATTTCATAATATGTTATTTTTATAAAATAACAGTAGTGTCAATTTTAACACTATTCATTTATTTGAATTTAAATAAACAATATACAGATGATATGTTAGAACTAAAAGTTTTAATAGATTCATAAAATGTCATATGTATCTATAAAATTAGTGGAGAACATTAACTAGTTAATATAATATTTATTTTAATATTTATAAAATCATTTATTTGATATTTCTATCAATAAAATAATTTCAACATCACTATTGTGTCATAATTAATGATAATTATTTGATCCCTAAAAATTACAAATAAATTCATATGATGTAGATAATTATATTATATTTATGTAGAATATTCATTTTTGAAGTTTCATTAAGTTTATAACTAAATTAAAATTATTATACTTATAAGATTTAAGAAAGTGACATGTTGTCACATTCTTTGGTTTTAATAATAATTAAATTATTTTCAAGGAAGAAAGTCAATTAAAATAATCTAATAAGATACCTAGGAGATATGGGTCTACTTTTAGTCATCCAATAGGATTTTTTCAGGTGTTAGGTAATTTTATAATCTTATATTTACCCTTAATTACCTGATTTACCTTGAACTATGGTAAATTAAATTTACCGTAGTTACTATTCAAAAAACCCAAAAAATAAAAAGTAGCTTATTAACATAATTTAGAACCACTGATTCCAAATATGGAATCCATTTTCCCAAATTAAATACAAAAAAGTTTCATAAATTAAATTTAAATTTATCCCATTGTCGAAAGAAGACGAGTATTTGTTTAAAACATTGCGAAAGATTGAATTGATTAAACCTACGAATTCAAGGTAAAATCAATGCTAATGAAATAAATTATATTAAATGGTTAAAATATATTCTATTTATACTTTAAAACCATTCAATATTATAATTTAACCATATAAATTATTACGATGAAAAAAGTAGTTTTTAATTAAAATATAGCGTGTTTTTACTATTCATTAAAATATGAAAGTTATCAGAAAAATATCAAAACTTTATCCAATGTAAATTTTTATATCCTCATTAAAAAGAAGACGTTTTTTTTGTAAAATTGAACTTATAAACTTTTCAAAAACTAGATTTAATGTGGTTGCGCCAATAAAAGGCAGTAAAACTGTATTTTTTTAAAAATACTTATTTTACTCAAAAAATTAATTTTGATGACATACCATGTTCTAGAAAATATTTAAGATGAAATAATAATGTTATACCATTCAAAATTTAGTTAAAAATATTCATAATGTCTTGTTCATAATAATATTATAACCATGTATCATTGTTTAGTGAAACCTGATATTGCGTACAACACACGCTATCGAGGAAAGTCGCGATTGCGTGTAATGCAAGCCAAGTGAGGGTTGCGTGTTGTGAAAGAATCCTTCATTGTTTTGTATAATAGAATCAAACCATATTTCATTTATACATTGAATATATATATATATATACACACTCAATGTTGCGTAGAACAACTATTATAAAACGAACTTGAAATTGTGTGTAACACAATCTAAGAATAGTGTTGCGTATACTTCAAGTTAATACAGTGTGGAGTATAGCACAAGATAATCTTATTGTAGAATAAAACACATGAAATCAAATAAATTAAAAATAATACTTATCATAAAATATCAGGTTGTTACATTCTACCACCCTTAAAATGAATTTCTCCCTCAAAATTCGTCAGGGTTATACATGGTTTTCTTTTTGAAAGATTCTTTAATTTCAACACACATCGTAAAATGAAATCCAAAAACTTAACTTTAAAAACTAATGTATTAAACGTAAGGGTTACCCAAATTAACTAATCACTGGGTTTCCCCATAGGAGAACATAGGTGAAAATATGGATATGTAAGAAAAATCTAACCATCAAGTTCTGATTGAGAGTGGTAAAGGACATGGCTATGAAAAAGCCCACAATCACAAAGCCAAATTTTTTTGATGATCTAAGGTACCATATGATTCATCGGATATAAGAGAACTAGGACATCATTTTTGGTTTTCAATATAATTTCCCTAAAGTTGAAAAATTTGAATTAGAAGAAATACTTGCTTGATTTTGGTACAATCTCGCTGTTGTTTGTGCTTTGAACAATTTCCACTTCATCTCTTAAAGAAATTAAGTTGAATTTCTAATTCATGAAGTGTTAACTGGTCATGTGATAGAATTATGGGTCATTCCATCTGTTTCAAACAAAATGTTAGTAAAAGTTATTAAATATACATAAGTCCATCTATGGTGAGGTTAATCATATATGATTCCAAAAATGAACTTATACTTCATATATCGTACCGCTTAATAAAATAAAACTTTTTTCTACTAACCATGGAATTATTGTAGGCCATTGGTAAGAGATAAAGGCTAGTCACACTTCGGTTGTGGGTTCGATTCCCACAGCCTTGTCCGACGTGATGGGTTGTCGCCCGTCCTACATGTTTTCCTTTTTCTAAAAATACATTACTATAACTTCCCATAAATAATATTTAAAAAAGTTCTATCCTTAAACAATACTAACTTATGTCCAACATAATCCATTCCAATCTTTAGGCTTATCTGAAATACTTCGGTCCAAACTCATAGTATAAAGAAAAAAATTACTAGATATTTATCTACCAAGAATGTGAATACAAGCATTTACCTCACATATATCATAAGATATAGCTTGTTGGTTGCATTCCAGACACTTGAATACCTTAGTAATATATTATCTTGAAACATAAATTACCATAGAACCTTAGTGAAAACATGAATACTGTCAAAAGGAAACTCTTTCCACATACCAAAATCGTAGAAAATCTATATAATCAAACCATAATATCACTTAGTCCTTATATCAGTCATTATCTCATGAATACAATCAAACATATCATTATCTTCTTATCCCTTCCTTATGCGCATATCATCTACTTTCCAAAAATATCTGAATAACCTTCCATGGTTACTGGTACCATTCAACATATACTTTAAAATACTTTAGGAAAAACAATAGTGTAACAATCCTTAGATGATTCTTTATTCCATAGTACCATACATTATTCTTTATAGACATACAATCATTCCAATAACTTCTTAAACCACTTAATGAGTTTAATCATTTCTTTCATCTCATATTTCATTTGTAGTCTCTTCATCATAATCCACATAAATAATACTCATATGACCATGCTGATTCTCTTCATGAGATTTTCCCTTAGGGAATTGGTTTTCATAATGCCCTTACATTCCACATTTAAAACATCTAATCATTGTTGATGTCATAGCAATACCATTATCCTTGTCCATGGTGTTAACTGAACCTTTTCCTTTGCACTTACTGGCTTTGTGTCCTTCTTTTCCACACACAAAGAATCTTCCAGTTCCTTTGAAACAATCTCCCAGATGCCTTTTCCCACATGAATTTTAATGAGGGAAATTGAACTTTCTTTCCTCTATAATCATTATGAAACTCCATCATTCCCTTATTATCTGTGTCGGGAAACTTACCAAAGTTGAGATTATTGATCATATTATGATATTGATAATTAGGCATAACAACAATGTTTGGACTTCCAAATCCCATTTCATTTGGTTGCTCATGAAGAATATCATTCCATTGTATGTCATATCCTCCATTATCGTGAATCTTTCTGTTTTCAGCCATTTTCTAAAACCCAAAAAGAATAGTGTGAGAGGAAAAAATCATACTAGGGAAAACAACATAATAAATGGGGAGTACCGTCAATATCTAACATCTTACGTTAAATTCTATGATTGTTACCGTAGTTATAGGACTATAACCTATAAGTATAATTATCCTTAGGGACATCCCTAGAAATACCTTAGAAATTCCTCTAGGGATCTCACTAAAGTTTTCGCATCCTAGTTTCCAAAGGTTAACTAAAACTTACTCTAATACCAACCGTATAGACCTGAAGCTTGACGTATATGGAAATTACATTACTTTTTCAGAATACTTAATACATAAGAAAAATAGACACACAAGGATCGTAATAGTTTAGTGTCTTTGGAAACTCGGATTATAATCTTCTAATCATGGTGAAAGATCTTCAACATCTCCATTAATGATCTTCCCCTTTTGTTTTCTTACCTAAAACATTTCTTTAAATCCTCGGGAAAAGAAAACATATAAAGGGTGAGCTCAAATTCTCATTAAGGGTAAGCATAGAGAACGTAAAACAATCTTTAGTCATTTGAATGTAAAAAACATGAGCATAAAATCTAAACATCAAAATCTTGAGCAATGACATAAAACATGGCAGTACATAAGGCATAGATCATGAAGAAACATTAATCATGATAAATTAGCATGGGAATACAACATGTAATTGTGGTAACCATTAAGCACGTGATATGATCTCCATAGTAGCCAAGGAATTACTGCCATGACCATCTTAGTGGACAAAGTCCCTTTCTGAATCGAGTTCACTCCTCGTTTCAGTCCTGTAACACTGAAGCATATTAACTTACCATTCCAACCATGTCTATCTCATGAGATATAAATCTTTACCAAATGCATTGGAGGTAGATATAGGTCCCACCCATCTCATAATGAAATCATTCTTACTTGTGCCACAATATAATCATACATCATTCATAATAACCCAACGAATAAAATTAGTTTCATAAACATCATCCCATCATCACATAATCCATATAAAAGAAATGGATATCATTTCATAATAAGGAAAGTGAAACCATGTAAATCATAGAGACATGATACTTGAAACATACACATATGAAATAATGTCATCTTAGATGAAAAATGGTTTTGATAAAACACTTGAAATGATTTCTTGATGAAAATATCCTTTCTTATTCAAAATCATTTCTTTTCACAAAATGTCATTCAATTTTAAAAGAAAAGGATTTTTTTGAAAATAGTCATGAAATCTTTTGGAGGAATCTTTTTGGAAATAAGGATTTATAAAACCGTAAAAAATCCTTTCATGCCGTATATGTTAAAAAAACATTTTTCTCGTACTTTTGCCGGAAAAGTCCAAAAGTACCTCATAAAAGAAAGATTCCATAAAAGCCCTGTAGTAAAAGTCAAAAATGGGTAAAAATTACATTAAACATACATAAAACAATTTTAGGAAACTTTTACATGGATGAGAATGATAAACCCAGTAAATACTTACAAATAAACAATCTCGGATAAGAACGAGATTGGAAAAGTTATCCCTTACCTTATGTTCAATATGCTTCATATATATATGAAACTCCTGTATAATGATTTAAATAATGTCATTGACTTATTACAGAATCATATTCATTTTTATGATATCATATATGGTTCACTTATGACATTATATTACCCGTTCTTTTATAAATTCCATGTTAAAGAGCGTTTTGGGTAAAATCATTTCATTTGTCGTCCGTGTTTTAACTTGTAATTATTCATATGATTACTTAGATCATGAATAATTAATTGCATAATATAAAACATGATTTATATATAATATATATTCAGAATATACATATATATAATATATCGATAAATGAAAAAATAGGCACCATTCATGGAGACAGTAGGCCGTTCGTACGCATGAACGATGTTTTCGTTTCCTTATTGAATTGAATGGAATTAAGTATATGAAATACATATATATATATATACACATAAATCCAGTAGAATTATTATGTCATATATTTCATCATTACTTATTATATATACTTTATAATCATTCATGAATTGTAAACATGGAAAATGAATCTCATAGCGTCGTGGGGACGGTAATCCGTACGTACGCACGAGCAATGATATCATTCCCATATTTATTTAATCGAATTGGAGTGAATGATCTAATATCGTAGAATCAATATGATGTTATAATAATCATATTTATTTATTCTTTACACCATTATACCCATCCAAGTAAGGTGGTAGTGGAAAACAGATTACACCATGGCGTGGAGACGGTATTCCATACGTACGCACGCGCGGTGATTTTGTTTTCCGTAGGATGGATAGAAGGTGAAATGGGGTTTCTTAATATTTAATATAACATATCAGTATATTATTTATACTGATTTTATAACAATATAACTAAACAACAAAAGAAGAAGAAGTTGAAGAAGAAAGAAAATTGAAAGAATCCGTAACAGATATTACCTCTTCTATGACACGTCTCTTTGAATTCTCCTCTTAGGTTACTAAAATTGGTCTTTGAAGAAGACCAAGACCTCTAGTATGTTCCTAGGGACGTTGAGAAGAGAAATGTGCAGGGTTTGGCCGAGCATAAAGGCTCCATATTTTGAGAGGAGAAGAGGGAGTAGGTGCCCTTTTATAAGGGAGGAGAGGGGAACCTTTGGAAATATAAGAAATATTAGTTTATATTAAATCCTAACACCTCTTAAAAACTTAAAAAATAACTCATATCAGAAGATTAGATGAGATAGGGTTGTAATATCATCAACCAATAAAATTTAGATATGTTAGGAATATATTTTAAAAATTATAAACTTGATTTATCCTTATTTATCAATTTAATTTTATTTGTGGCAATAATATTCAAAATTTTAAATTATTATAAATAATTTAATATGTGTTGTGAATTTTCCATAATATGAAACTTTATGACATTTTCGACCATATAAATTTAAATTTATAATTTTTAAATATTTTTGTGATTTGTGAACAATTTTATAATATGTTATTTTTATAAAATAACAATAGTGTCAATTTTGACACTATTCATTTATTTGAATTTAAATAAACAATATACAAAAGATATGTTATAACTAAAAGCATTAATAGATTTATAAAATGTAATATGTATCGATAAAATTAGTGGAGCACATTAAATAGTTTATATAATATTTATTTTAATATCTATAAGATCATTTATTTGATATTTCAATCAATAAAATAATTTCAACATCACTATTGTGTCATAATTAATGAAAATTATTTAATACCTAAAAATTATTAATAAATTAATATTATGTAGATAATTTTTTTATATTTATTGAAACTATTTGTGTTTTAATATTCATTAAGTTTATCACTAAATTAAATTATTATACTTATAAGATTTAAAAACTCACATGTTGTCACTTTTTTTTGTTTTAATAATAATTAAATTATGTTCATGGACAAAAAGTCCATTAAATGAATCTAATCCGACCCTTAGGTGATATGGGTCTACTTTTATTCATCCAATAGGATTTTGGCAGGTGTTAGGGTAATTTTATAATCTTATATTTACCCTTAATTACACGATTTACCTTTAACTATGGTAAATAAAATTTACCATAGTTACTATTCATAATGCCCAAACAATAAAAAGTAGCTTATTAAAATAATTTGGACCCATTAATTACAAATATGGAATCCATTTTTCCAAATTCAATACAAAAAAGTTGCAGAAATTAAATTAAAATTAATCCCGTTGTCGAAAGAAAACAGGTTTTTGTTTAAAACATTGCAAAAGATTGAATTGATTTAACCTACAAATTCAAGGTAAAATAAATGATAATGACATAAATTATATTAAATGGTAAAAATATGTTATATTTATACTTTAAAAAAACATAATATTATAATTTAACCATATAGAATATTACGATGAAAAAGTTGTTTTTAATTAAAATATAGTGTGCTTTTACTATTCATTAAAATATAGCGTGTTTTTACTATTCATTAAAATATGAAAGTTATCAAAAAATATCAAAACTTTATCCAATGTAAATTTTTATATCCAGATTCAAAAGAAGAAGTTTATTTTGTAAAATTGAACTTATAAACATGTCAAAACTATATTTAATGTGGGTGTGCCATTAAAAGGAGGCAAAACTGCATTTTTTGAAAAATAATTATTTTACCCGAAAAATTAAATTTGATCACATATCATGTTCTAGAAAAGGTTTACGATGAAATAATAATGTTATAACATTCAAAATTTAGTTAATACTATTCATAACGGCTAGTTCTTAATAATAATATAATCATATATCATTGTTTAGTGAAACCTGATATTTCATACAACACACGCTATCGAGGAAAGTCGTGATTGCATGTAATGCAAGCCAAGTCAGGGTTGCGTGTTGTGAAATAATCCTCCGTTGTTTCTTATAAAATAATTCAAACATATTTCATTTATACATTGAATATATATATATATATATATATATATATATACATATATATATATATATACACTCAATGTTGCGTAGATTGACTATTATAAAACGAACTTGAAATTGTGTGTAAAACAATCTAAGAATAGTGTTGCATATACTTTAGGAAAATACAGTGTGTCCTATAGCATAATATAATCTTGTTCTAGCATAAAAAAGCTGACATAAAATTAATCAAAAAGGAATACTTATCATAAAATATCGGGTTGTTACACACTGGACAATGCAATGCTCTAAAGACGCTATTCAAATAAAATCACACTTCACAATCAGGGGTAGATCCATCAAGTTTCTCAGAATCACTGAGGCTTCCATCCATACATTTGGGGTAGTCACAATGTACTTGTTCATTCTCCTCATACATGTTATGGCTTCTTTCACCACATATTTGGAGGTTGCAGAGGCATCAGTCAAGTTCCTTGGACTCACAAATGCTCCTACCACTACGTTTGCAGTGGTCACAGAGAATATTTCCAGGAATATTTGAGGTGGTTGTGATGGAGGAGGTATTCGTGAAGGTACTTAATAATGTAGAACATTTTATAATTCTTTTCTTGACCTCTCCCAATTTCTTACAATGAATGGAATTTTGAAACAAACAATTGATCTGAGGAAAAATATTTTTGATCTATATCTAGAATATTTCATCCTTGAGTTCATAGAAGATATAATCATATACTCTAAGACATGAAATGAACATTCTAGGAACAATGTTATTTTATTGAGTCACATATATGTGAATTAGTTATATGCTAAAATGTAAATGTCCCCCTTTTGGATCTTGGAGTTTCATTTCCTAGGTCATGTAACTTTTGAGGCACAGATCATTGTGAACCAAGAGAATGTGTATGAAGTGATGTATTTGGATCACCATAGAAATTATTTTGATAATTTTAGTTTCCTAGGGATGGATGGATATTGTTAATACTTCAACCAGGATTTATACTACTCAGTAGTGCTGAAGATGGAGTTCACCTACAAGTTTAATAAATTGGTGGGGTCTAATTACTGTGAAGATGTATTCCATGATCTTGGAGGAGATTTATGATAACCCTAGTTTTAACCCTCTAGAGAATATGGTGGGGTACACAATGTGCTGTGATATGTCTTATGTTTTTTAGGAGTTATATTGATGTAGATAGATCAATTGTATTCTTCTGGGTGATGTTATCTACAACCTCATGAAAAGATCTATCTGACTCATAACATTGAATCAGAAGTAGTTGAATATTCCCTAAACTATGGAATGTGTCATATCACTGATGATATTTTTTTCATCTACATAGATCATAATATATTCTTATATATATTCTCCTAGTAGGACTAGATCTTGATTTATAGATATTTTTTGGAGTATCAATAGACATTGAAATTTGAAATGCATTATGCTCCAGGGAATACTACAATCCTTGTGGATTCACATAGTCAGAAATCATTGAATTCTTAAGAGTTTGGAGATAATAATTGTCAAGAGGAATGGATTATAATTATTTTGATGGATTATTTCCCAATAGATACAATATAAGACCATGTTTTAACTATACATGCACTGTTTGTTATCGCATCTTATTTTGGGTGGATGTCAATGAAAACCATGTGTTAAACCTCAAGTGTATGGTGACGTGGGAACATTTGGTATTGGAATTTTCAATCCCATAATGGTTATTCTATGATGATGACATGATATATGTTCATGCGAGAGTATATTTTCTTGTATCCTTGAGTGTGGTGGCGAATAGTAACTCTTATTCTTAAAAATTGGAAGGTCATCCATGTTGGATGAAGATATACAATGGTATTCAGTATAATTTTTGGTATCAAGTTATGAATAGGGAAATCATATATTTTTGTTTAAAAATGACTTATCACCTAGAGTATTACTACTGATCATCAGCATCCTTGGGGTTTGCTTCATCCAAATTTGGTGTGTAAGTGGATATTGAATGAGGTTATAATGAATTCATGATAGGGTTACCACAAACCATGATGATTCTTGTTGAAGATTATGGATAGATGAAGGAACCTATAAAGGAGAATTAGTTATACCATCCTATACTTTGTAGCTACTGCCCTCCATCAGCTACCTAGTGTTCTCCTATTACCAATAATATGACAAAATTCTTCACCCAACATAAAAACTACCTAAAATTAAACCACACACCAAAAAGTTCTTTCTACGTAATTCTGCAAACAATGGTACAAAAATGTATGCACCCACCAGCTAGCCAGTGGGATTACACCCACTATGTAGTGAGGCATAGTGACTATGCAGGGATTCTATTGGTTATGTTATTAATTAGGGTTGAAGTGTCATCATTATAAATTTTTTTTCTTAAACTCAGTAATTCGATCCTAATGTACCTAAAATGTATTTTATTATTCTATAGGATCAAAATTGATGTTATTTCCTCATTCCTTCTTCTATATAGTGAATCTTATGGTTAATTGGATACTTGGGTACTTATTGGGTGTAATTTGTTAAGTGGATTCTTTCAAATTCTTTTTCCTATATCATTCTCCTGGGTATTGATGTCTTGTGATTCTAGTCATTGGATATGATATGAAAATAAAATAATGGTGTTTTTTCATTGGATATTGGTTCTTGAGTGTTTTATTTCATCCAATCCCATCAAAGATATAAACATAAACAAAATTTTTATTGATCTTGAGGTATGTATCTCTATCCTATGTTCTAACCCTTTGAATTCCTTATATTCTAATGAATGTTTCCTTTGGGTTTGAATATTGAAATTAGTATTACTATTTTCAGGCTAATTTTATGTCTCTAAATAAGAGGATTTTGATAGAAATATTTCAAGAAACATGATATGTTTTGATAATTTTATAAAAGAGAAATTTAACATGGAAATAATTTTTCGATAATTTGATGAAATAAAAATATTTTTATTAAAATGTAGATTGGAATTTGAAATGGATTATTAATAACAAAATATTTTATGAAACATTTTTATTTCACATTCAATGTGATGATGAAATAAAATAAATTTGGTGGACCATGGGGTACAGGGAAAGGCTAAATAATTATGAGTTAAAGTAGAGTTATCTATCACTAGGGGAGGTGACATTGAGGAAATTATGTCCTGGGGTATAATTTTCAAGGGTTTGAGGTTCCTGAACATTAGATGCTTGATATATCAGTTATTGTTTATATTTTTTTCCTAGTGTTGTAGTTTTGTAATCCCTCACAAAATGGATTACCATGTTTGGATACATTTATATTACATTATGATCATTATCATTAGACATTATAGTTTTTTACACTTGATCATAATATGGTGTTTTATGCTTAAAATATTTTTTATTCACGTATTCATTAATTGGATTTTCAATAAATTATTTTTCATGGTTTATTTAAATAATGAATGATAACGAATTTAATGTAACACAACGACCCCAGTTACCCAGAGTCTGTGCATTATTACATAACATTGGCATGATCACAAGGAATCAAGTCTCAAAGTACCAATAGGTTTAGCAGTCTTGGAAAATAGATTAAATGCATGACCATTATATTACACTTTCTAACATACTACACAATATAAATAATAATTTTATAACTCCATTTTTCACTTTTCTTAACCCTACTTCTCAATTATAAGACACCACTTGGGATCCTGGGAAAATAAAACATAATAAATGGGTGAGATCAGATGCTCAGTAACAGTAAATAATTTATCAGAAACTATAAAATTTTAATCTAAGTTGTATAATAAAAACAACAGACTTTTAAAAATAAACTTGAACATAATATAGACAAAATAAATCAAAATTACCATATTAACATGCACATGAATATTCTACTAGTTTAATAATCACATGTAATAACTAATTTTATAATGAGAGAAAACATAATGCCAGAAATCATAACAACATTGTCAAGGCCTTGTGCCAATATTACAAATAATATTCTGTCAAGCACTTGGGCCAAGACACTAGTTTTTCTCATGAGACCTACCGATTCATTGAGGAGCTATTGCGGGCTCCACCTGTCAGTTACTAGGTCCAATGTATTCCTCATATGAAAAGGTTCAAACATAACATAAACATTAGTATTAAAACTAGTATAATAAATTATTATAACCATAAACCATGAATGGTATAAAAATAATTCATCCATAGTCAAATATATCATAACTCATTAAATATAATATTGAAGATTGTATTTATAATAAATCTACCACAATCAAGAATAATATTCAAAAAAGCTGTTGACATTGTTGAAAATGATTTGGAAAATTCTTTGAGAAAATATCCATTTTTCATGAAATCATTTATAAGTAACACAATTTAGAAAGGAAGAACATTAAAATACATTTTTGAATCAAAGTGTCTCATACCACTTTGAAACTTTTGAAAGGAATTAACATTTTTAAACATTCATGTCCAAAAAAATTAATACTTAAAACCATTTTGAAAACATAAAAATTAATGAGAAAGTCACATAAAAATAATCCCTTTGAACACAATTTTATGAAACATGGACATGGATAATAAATATTTCCCGGTAGATACTTATGTTAAAACAACCACGGATAATAAAGAGATTGTGAAATTAACCCTTACCTTGCACTTTCCTTTGGACGAGGGTACATTTAACCTCTTATATAATGAACATAGTATGTTATTAAATTATAACAGAACCATATTCATATATATCATATCATACATGATTCATTTATGACTTTATACTACCCATTTAGTAAATATTTCAAAGTTAAATGAACATTTTGGGTAATAATCACTTTCTTTATCATACGTGTTTTAACTTGTTATTCTTCATTTTATCATTTAGATCATGATTTACATACTTCCTGAATATAACACATGATTTATATATCATCTATATTTAAAATATAAATATGTATAATTGATAGATATATGAAATGGAAAACACTATTTATGGAGGAAGTATGCCGTACGTATGCATAAACGTTGTTTCTGTATTCATATCTTATTGAACAGAACTAAGTGAAGAAGATATATTTCAACACACACACAAACACAGATATACATATATATATATACATATATATATATATATATATGTTTTTAGTATCATTATTATTTCATATATTTGATACTTATTAATAATATATATTTTTATAATTATCGTTGAATAGTTAATGTGGAAATGAATCTCATTGCGTCGTGGAGAGGGAAATCCGCACGTACACACGATTGACAATATAATTATATTGATGTTTAAATAGTATGTAACTGTATGGTATATCATATATACAGAATCATAAAATGTTATATTTATTATTTACGTTAGTTATCCTCATTATTATACTCATCCAAATGATAAAGTGTTTGAATAACAAACAACCCCACAACGTTGAGATGGTAAGCCATACGTACACACATATGGTGACCTTTTCATTTATAGGATTGATTGAATAATGAATATGGTTGTAAAATATAAATAATAAAATCAAAGTATACAGATGATTCTGGAGTTTTTATTTTATAATGGAAACAACAAAGAAAGAGGAAGTGGAAGAAGAAAAGAACGCGAAATAGGTGATGAAATATTTTACTCTTCTTCTAGATCTTCCTTTTGATTGGATGAAAATGGATAATTAAGTTGGATCTATAACAAAAGGAACTCCTTTAGGATGAAGGGAGAAAATTTTGGATGATATTTGGGTAGGGTTTGGCAGAGGCAAATGGCTTTGGAGATGTGATTTTGAGAGAAGGGGACGTCCCCTTTTATAAGAGGGGTGAAGGTCACTTTAAAAAGAGATAGAAGAATTAATTTATTATACAATATTATCAGGTTTATAATGGTTAAATATTAATTTATTTCGAGCCTAAGCTGGTTATAGGTCTAAATACAATCAAATAGTAGGTTTTAGACAAGTTTAGGTAACCATTTTAACCTTATCTTTTAGTTTTAACATTTAGTTAAATAGTTTAACTTTTTCCATTTCTTCTTATATTCATACACTATAAGGTTAATGAACATACTATTAACATCCATGTGAACATAAAGTGGTTCATTAAGGACATATATAATATTATTTATGCCTTTTGGAGGAACCTTAGATTTTTAGGACTATTATATCAACCAATAATATAGTATTTGTTTTCAAAATTAATTAATGTCAATTTTGACACAATTTGGTATTTTATTTTTGTGAATGTAATAACTAACATATCACTTCTAAAAAATTAATCTAATCAACCATAACATGTCATATTAACCTTTAAAAGTAGTGTAATTCATAAAGAGTCTCAATTTCCATTTATTTGTATATTTATTATATAAATTATTTGAATATTTCATTAATAAGTTAATTATTGTATCATTATTGTATCATAAATAAATTAAACTATTTAATGTCTAAAAATTATAAATAATTTATGATTATGTAGTAAATATTTCTAGATTTATAAATTATATTTATATTCGAATTTATCTTATGTGTAACAATATATTAAAAATGTTTTTGTTATTAAAAATTGAATTTAATACTTCTAACTCTTCTGTATATAAAATAATAATAACCGTCCTAATCAAATCCAAGTGGACAAAATATGATCATATATTTTTTCTAAGGTTGTTTTTGGTCGAATTCCATTTATCTAATAGTATTATTACATTTATTACGGTAATTATAATATCATTTTTACCATTAATTACCATATTTAATTTTAACCATGATAAATAAAAGTCAAAAATTACTATTTACCAAAAATTATTCTCAACTTATTGAACAAAAGTTTACATACTAATGTCATCCTTTTCTCTTGTATATATTAAATTCCAGTAACAGAAGCGGTAAAATTTAGTTTTCTGCAAATTTTCAAATGCTTTTAGAAGGTGGGTAAAAGAGGTTAAAAAGTTCAATACAATTTTATAAATCTAATTTTATAATAAAATGACTCCAATTAATTAAATTGAACCTATATTGGTATTATATATCCATTTTTAATTAAAATAAATTTTAATAAAATAAATAATTATTTAAATAAAAAAATCAGTTTTAAATAATAATGTAGTGTTTTTCACTATCCATCTAAAATTTTAAAGTTTTCAGAAAAATTCAAACAATTTAACCTAATATAATTTTGATATTATGAATTAAAAACTGAAGTCTATTTTCCCAAATTCAAAATAGAGAAGATTCATTTATTAATTTAAAATTAATTCTCGTTGTCAAAACAACAAATTGTGGTTTTAAAAAGTAAAAACTATCAAAACATTGACAGGTGTTTATGCCAAATTTAAATGTGAAATTACTAATAATTACATAAATTGTATTAAATGATGAAAATATAATCAAATTATACTTCAAAACCATTCAAATACATAATTTGGCACTGTAATATTTATTGCATAAAAAAGATGTTTTCAATTAAAACATAGTATTTTTCACGATTTATCAAAATATGAAAGTTATCAGAAAAACACCAAAAATTTGTCAAAACTAAATATTTATGTGTTTATTATAAAGAAGAACTTTATTTTGTAAAATTGAATATATAGAAGTATAAAATATTGGATTTAAAACAAGTTCTCTATTAAAAGGCGGTAAAATTGCATTTTATAAAAATTAATTCTTTTATCTAAAAAAATGAATTTGTTCTTATATTATGTCTCAGAAACTCATAATATGGATTCTAAAATTTTATATAGTATATAAAATTCCAAAACCAGCTAAAACTACTGATTACCGCTTTTTGAACGTCTAGTTTGGTAAGTTGTGATGCGCTCAAACTCAGTGTTGCGTGTTGCGCATGTTATTGAATTAAATTGAAGAGATAACGTATTATGAAATATTGGGTTGTTACATTCTCCCCTCATTAAATAAATTTAGTCCTCCCAATTTTAAATTGTTCTTCAAAAATAAAAGGTGAAAAATTGAAAATACCTTTGTGGAAAACCCACATCATAAATTGGTTTAATAAAATTTCATTGTAATAAGACGGAATGGGAAAAAAAAGTCACCAACAAATTAGGGTTTTGAATAAGAAAACATTGGTGGAAATTATAGACACATAATTGGAGGAAAAATGTAAATATTTATAGTGAGTGGTTGAGGTCATCAATCATAAACAAGTGAACAACAAATGGATTATTGACGGCCTCAAACCCATTAATCTATGATGATTTCAGTACCATCAGTTAAAAAAAATAAGGTATTAGGATAACACATATTGGTTTTTAGATCCCTTCCATAAAGTTTAAGAATTAATTTATTCACAGAATAAGAGGGAAACAATATACTTGACAAGTAGAGTATCATCCTTCAACCAATTCCTACCACAAACTCTTATTTCACTCCAAAAGATTATAGAATTCAAAAATATTAAATTTATCGTAATTGTATAGGGTTCAAAAATAATGAATTTATATTTAATTTCTCAGACTATTAAAAACACTACATTACACAAATTAGGACATCATGTAGGCCAATGGTAGTTGATTAACCCTTTTCGCCCTTCGGTTGGGGGTTCACGTCTCGCGGCCTTGTCGGACGTGGCGGGTTGTGGCCCGACCTCCGGGTTGTCCTTTTTATAACAATCCAAAAATAATCGTAATAAATTATTTATCTTTAAAAATAGTATCCAATTTCAAACTGAATCTATTCCAGTCATTAGACTTATCCAAAATACTTCTGACCAAACATACAGTCCAAAATTTATAAGGAAGGTAAAAACAATGAAGATATTTTTTTCCATGTAATCACATTTGAATACCTTCATCATGTATTCTTTTAAAACATGGAAATACCCTGAATACCCATAATACGTTATTGATTATATTCATGTTCCCTTAATCCTTATAGAATACTAGATATATTTCTTATAACCAAAAATTTTCAATACTCTAACAATGAAGACATAAACAAACCATTAATCAGTTCCAAGGTAGTCATGGATTTCCAATATAATTTATCCAAATCAACCATCTCTTATTCCAAAATTACTACCTCTGTATTAGGACCATATTAAGGTTTAACATTCCTCCAATCATTTAATTTCCCAAAAATTTAACTTATTGTTGAGTTTCTTCTCATAGAAACATATAATCTCAAATCCTCAATGAAATAGTACAACAGTAGAATCCTTATTTATTTCCATAATTCATATAACTAGTATATCATTGATTCAACACTAAAAGGACATAATTATTTAATAACAACATCTGAACACTAGTCTTTCCTCTTCATCTGTGGTACTATCATAAATTGATTATTATCTAATAACATAATTTGTGGTATACTTTGATGACTCGGACATTGATTGGCGTAGTGTCACATCTCCTTGTAGATGAAGCATTTTACATTTAAAACCTTTTTATTATCCTTGAAATCATGTACTTGGTGTCCTTTTTCTCCTCAATTATAACAAACCTACATTCCCTTCACGCATTTACCAAGTTGATTCTTTCTACAATTATCACATGTGGGAAAATCCTTCTTTCCCATCTTCCCTTAATCCATATTTCTTGCTACCATCCTTTTCTTCTTTTGCATCCCCTAAACGCCATAGGACTCAGGGAATTATTTACTTATCTTAATAAAACATGATACTATTTCGTCATATGTTGTGAATAAATTTGAGACTATTTCACTTATAAATGTTGGATTAATACCATGAAAGATATGATCCTTATTACTTTTTGGGATCATACATATTTCTAGAGTTCTAATTCCTTATACTTTGCGTCATTTCTAAACAATGGCATACAATAGGTCTGTTTATGAATCATAATTCATAATTCCAAACTTGTAAAATACCTTACATAAATTGAACAGTTTATAGATATAATCTATAATCATAAAAATGTTTTCTTCAATGAAATATTTACTCTTAAATCCTTCATAATGGATTGTAATAAAAATTATCATTATCCTAAGAATGTCCTCTGGGAGTGTCGTAACCAAGAGTGCAGCTGGGCCAGTTGTCGAGCACCAGTTCCCGTTTGAGTCTATCTCAATGCGGTATTTTTGGGTTTTAACACTTGGTACATCTATGCCATATCTTCCTTTATCTTCTCGTATCTAGAAATGGATGTATTGCTCCGAAAACTCACAAAATCCCTATAGAAACAAAATTATAGGATGTTCTTTCATACTAATACTCAATGTCTATCTTAGGGTAGTGTTCTCTAATAAATGTTTTTCTATATCTCGTTTCCAAGGTTTTCACTAAACATCCTCCTATACCAACTGTAATTCCCTAACCTCAGTTACCCAAAGGCTGTGCATTATTACATTAAATAGTCATAATTACAAGTAATCAAGTCCCAATGGACCGATCAGTTTAGCAGTTTTGGAAAATAGATTACATAAATGAATGTTACATTACACTTTCTAAAATACAACACATCATAAATAATCATTTGATAACACCATTGTTACCTTATAATAACCCTACATCTCAATTGTAAAACACTTCTTGGCATATTGGGAAAATAAAACATAATAATGTGGTGAGCTCAGATGCATAGTAAGGGTAAATAATTAAGAGGAATCTATAAAGTTTTAAGGCAAGATGTGTAATAAAAACAACATCATTTTAATCATAAACTTGAACATAATACGGAAAAAATAAATCAAAATTACCTTATTAACTTTCACCTGGATATTATACTTGTCGAGTAATCACATTTAATAAATAATTTAATTATAAGGGACTGCATAATATCAGACATCATAACCCCATAGTGAAGGCCTCGTGCCAAGACAACAAATAATATTTTGTCAAGGCCTTGTGCAAAGACACTATTTGGTTTCATGACACCTACTGATGCATCGATGAGCTATAGTAGGCTCCACCCGTCACTGACTTAGTCCAATGCAATCCTCATATGAAAAGGTTGAAACATAACATAAACATTCAGATTAAAACTAGCATACATAATGTCAATAACCGTAAACCATGAATGGTATATAAATAACACATTCATAGTTAAACATATCATAACTCATTCAATACAATATTGAAGATTGTATTTATAATAAATCAACCTCAATCAAGAATAATATATAAATAAAATGTTGACATAGTTTAAAAATATTTGTAAAATTATTTGAGAGAAATATCCTTTTTTCATGAAAACATATAAAAGTCACACAATTTAGAAAGGAATAAATTTAAAATATATTTTTAAATTAAAGTTTCCCATACAACTTTGAAACTTTTTAAATGAAATTACATTTTAAAACATTCATGTCCATAAAATAAATACTTAAAACTATTTTGAAAACATGGACATTAATGAAACTGGTTTAGAAGAATAAATCTTTAAAACATTTAAAATTATGTTTTAGTAAAAATTATTTTCAAAAATAATCCCTTAGAAAACACTTTTATGAATCATGGACATGGATAATAAATATGTCCTAGTAGGTACATATGTAAAAAAAACCGACTATAATAAAGGGATTTTGAAAATAACCCTTACATTGCACTTTCCTTTGGTTGAGGGTATGTTTAACCTCATGTATAATGACCATAGAATGGTATTAAATTATACGAGAACCATATTCATATTTATTATATCATAAATTATTGATTTATCACATTATAATACACATTTAATAAGGATTTACTTGTTAAATTAACATTTTGGGTAATAATCGCTTTCATTATCGTACATGTTATAACTTTTTATTCTTGATCGTATAATTTAGATCATTATTTACATACTTCTAGAATACAACTCATGATTAATATATCATATATATTTTAAATATAAATATCTATAATAGATTGATATATGAAATGGAAAACAATGTTTCTAGAGATGTTAGGCCGTAAAAACGCATAAACGTTGTTTCTGTTTTCATATTGTATTAAACAGAACTAAGTGAATAACATAGATCTATATATATATATATATATATCTGTGTCTGTGTGTGTGTGTTTGTGTGTGTGTGTTTTAAGTCCCATTATTATGTCATATATTTCATACTTATTATTAATATATATTTTAATAATAATCATTGAATGGTTAATGTCGAAATGAATCTCGTCGTGTTGTGGAGACAGTAATCCGTACGTACACATGAGAGACAATATATTTATATTGACGATGAAATAGTATTTAATTGTATGGTATATCATATATACATAATAATTATCATTTTATATTTATTATTTACATTATTTATACTCATTATTATACCAATCCATGTAATGAAGTGTTTGAATATCAAACTATACCATGACATGGAGATAGTAAGCCATACGTACGCACATATAGTGACCTAGTCATTTTTAGGATGTATAGAATAACGAATACGGTGGTCCCATATTTATAATTACATAAACATATATATAATATGTAAGAGTTATTATTTTAGAAAGGAAACAACATAGAAATCAGATGTGGAAGAAGAAAAGAACCCGAAAGTGGTGATGAAATATTTACCCCTTCTTCATGTTTGTCCATTAATTTGATTAAAATAGATCCTTGGTATGGATTTCTGACAAAAGGAAGGAATATAGTAGTAAGGGAGGAAATTTGGGAGGAAATTTGGGTAGGGTATGGCCTATCCAAATGGATTTGGAGGTGTGATTTTGAGAGAAGGGGAAATGGGCTTTTATATGAGGGGTGAGGGTAACTTTCGGAAATGATTAAAGTATTAATTTATTATACAATCATATTCGATTTGTAATAGCTCCAAATGAATTTATTTAGATAATTAGATGTTTTTGGGTTGAAATAATCTCAACCAATATGTTTTAGACATGTTTAGGTTACCATTTTAATCTTATCACTTTGATTTACCTCTTAGTTAAATAGTTTATCTTTTACCGTCTCTTCTTGTATTCTTACACTATATGTTTAATAAACATTCCCTAAACATCGATGAAAACCTCAACAGTTTCATTAATGACATAAATAATAATATTTATGCCCTTTGGATGAACCTTAGAGTTTTATGAATATTATATCATCCAATAATATAATACTTGTTTTAAAAATTAATTAATGTCAATTTTGACACTATTTGGTATATTGTTTTTGTGAAAGTTGTAACAACATTATCACATCAAAAAATTATCTAATCAACCCTAATATGTATTATTAACCATGAAAATTAGCGTAATTCATCATAAGTCTAAATTTACTTTTATGTGGATATTTATAATATAAATTATTTTAATATTTCATTAATAAGGTAATTACTGCATCATTATTATGTCATAAATAAATTAAAATATTTAATGTATAAAAAATATAAATAAAATTCCATTATGTAGGAAATATTTTTAGATTTATAATGATTATATATAGTTGAATTTATCTTTTGTGTAACCCAATATTAATAATGGTTCATTTATTAAACTTTGAATTTAACACTTTTAACTCTTCTTTAAATAAAATAATATTAAATGTCATAATCTAATCCAAGTGGACCAAAAAGAATCACATTTTATTCCTACGGTTGTTTGTGGTCGAATTACACTTATCCGATTGAATGAGGACATGTGTTAGGTAATTATAATATCATTTTTACCCTTAATTAACTTATTTACATTTAACCGTGGTATATACGTCAAAAGTTAATATTCACCAAAACTATTTTAATCTTATTGAACCTAATTTTTCTTAATGATTTCAGCAGTGTCTCTCATATTTTTGAAATTTAACTCACAGTAGCAGTAAAATTTAGTTTTATGCAAATTGAAAATGCTGCAATAAGGTGGGTAAAAGTGGTTAAAAAGTTCAATAAAATTTTTTACATCTAAATTTATTTTAAAATTACCCTCATCAATTAAATTCAACTTATATAGGTATTATATATATAATTTTACTTAAATTAAATTTAAATAAAATAAATAATTATTTAAATAAAAAAGTCATTTTAAATAACAATGTAGTGTTTTTCACTTTTCATCAAAAAAATGAATGTTTTCAGATAAATAACAAAAACTTTACCCTAAGCTAATTTTGACATTCTGAATTCGAAAATGAATAAAATTTTAAAAAATTTGAAACATAGATGTTGCATGTATTAATTTAAAATTAATTCCTGTTGTCAAAACCAAAAGGCGTGGTTTTAAAAAGTAAATACTATCAAAAGATTGACATGTGTTTATGTCAAATTTAAATTTGAAATTACTTATAATGACCTAAATTATATTAAATAATAAAAATATAATACAATTCTACTTCATAAAAATTAAAATAAAACATGTAACACTATAAATTATTATGATTAAAAATGTTGTTTTCAATTAAAACATATTAATTTTCACTATTAATCAAAAAATGAATGTTTTCAGATAAATAATCAAAACTTTACCCTAAGCTAATTTTGACATTCCGAATTCGAAAATGAATAAAATTTTACAAAATTTGATACATAGATGTTGCATTTATTAATTTAAAATTAATTCCTGTTGTCAAAACAAAAAGGCGGGGTTTTAAAAATTAAATACTATCAAAAGATTGACATGTGTTTATTTCAAATTTAAATTTGAAATTACTAATACTGACCTAAATTATATTAAATAATAAAAATATAATACAATTATACTTCAAAACAATTCAAACAAAACATGTAACACTATAAATTATTATGATTAAAAATGTTGTTTTCAATTAAAACATATTAATTTTCACTATTCATCAAAAAATAAATGTTCTCAGATAAATAAATAAAAATTCACCCTAAGCTAATTTTGACATTCCGAATTCGAAAATGAATAAAATTTTACAAAATTTGAAACATATATGTTGCATGTATTAATTTAAAATTAATTCCTGTTGTCAAAACCAAAAGGTGGGGTTTTAAAAAGTAAATACTATCAAAAGATTGACATGTGTTTATGTCAAATTTAAATATGAAATTACTTATAATGACCTAAATTATATTAAATAATAAAAATATAATACAATTATACTTCAAAACAATTAAAATAAAACATGTAACACTATAAATTATTATGATTAAAAATGTTGTTTTCAATTAAAACATATTAATTTTCACTATTTATCAAAATATGAAATTATATGAACAACACCAAATATTTATTGAAAAAAAATTTTTATTTCCCAATTCTAAATAATAAGTTTATTTTGTCAAATTGAATATATAAAAGTCTCAAATATTGTATTTAAAAAGGGGTCGCCATTAAAAGGGTGTAAAATTACATTTTTTGAAAAATACTTCTTTTATTTGTAAAAAATGAAATTTTTCTTATATTATGTATAAGGAACACATAATATGGATTTTAAATTTTATATAGTATAAAAATTAAAAAATAATCTAACACTATTCATAACCATATTTTGAACGGGTAGTTTTGTATGATGTGGGGCGCTCAAACTCGGTGTTGTGTGTTGCACAAGTTATTGAATTACTTTGAAGATATATTGTACTATGAAATCTCGGGGTGTTACATGTAATGTGATTGGAAATAAATCCAATGGAGTATTTTTGACATGGAATGTCATTTATTTCAATGTGTTCTAGAAATATGTTATTAACCAAAAAATGGGTTAAATGTGTTACAGATTTAATTTATTTTTTGTGGTATTCTACTACCCTTTTATGATTACACCTAATTATGATTTTTAGTGATTGTAGACATTTTTTAGGATATAGGTAAATGGAATAGAATCATTTATGATATAAATATCCTTGTTCGTGTTTCATTTTTGTTGGTTTGGGATGGTGAAAACATAGGCTCAAGAGCAGATACACTCATTTTTTGCATCAGGTTCAATGTTTTTATGATCATTAAGTTATTCATTGAGACCTTTTTATCAAAAAAATTTATGTAACCAATTTATTTTTTTTGTTTTTCATATGATCTATTCAAGTAATATATCTGGATAATATAATTTATTCTAAATCATCATAAATCAAATGAGGATGATGTTGTTCTCATATACTCTTTTTATGATGCCCATATATTTTCGTCAATATATAGTGATCTGGAATGGACATTGGAATTTCTAGAGGGCCATTTAGAGTAATGTAAAGGATTGAATTAGGTTGGTCTATTAAGAATATATATCATAGCCAAGTTTCAGTAATGCATGCACTCATTTTTGTGTATAATCCAATTGTGAATGGGGATTTAAAATAGTTTTAAGAGAGAAATGTTAGAAATTTAGTTACTGTGTGGGAGTTACTATGACCAACTCACCATCATGACAATCTTCAAGTTACCATGTAACATTTAGGGTTGTCTAGTTGTTTTGTTTTTGATTTTAGCCTTTTGGTATCAGTTATTTAAATTCGTTTTATTATAAATTAACTGAATTTGGATCAAATTGTTTCCATAAAATTATTTTATATTTTATGAATCCTCCAAGGAAAATAACATTGAATTATAAATATGAAGCTATGGATCAAGACCCATACGTGAATATTTTAACTGACCAATTTTTTTGGGGGAAAATTCATCCAAAAAAACAATCCTCTAGGCTAATTGACCAAAGTTGACCCAAAAATAAAGGTGATCCATGGTAAATAATTCACTAAGAAGTATCCACCATATTTCATGATTATAAGGATATATAGGATATATAAAAATAGATAAAATGGATTGATAGTATTTTATAGTATTTGAAAATTCGAGAAGAATCCATGGTTGGATAAACAATGTATATTCTTGAATGTTTGGGATGAAAGTTGCCGGAATACATTATACAATCAATGCTACATTAAGGTCTCAGTTCGAAAATAATTAATATTGACATCAATCAGAATTTCAATATTATTTCACTATGAGTAGTGAATGATTATGAGTTTTTAACTATAGATCATGGTTATCGATCTCTAATTGAGTATACAACATAGTGTGAGAATCGGGTGAACGTATCCCCATATCTCATTTATAATTATCATCAAATTTTTTAGAGATTGGAAATGAGTTTACGTGAGATATTATTTCTATATTGAATCTTATGGTCCTACTCACAAATGTAGAGTTTATGGATGTGGTACTTATGGATGTGGAAGACATAGCTAGCAAAAGAATACTCTTTGGAGCATCAATGATATCATAAGATTTCAATATTTTTGACTTTGGTCTGAAAATTATGTGAGGATACCTATATTGAGGTGGTAGTAAGAGTGAATAATAGACACCAAGGTAGAATCTGGTGGTCTATTACCATTGTAGTGAAAAATCAGGATAAAAAACTAATTATAATATTGTACATTTGGTGTGTCACATTTTTTCGAAATATTGTCATATTAATTTTTTTTGTGGGAGAGTTTACATGGGAAGTATAATAGGATCCACCATCACCAAGGTATCTCATTGAAGACATGATAACGTAAAATGGGTGGGATCTCAACCTAAGGTCCTTTTCACCAGCCCATGGTGATAGGGAATTCACATCAGGAATTGTGAATAGATTATTTAGGAAATGTTATTGGTAAACACTTGTTGGTATTTTATTAGGTGATAGTATATCTATATAGGAATGTAGGACACTTATATCTAATCCAAGACCCCCAATCATTATATGAGATGGGAATGGTGTATGTCCTAGAGATTATAACACTACAAAGAGTTCTATCTAGTAACATATTTGACAGGATCCTTTATGTTATATTAAAATTTTATCAAGTCATGTGGAATGATTTGGGAAATAATTTATAGGGGAGTACATAATATCATCCATATACCAATAGTCATTTAAAGGGGATGATTTAGATCTTTGGGGATATTCATTGGGAATGCGTCATGGACTTCGACAGAGTATGGGATAAGAACCCATACTTATTATATATCATTTACAATACCATTTTCCAATAATTTATTTAGATAAAACCTATTGGGGATCTATATGGATGGCTTAGCCTCTCATCACTTTGTTTGATAAAGGAAAGTGAGGAAAATGTTATCAGGATGAGTATGAAATTTGATATCTCTATGAGAGGGATGTTAAATAAGAAGTTGTTTTTACCACTCTATGTATGTATTGATAATATATTAACTAAAGGTGATTTTATTTTGAATTAATTATTAGAGAGTGGGTTATCTTTGATATGACACCATACTTGGGGAATTATTTTTTATGGTTGACATTAAATCTTTCACTGATGTTTTGGGGACTATTTAAGATCATAAAATGTACAGATGAAGTTGATTCTTGACTACCCCTTCCTCCACATTATTGAGGAATGCATGATGCGATCCACAGTTCTCCGAATCAATGTTACATGGTCCATCTATATCACTTAATAAACTATGAGTAAAATTGGTTAGAACTATATACATATTTATTTTGCGTACCACTCATTTTAGATTTTAGATTAGAGACAGAAGGTGTGGTCTAGGAATATGGGGCCACTTCATTGAGTATTTTCATAGTATTCTCAGATCTGAGAGGTGATTTGGAAGAGGGAGTTTTTAATTCAAGCTCAATGTCATTATATTTACCAGAAGAATCTCTATATATTCTTCTCAAGGATGATAATAAATTATAAAGAAAACTTATATGGCCTTATATATTTTTCTCTAATATGTTATTGAATTTTTCAATCTTATCATTTTTTTTTGGTTGATACATGCATGGGTGGAACCTTGGGGGATTTTTATAATTTCATGGTTTTTATAGAGACAATTATATTCCACACAATATATGATATAGTCAGGGCTCAAGGTTTGATGGTCACAAGTGAGCAAATAAGAAAGGAAAAAAGGCTCGGTGCGGTTGTGTCCCTCTACATGGAGTGCTGGATTAAGACATGTGGGTCGTATCCATAAAAATATCTCAATGCATGTTATAAAAGATATAGTGAGGAAAATAACTATGTATTTTATAACCACACATGGTGGGCCACATTTTATCTCAGAGTTTTCATAGAAACCACAGTCATGTTGGATGTTTTGGTGATAGTTAGGATGGAAATAAAATTAAAAAACTATTTATTCTTCATAGATCCGGACCACTTAAAAAAGTAAAAAATTTGTGTCAAGTTATTATGATTATTTAATTTTATGGTATTGAATTTTTCTCCCATTAATAAGGCCAACCATCTTCTTTAAATCCTCCCTTTGATCTTGATTAATTTCTTACCACTTTCAGAACAACCAACTATGGCATGGTCTACCCTTCTTATATTGAGGTTTCTACTTTGGATAGATTCCATTATTCTATACCCTCTATGTGTGACCCTACAATAAGATCATCCCGTGGAAGATTTATGTTTCTCTACTTGAATCAAAACAATTGGAACCTCAACTATTTTATATTATTCATCAGTCCTTGAGTGAGGGATTTATCATTCCACAAGTGGACTTGAATTATGTTTTTGAAAATGTTAAATGTTTGGAATATTTTAGTTCCTAACTATGGATTTTTATTTATTAATTACTATTCTAGAACCATTACATGTTATATTGGAATCGGTTCTAGGAATTCATGGTTTCAAGTTTGTTTTAGTTAGTGTGTGAGCATGTTTCAGGATATGACATTCGTGGGGAATCATGACTTTGACATTTAAACTCTTGAGGTGGGAAATTAGATTCCATATAGAGTTCAAGATATGTATTTTAGGTTGATATGTATTTTTAATATTTTAGGTAATGTTTCATTATTTACCAAATGTTTTTGTGTAGAACGTGAGGCCAATGTTTAATTTTCTATATCATGTGTGTGTCTTGCTATTTTTATCAATGCTCACAATGCTATACCTATGAATATATGTGACTGATGAAATGACCCTATTTCCATGTGTTGTATTTTGTATAATCTATGTTGTTTTTATCTTTTCACGGTACCAATGTGATAGGTGGTATTATAGTATATTTGATACCCTAAAGATTGAAGCTATTCATACTATTCAGGTGAATTGATGAAAATGTAGAGATACATGATGGGGTATGATGTCTTCATGTGGCATGGCCTAAGGATATTGTGGACTTCTGATGTATGAAATGATATGTGATAGTGGTTAAGGATGTTATCATGTGATCTAACCCAAGAGATAGAAACATGGAATAATGGCTTATTGTGGTCAAACATGGAGGTCTAGGGCATGTATTGAAACTAAGTGGCCTAATAGATGGACCCATAAGAAGCCTTATTGTTTTTCCCCTGATAATATATAGGTATTTCTCTATATATATAATTTTTACAAAAAAAATAGATATCCATATGATATGTCACTAATGTAGTTACAGTCAGGGTTCCTAGAAACATGGTTAGCACAATGACGCTTGACATAAAATTGTTTTATTATGATCACCATTATATTATTATTATACAATACAGTTATATAAATGATAACTCATGTGAATTATGCATTAGTGGTTTCCTACTAGGTTTATTCTCACACTATGAATAAGAATATTTATGTATGGGAAAATTTTATTATTAGTGATCCAGTGAAGGGTAAGGGCCTTGTGACTAGGAGAAAAGGTAATAGATGGTTGGACTCTGAGGTGTGGATGGGACATACTCTATAATACTAGTTCTGCCTTTATTTACATATCATTTATTAATACTTGTTTTGACATTCCACCTTTGGGGTCCCTTAATTACTTTTTTATGACATGACAAGAAAAATATTACAAGATTCATTCATGTTATTCTTCTACTGTGATATTTGTTTTATTACGACTATTTTTCATTTTCACTACATTTGTAATGATTACTAACAGTATAGTATACATACTTTAAATTGTATCATCATAACAATTCAAAAACTTCTTTTCAATGAATAGTAACATATGAGGTATTATACCAACACAACTCAGGTTTAATTCTGTTAATATAGGTTTGGGTGTCACATTATAGTATTCCAAAGGATAAAAAATAAATGATTATACTATAAATGTTATATGTGAGAGTCACATTATACAATAAAAATAATTTTGGGCATTTTATTGAAAAAATATAATGTAAATAGTTACATTTTTATCAAATTATCTCAAAGATGTGTTTGATGGAAACATTAAAATATGATTATGATGATGATTAACATACAAATATTATATGTCAACAAAAACAATATGAACATTTAAACACTGGATATTGTGATTAAGGTAATTTTAATAGTTTGTTCAAAAATTCTAATATAAGGATTATGAATCTATACTCAATATTATAAAAATAATAATTCTTTATAGATTATACTCCTTTGAGGTATTTAGTGGGATTTTATAATTATATGGTCACATATATATATGTCATCATAATTATATAGAGATGTAATATGTTTAACAAAAACCTAAAATTATAGAAAACATAACTCTCCTATGATAATTTTTATATGGGATAAAATTAGATTAATGATTAAGCACTTTTTTTAAGTATTTATATACGAGTATTATGATACAAAATGTATCATAATATATTATAGTAGTCTCATGTATATTATTATTCCATGTTGGTTGTTTATAATTGTGAACTAAAAATCTAATGAACTATTCAAAATATGAAGTTGTGTTTTCCATAATTGATATTCTTTATAGATTATTATAGTTTAAAAAGAAATGATAATGTTATCGTGGTTATGAATTCATATAGAGATATGAAATAAGATCTTGATACATGTAAAATGTTTTCTGTGACATATAACTCAACAAGAATAACCCATTGAGTGAATGTTTTCATACATAATAAATTTGGTACAATTAGAGAGAATGTTTCATATTAAATACCTATAGCTGAGGTCTAATGTGATATAATAATGAATAGCATTCATACATTGATACCATAATTCTGATAGTCTTGAGGTTGTGCTAATCTGGGGTTTGGGGTATGTTTTCAATCATGTATTCAGTAGAGGCACAACAAATATTTCATATGTCATAACATATGATGATTTTGAAATCAGGTCCCCAAATTAAAATATATTAAATTAATGAATAATCATAACATGGTATGTGGCATGTGATATAATTAACTATTAGTATGAGAGGTTTGTGATGTAATAATCTACTAAAATAAAATACATGTGATGTGTTCATCCATCTGACTAGTATATACATATATAAATGAAAACCTATAATTATTTATATTGGATTAATATAATATATATGGAATGGTTAAAAAATTATTTGGAAAATAAAGTTATATGATTATACAAATCCATATATTTCATAATAGGAGTACACATGTA
The DNA here is from genome assembly GCA_963277665.1 of Viscum album. Classification (NCBI taxonomy): domain Eukaryota; kingdom Viridiplantae; phylum Streptophyta; class Magnoliopsida; order Santalales; family Viscaceae; genus Viscum; species Viscum album. The sequence goes on from OY728159.1 coordinate 776,368,034, forward strand.
TTTAGATTAATGTGACTCATAAAGATAATTGTAGATTTAATCAGATCTTGAGTAGTACTAATGAGTTACAAGAATATACTCTCATCTGAAATTTATGGTATAGCGAATTCATAATTATTTTTATTGCTAAAGAGACTCATGGGGCCACAATTTAAGGTTGGTTTAATAGAGATTATGTTTTATATAGTCTAAAAAAATACCCAAAAATATTTCCTAGGTTATAAAAAAATTATTTTTGGATAGATATTCCCAGTGTATTTAATATGATATGTGAGATGGTGAAAATGATGATAGCCATCTAAAATTATTATATATATATCTATTGATTGGATATGGTTTTATAAGTAATTTTACATGATGCGATATAAGCTAAAATACTTTTAAATCTTTATGTCTTTTTTGCTCTAAGGGGATTGATAGAGACATTCCCTAAATATATTTTATTTTTTATATTGACCAATATCATAGTGTAAAATAAGGGTATGTTGTATTGAAATGAATACATAAATTCAAGTAGTATTTTATTCCATGTAATTGTATATCGTAATGGGGGATATTGTAAAATGTCAAATTTACCATAACTATATAACATGTCATGATAAAATTTTAACATAAAATTTTTAAGAGATAATATTATAAAATGATTTACATGGTATTCAAATGTAAAACATAAATTGATTGTGTTTATTAAATTAATGGATATCATATATTATGTTTGACATATGAAGAATAAAATGAAGTATTCAAATGGTAAATTATATATCTTAAGGATTACAAATAGTTTTTAAGTATGAAATTAACCTAAAATATGAGAAACATACAAGTAAATTCATTATGGTTCGATGAGAATACCTGTGGACAATATAAATTATTTAGTGATCATATTTTTTTATTTAATTTTCTGTTTGTCTAACATTGATTCTCACTACACCAAAGATCTCTACTATTTTCCATTAAATCTAGAGTAAATATTATATATTTTTCATAAAAATTTTTTTACACAAATGTTAAGTTATTCGTTATTTCATGGACACTGTAGGATAAAATAACACCTTTTTATGCTTCTATGTGATCTTCATCCAATGCATGTCTAAAAACAAGAGTCTTTTCAATATTCTGAAAAAATTTTCTTTATTTTATATATTCATTATTTCTATTTCAATGCTTATATTGTCATGGATTATGGTTTCTTATTTATTTAACAACATGATTAATTTTTAGTTGACCTTAAAAAACATAACATTGATCCCAATAGAAATTCTATAATCCATAATTTCTAAAAAAGGATTCTAAGGGAATATATAATTTGTTGTTTTTATGTGCTAAACTATTTTATTATTCTAATATCTCCAGGACCTATTTCTTATTTTATTTTAGTTTATAATTAAATAACTTCCAAATAATATAATTATACATTTTAATTATGATAATATAAAAAAAATAAATTTATATTTCTAAACATCTATTTATTTCGGAATGATTATGTTAGGGTAGGTTTGATAATCATTGTTGATAATGAAATAAAATTAACATCAAAAATAATAATGATAGAGTAAAAAAGGTATAATGTGAAATAAATAAAAAAATAATGTTTTTTATGGTAGAATTAAAATTGTACTCATTGTTAAAATAACAAAAAATGTTAATCAAAATTATATAAACATTCATGTTATGGATTTTTTCCATGTAAATAAATTTTTTAAATTCCAAATAAAGTACATAGTTTATTAATAATAGTTAATAAATTTCACTTTAAATATATTAATTATTATTGAAATTATTTTATTATGAGCATGGAAAGATTATAGATACCTCCATAGTGAAACAAGCATGGAACAATTGAATCAACTAATATTTGAAGATCAAAATAAACTCATATAGTTAAATAAAAATTAAAGGAATATAATTGAGTAATAATAATGATAATAAATATAAATTATGTTGTTAAATAGATGATTAGTGAGTCTATGTTGATTATATGTGGAGTTATATTATGTTTAAAAAATTTGAGAGTAGAGGTATGGGGATTAATTTCTCAATATCCTTTCATTAATACATGTTCAATATTATCCACCAATATTTTTTGTGATATATTTACATATTTGTTTATAAATTTTAACATACATTACGTTTAATTAATCATATTTACAATTTGATTTCATCTTTACCATTTCACTGAATCCTTATTCTTACATTTCAAAAGTCATAGGGTATTTTTGACTAAATAATATTTTATTGAGTTATGTTTTCCCTTAAATACTTCAATTTTTATAATATTGATATATTTTATAGATTCATATTCTTATATTTAATTTTTTATTTTTTTCTGGGTATTTAAATTTCCATCTCATATTATCATATTTACATGATTATTTCTGAATACAATATAACGTTATAAGTGGTTTCTCTGCACATTGTATCTCTTCTGGACTCAAATATTTAATTATACATAAAAGGTACAATAGGCATGAAAGCTCACTCATAATGAAATTTATTAAAAAAATTAATGATGATAGATAATGGAAAATGAAAATGGATGGGGTAAAATTAAGACATGACCTCCTCTATAAAATGAAGCCTGAAAATCATGAGAAGGTCCATAATCATGTTTAAAGTCCTCAACATCAGTAGAAATTTCTCATTCAAACAATGAGTTATTTTGATTTAACTCCACATAATACATCTCCCTGATTTTTTATGCTCCATATTGAGCCCTTTAGATGAAGACATTGTTTACAAATTTCGGACCCATACTCTCCAACTAACCCAATTACCTCATCCATTCCCTATAACAAGATTTTTTGGATACCGGCCTCACTGTCATGTTTTAGTTTATTTCCATGCCCCTCCCTAATGTTCTATATCCAAATCATAAATGCCTTTATCCATGGGGACATACTAAGACCCTTCATCCCTTTGATGATGTGGATAGGTAACTTGTACCAAATCCCCAACTAGTTGATCATCAAGTTTTTTATCTTCTGCAACGTCAATAGAATGATAATCCACTGCTTCCATAGTATATCCACTATGAGCTGCGGGTTGTTTCCCCCCAAGACAATCAACATCATCCTTGATATTTTAAGACTAGTATTAGAAACCATAAATTTTTTATTCAATCCAAGATAAAGAACATATCTAAATGATCTGTAATCATTATGTCGGGACATAGTCTGTTGAGCATGAAAGTGAACCTGATCGGTCCCAACAACATCAACAACATCAGACGAGGTTTTAAAAATACCATCATAATCAAACATTGACATTACAAGGTTTCCCTCAGTTAAATTATTTTCTTTTCCATTCCTCAAGCATTCTTTTAGAATTCCTTGGTAAAATAACCCTTGGAACCACATTTCTCATAAAGTGTATTCTTTGTACATGGCTCCAGAGAGATTCCAGCAGCCAAGTAGTCTACACAAAATGATGTCCCCTTCTTTATATATCATTTTATCTTTATGTTTTTCTTCCTTATATATATATATTCATTATCATATATATATATATAAATTTATTTAATATGTTATTATTTAAATTAATATTGTTTTATTTTCTCCATTCATTAAATTTATTTTTATTAATTTCAATTTTATTTTATATATTATAAAAATGTTATTTTTATTTAGTCCAAATATTCAAAAAAATTATCTCCCTTTCCTATCAAGATCAAATTTTTATTATTTAATTTTTATTTTTTTTTCAAAATAATTTTAATGGTTAAAAATATTATCTCAATAAAAAATTCATTCTTTTATAACTTTTCATGGACATTATATTAACCTTATTTTAGAATATTTATTTTCTGTGTAAAAATAATGAATCAATTTCATGAATATTCTATACTTTCTTAATATCCATTTAAATATTTTCTTCTAGGTCAATACTATTTAAAATTTCCCAATTTTAATATTCTGTATGTTATATCCCCTATCATTTTACTCAGTTATAATCAATTTCAATGCTAATAAAACCCATAGATTTTTTGTCCTAATTATTATCTATCCATAGTGTTGTGTAAAATAAATCCATATTAAAGGAATTTATTATCATGAAATTTTCATTTCATTATGAAATATTATGTGTAAAGATAAAAATTATGTGAATATATATCATTATGATCTATGTTTTATTATTACATAAGCTTCTATACTTTGATTGATGGGTATTTAACATGAAATTAATTCAGTTTAATTAACTAGAACATATATTTGAAATAAATGTTTTACCATTATTATAATGTATTTGAATAACCTACAATTCATTATTCTTATTGAATGGTATTTACCTAGAAATAAACTTTTTAAATTTTATATGATTTTTATACCTTATGAATGTTTTTATATAACTTGTTTTATTTTTATAGATAAATAATTATTTTATTTCTAATTGGTCGATGTTTTTTATTTTCATTTGTAAAGTGCATATATTGATACAATATAATATAACATGCGATTCAAAAAAAATTGAATGAATTGAGTGATCCCAATCAACATATTTATGATGGTATTGGAAGTTAAAATTGAAATATTCTTTTGATATTCTATGATTATGTGTTTTGCATATGATTATGTTAAAAAAAATTATTATATTGTTCATTGTTCTTCTGTAATTCCAAATTTATATTTTATTCCAAAATATTATATCATTATATATTCTTACATCTATCCATACCTTTATATTATGAATCATTTTTATGCTTAAATAGTTACCATTTTAATGGGTGTGATTTTATAATACTACTTTCATATACAATAATTATTTTATCAAACCTATATTTTTGTTTTATACTTAGATTTTTATGAATATAACCACATTATCCAATGATTCTATTATTTATATCAACTATTATTTTTCTATACATTGATTTTGATCTCATCCTTTTTCTTATATTTCTCCATTTACCAGTGATATCATATGAGTTGAATCATTTTGGATGGAATCATTTTTAAGGAATTTCTAGAGAAGATGTAGCAGTTTTAATGTAAAATAATATAGATATGTAGGAAATATCCAAAGCCACTAACCCATTGGTATCAGTCAGCCTATTTAAATCATTTATTGTTAGATAAAAAATAATTGAACTTTCATTATTGAAATTATATTATGTGTGTAAAATAAATATTTTTACCACTATATTTCAACGTTCTCATTAGTGGGTTATTTAGTTGTTATTCGAGTGGGAATTTCATATTTTATACGATTTGGTTAAGATAAGTAAGAGGATTAAACAATAATAAATATATATTAATCCAAAATTAAAAATGTTTAGTATATATTATAATTAAATATTAATGATTTCTGAATTATTACTCTAATTTTATATTATTTCAACAGGGTTAAAAAATAATGATTTTGATTTTTTAAAATAGAATGTAACATTATAATAAAATTGATGCTAGGAGAGGTGATCCATGGGAGCTGGATGCATTGATCTACAATGTGTACACCATAAAAAAGGTTTATGGGTGGAATGTTATAGAGGGTCGCATGGAATAGTGTGACATTTCTTCAAGTAGGTGATAGCTGGTGGGATTCCATCTGCGGGCCTTTGGATGTAGGGTGGAAAATGGTAACAACCTCATGATTCGATTATCAAGGATAACTAGCAGCAATCAAGTGATAAATAATGGTATTGTGATAGTGATAATATGGATTGGAGATGTACATGGTATGGAAACATGTGTTGGTCTAAGGACAATAAAATGGCTATAGTATAGAGGTAGGTGCATATGTATGAAATTTTGTTTCTCGTGTAATGAGAAATCCTTGTGTTGTGCCTAGTGGTTGCACATGTGAACATGGTGAGAATACCATGAAATGGTCTTATCGGCATGTCCTATTATCACATGGGTTGAAGTATCATGAGAATATCATCATAGCTAGTGGTAGATGGTGATGGTTTGAGAATCTCAGGTGATTTTTTATGGCTTGGGATGTCGGTGGGGTATGAACCTCATACCAACTGTCAGTGGTATGGAATGCTGACAGGAGTGATGGCCTCTATTTGTTTTGGCTATCAGTGTTGTGGGATGTTGATGAGTTTAAGGAACCTATTTTATGATGAATTTTTCAAGCACATAATATGCACAAGTGTAAATGTTGTGGGCATAATAGCATCTATACAGTGGAGTTTGATTAAAAAATTATGATGACATATGGCTTCAGATGTTCAAGGGTATTCACGGGAGGTAGGCTCATGGTGTGTTAATTGGATCCTACAATGGGGTTATGTTCCAGATTCAAGCTGAAAATTCAATATTATTATTTTTAGATATGGGATGTGCATTAATTGGGGTCCTAAAGCCTCAATATTCTTGGGACTCTGATTTGGTGGTACTTATTTTTTCACATTCATTGTATTTTCATTCTTGATATTAATATTTTCTAAAATAAATTTGGAGACTGGGCATAATTGACATATTTACCATTCTAGTAAATAATTATATTTAGAAAGAATAGATGAGGTAATTTAAAATATCAACATATGTTCTTTTTATAAAAGAAATTATGAATATCCTAGTAATTTTCAAGAGAGTTACATTGTATTCTCAAAATTTATTCTGTCCAGAGTAATATTTATTCTATAGATACCCTCACCAGTTATCATTAAAAATGAATGTTAAAATATCAATAAAGAACTTTTAAAAAATGGGTGAATGTAAAATGTTAGGATTTAGTATAGATTTTCATTAATTAAATTACATGTCCATCATAAAAATTTATGATTTCATTTCTTTAGAGATTATTGGACTCCTGTATATAATGAATTATAAATAATAAATACCTAAAACAGAAACTAGTTTATATTATTAAGGTATACTATTATAACATAAAATGAAAAAAAATAATACATGAGAATCACTATAATAATTCAATAACTACTTATAAATAAAAAGACTGCATGCAATAAGTATTCATATAAGGGTCTCCCATGAAAATCATATGTCAGGTAAAACTATAGAAATAATGAAAAACATTATAAATAAAATAGATACATTTAGAAATAAATTAATGTATATTATTAGTGATTTTTAGAATATTATAGGAAGTTATATATATATATATATATATGGGTGTGTGTGTGTGTTTGTGTAAAAATGTTGTTGGATATTTGGTTGTTTGGTATATATCCATTGGGTATAAATATCTACAAAATTTGTATTAATTTTTTTAAAATTTCATGTAACCTGTATGTAAAAGTGAGTAATTTATTATAAATAATATATTAGATATATAATCAGAATAAAATTAATAAGTGTTAAATATATTAAAATGATTATAATTCATTGTTAAACTAATTCTGTATACTTAAAATTAGGTTTATTATTATATGTTATTTATTTTATTTTAAAAATATTTTTTTTTGTAAAGAATGATATTAATAAAATTTTATGTTTATATACAAAAAAATAAAATATGATTCATAAAATGATTAGTAATTGATTAGAAATAAGGATAACATCCTTTAATGTTTACAAATATATTTTTAGAAAAACATTATTCTACATTATGATATTTTATTAAAAGTTATATTTTTACACTTTTGGATATTATATTTAACAAAAAAAATTAAAAAAATTTAGTCAACACATGAACATTAAACATAAGGGTATTTAGTAAATAATTTTTTTTGATGTCATGTTATTTGTGATGGAATAGGTACCCATTAAAAATAATCTAAAACCTCATGTTATTTTCAATGGAATCATATACACATAAAAATAAACGTTAAATTTTCTTTGGTATTTGTGATGGGAAATATGTCCAATTATTAATTTTTTTGGTTGAAATGCTCACCATATTATAGGAAAAATCAATTAATGTAAAAATCTGGATTTCTATCCTAAATAAATTTATTTAAGATAGGATCCTATACTATTTTAAATACTTGTGAATCTAAAATAAATAGTAATATTCTTCAAATAATACTATTAGCAATGGAATGGGGATTTCCATCACAAATACTCAGCCGTCAGAGTTAATAAATTCTATTTATAGTGGGGTAACATTTTTTTTTGGATTTGGACATCCTTTACAAACCATAACTATTTACGGTGTGAACTATTTGTGATAGAACCTTCCACAAATTCTATTAATAGCGACATAAATCCCATTAGAAATAATCTATCCTATATAAGACCCAATAGAATCATTCTTCTGTTAAAATTCTTGACAATATCTTCTTATTTCTCTATGATTTATCCCTGTAAAAATCTTATTTTTTATAGGATCATTTTCAGGATCACGTCACAATTTTTATTCCTGTAATGAATCATTTTTTGATGTATTCATTTTTAAATTTAAATTGACAATTTATTTAATTTTCCATATTTGGAATAAATATAAATATTTAATGGAAAAAATGAATAACTATTATTAATTTATTGTAATTATAAATAAGTTGTAAAAATTAATAAAATTTAGGAATAATTAGTATTAATTATTATTAATTATTATCAATTAGTTGTAATTAGTTTCAATTAGAAGAGTTTAGTAGTAATTGATATTAATTATCGATAATTAGAAACAATTTTTAATAATTTATAATAATAACCATTAATTAATAATAATTACCAATATTTGGTAAACAAATACAAAAAATGTACATAATATGTAATAATCAACTGTAAATTGTATAAATTGGTAATAATTATCCATAATTGTTTATAATAATCAATAATTAAATAAACTAGTAATGGTTACATATCATTAGTATTATTTAGTAAAAATTATGGAAAATTAGTAATAATTACCAATTATTCGAAAAAACTGCTAATGATTTACAATAATTTGCAATAAATTGTAATAATTATAGATAAATATTAAAAAATAGTTATAATTAATAATAATTTCCAATATTTTTAATAAATAATATTAATTAAATATAATAACAAATAATTAGAAATATTTACCAATAAATAATAATAATTATTAACAATTACTGATAAATATAATTAATAGGCCATAATTTTTAATAATTACTTATAATTACAAATAATTATAAGTAACTAGTTATAATTATCAATAATTTGTAATAACTACTGATAAATATTAATAATTAGAATTAATTACTAATATCTAATAATAATTTCTGATAAAATGTTAAAATTTTACAGATAATTAGTACTAATTTTTACAATTAGAAATAATTACTGATAAATAATATGTAATTATTAAAAAAATACCAATAATTAAAAATAATTACCAAAAAAATTAATATTATGTCATAATAATAATTAATTAGTACTAATTACCATTTAATAATAAAATTTTAACAATTAGTATGAATTTATAATAAATAGTATATAATTAGTAATAGTTATCGATAAATATTCAATAATTATTAATCAATAAAAATTTATTATTTATAAATGAAAGTAATTAGAAATACATAGTGGTAATTAGTAGTAATTATCAATAAATAAATATAAATAGTAAATAATTACTAATAATTATAATTAATTAGAAATAAATTATATTAATTACAAAAAAATAATTAATAATTCTAAATAATCACCTAGAATTAGTAATATTTTGTTTTATTTATCAATAATTAGTAAAAAGAAATGATAAATAGTTCTAATTTGTAATAATTAGTAGTAATTACTAATAATTGGTTGTAATTTTCCGTGTTAAATAAGTCTATCCATAAATAGATGTTCCTGAATTTTTCAAAATGAGATACCAAAATGTAAACAATTGAGTGGGAGGGGTAAAATCAAAGGGACATTACCTCATCCGAAAAAAATAAATAGTAATATTTTAGATCCTAAAATGAAAGATTATTTTCATAGTTTTTTTAATCATCACCAGTTTTATCTAACTCCCATGTGAGCATAGCCTTTGATTCCATGTAAGCTTATCTAGAGGAAATATTCCTTGCCAAGAAAAAATAATCATTGTGTGGATTTTTTTATAGAAAAATGAGATCTTTCCAACAAAATAAAGATCACTATATTAGAAAAACAAATTCCCAAGTCTGAAAGTTAATGTTTTAAAAAACCCCTCCAGAAAAAAGGATGTAGATCATCTGGAATATGATCAACCAAATGAGAATAATTACCATTGACACTATTTTCACCTAGTCCATCTTCCAACACATTTTCCTCTCTATACACATGAGTAACGAAGGGGTATTTTGTGTATAGAGAATCCAAACATCTAGTCCAGTGGTTAGTGAACATCCTAGAGAGATGCAAAGCCCTAGTTCGAATAACATAGACTACAACCATGTAGTCACATTTAATACAAATATTTTTACAACCCCTACAATTCGCTAGCTCCACCGTCATGATGACACCAAACATTTCGACTTATAGGATAGAGGAAATACCACATGATCCATAGGTGCATCCAAGAACATATCTATGAAGATCTCTAAAGACATCACCAAATCCCAAGGGACTTGGATTGCTCCATGAAGCACTATCAGGGTTGATTTTAATCCACCCATGAAAATGGACCTGCCATAAGACATACATTATACCACGTAGAAGACAAAAATTTCCTTTCATCCAGATCTGATTGACCAACGATAAATCGTGTATTGAGTTTGAGAAAAAAAAACACTTTTGGGAATTTCCACCTCACAAAAAGCTGTAAGAATTTCCACAAGAATATCACCAAACTGAAGGCACTACAATTCCTATATGAACTTGTTTCTTTATGTATATATTCAGTGGAAAACCACCTCAGTAGCAACATGAATAAATACCCAGAGCTACGGTGACTGATTCAAAATTCTCCAACTATTTATGAAGTCTCCAATTGTGTTGAAGTGATGTGTTCGAACATCAAACATGTCATAAAATTCTCTCCACATCGCCGAGGTTGTGGAATATCTATGAAAGACTGGGTAAACATCTTACCTATGCTGAAATCACAAACCACAAATAGAGGAAAGAGATTTACCACATGCCTGTATGAAAACATCGGTTGATAATATTTTCTGAGCCAACCACCAAGTAATAATAGAATGAGATGGCCCTAAAAACTTCATCTTCAAGTTCCACATCTATTTTAAATAAATTGAGCATCCAATGAAGTGATTATAATACCTACTAGAGGTGATAATTACACTAAAAGTGGGTTCCCAATCCCAAAAATCACCCATAAAGGACAAACGATATTCATCAATATTCGAAGTGATATGATCTGGAAGGTTATACATGCTACCAAGTTATTCTTTGATCGACAAATGAAAATCTAGATTTGAGTCCTCCTCCATAGCCAAGTCAATCAGATGATTCCCATTCCAATTATATTTCCAAATGTTAAGATAGGAATCCTTGGAAATAATAAATAAAGAGTCTAAATGAATTTTTGAAATACTATTCATTAAGGCAGGACACACTGAGGAGTTAACATAGTTAATGTTTCTTGCATTAAGCCTATAAATAAACCCGTCTTGAAGAAAACTAGTAGACACAGATAAATTTTCATAAGCCTCCATATAAACCTGGCATGCAAAGAGTCATTAAAACCCCCTAGATTTTTGATTCCCAAACCACCCCCATCACGAGGTTTGCGTAAAACATTCCATGGAACCATTTCCATCCTTCTTTACAATATACTGCCACTCCAAATAAAAATCTTAATATAAGTATTGATACTCTTGATTAAAGAAATCATTCATTTATACACAATGAAATTGTAAACAAATATAGAGATGATAATTGATTTTAAAAGGCAAACTTGACTAGGCATTGATAAATATTTTCCCTTCTATTTGTAACAACATCCTTAAATAAGGAAACCCCCACCCCAATACTAAGAGGATTGAGATGACTGGATGAGGTGTCCATTGATTTCCCTTTATTCATTTTCATCACTGATATGTTACTCCATTTTATAGAAATTACTATAATGGAATGTTCTCTACAATGAAAAACTAGAAAACCATATATTTGGTCTATATAACAGAATGAATCCCCTACCCATGTTTCTGAGTCTTATCAATTTCATTATGATTCTCACTTTGTATATTATTCAAAACAGTGATTAACAATGAAAATAGATTTATAATTATCTGAATTCAAACACTTCTTAGAATAACCATGTTCGAGCAATGCACATTGCGAGTTCATGTCGACAGAAAAATAAGATTCATCATTTGGGATTTCCCTTTTCCATTGCATTTCATTAGAACAAGAGAGACCAACATGGAAGAAATCATTATTTACATTATGTCTAGCATTTCCATTTTCACTTTATTTGTAAGTTAGTTCATCATAATGCCTTTTCCCTTACTTGTACGCAACATTTAACAATTCTATGTCCACTATGCGAGCATTAATAACAGATCGTGTTCATAGGGGGATTCTCATTTAATTTTCCAATCATCTTTCAAATGGTACAAAAATTAGGCTGCTTCTCATATATGATTTTGAGACCAGGATCCTCATTCCATACCAAGATAATAAATTTTTTAGTTAGAATAGATTAAATATATACCTAAAAAGGAATTCATTAAATGTATCATAGAAGATAATCCTATGTAACCTTGTCCATCTTGATGTGTACAAAAATCACTAAGGCAATGTCGAACTATATCCTTTTATACCAAATAGAATATGAAAATATCCACATCAAATTGGAAGGCTTCTCCAGTCCTTAAAGACCCAATTTATCACAAGTCATTGATGAAGGTCATACATCGTCCATTAGTACAATATGGAAGGTATGAAAAACCTAGAAATGATTGAAATCATACAATTTTTAATCCTTTCAAAAATCAAATTATGATTCCAAAGAATGTGGGATGTCAATTTCCATCTAGTTACATGATCCGAGACCCCGTTTTTGAGAGAAGAAAGATGCCTTTAATTTCTATTTTCCTTAGTGACAAAATTTCTCAAGGATGAGGAAAATGTCCCCCTTGAAGAAAATGGATTTTTAACTAGGCCAGTGAAGATTCCACCCTCTTGAGGATCATTTTTGATATTTGTGGGAAAGCTATGGCATATTCGAAACCCTAGTCCCCAGAATTTCCACGGACTCACAGTGAGAGCTCCACCCTAACCTCCAAATGTGATTAGTAGTTATTAGTAATGATTACCAATATATAGTAAAAAATACCGATAATGAGTAGTAATTAATAAAAAAATGTATTAATTACAAATAAATACAAAATAATGTGTACAAATTTGTAATAATTAGTAATAATTACTTATTGTTTCAAATAATTAATAATATAGATAATTAATAATAAAAAATACTGATTATATATAATTATTAGTAATTTATATTAATTAATAATAATTACATATAATTAGAAAATAATTACCAATATTTAGTAATATCATGCTATAATAAGATATTATTAGTCATAATTAGTAATAATTAGTCATAATTAGAAATAATTTGTTTTAATTTTTTTTATTAGTAATAATTTGTAATAATTATTTATATTTGGTAATAATTTGTAATAATTAGAAACAATTAGTATTAAATTTTAATTATACCTGAAAAATAGTAATAGATAGTTATAATTAGAAATAATTACAAATAAATTGTTATTATTACTAATAATTAGTGAATATATAGTAGTAACTAGTAATATTTAGTCATAATAAGTTCTAATTATAGATAATGAGTAATAATAACTAATACATAACAATAAAGAGTAAAAACATTCTATAATAGTAATATTTTATAATAAATACAAATAAATAGTAAATATTAGTAAGTAATTAATAATAAGTAATTATTATTATTAATATCGTGTATTAATTTATGATAATATATTAAAATTCGTACGTAGTCATTCTATTCAATACTATTTTTATGTCGGAAATAGATTATGACATTTACGTGGAATTAATAGTATTTATTGATAGTGAGAAAGAAATATAAGTAATTTGAATTTTTTAAATTTATGTTTTTATATTTTGTAATCCATTCTTTCTATTATATAAATCATAAGAAATATTTAATAAAAATTATAATACTTTGGAATAAGGAAGTAGAAAATTATTTTTTAAGAGATATTCAAGGGATAAATCACCATATAAATCCAAACGGTTCTTGTAAAAATTATATGTATTTTGAGGTGCCAAAAAAATTAATCATTTTCATTATTCAATGAATAATTTGGTTAAAAGGGTCAATTATGTGTCAATATATGAAATGTGATATGACGAGGTTTGAAACATTTGACAATTTTGGGGTTTATAAATTGTGTTTTTCATTTTGGAAATATTTTGTTTTTATATCAAAAAAGTATAGACTGTTTAGGAGAGAATAAAAATAATTTAGTTCCGGATCTACAGAACTTTCAGAATTTTTTACTAATGGTAAGTGGCTATGATTTTTAACAAATAGATACTAAAAATGATAATTCATCATCTAAGTTAGAACCATATCAATATTTGTAGTAGTATAAGTTTTCTAACAACACATTACATGTCAGAAGAAATATAATAAATTTTGAATGTGTTACTATATTAATGTATATTAGGTTAGATAATATAATATAAAATAGTTATTTTGATCAAATGTTTTATTTGGACAAATAATTATTAGGCTGGGAAAATGTGTTTTCGGTATGATTATATGGATGTAAGAGGTTGGTCAATAATTTTTTTCATGGTTACCAAAAGATATATGCATGATAAAATGATTGAATCCTATATTATGGTGAATATGATTCCTTAATTAATTTCCCAAAATATGAAAAATCATTTTATGAAGAAGCACAATAAGAAATTTTCGAATTTGTTCATGTTAAACAGTTGGGAATCTCTTTCTTACAATTAAATTGTATGATTTATTTATATATCTCACTACAACATCATTCGTTACATAGAAAAAATACAATATTTCTATAAATATATGCTTAAATCATCCTGCTATTCATATTTCATAAAAAAATTGAAATGTCCATATGTCTTTTGCTTGAGATTCTCATTATGTGAGCCCACCTCCATGCAAGAATAGAATGCGATGGCCCTGAAAACTACTTATCCATGTTCCACATCTATTTTAAATCAATTGAGCTTCCGATGAAGTGATTATAACACCTATTGGTGGTGAGAATTACACTAAAAGTGGTTTCCCAAGCCCAAAAATCACCCATATAGGACCAAAAATATTCATCCACAATCAATGTGATATGATCCTGAAGGTTATACATGCTACAAAGTTATTCCTTTATCGACAAATCAAAATCCAGATTTGAGCCCTCCTCCACATCCAAGTCAATCAGATGATTCCCAGTCCAATTAGATTTCCAAAATTTAAGAGATGAATCCTTGGAAATAAACAATCGAGAGTCAAAATCAATTTTTAAAAAACTATTCTTGAAGGCAGGCCACACCGAGGAGTTAATATAGTTAATGTTCCAAGCCTTAAGCCTTTAAATGAACCCGTCTTGTAGAAAACTAGTAGCCTCAAATAGCATGTTTATAACCCTACATATAAAACAGACCTGAAAAGACTCATTAAAACCCCACATATTTTTGATGCCCAAATCACCCTCATCCTGAGCTTTGAATACAACATTCCATGTAACCATTTCTTTATTTCTTTATAATATGCTGCAACTCCAAATAAATTTTTTAATTGAAGTATTGATACTCTTGATTAAATCTTTTGGCCATTTATACCCCATAAAAGTGTACACAAACTTGGAGATGACAATTTATTTTTCCAAGAAAACCCGACTGGAAATTGATAAAGATTTTCCCTTATATTTGTAATAACATCCTAAAATAAAGAAACACCTCTCTCTAATACCAGAAGGATTTATATGAGTGCACGAGGTGTCCATTGATTTCCCTTTTTCATTTTCTTTATATGATATGTTACACCATTTTCATGAAATTCATATAAAGGAATGTTTTCTAGAATGAATAAGTGGACAACCATATTTTGGTCTATATAATAGAATGAATCCCCAGACCAAGTTTTTGAGTCTTATAAATTTCATCATGATTCGCACTAAGATACTATTCAAAATAATTATTAACAATCAAAACAGAATTTTAAATATTTTCATTCAAACACCTCTTAGAATAACCATGTTCACGCAAATACCATCATGTGTTCATGTCTACACACAGTGAAGATTCAGTATTATGGATTTCCCCTTTCCATTGAATTTCATTATAACAAGAGATACCAATATGGTAGAAATCATTATTTACATTATGTCTACCATTTCCATTTTTTACATTGTATGTAAGTTAGTGCATCAAAAGGAATTTTACCTTACTTGTATCCAACTTTTATCAAAGATATGTCCACTATGAGAGTAAAAAGAGCATATCTTGTTCATAGGGCGCTTCTCCATTAATTTTCCAATCATCTTTCAAATGGTACAAAAATTAGGCTGCGTCTCTTATATGATTTTGAGGTCAGGATCCTCATTCTATACCGATATAATGAATTTTATAGTTATAAAAGATGAAAGATCTACCTAAAAAGGTATTTGTTAAAAATATCCTAGAATAGAATACTACGTTTCTTTGTCCATCTTTATGGGTACACCAATCACTAAGGAAATGTCGAACTATATCCTTTGGTACCGAATAGAATACGAAAATATCCACATCCCATTGGAATGATTCTCCAGTCATTAAAGACGCAATTTATCACAAGTCATTGATAAAGGTCATCCATCCTCCATTCATAAAATATGGATGGCATGAAGGACCAAGATATAACTAAAATCATACAAAGCTTAATCCTTTCAATAAACCACTTTATTATTCAAAACAATGTGGGATGTCGATCCTCGTCTAGTTACATGATATGAGACCCCATTTTTTGAGAGAAGAAATATTCCTTCAGTTTTCATTTTCCTTAGTGAAAAAATTTCTCAAGGATGAAGAAAATGTATCCCTTGAATAACTTGTCTTTGGAACTAGGCCAGTGAGGATTCCACCCTCTTGATGCTCAAATTTGTTGTTTGTGGGAACATTTTGGCATATTCGAAACTCTAGTCCCTTGAATTTCCATGGATTCACTGTGGGAGATCCACCATGACCTCCAAATGTGATTAGTAGTAATTAGTAATAATTACCAATATATAGTAAAAAATACCAATAATGAGCAATAATTAATAAAAAATAGTCTTAATTACAAATAAATACCAAATAATGAGTAATAATTTGTAACAATTAGTAATAATTAGTTATTGTTTCTAATAATTAATAATAGATATAATTAGTAATAAATAATAATGAATAATGATAATAATTAATAATTTCTAGTAATTAATAATAACTAAAAATAAATAGAAAATAATTACAAATATTTAGTAATAACAAGCTATACTAAGTGAGAAATGGTCTTAATTAATCATAATTAGTCATAATTAGAAATAATTTGTTTTAATTTGTTATTATTAACAATAATTGGTTAAAATTATTTATATTTGTTAAGAATAATTAATAATTATAAAAAATTTGTACTAAATAGTAATAATAACCGGAAAATAGAAATAGATAGTAATAAATAGAAATAATTGCTAATAAATTGTTTTTATTACTAATAATTAGTGAATATTTAGTAATAATTAGTAATATTCAGTCATAATAAGTTTTAGTTAAAGATAATTAGTAATAATTACTAATAGATAACAATAAAGAGTAATAACTTACTATAATAGTAATAATTTGTAATAATTACTAATAAATAGTTAATATTAGTATGTAGTTAATAATAAGTAAGGATTATTATTAATTGATTGTATTAATTTGTGTTAATTTGATAAAAATTAGTATGCAGTCATTCTCTTCACTACTTTTTTTAGTCGGTAATAGTTTATGATATTTAGTTGTAATTAGTAGTATTTATCGATAATGAGAAATAATTATAAGTAATTAGTATTTTTTTTTTAAATTTATGTTTTTATATTCGATCATCCATTCCTTCTATTATATAAATAGTAATTAATATTTAAAAAAATTATAATACTATTGAATAATGAAGTAGAAATTTTTTTTGAAGAGATATTCAATGGATAAATCACCATATAAATCCAAACTATTCTTGTAATAATTCAATGCATATTGAGGTGCCAAAAAAAGTAATCATTTTTGTCAATCAAAGTAGAATTTGGTTTAAAAGTGTAAATTATGTTTCCATATATGAAATGTGATATGGGGAGGTTTGAACCATTTGACAATTTTTGGGTTTATCTATTTTTTTCATTTTGGAAATATTTTGTTATTATATCAAAATAGTGGAAAAAGTATAGGGGATAATACAAATAATTTCATTCCAGATCTACCATACATTCAAAATTTTGTACTCATGGTTAGTGGCTATCCTTTTTAATAAATAGAAACTAAAAGTTATAATTCATCATCTAAGTTAGAACCATATAAAAATTGTTAGTAGTATAAATTTTCTGACAATAGATTATATCTCAGAAGAAATATAATAAATTTTGAAGTTTTTACTATATTAATGGACATTAGGTTAGACAATAGTATATAAAATAGTTAATTTGATCAAATGTTTTATTTGGAGAAATCATTTTTAGGCTCAGAAAATGTGTTTCCTGTAAGTTTTTATAAAAATAAGAGGTTGGTAAATAATTTTGTTTGTGGTTATCAAAAGATATGTGCATGATTAGATGATTGAATCCTACATTATGCGGAATAAGATTCCTCAATTAATATCCCAAAATATGAAAAATCATTTTATGAAGAGGCCCAATAAGGAATGTCAAAAAATTTTCATGTTAAAAAGTTTAGGTATCTATTTCTTACAATTAGATTGTATCAATTATTTTTGTCTCGCATTTCAATATCATTCGTTACATTGAAAAAATAAAATATTTCTATCAATAAATGATTAAATCATCCTTCTAATCATATTTCATAAAAAAATTATCATGTCCATATTTCTTGTGCTTGAGATTCTCATAATGTGGTGAAACCTCTATGCAATAATATAATGATATGGCCTTAAAAAAATATTCTTCATGCTCCACATCTATTTTAAATCAATTGAGCTTCCGATGAAGTGATTATAATACATATTAGACGTGAGAATTCCCTAAAAGCGGGTTCTGAAGCCCAAAAATCACCCATAGAGGTTCAATGATATTCATAAATAATCGAAGTGATATGATCTGGAAGGTTATCCATGCTACCAAGTTATTCTTTGATCGACATGTCAAATCCATTTTTGAGTCTTCTTTCACATCCTAGTCAACCAGTGAATTCCCAATCGAATTAGATTTCCCAAAGATAAGAGAGGAATCCTTGGAAATAAACAATCGAGAGTCAAAATCAATATTTGAAAAACTATTCTTGAAGGCGGGCCACACGGAGGAGTTAACATAATTAAAGATTCCTGCCTTAAGCCTGTAAATGAACCCATCTTGAAGAAAACTAGTAGCCTAAAATATCATTTCTATAAGCCTCCATATAAACCTAGCCTGCAAAGAGTCATTAAAACACCCCAGATTTTTTATGCACAACCACCCTCATCATGAGGATTGCATACAACATTCCATGGAACTATTTCCAACATTCTTTACAATGTGCTTCCACTCAAAAGAAAATTATTATTAGAAGTATTGATACTATTTATTAATTAAATAATCCATTTAAACACCACAAGTCTACCCAAATTTGGAGATGATAATTGATTTTACCAGTCCTACCCAACTGACCATTGATAAAGATTTTCCCTTCAATTTGTAAAAACATCCTTAAATAAGGAAACCCCCTTCCCCAATAATAGAAGGTTTGAGATGATTGGATGATGTGCCCATTGATTTACCTTTGTAATTTTTATCATATGATATGTCACTCCATTTTCTAGAATTTTTTTAAAAGAACGTTCTCTAGAATGAAAAAATAGAAAACAATATTTTTTGTCTATATAGGTAACACCCCTGGATAAGTGAGACATGAAAGGATAATTGTTACTACCCATGTCAACAAGGTGCACAATTTTTTGGGAGATTACCTGTTTAGAACTCCATAGTTAAGCATGCTTGGCTTGGAGGTGTAATCAGGATGGGTGACCTTCTGGGATGTTTCCCAGGGTGTGTGTGAGGGAGGACAAAACATACTGAAATAACATGTGTTGGACTGTGGGGAAAGTCATTATTTTGATAAGATACCTTACTGAGTAATAGCCTATGATGTGTTGGGAGGGAAAAAAAGGCATTACAAGAGACCCATGGGGTTAGATGACATGGTTCACGACCTGGGGAGGTGGGTCATGAAAAATGGTATCAGAGCCAATACCCTGCTGGAAGTGCTTAGGCGCTACCTGGGTTTGAGTCTTGGGGTCCACAACAAGGGGGATTTCCTTATAGGGGTGGATAATGTAACACCCCTGGAAATGTGAGACATAAAAGGCTAAATGTTACTACCCATGTCTACAAGTTTCACCTTTCATTTCAGGAGCCTACCTGATTAAAAATCCATCGTTAAGCATGCTTGGCCTGGAGTAGTGATCCGGATGGGTGAACTTTGTGGACGTTTCCCATGGTGTGTGTGTGTGATGAAAAAACAGACTAAAAGAACATGTGTTGGCCTTTGGGGGCAGTCATTAGTCTGATCAGCGACCCTAGTGAGTAATGGACTATAGTGTACTAGGAAGGAAACCAAGGTATTATAAGAGACCCATGGAGTTAGATGAAAATGTTCATGGCCTGGAGGGGTGGGTCGTGATAATATAACAGAATGAAGGCCCTTACCAAGTTTATGAGTCTTATCAATTTCATTATGATTCGCACATAGATACTATTCGAAACAATGATTATCAATCAAAACAGAATTATAATTATATGCATTCAAACACTACATAGAAGAACCATGTTTGATCAAATCCCATTGCGAGTTCATGTCCACACACAGAGAAGATTCACCATTTGGGATTTCCCCTTTCCATTGAATTTTATTAGAACAAGAGAGACCAACATGGGAGAAACCATTATTTACATTATGTCTAGCATTTCCATTTTCACTTTGTATGTAAGTTAGTGTATCAAAAGTCCTTTTCCTTAACTTTTATAAAACATTTATCAAAGCTATGTCCACTATGTGAGAATAAAGAATATATCATGTTCACAGGGCACTTCTACATTAATTTTCCAATCAACTTTCACCTAGTACAAAAATTGGGATGCTTCTCATATATGATTTTGAGATCAGGATCGTCATTCGATATCGATATAATGAATTTTTTAGTTAGAATAGATGACAGATCTACCTAAAAAGGTATTCGTTAAACGTATCATATATGAGGATCCTTTGTAGCCTTGTCCATCTTGATGGATAGAACAACCACTAAGGAAATTTTCAACTATATCCTTTGGTACCGAATTGAATATGAAAATATCCACATCTAATGGGAATGTTTCTCCAGTCCTTAAAGACCCAATTTATCACCAGTCATTGATGAATGTCATCCATCCGCCAGTCATACAATATTAAAGGAATGAAAGCCTTGAAATGATTAAAATCATATGAAGCATAATCCATTCATAAATCACTTACTGATTCAAAAAAATGTGGGATGTCGATCCACATCTAGTTACATGATCTGAGACCACTTTTTTGAGAGAAGAAAGATGCCTTCAGTTTCCATTGTCCATAGTGAAAGGACTTCTCCAGAATGAAGAAAATGTCTCCCTTGAAGAAAATTTCTTTGGAACTAGGCTAGTGAGGATTCCACCCTCTTGAGGCTCAATTTTGATGTTTGTGGGAAAGCTATGGAATATTTGAAACTAAAGTGCCTTGAATTTACATGGGGTCACGGTGAGAGATCGACCCCAACCTCCAAATGTGATTCGAAGTAATTACTAATAATTACCAATATATATTAAAAAATACAAATAATGAGCAGTAATTGATAGAAAATAGTCTTAATTACAAATAAATAAAAAATATTGAGTAATAATTTGTAATAATTAGTTATAATTAGTTATTGTTTTTAATAATTAACAATACAGATAATTATTAATAAATAATAATTATTATCGATAATTATTAATAATTTCTAATAATTAATAATAATTAAAAATAAATTGCATGTAATTATCAATATTTAGAAATAAAAAGCTATAATAAGTATGAATTGGTCATAATTAGTCATAATAAGTCATAATTGGAAATAATTAGTTTTAATTAGTTTTAATTAGTAATAATTGGTAATAATTATTTATATTTGGTAATAGTGAGTAATAATTATAAAAAATTAGTATTAAATAGTAATAATACCTGAAAATTATTAATATATAGTTATAATTAGAAATATTTACTAATATATTGTTATTATTACTAATAAATAGTGAATATTTAGTAATAATTTGTAATATTTAGTCAATAAGTTGTAATTACTGATAATTATTAATAATTACTAATACATAACACTAAAGAGTAATAACTTTCTATAATAGTAATAATTTGTAATAATTACAAATAAATAGTAAATATTAGTAAGTAATTAAAAATATGTAATGATTATCATTAATAACTTGTATTAATTTGTGATAATTTATTAAAATTAGTAAGTAATCATTCTATTCACTAATATTTTTTAGTCTGTAATATTTTATGATATAAAGTTGGATTTAGTATTAATTATCGATAATGTGAAATAATTATATGTAATTAGTATTTTTTTTAAATGTATGATTTCATATTTATCATCAATTCCATCTATCATATAAATGACAAGAAATATTTAAAAAATATAATATTATGGAATAAGGAAGTAGAAAATTATTTTTTAAGAGATATTTAATGGATAAATTGCCATATAAATCCAAACAGTTCTTGAAAAAATTCTATTTATATTGAGGTGCCCAAAAAAGTAATAATTTTTATCATTAAAAGAGGAATTTGGTTTAAAAGGGTGAATTGTGTGTCCATATTGAAATGTGATCTGAGGACGTTTGAAACATTTGACAATTTTGTGGATTATGTATTGTGTTTTTCATTTGGGAAAAAATTTGTTTTAATATCAAAATAGCAGAGAATGTTTAGGAGATAATAAAAATAATTTGGTTCCATATCTACCATACATTATAATTTTTATACTCATGGTTAGTGGATAACCGTTTTAATAAATATAAACTAAAAATGGAAATTCATCATCTATGTCAAGAACATCTAAATATTGTTAGTAGTATAAGTGTTCTAACAAAACATTATATCTCAAAAGAAATATAATAAAATTTAAAGTTGTTAAAATATTAATGGATATTAGGTTTTGATAATAGTATATAAAATAGTTATTTTTATCAAATGTTTATTTGTACAAATCATTATTAGGCTAGGAAAAAGTGTTTCTTGTATTCTTTTATGAACTTAAGAGGTTGGTCGATACTTTTGTTCATGGTTATCAAAATATGTGTGAATGATCAAATGATTGATTCATATATTATAGTGAATATGACTCCTTAATTAATTTCCCAATATAAGAAATTTATTTAATGCAGTGGCCCAATAAGGAATGTCCAAATTTGTTCATATTAAACAGTTTAGGTATCTCTTTCTTACAATTAGATTGTATCAGTTATTTTTGTCTCGCACTACAACATCATTCACTAATTAGAACAAATCCAATATTTCTATAAATAAATGATTAAATATTATTTCTAATCATATTTCAAAAAAAATTATCATGTCCATATGTCTTGACCTTGAGATTATCATTATATGAGATTGTGCCTTTCTACTGATGGTTTCATTCCATTATGATCTTATAATAGTAAATATTCTTGTTTGACCATATTTATAACATTTTATGAATTACCCCTTTGGATGTTAAGGATTGAAAAATATATCAATTTTACATTACTGATTCTATGACATTTGAAAATGAAACATTAGTTTAAGAGATGTATATAATTTAGATTAATGTTTTCTGTACATATGATATAATAGAGAAATAGAATTTCATAATGATTTCTACATGAATATATATAATTAGATAATTTAACACCTATGAAATGTTATATTGAAGGAGTAAACATGGTATGAAATCATGTATACACTCTATGATGGATAATAAAATTTCCATTCTTTTATGTGGAATAAAGCATTGTTTTTTTACTTTTATTGAAGATTTATTCCTACAAACCATCCTTTCCAAAGGAATATAAATAATTTAAAAAAATTTACTAGAGAAAAATATGGATATCCTTCGATGATCTAAGGTATTGGTCAAAAATATATTTCCACATCATTACATTATAATATCTATGGACTAACTATAATGCAATAAAAAATAGATGGCATCGAGAGAAATCACAAATGAATAAAATGGATTTGTGGGGATCTTCCACAGTTGATTGACCTTTTGGGTATTCACCTATTATATTTCATGAATATGTAGAAGAACTATTTTGAATACCTTTTTTATTTAACAACCTGATATTTTTTGTAATATTTTTTTTGAGTTAATTAATATATTTTTTATTTTTTATTTCAAGTGAAAATAGAAATAGTCTTATAAATATATGTATAATGTAACACTAAATAAATCATTAATTTAATATTACACTAAAATGTATTTCCCTAACCATAATAGTGACTTCATTTGTGTTACACGAAACATCGACTTGGTATATGTTACAGGCAACAACGATGTTTTCTATGAAATATCATTTAATTGTTAAAATTATTTAATTTATATAATTATAAGCTACCCATTAAACTTAGTAATATGAATAGTAATAAAAACTATTAAATAATTTTCTATATTGGTTATATATAAATAAAAAATATTTATAACAAAATATATAATATTTATTAAACTCATTATATGTATAACACCAGTTTATTAAAAGGAACTGCACTTCATGTCCTATGAAAAAATTAAAATTAATTTTAGAAAAACAAAATAAATTTTATTTTATAAAATAAAAATCGTTTTTTGAATTTATAATAACGAAATTATTATACAGTTAATTTTTGGATTATTACTATGAAGCATAATTTATTGATTAATAGTTAAAAATAATTTTTTTATTTAATAAATTCCATTTATGTAAATAATTATTAATGTAAAATTATGTTTTAAATTTATTTAGATGTTATATTAGATCAATTATAAATATTTTAATACAATTTAGGTCAATATATTCAATTTAAATGTTAAATTTAATATAAAAACTTGATAATCTTTTGAATATTTTCCATTAAAAACCCTCTTTCTCAGCACGTCTGCGGGAATAGAATTAATCTTAAATTTCTTGCTTTGGTGAAATGAATTTTGAGAAACCAAATTAAACCACTTTAATCAGATTAATATTTCTATTATAATAATAATAACATAATTTTTTACCAAAAATATTATTAAAAGACATTAAAATTAATGACAACAATTAAGATTAAATTAAGCTTAATTAGGGACTAAACATTAATATTAGGGGCTGAAATGACTTATACACTTGTAAAAACCCAATTTTGGACATATTTAGACCAAAAAACTTAAAATAATTATTTCTAATGGATTATTATGTATTTTTTAGGTAAGAACATGTGTAAACATAACTTGATTTCAAAATTCAAAGTGAGTCCTTTTGATTCCCTATAAAAGGACACAACCAATCAATCTTCCTCACAACTCTAAATACCATTGTAACTCCCAACATATGATAAAATAAGATAAAAAATTCACTCCCTTCCACATTGAAGCCATCCATTGGACCTAAAGTCTTCTAAGGAATCAGTTGGGAACAAACTAAAATGAGTTACTCACTTAAGAGGTAATATATTCTATCAAGATATCTAGTTTCCATAAAATTATAATCCAATTAAAATATTTTATTTTAAATGATTATATAACAATAAATCTAATTTTTTTTACTATTATTCTGTTATATAAATATTTATATGTACACTTTCACACACCACATCTAATTTTTAAAGAACATACTATTTGTATATATGGAAAACTACTGCCTCACAAAATGATGATTGTTCATTCTTCCATTACCACCTTTAATGGTAGAAATTATGATTGAAAATCTATTTATATATTATATAAATTATATTTAAGAGGTATTTAAGCTTATTTTTTCCATTTTAAAGAACACAACTTTTTTACATTCTATTTTGTGTTAATACAAAAAATTCTTTTGAGGATGTGTGCAGTACCACCCCATCAAAGTGATGTGACTCATTCACACCCTATATGGAATATATTTAGGATGGGTTTTGTAAACTTATATGATAAATATTATATAACAATTATATTAGAATAATTATATATATTTACCTATATATTTATTTACATTAAATATTTTCTTTCAATATGATAATAAAAATGGAAATTATGTTCGTGTGTACATACAACTTACCATCTCCATGAATAGTGTATTATATTTAAAAAATTTATATATTATATAGATTAGTATAATATAAATATAATTGATATAAATTTTATTTATATCATTTTTTACATTCTGAAATCATGATTTAATTATAATAAGAAAATATATAATACATTAAGACACGTGCAAAGAAAAAAGCGGATATTACCCGAAATGAAACCTTACCAAAGGATTGTTAACAAGTGGGTAATAGAATGTCACAATAAAATAATATATGTTATTATATATATGAATAAATTTCATTAAAATATTTATAATAAATTTATATTTTTTTATAAAGGTGGTTTGAACGAGTACGACGAGAGTCAAGGGACGAGGTAAGGGAATTTCATCACACTTTTTATTTCTGTCAGATTCATGTTTTATTCACCAAGAATTACATTTTTTTGTTGTGTTTATTTCACAAATATATATAATATATTAATATAAAACTTAGATTTATAGTAATATACTTATCCATTCTATGATATTTACTTTATGGGGATAATGTTTGAAAAGCTACAAAATCTGTAAATTAGTTTTGTCTCAAATTGCCTTATTTGAGACACATGTTTGGTTGTGCACCCATGTTCATTAATGAGGTTTTTATGATTATAAATGATACTTTATATTATTAATATTTTTATTCTAATGATATTTTATGCTTCATGTAATTTAATTTTTTACATAAAGATCATGATCCCAATTAACAAATTTGTAGGAGCTTATTGAAAATATCTCATTGCTTTTCAAGGTTGTTAATGATTATTCTTCTTTTGATGAAATATTATGATCAATATATAAATAAATCACATGATATTCCATATACTTTATTTATTCAATATATATCCATGAATTAGTACCATTTCCACTCTTTTTTATATCATAAAATTATGAAAATGTTTTTATGAAAAATCTGATTGTATCTATCTCTTCAGATATAAATATATTTAATTTCAAATCCATGATTTAATATAATTTTATCAAAAACGTCTTCAAATAACCATTGATGATAATTTTCAAGGAAAAATGAATTTTAAAGTTTTTTATGATTTAAAATAATTCGTTATTATTTTTCAATGTTATTTTCAATGAACTTTTTTTATAAAATTTTAAATGCTAATTTACATGTGTTCAAAGTATTTTAAAATAATTTATTTTTAAATCTTTTTCAAGATTCATTCGTATGTTTTCATGTTAAATGGTTTTCAAAATCTTTTAACGAATCATTAAATTTTTTCAAAGTGTTTTCAAAGAAAAAATGATTTTGAAATGTTTTGATGTTTATTTTAAATGTTTTCTTGGGAAAACATTTTCTGAATGATCTCTAGAATTATTTATAAGATTTAAATGTACTTTAAAAGAAAATTATTTTAAATGGTTTTATGTATTAAGAATAATTTTTTGAATAATATAGTAAATTCTCCTTAGGAAATAATTTTGAAATATTTTTCAAAATAACTTTACTTCTATGATAACATACATTGTTGTTACTAATACCTTTATAAGAAATTATCTAATGGTTCCATTCATATAATTTCATTTATTAGTTAATTATATACTTAATGGTATTTATTAAATCAATTTCTCTTCCACGGATTATATTCTTATGTAATTATTTGATTTGTTTTTGTTTATATGATTTTGTAACCTAGTTGTTTTCATACGTTATGCTTCATTTAAATGATTATAAAACCTATCTATTTTCTATATAATATTATATTATGAAATTAAAATAATTCCCATTTCAATTCCTGGGTTATGATTTGATTTTTATAGAACCCATATATTTTCATGGGTCATGATATAATGAATGTTTAACTTCCAATGCATGTATAATATCATTATGTTTTGGGTGAGACCTATATATCCATCCAATACAATTGGTAAATATTAATGTTTTATTTAATGAATGGGTACATGAGAGGGAATCCCAAGCCTAGAACAAGAGGGAAATAGGGAGGGGATACC
Organism: Viscum album; assembly: GCA_963277665.1. Classification (NCBI taxonomy): domain Eukaryota; kingdom Viridiplantae; phylum Streptophyta; class Magnoliopsida; order Santalales; family Viscaceae; genus Viscum; species Viscum album. The sequence continues at coordinate 776,396,301 of OY728159.1, forward strand.
AATCCGAAAATAAGAGGATAAATGGGTGGAAATACCAAGACTAAAATAAGAGGGTAAACAAGAGGAAATATGAATCCCAAAACAAGAGGGTAAATATGAGGAAATACCAACCCTGAAATAATAGGTTAAATGAGAGGAAATACCATGGCTAAAACAATAGGATAAATGGGAGGAAATCACATGCCAAAATTAGCAGGGAAATGGGAGGACATCTCAATCCCAAAACCAGCTGGAAAATATAAGGACATCCGAACCCCAAATTTAGATGGTACATGGGAGGAAATCCCAAGCCTGAAACAATAGGGTATAAGGGAGGAATTTCTAAGCCCTAATTAGGTACATGATTTATTATCCGAAGAAAAACAAGTTACAAAGTCCTTGGTAGGCCGCTTTGAGGTAGGTTGTTTTATATGTTTTTCCAAAATTCATTATTTTATTCCTATGTTATTGTTTCATGGATTATGTTCATTATTTACTTATGATTAATGTATTATAAAATTCTAATCATTATTATTTTCTCTGGTATGTAGTGTATAGTCTTAAAATATTATGCACTATTTTCAAACCCTTTTGTTCATGTTATGCTTACACATTTTATTATTTACCCTTAATGAGCATATAAGCTCACCACACTCTCAAGTTTCCTTTATCTAGGTTATGAAGAATGGTTTTAGGTAGAAGTAATAATGTAATAGATATTTATGGAATATTTTTATGATCTTTCACCTAGATAGAATAATTTTTCCTTGTTTCCAAATACACTAATCTATTAGGATCCTCGGGCATGTATTTTTTCCATATACTAAATATTCATCTAAAATGAGGTAATACCCCTGAATGTTAAGCCTATCTCGCTATAGATTGTATCAAAATTATTTTTAATCTACCTTTGGAAACATTGATGAAATTTTTTTAGTGATATACCTATGTATATTTATAAGGATATGTATAGGGATGTCTCTATGATAATTGGAAGGGTGAGTTATCGATTTGGAAAATGTCCTATTATTTTGGTAAATTATAGAGTAAGTGGTTACCTAGAAATGTATCTTTTCCTTGATCCTACTAGTGGATGTTTCTTTGGAACATATTTACTTTGGTAAAGTAACTCAGAAAAGATGTACTAAGCTAGAATCGGGGTAATCGGTACATATTAATGACCCTTGTTGCACACCTGGTTTGATAGTCATGTGGTATGTGCTTTTAGAATTCACAAATTCCTCAAGAACCATCATAAATAATTTAATTATATTTTGTCTATTAATAACCTATGATAAAGCAAAGGTTTCATATATTAAGGAAGGTGGAAAAATTTAGACATCCTATAATTAATTTTTATTATATTCCTTTCATATATGCTATATGTTTCTCAACTCATGCTTTATGGTTTTAGTCAATGGGATGAACTATAATAAACATGGTTAACATTGAATGTTTCAAAATTAAAAGTATAGGAATTATGTAAATATATTTCCTAGTGGGAATATCATAAATAGAATCAAGATGGTGGTATAGGTAATGGTTATACATATGATGATAAAGTTACTACAAACAAAATTTAAAATTTATATGATTTCCTTCTAATATTGTTTACATTGATCATAATAATAATGATTAAATTATGGTTGAGGAATGTTATGAAATATTTCATATTTCATATTCTAGGAATTTTATATTGATGAATAAGTATATATAGCTTTTTTAATAGTTTAAGAATAAAGATGGATGAGTGAAGTAATTATGTTTTGGAATTAAAAGATTATGTTATATGAATCCTGAAATAAATAAAATTTTTAGTATATGTTTTAATTAAGGATTTAAAATGATATTTTAGATGGGGATGAATACACAGTGAAGTTAATTTTTGATTTAGGGATGGTAACCCTTAATGTGATCCAAAGTTATAGAAAATTGTGTTTTTCTTAGATAAAGAGATGACATAAATGTTTAAAGTAAATTGGATAGCACTGATTACCATAGATCTAATTATTTATTTGATAGAAAAGTAGCCTATATCATCACGGATTATGTCTACAACAGCTTGGATATTCATAATATATCCAATCAACTTTGGAATAAAGAATAATTTATTTTTTCCTCAATAATTTAATTTAATTCATGTTATTACCATGTTGCAAGAGAATATATGATGATAGTAATCATGTTTTTGGAATTTGACAACCATGAGATACATTGTGATATACGGTGGAACAATTTTAATCTCATTTTATAAAATCATTCTAACATTTTTTAATTTCATATTTCATATGTTTTATAAGGGTAACAATTTATGGAAAGATGAAATTAATCATTGGATGTTGTTTGTGAGAATAATTTATTACCATACCACATGATAATTTATGAATACTGTATAAACTCTAATAAAAATTTGGTGTTGATGATAACTGAAAACAAATGTGGTGGAATAACATTGATCTCATGATCTTATGGTACTTTAGGAATAGAAAATGAATTATGATTCATTTCATATGGTAAGAGATGAAGTGGAAATCTATCATGGCATAAAAAAAGGTTGGGATTGTGTATAAGTAAGGGAATAACACCAAGTAAGTATATTTTTCTATATTCTTGGTCAATAAAAATAATTACTCAATGATGTGATAATGACAAAAAAATGTGTTTTCTTAATGCCTTAATTTTTTATGAACCTATGGCCTCTTAAATCATCACAAATTTTTGACGTTGAGGCCATTATATTTTCTTTGATTATTAACTTATTTTTTATTGGTGAAATAAATCACTCCCTATAAATATTTATTTTTTTCAACTATATTCAATATTCACTCTCAACCAATGTTTTCATATGAGTAAGTCTAGTTATATGTTACTTTTGTTCACCGTTATGGTTCCAACATTCCCTTTTTAATGGAAATTTTAGTATTCATTTTTATAATGTGGGTTTCAGAGAATGAAACATTCATTTATTAATCCATTGAAAAACCAAATTATTTTCAATGGTTAAATTCATTTTATGGGGGAATAATGTGATACATTGAGATATTGTGAAATATATTTTTTAATTAATATATATTGTTTATATTTTTTGTTTATTGTGACACTATAAATATTTCTTATATATATTGAAATATTAATTCCATCATTACATTCACATGACACCAACATTTATTGGACTACATGAAATACCATCTTTGATTGGTTACATACAACACCGACTTGGGGTACGTTACATGAAACACATATGGTTTCTATAAAACATCATTTTATTGTTAAAATTATATAATTGAGATAATTATAACCTAGGCAATAATCATAGTAATATAATGAGTAATAATAAGTAATAAATTAATTTTTTTAATGGTTTTATATAAATAAAACATATATATAATGAGACATGTCATTTTTAGTAAACTCCTTATATATTTAAAAATATTATTTTCTCAAATTTATTACCCTTCATGTCCATTGTTCAAAAAAAAACTATTTTTATAAAAATATTTCAATTTTATTTAAAAAAATAAAATTCATTTCTTATTTTTTTAATTCTAAAATTATTTTATGGTGATATTTTTTGATTTTTTGAAAAATAACTTCATTTTTTGATGAATAGTGAAAAATACTGTGTTTTAATAAAAACTGCCTTTTCATTTAAATAATTATTAAGGATGAATTATATATTAAATTTGTTTTAAAGTTAAATTACATCAATAATGAATCTAGTAATAAAATTTATGTCCTTATAATTTTTTTTGAAATATAATATAAAAACTTCTTAAACTTGTGACCATTTTACTTTAGAAACATGCTTTCTCACCATGTCTACGAGATTAGTATTAATCTTAATTTCACCACTTCTATGAAATGAATTTAAAAAAACCAATATAAACCACTTTATAAATTATAATATTTTGATTATAAGAATTTCAACTTAAGTTTTGACCAGAATGATTAGAAAAAGTGATTACAATTAATCAAAGTGATTAATGTAAAATTTAGAAAAATTAGAAAGTAAACTTTAATATTAAATTAAAAATTTATATAGACACTTTTACAAAACCCATTTTGTGAAATATTTTGAAAAAAAAAATCCATTAATTTTTTGGGGTTTTATGAATTTTTCTAGGTAATAACATTTGTACACATAACATGTTTTCAAAATTTCTAATTGATTTCTTCTCCTTCCATATAATATGCCAACAACACTCCCACTAACTCACACCTCTCAAAACCCTTGGATCGAAAAAAATATGATCAAATAATATCCCAACCTACCTAACTTTTTAATCTACGCATTCCTTTGGGAATATAGACTTCCAAGGAGGCCTTTAGGCACATACCAAAAGGAGTTACCTGATTAATAGTTAACATATTCTCTCAAAATCTCAAGTTTTATTTCCATTCTCTAACCAATAAAATATATTATTTTCAATTAATATATCACAAAAAATAATCTGAAATATACTATTATTTTGGTATGTAAATATGTTTACATATACTTACACACACCTCCATCTAATAAGTAACGAACATATTGTTTCTATGTATTGCGAACTACTTCCACACAAAACGATGATTGTTGAGGTTTCCTTTAACACCTATTATAGTGGAAATTACGATATAAAATTTATTCATATATGTTATATATGACATATATTATGTCGTTTATCATCTTTATGAATTTCTAAAACACTAATCTTGTTAAATTCAATTTTTTGTAAATAAGATAATTTTGTTTGAGGAAGAATGGACTGTCTCCCACTCAAAGTGATGTGATTCATTCACACACTACATAAAATGTATTAAAGATGGTTTTAGTGAAATTAAATGATATATATGATATAATAATTCTACTATAATAACAATATATATTTTTATTTATATTTCTTTTACATACATTGTTCAATATGATAATAAAAACGAAAACAATCAGCATACATACGGATAGATTACCATCTCCATGAATGACGAATTCCATTTTGTCATCATATAAATTATATAGATTGTTATAGTATAAATATATTTAATATAAAAGTCATTTATATAATGTTTTAAATTCTATAATCATTATATAAGTATAAGGATCAATGATATAACATGTTAAGATACATGTAAAGAACAAAGAGGATATTACCCGAAGTGAAACCTTAACAAATGATTGTTAAAAAGTGGGTAATATAATTTCATAATAAAATCATATATGGTATTATATATAATAATATGGTTCTATAAAATTTATATAATTAATTTAAATTTATTATACAGGTGTTTTAAATGAGTCTGATGTGAGTCCATATCCAATGTAAGGGAATATCATCTCACTTTTTATTTCAGTGAGATACATCCATTATTCACCACCTATTAATTTTTTGTGGTGTTTATACTACCCATGTATGTAATATATAGTTATAATATTTAAATTTATAGGTATTTACATATCTTTTCAATGATCCTTACTTTTGGGGGTTAATGTTTCAAAATATTTCATATTAATATAGTAGTTTTGTCTAAAATTTATTTCTTTGAGACACATGCTTTGTAAGGAACCAACGGGTTTTAATGAGGTTTATAGGATTAAAATTTACATGTTATATAATTAATCACATTACTTTTATTGTATAATATTCTTTTCATAATTTAATTTTCATACATGAAGATTATGATCCCAATTAACCATGTGGTAAGAGTTTATTGAAAAAATATTATCTCTTTTTGAGATTGACAATGATTATGATTTATTAGATGAAATAATATTATCTATATTTCAAAAACACTCATGATATTCCTTATCCTATGTTTATTCAAGATATATCCACGAATTAAGTCTATTTTATACTCTCTTGTTCCTAATATAATTGATAAAATGTTTTGATGAAAAATCTGATCGTATCTCTTTCTTCGGATTAAAAAATATTTTATTTCAAAACCATTTTTTCAAAAAATGTTTTTTATATAGTTATAAAATTATCCTTAAAGATCCTTTTCAAGGAAAAATAAATTTATTTTGTTATTTAAATTATTTTGATAAAATTTTTCAAATATATTTTTAAAGATAATGTTTTAAAATTATTTTCAATATTAATTTAAAATTTTTCAATGTATTTTCAAAGATATTAGTTTTAAAAAAATTTCATGATTTATTCATCGGTTTTAATGTAAAAAGGCATTGAAACCAATTTCATAACTTCATTATATTTATTTACTATTTTTTCATAGAAAATGGTTTTAAATTTTTTGATTCTTTTTTTGTACCTTTTCATGTAAAAAGGATTTCAAATAAATATCATGTTCTCTTTATAAATTTTCGATCAATCTTCTACGAAAACTTTTTATATGGTTTTATGTATTAATTTTTTTTGATTAATAAAGGATATTTTCTTCAATAATTGTTTCTAACGAAGTGTCAAAATTATTTTCTATATATGATGATATTTTTTGATGTTACTATTTCCCGTTTAAAAAAGGATCTAAAGGTTGCATTGATGTTATTTATATCAATGGGTTGTTCTTAATGTCATTATATTTATGAAAACCTTTTCACTTACATGGGTTATAGGTTTATGGAATCCATTTATTTTCTATGGGTTATATGCTTTTGAAACCTGCTTCATTTCACTGATTATACATCGATGAAATTATTATGAAACTTATCTCTTTTCCATAGGTTATTATGTGAAGAAATATTATTTATTTGTATTTCCTTTCTTGGGATTTGATTTTAGGTTTATATAAACCATTTATATTCATCGTTCAAGATATAATGACTATTTTTTGGCACTTTCATTTATGATTTCATTATGTGATGGGTAGGAAATATATCTCCTTCCAATTAATTGTACAATGATAAATGTTATACGGGCTCAAATGTTATAGATGATGGCATGCCAAGCCCGAAACAAGAGGTAAAATAGGTTAAAATACCATAACTGAATTTAGATGGTAAACTAGATGATATCCAAATCCTAAAACCGCAAGTTGAATTGGAAGAAATAACATTCCCAAAATAAGAGGGTAAATGGGAGGAAATCCCAAGCCATAAATATTAGGGTAAATTGGAGGAAATAACTATACCCAAAAAAAATATAATTCACAGGAATCCACACCAAAAACAAGATGGTAAATGGGAGGGCAACACATGCATGAAATAAGATGGTACATGAGAGGACATCCTATTACCAAAACAAGAGGGTACTTTGGAGGGAATTCCAATCTTGTAACAGGTACATTTGTGAATAAACCAAGCCTAACATGTTAAAAGGCCTTGGTAGGCCACCATGGCTTAGGTCTGTTTTTCAAAAATCCATGTTTTATTCCTATGTCACACGTTTATGGATTATGTTTATTATTTTCTTATTATTAATTTATTTTGAACATCCAATAATTCATATGATCTATGATATGTTGGGTATGATCTTCAAATATTATTATCATGTTCCATACCCTTTTTCATGTTATGCTTAAACATTTTCATTATTTAACTTTACTGAGCAATTGTGCTCACACATTTCTTTGTGATTCCATTCTCTATGTTATGATAAAAGGTTCTATGTATATGTACTAAATGTGCAGATATTTGAGGGACATGTGGACGATCATTCACCATGATATAAGATTTTGTTTATATGATTCTAAATACACTAAAATATTATAATCCTAGGGAATCTATTCTTACAACGTAAAAAATATATATCTCAAATAACATAATATCCATGTATGTCAATTCGTGGTCAATTTATTTTATATATTGTTCATATGCATGGTAAGATAATGTCAATGTAAACACGAAATTTTATTTTTCAAAATTTTTTAAGAATATAGAACATGAGTTATTTGAAAATGAAAGGTCACCAAATTTAAAAAATATAAATGTGTCTTATACACCATCTAAAGAAATTAATTTATTATTCTATTATTATATTGTATAAATGAGGTTTCCAGTTAGTTATGTCTCCATTTTGGTTAAATGTGTCAAAAATAGTCATATTACTGGAATAAAATCTCTTGATATCCATATTATAAAAGAAAACTACAACTGATTATCCTTATAGGTTTGTTAAATTATTCAATTATAGATGTTATTAAAGAAATATCATATTAATTTTTGACATATTTTGTATGAAATTAGTCTATTATTAAATTTTTAGGAAGCAACAAGGGGTTTTTTTAAATTTTTATCAATTAGAAAAAACATCATCTTTTATTGAGTACGTCAAATATTTAATATTGCATTTTATACATGATAAAAAATTTATAAGACCAGTATAGTTTCTAAGTATATACCCATTTTAGATATTAATGAAATAATTGATGAAAAATTTAATAAATAAAGAATCATTTTATCGTTAAATTATATAAGTATATATTTTGAGAAGATATTTCATTTTTCTACTCTCAAAATTTTCTTTTTAATATCCATATATATATAATCAAATAGGTCATCATAAGGGTAATGCTGATGATATAATAAACTAATAATTTTAAGTTTTTCATCATCTAAAATGTGTAATTAGTGGAGTTCATGAAAGAATTATTTCAGATTATGAATAACAAAAATATCATACATATGTTATTCCCTATTATGAATAAATGACATGATTTTTACAGAGAATTATAATTTCATCAATTAATTTAAATTATTTAAAACTCAATTCAATTAATATTAATTCGTTTTAATATTACTTGAAAATCATATCAAGAAACATTTTACAAAAATCATACCATCTTCTATTGAATAACATCAAAAAATCAATTTTCCAACTGGTATCAAAGATGGTTAAAGTATATTGTTTATGGGTAAATAAAATAAATAATTTTTTTATTTGTTATATTATTAATTTATTTTAATTTATATGGTATTATGACATAATGAAAAAAATTTATAATTGATCTTGTGTATTGAATAACCCACCATCCGAAATTATTAAATCTCATAATGAATGTTTGGTTAATGTATTTTGGAATCATATATAATCGTATGGTTAATAAAAATAACTAGTGGTATTTTATTGAATGTTACTCATCATAATGAATGTGGTGTTGAATTTTATGGAATGATTGGTGAAATAATTGAGGTAAGTTATTTGGGATAGATTTATGTAACAATTATTAAATTTCATTGGTCTGATAATGATAGAGGGTTGTGTATTCATCCACTCCATTGAATAATTGACATTAAATATTAAGTCAATATTACAGTAAAAAAAACAATTTCAGATGGATCTTCAAGAGCATCATACTATATATAGAAATTATTGTTTTGTTATATGAGATTTAGTTGACTATTGTATTATTACAGAAATTAGTTCTTATGATAATATATTTGTATATAGTGAAAGTGGTTTGTTAGTGTAACAAATTAAAAATTTTACATAGAAAAAACATTATAAATATTTTAGTATAAAATATCCAAATAATTATTAGAAAACCCCATAGTTATGTGATAATGGTGCTGATAATGTTGTTTGTGTAACCATTCAATTTTAAATGGAATGGGATTGTGAAGCAGAATATTTTACTAAAATTTATGATTTTGAGGTGGAAAATATATATATTGAAATTATAAAATATGGCTAATTAGAATATTATTTACTATAAATAAATAACATTAGGGTTATAGTATGAACTAATATATAATATATTTTTTCAATTATTTGTAGAAAACATACTTTTTTTGACGACCAGTAATGATATCAATGTGATGTTCTATACCCTCACAAATGTAGAGCTTCATGATGATTATATTGTTAACTAATCATATCTCTTATATGTTTCTAACACTATATCATTGAATCCATGTGGTTATGATATAGCCATATTGATGATTCCTGACTGTATTCTTGTGTGAAATATTCCTCTTGATTTTAATCCATGCATGAAAACGAATGATCAATAGTTTATTTTAGTTAATTTTCATTAATTTTTTTTATAATATATTTAAATAATAATTTTATTGATAATTCATACCATTTCCCATAGTTTCGTTATGTATAGTAATTTCATAGGGAGTCTGATTCTATGTAATTATATTTCCAGTCCATGTGTTAAATGAGATTAGATTCCCATTATTATTTGACATCCCATGTTTGAAAACAATAAGTTATTTAAATAAATTATCCACATATATTAATGTTTATGTTATTATTCATATTCTATTATTAATTATCTTTATTTTTTATAATATTATTTCGATGATATAAAGATATCCCCCACCTTGTAGTAATGGGAGATCTATGTACCTGATTTTTTAATCAATTTTCTAAAAATCGTAAAAATAGACCCATAATGAGATATAATGATGTTATTTTTTTTATCATTATTTATTTATTCATCAACCTAATTACAACTCATCCCAGAATTTTGATGGTGTTTTATATTATTTTATATAAAATAGTTTTAAGAGAATATTATCATCAGGATGACCAATCTGGGGGTGGAAAGAGGTCATGAAAATATATGGTAGTTATATCTTTAGTATTCATTAACTAAATATTATGTGATATTTTTAATAATTTATATATAATCTAAATGTAAAATGTTTATTTTTATATTCATATAGGTAGATTCTCATCATGATATTTTGGAATGTAATGTTTTTATGAAAAAAACAATGATCTTACCATAATAGAGATTTATGCTGATGGAAATAACTTATTGTTCTTAGTATACATTTTTATTTTAATAACTTAATAAAATTAATATATTTAGTATATCAATTTCAAATTTCATTTTATAGGGGAATATAAGTCCACGAATTGTCACACACATGATTATATTTAGGTTATGGATGATGGCCTGGACACCAATGAGTAATAATTTGATAAGGTAGCATGGATGAAGTCTATACAGTATGGTATATAGATGGGACATGTTGTTGGTATTTGTTCCCCAATGATTCCTTTGAGTTGTTATGGAATTTTTATAAGGACAAAATAAAACTCGAGGGGATATCATAGAGATTTATCATCATCATCTAAAGAGTATGATGAGAAGTGGTGATGATGGAATGTGGAAAAAAATAGCATGCATATAGAGCACGAGAAGATTTATTTGACATCATTATTTTGAGGATGATATGAAAATTCGATGATAAGAGTAGAAACGTGAGAATGTGATGGAATATTTTTGATGAATTATGTAGGGTATAGGGATGATGTTTTATCCACCATGTTTTTTATGTGATCATCCACCTCTAGAGTGATTGATATATTTTATCCATATTATGATATGTTTTGTATGGACATATTATGCATAATATTGTTATAATTTCTATGTCTACTGTCTTATATATTTGGTTTTATAAAAGTTATATTGTGTAATTTTTAAAATTTAAATATTTTTATTTTTTTATAAGGTAATAGAATTTCCATTGCAATATTTGTTTTGAGAATGATACATATTTTTATAACTAATAATCAACTTCAATGGAAATTCATATCTATATTTAATGATAATTCTACATATTTGAAATGAAAATAACTATATTTGATCTGGAATGATTCCATCAAAAAATAAAAGTTTTTGACAATCAATTGATTTTTTTATATCATCATACACAGTATTTGTTATGTCATTATGGGATCCAAATGAAATTGAATATTTTCATTAGGATCCTTTGGTGATTAACCCATTAAAAATACCTCAACTCTGATTTGTGTATGAGGAAAAAATATATTACCATTGAAAAAATTGATTTACGTCCAAAAAGGTAAATGTGGGAAATATTTAAAATAATGAATATATTGATAAAATACCTCCAATAATTAATTCATAAATGTGTATATTATTAAAATAAAATAAATATGATTCATTATTTCCTGATTTCTTGATCACTTTCATTGATAAGTATCTTTTCATACACATTAATTAATGCATATTTCTTAAAATACTATTTATTTTTACTTATAAATAGACCCATCCACCACCCCTTTCAACCCATACATAAAATTATTCTTCTTTACTATAATATACCCATATTCTATATCATTTCCATTCATTAAAAATAGTAATTTTTTTTCTTAAAAGGAAGTCTAATATCCTTTAAAACTAATAAGGGGATGAGAGAAAATATCATTTTTATTATATTTGATTTAACACATTTAAAAATAATAAATGAAATTATTATACTTATGTAATAATGATAATATAATTAAATTACTTTATATTCATACTCATCCATTAATCATGACATTTTTATTTCATAGTCATTTTATCCACACATAGATAATGTGCTATAAAAGCATCATCATTATTTATTATTACGAAAAAAGTTATTAGTTAGAAATTGTTTTAATATATAAATTAATTTTATTATCGTTTTGTAATTTTATTATAAAAAACCAAAATCATTACTAAAATAATATCTTGTTTTTAAATAAAATACAAAAACAAGCACATTATATATTTTAGAAATGAGAATCACATTAGTAGAATCCCTAAAAAGATCATGGTAATTTATTGGAAATTTAAACATTCGGATTTCTATACTGTTATTATTCTTGGGATGAAATTGTTATGAAAATGTAATGATGATCTATATCATCTCCCAAAAACCATCATCAAACTATTGAAATAATTAAGAACATTAAAATAAATGATGTCTAACTAATAGATATAGGGTAAATGAATATGATTGAATATTATTGAATGGTATAAATACTAATTTGGTGATGATATAAATTTTTAATGAGTCCATTTTTATTAGACTAATATTTTGAGAAAATTCAATGGAGATGATAATATTCTTAACTGGATTATTTAAACATTCTCATTTCTTAGAGACTTATTCTATATTCTCTAAAACATTTCTTTTATATTGTATATATATTACTCCACTGGAATTTGTTTTACAAATTAAAAATTTATTCATTATATTTATAATTCTATTTCATGTTATAGCAATTTTTTGCCCTTGATTCATATGTTAATAAACTCATAATATATTATTGACTCATCTAATTTAATTTACTTATGAAATTTCTTTAATCTTATATATCAATAATTTCTTAAATTATACATTAAATTATCTTTTATATTTCTTATTATTTTAAGGATAAAATTTTATTTTTATAATATCCCTTTTAATTTATTCCTTCATTTAAAAATGTTATATTTTGAGGGATTCCTGCACTAATTGTATCCCTTCTAGATTCATATTATTTATTCTTACCCATTATTTACTAATTTCCAATGGTATTCCAAATTTATATCTATTACAAAATTTCTCATCAAATTCATTGTTATAATTAATTTTCAATCCACGTCTTTTTATTAGCTTCACTATAAGGAAATTTGGTTTCTCTATCCTTTCAATTGGATCGTTATTTTTATATCTATACTATTTATCTTTAATTTATTGTATTGACCCAATTTTTTATCAATGAATATTTCATTCCTATAATTATGTCATATAATCACATGAAATCACAATTCAATGAGCTACTAAGTACTATGTGACCTATAAACATTATATTCTCACTTCTCTAATTTTAATTAAAAAAATGTCATACACAGTTGCAATAAATATGATATTTAGAATCTAATTATACAAACGTAATTTTTGGTGAATGGAAACCAACCCTTGTAAAAAGTAATGTTACCCTTTTGAATATTAATATGACCCTTTTTAATCATAAATTTCTCAAAAAAATAGAAACCTCACCCTTGAATATATAAATAAAATTTATGCATCTTATAAGTGATAATATGACCATAGTAAAAGTTTTGGTATTTTTAATTCATAATAAATTAATTAAAAATAATTAATTAATTTAAAAGAAAATATATTATCCTAAAATATTTTCATAAATTATCAATTTTATGTCTTTTGGTTTTAAGATAATTTTATTAGACCATATGTATTTTTTAAAAACATTATAAAACCAGTTATAGTTTCAAAATATGTATTCTCTAATATGTTTTTAATTTAATTAAAAACTAATGTAATTATATTTTAAAAAATTATTTTCTAAAAATTGAGTTCAATTATGGATTCTATATGTCAAAAAATGGTTAGGGTGAATTTTTTGGGTTTTTATAAAATACATGAGTTTTTATGAATAGTAAAATACAATAATATGAAAATTATGCTAAATATATGATTTATAGGGTCATCGATGATGTTCTGCTAATATAAGCCCAATTGGTTCGAAATCACATGCACTTATTACTATTTTTGATAATGAAATCATCAATATTTCTAGCCTTGAGTAAAGTAATAAACTAAGTAATCAAATATTATGAAAACCCTCCTCTCCTCCACTATAAATACTACCCCTCCTTACCTATTATCTTCACTCCTATCAAGCCTTTTTTTCATTTCCCAAATTCAACCCAAATATCTCCTCAAGCTCCTCCACCACATCCAATATAACTTAGTATCTTAAGAATAAAAATACTCTCCCCTTATGAGGCTCTCCAGGAAGATTGACTAAAGAGGTAAATTCCACTTTTCAATTCATTTACGTTACTTTCATGTACATCTATTTTCATTTCTATACTTTTGGATGATATTCCCATCATGTGGGATTAAAATGATTTATTCCCTAAATAGTTTCATGGTATTCCAACTGATTAAGAGTTTAAGATCTCAATTGAACTTATTCTGATATCTCTGCATATACTAAAGACACCTAATAAACTGGATTCCAGAGAGTTGGAAAAGCTGAAGAAGCAGTTACATGATAATCTAGATAAGGGTTTAATATTCCCAAGTTCTTCACCATGGGGTTCTATATTCCACTTATTTAAGAATAAGGATGGATCAATGTTCCTCTACATTGATTATCATGAGATCATCAAAATCACGATAAAGATCATGTATCCCCTACGACAAATATATGACATGTTTGATCATCTTCGTGGGGACAATTAATTCTCTATGGTGGACCTTCGGTCAGGATGTCACCAACTAAAGGTGAGGAAATAATATATTCCCAAGACTACCTTTTGAACGATGTTTGGACACTATGAGTTAATAATTATTCCCATCATACTCTTTAATTCCCCAACAATTTACATTGATTAAATGAATAGAGTATTTAGATGTGTTCTTAAAAAATTTGTGGTTTTCATTATTGAAAATATTCGGATATACTGCAAGAGAAAGGATGAATGTGTGGAGTAATTTAATATTTTGTTAATGACATTACAAAGGGATTATATGAATGAAATGTACAATAAATGTGAGTTCTGGATAAAAGAAGTACCATTTTTTGGGTATGTTATCACTAAAAAAGGTTTACCTATAGACCTTTCCATGATAAAGGCAACAAAAGAGTGGACCATACCAACATATTTAATAGATATCCATAGATTTCTGGCTCTATATGGGTATTATAGATGATTTTTGAAGAAATATTTATGATTTCCATACCTAATTTCAATGATGACACAGAAGGACTAATGTTTTTCTGGACTCAAAAATGTGAAGACTTCATTAAGGAGTTTAAAAAGAGTCTAATCACTACGCCAATACTCACACTCCCTATATGTATGGAACTATTTTTGGTGTATAGTCATTCTTAAAAGAAGGTATTATGCTATGTGCTGATTCAAAATGATATAATTATATCCTACACCTCATAGTAGCTGAAAATACACTAGGAAAATTATCTTACTGATGATCTAGAGTTTAAGACTGTGACATTTTTGTTAAAATTTTGGCTACATTATATATATGGGGAGACGTGTGAGATTTATATTAACCACAAGATTCTCAATTATATATTCACACAAAAAGAATTTATTATGTTCCAGCAAAGATGGATATATCTCATCAATGACCATGATGACTCAATCCACTACCATCCTTGTAAGGAAAATAAGGCAAAAATGATTTGAGAAGAAAGGATCCTGCATCTTTATCAATGATGACAGTTGAAAAGGATCCAATATTATTATATTTTTTGAGGATGTACATGAGAATCATTAAGGGAGGATAATCGTCAATATTTTCTCAAATTATTTCTCAACCATCCATCGTGGAGAAAATAATGGATACTCAATGAAATGATGTGGTTATTTAGAAAATGGTGGAAGCCATTAAAATTTGGAAATCATTAGAGTTCATGATTGATGACGAAGGAGTTTTAATATTTTTGTCACACTTATATGTATCATCTGATCTATAGATAAAGAAATAGATTTTGAATGATGCACATATCTCAACCTTCTCTGTCCACCCAGGGAGCACAAAGATGTATCAAGTTATTCATGAGAACTTCTGGTAGGATAATATGAAGAAAGAGTTTGCTGAATATACATTAAGGTGCCTCATATGTAAAAAAGTGAAGGCTGAAAGATACAATTACAAGGGGATGATGAAACCACTCCACATACCAACATGGAAGTGAGAGAACACCCTTATGGACTTTGTACCTGGACTTCTAATAAAATACATAGGAAACAATGTTATATGGTTAATTATGGATCATATTACAAAGAAAGCTCAAATTATTTCAATTTGAGAGGAATTATAATTACATCAACATTCATGGAAATATCTCAAAGAATAGGTAAGGCTGGATGGAGGACCACTATCTATTTTATCTGATGAAGATCAGAGATTCAACTCAATGATATGGAATGGTCTCCAACATGGTCTAAGCACTAAATTGAACATCATTACGACATATCACTCCCAAACTGATGGCCAATCTGAGCGGACAATTTATACATGGGAAGATATGTTGAGAGAATGTTCAATGGAATTCAATGAGGGATGGTGCCAACCTCTTCCACTAGTTGAATTTCCCTACAAAAACAATTTCCACTCAAGGATCTGAAGGGAACCATACAAAGTCCTTTATAGGAATAGTTGCAGAACATCAGCGTGTAGGGATAAAGTCAATGAGCGTAAGCTTTTACAACATGAAACAGATGACAAAATAGTGTATAAGTTGAAAATCATTCGGCATCACATCATTGTAGCCCAATGTTTATAAAATAGTTATGTATAAAAATTTCTTTGAGAATTTGAGTTCAAATTTGGAGAAAAGGAATTTCATAGCACATATCCATGGAAGAATGTCATGAGATTTTAGAAGAAAATAAGATTAGTCCTTGGTACATCAGCCACTTCAAGATCCTTAATCGATTTTGAATTGTTTCTTATTGACTGGAACACCCACCTACCATGTATAAAGTACACAATGTAATCCACATATCCCTCTTAAGGAAGTATAAAACCGATCCTTCACATGCACTCTCTTAATTGGTGGTATATTTGGAGGAGGGTCTTTCTTACAATGAATAGACAATGAAGATATGTGATCGTTGAGATAATGTTCTGTGTAAAAAGACTACTCACCTAGTAAAAGAACTATGGTTGGACCATAAGTATGACGAGGTAGCATGGAAATTAGAGGAGGAAATGAAAAAAGGTACCCACACCTGTTTATGGCCTACAATGTAAAATGAAATTTTAAGAGAAAATTTCATAAGGGGGGAATAATGTTGGGACACAAAGTTTTATCAATGGAAAATACCTTCCTATAATTATCTCATATTGTCACATGAAAAGTCAAAACAATGAACTAATATGTACTAAGTTACCTCTAAACCTAATATTGTCACTTCTATGATTTGAATTTCAAATATCTGACATACACGGTTGTGATCAGTACGATGTCTTGAGTTTGATAAGAAAAACATTATTTTCTGTGAAAACTAATACACCCTTATGAATAGTAATGTTACCCTTATGAATAGTAATATGACACTAATAAATAGTAAATATTTGAAAAGAATATTTTCCTCACCCATGAATGTATAAAAACATTTAGGCATCTTATAATTGATAATATGACCATAGTAAAATACTGGTATTTTGTTAAGTCATAATTAATTAATTAAAATTATTTAATTAATTTAAAAGAAAATTTATTTTACTCAATGGTTTTCATAGATTACAAATTTTATGTCTTCTGGTTTTACTATAATTTTATAAGACGTTATGTAATTTTTTAAAACATTATCAATTCAATTATTGTTTTAAAATCAGGATTTTTCAAATATATAATGACTTTAATAAAAATTAAATTAATTCAATTTATAATTTTTTATAAAAATGTATTTTTTTGTATTTTAAACATTGAAAAAATATATTGGGTGAATTTTTGTGATTTTTCTAAAATACCAAAAATTTTGATGAATAGTAAAATACAATATTTTGCAAGTTAAGATAAATATATGATTTATATTTTCATTGAAGTTGTTTTGCTGAAGTAATCCCAAATGGCTAGAACTCAAATGCACTTATTGCTATTTTTCGTCATGAAATCATCAATATTTCAGGTTTTGAGGGAAATTAATAATCTAAGGAATTAAATATTATGAAAACCCTTCACTCCATCAACTATAAATACCAGCCCTCTAAACCTCTTCTCTTCACTCCTATCAGGCCTTGTGACTTACCTAAATTCTGCCCAAATTTCTCCCCAAGATCCACCCTAATGTCCAACATCCCTTAGTCTCTTTTAAACACAAACTCCTCTCTCCTTAACATGCCATCAAGGATGATTGATTCAAGAGGTAAATTCCTCTTTTAAATTCATTTACTTATTTTTCAAGTTCATTTGTTTTCGTTTTTATCCTTACCTATAATCATACTAATGTTTTGAAAACTACAATACCTTAAATAAACTATATTGTTTTTATAAAAATGGATTAACTGATCATCATCTCTCCTTTACTCTTCTTTTATACTAATAGTAAAGACACCATATATGATGTGTTAATTTACCATATTCACGGACGATGGGCATTCAATTTCATTTACGATATTCAATTCTTGTCATGAATTTTTTTATTATGTTTTTTTTCAGATAATTATTTAATATATCCTATGTAATGTTATATAATCTTTTTTTTACACATGATATTAAATTATATTTCAAAATGAGTTCATAGTGATCAAAAAATGCTAATAAACCCAAAAGGTTATCCCTACATTTTTTTAAAGATTCAGATTTTCTCCAAATAACAAAATTAAGTTTACAACCATGAATGATTCAATATTTTCAACAACAAAATATAAATACAATTATTGAAATCCATCCCCATTTTACATTAGTCTCCATTCATGAATATATGTAAACCAGTCATAGAAACCTAAGAAAACAAACAGACCCGAACAATGAAACTGAACCATTAACCCATCAAAAAAGTTAGTAATGAACATCAAAATATTATAGTAAATATTTTACATATATAAGCGGTTATTTAATTATTAATTAATGGACCTAATTTTATTATTCAGGTCATCAATATCGAGTGTATAACCCAATCATACTAAAGGTAATGGATCCTCTCAATTCCTCTTTTATTCAAGAATGTACTCTGTGTGGTTCCATTTTATAGGTAATCCCTAATGATGTGGTATGATTTTTAACCTCCCCATACTTATATAATTATATATAACTGATGATAAAATCCTTTCACTCTCAATAATCCCTCATAGGTATACCTGATAGCATGCCGATAATCGGTAAGGGATTCTACACGAACCTCCTTTGTTCCATCTTGTTACCTTATCATCGATTTACAAAAATGAAGTTATCATAGATTTTTATGTGAATATTAAAATTAATGTTTACATGTACCAAATGAATTTATAAATACCCTTTAATCATTCTATTTTTTTATATACATTCATTTATGTTATTCCCTCCTTAAAAATTCCTGATAATCAACCCTGTTTTGAGGGAAATTCCCGAATTCATACACAATTTCCAGTGGACCCTATCATCTGTTTTAAGCAACCTTTTTTATTTTAAAATCAGTATATACTCTAATTATTAAAAAATTTGTTGTTTAATTATGGTTTTATATAAAGGAATGTTCCCTTTTCTTTTTAAAGGCTCTATTACATTTTCCTTAAAATTGCACAAAAATGATTAAATGCTAAAATTTTATAAATACGTTTCTTACATGTTGTCACATATACTTGACATCACATACCATGATACATGCCTATTTTACATTATGATTTTCCATGATTTTTTAGTTCCTTTCATTTATAGACAATTTTATGATATGCTCATTTGATATGCTTTATGACATGATTGTGGTACCCAATTCATTCCTTGGGTAACCCTTATGTTTATGTAATATTGATTATGTATGATTATTTATATGGAAAACATATTCATGAAAAGTTAATATGGGTGAAACTATAGAGAACTCCAATTCATTAGGTAACATTGAGTATCATGAGATGTTATGTGTGATAGTCTTGGAGGTTTTCTATGTCTTGTAATACCATGTTCGACAGTATTGGTAGTTTTCCTTGGTTTCTGCTACCATGTGCAACGGTCATGGAAGTTATACTCGACTCCTGATAAAGTCATGTTTTCTGTTACTTCCACATTATTATGACTCCATTCTTATATTATTACATGTTTATATGTTATGATTCTATATGGTACATTCTTTTTATATCATAATCTCATGCCTTCTATCACAAGTTCTAATGCTTTGTTCTTTTGGTTATCACCTTATTGGAATATTTATCACATCCCTTTGTTCAAGTGTTCCTCAAGGTGCCCTATATAGATGTATGAGATCAATTGTATTTATAAGATCTATTTTAAGATTAAACAATTTTTTTTATGTTTTTAGTTTTATGTACCAAGTCTTCCAAGACACTATACATTATGAACCTTGGATTGTACTCTTATTTATAATTATTATAAAATTCATGAAATGATATATGTAAAAGGATAGGTTTGTTATAGTTGTAATAAGAGGATGTTCCAGTAATTTTTTGAGATTAGTAATAGAGAACATTAGTAAGAACCATATGTATGAGACTACGTATATGAAAACACCCCATAATTTTGGTATGTTTAGAGTAAGTGGTGTATCAAGAAAATGCATCCCTATTTGGATAAAAATTGTTATAGGTGGCTCTGGAAAAATTGTATATATGGGTAGAAACATAAATCACTGCTTTGAGATAGACTCTAATGGGAACTGGTGTATGACAATGTGCCTTGC
This sequence comes from Viscum album, assembly GCA_963277665.1. NCBI lineage: Eukaryota > Viridiplantae > Streptophyta > Magnoliopsida > Santalales > Viscaceae > Viscum > Viscum album. The sequence continues at coordinate 776,417,271 of OY728159.1, forward strand.
TGGACTCTATGTTTTACACTCCCAGAGTATATGCTTTGGTAAATCCATGAGATTGGTAAAAATCATTATTAAGGGAATAAAAACCCCATAAGAGTATAAGTAAAGAAATAGATCAATAGTAACTTATACTGAAACATAGAGAATGATATGTTAGGATATACTTCTCCTTTACAATTTTATCCTATTATATTCCAAGTTTCCTTTTTATGCCCAATAGATAAATATTCATGCCCTATAATTGTTTTCCCTTTTTCGTAATTAATTGAAGGAAATAGAAGAAAATTTTCTATCAATAATTATGATAGGTAATGTGAAAATTTTCTTAATGATATTCTTGATACGGTGGGAACAAGTGCTCAAAACAACATGAGAGTACTTAATAACCTGGAAAAACTTTGGAATGATAACTTGAATCATGTGGAACACCCTCCTATTCAAAGGAAAGAACACGTTTCCATTTAATCATTCGTGCGGTAGAGGACACCCATGTTTATTGGATCTTTATATCCCATCTTCGCAGAATAGTGGATTGACTCTATTAAAAATATATTTTTTGCCCACTAGTGCTCAGAATAAGTGATATTCGTACTATCGGTCTATAGTTTTCATGGAGAAGATGGTTAGTGGTGAACAATAAACAAAAAATGCAATGATGTTAGAGGAAATTGATTCCTAGCATTATGAGGAATTCAAGAGATTTTTTTTTTCAATAATTATTTTTTTTGAACTCTCCATCTTAATATTGAATGAGTGTTCCTCAGAGTCATGCATAATGAATATGCATCAGTCGAGGCATATAAAAAAAACATTACAAGGCTTGAAAGGTTTACCTCTTTATTTTTTATGAACACTGAATGTAAGGTGGATTTATTCTATAGCAGACTGAATATTAGTCTACAAAAAGTGGTTGGAGATTTGATACTTTGATAGCTATGAGGATATTGTTCATTGTTTCTTTAAGGTTGAAATGGAGACCAAAGAAACTCAATGGTATCATGGACCCAGTGAAATAAAGAGGAAAATATAATCTAATGTGGGTGTCCCCACAAATAAATTCCACGATGGTAATAAGCATAATCAACCCACATGTAAAAAACGTTGGAAGAAGTATCTTGTGAGTTGTCTAAAGGAAACCATGAATTGCTACATGTGGGGAATGTATGGACATCTATCTAAAAACTGCAAAATTGATATGCATAATCAATCTAATGTGGAATAATAGAAGAAGGTTCATATAAATGACCATCCAGTGGTGTAGTGTTACAACTGTGAGGAGAATGGGCATTATGCATAAAATTTCTATAATTCCAAGGTTGTCGGAGGAAATAAACAACATCCTCCATAAAAACAAGGTATTATGCGACCACTATGGCTGAGGTTGTGCCGGTCAATTATGTGGTGAACGGTATGCTAATTATTCATTCAATAATAGAAAATGTAATATTTGATTTTAGTTCTACACATTATTTCATATCTTTCATGTTTAGAAGAACTATGAGAATACCTCCTCAAAATTTGGAGGATAATTTATCTCTGAGGACAAAGAATTGAGAAATTATTTCTTACAAGGATTATAAAACCTCCTCGGTTAACGTTTTTGGATTGAACCTCCCAGAAAATCTCATCATACGTCATTTAGTGGATTTCGACCCTATCTTCAGCATGAATTGGGTACCATTATTCATTTCCAACATCAACTGTCAGGAAATTGAGATCACTCATAACATTCTAAAGCATCCTTCGATTCATTAAAGGTTCAAGGAGTAAGATGAATATCATTTAGAATAACCTTCTAATGTGTGGATATTAATTCCATATGAGAAATAATATCTAGCATAAATGATTGACAAAATGGATAGAATAATGCTTGAAGACCTACCCATCATGAGGGATTTCACTGATGTATTCCCTAAAGGGTTTCCTAGTCTTCCTCCGGATTGAATGGTTGTGTGAACAATTGTACTTATTCCTGAATATCTACCTAATTAAATGAAACCTTCTAAAATGGCCACTATAGAGCTATAAGAGCTAAATAAGAAGTTATAGGAGAATATAGAGAAGAATTTTATACACTTGAGTTCTTCACCATAGGGTAATCTAGTCCTCTTCATCAAGAAGATTAATGTATTAATGATCCTTTAAATTGATTATCCAGAACTCAATAAAATCATGGTAAAGAATGGGTGACCTTTTTACCAATAGATGACTTGTTCAATCAGCATCATGGGGCCATGTATTTCTCTAAGGTGGACCTTTGATCTGGATACCACTAAATAAAGGTAAGGTAGGAAGATATTTCCGAGACTAACTTCGAATGAGGTGTGGACACTATGATTTCATAGTGATTCTATTAGTACTCACTAATTCTCAAAAAATATCATGTATTTAATGAATATAGACTTTATAGATTGCCTCGAAATTTTTTTGACATTCTTTATTGTCAAAATTTTGATATACTACAAGAGAAAGGAGGAACATGATGTATGTTTCAATACTATTTAAAATACACATTAAATGGATAAGATGTATGAAAGGTAAATTAAATTTTATTTCTAGATCGAAGAAGTATAATTAATGGAGAAATTTATCACCAGCAAATGGATATCTATAGACCCTTCCAAGACAAAGGAGATTGAATTGTGGTGTTTGCCAACATCTGTAATATAGATCCATAGATTTATGGGTCTAACTGGGTATTTTCAATGATTTGTAAATAACATTTCATGATTGTCAAATACAATGACCAAGATGAAACTGAAGGTAGTAATGTTTGTTTTGACTCAAGAAAGAGAATTCTACTTTAAGAAGTTAAGAAATATGCTAATCACTACAACATTACTCACACTCCAAACAAGTGGAGAACTCTTTGTGGTGTACATTGATGGTTTGAATAAGGGATTAGTTTTTGTGATGATGAAAAATGATAAATTGATAGCCTACCACTTAATGTAGCTAAGAATCCATAAGAAAAACTATCATACACATCATCAGGATTTGCTGGCAGTGATCTTTGCATAAAAAATATATCATCATTATCTCTATGGGGAGAAGTGTTAGATATATACTGATCACAAGAGTCTCAAGTACATATTAACAAAAAAATCATAATATGTACTAGTAATTATGGATCGATCTCATCAAGGATTATGACTACTCAATCCACTACCAACTAAGTAAGTCAAATAATGTGGAAAATGCTCTGAGTATAAAGGATCTTGCATCTTTATCAAGGATGATAGTTGAAGAGGATCCAATCATCATAGATTTACAAAGGATGGACATGGGAATCATTAAGGGAAGAACCTAATAAATACTTTCTGAAAATATTTCTCAACCATGTCTCATGATGAAAATAAGTGATGCTAAAAGAAAAGATGTGGAAATTTAGAAATGGGTGGAATCTATTGAAAATGGGAAATCCTCTTAGTTAATGATTTATACGGAAGGAGTTTTATGTTGTTTGTTGATGAATATGTGTACCATCCGATATAGAGATAAAGAAGGGGCTTCTGAATGGCACACATAGCTCAACCATCTCTATCAACCTATGGAGAAAACATATGTATCAAGATCTATGAGAAAACATTTGGTGGGACAACATTTAGAAAGAGATTATTGAATAAACATCAAGGTGACTAGTAGGTCAACAAGTGAAGGATGAAATATATAACTCTAAGGGGATGATGAAACCACTAACCATAGAAATATGGAAGTGTGAGGACATCAGCATGGACATTGTCACTGGACTTCCAAGAACATATATAGGAAACAATGCTATATGGGTCACTGTGGATCATCATACAAATATATCTAAACTTATTGCAATTCGAGAGGACATCTAGTTTGATCAAATTTTATAGATATATATCAAATTTGTGGGAAGTATGTATGAAGTAGCATTGTCTATTATATCTGATCTATATTAGATATTCCCCAAAAATTTATGGATAAGTCTACAACAAGATCATTGAAATGAACAAAACTTCAGTGCAGCCTATCGTCCTCAAAGTGATGGTCAATCTGAGTAGACTATTTAGACACTCAAATATTTTCTGATATAAGTTTCTATGGATATCAATGGAGGATGATACCAATATCATCACTAGTTTAATTCTCTTACAACAATATTTTCAACTCGAGCATCTGAATAACAGCATATGAAGCCCGTTATGGGAAAATCTGAGAGCACCAACATGATGGGATGATGTCAGTGACCATAATATTTTAAGACCTAAAATGGTTGATGAAGTAGTTTAGAAGGTGAAAACAATTCATTATCACATCAAGAAAGCCCAATGTCGACAAAAGAGTAATGTTGACCATCGTCGACGAGACCTTGATTTCAATATAGGAGACAAGATATTTATCCGCATTTCTTTATGTAAGATGGTCCTGAGATTTTGTATTGAATGGAAACAAAGTCCAAGGTATTTCTGCACCTTTGAGATCACTGATTGATTCAGTGATGTGTCCTATCGAATATCAATTCCATCAACCCTGTCCAAATTACACGATGTATTATACATATCCCTCTTAACGAAGTACATACCAGATCCTTCACATGTAATCTCTTTAGAGGTGGTACAGTTGGAGGATGATCATTCCTATGAGGAGCAGCCAGTGAAGATCCTGGAATGTAGAGAATATGTTTTTTGTAAAATGAATACTCACCTTGTTAATGTACTATGGAAGCACCATATGTATAAAGAGGAAACATGGGAAATAGAGGAGGGAATGAAAGAAATGTACCCTCACCTTTTTATGGCCTAGAATGTAAAATAAAATATAGAGGGAGAAACATCACAAGGGGAGAATAATGTAATGAACCAATATTTTATCAATTGAAATTTCCTTCCTATAATTATGTCATATAATCCCATGAAATCACTACACAATGAACTACTAAGTAATATATGACTATTAAACATAATGTTGTCACTAATGTGATTTGAATTTTGAAAATCGGACATAATACGTCAAGATTAGTATGATTTTTGGAGTCTGATAAGACAAAATTAATTTTTAGTTAATAGTAACTGACCATTATGAATAGAAATGTTACCCTTATGAATAGTAATATGACCATTATTAATAGTGACTCATCTAAAAGAACATTAACCTCACCCAATAATGTATAAATAAAATTTAAGAATCTTATAAGTGATAAAATGAGCATTGTAAAAGCATTGGTATTTTTGTAAGTCATGAATTATTAATTAAAATTAATTAATTAAATTAAATTTTATTTTATTTTCCTAAAAGGTTTTTATAAATAATCAATTTTATATCTTCTATTTTTTAGATAATTTTATGAGACCTTATGTACTTTTTGAATACATTATAAAATTACTTATTGTTTTAAAATTTTTATTTTTCAAGTAAATTAAGTTTTTAATTTTAAATTAAGTTTATTATATTTATAAAATTATTGTTGACTAATAGAGTTTAATTTTGTATTCTAAACCAAAAAATATTTTTAGGGTGATTTCTTGTGATTTTTCCATAATACTTGAAATTTTGATGAACAAAAAAATACAATAATTTTCAAATTAAGTTAAATACATGATTTGAATTGTCATGGATGATGTTCTGCTGATGTATGACCAGTTAGTTTGAAATCAAATTCACTTATTTCTATTTTTGGTCATGGAATCATCACTATTTCTAGTCTTGAAGGAAGTTAAGAAACTAAGGAATCAAATATTACGAAAACACTTCTCTTTCCCTCTATAAATACCACCCCTCCATACCTCTTCTCTTCACTCTTCTCAAGCCTTTTTCATTGCCTAAATTTTTCAAAAATATCTCCCCAAACTCATCTCCAATTTACAAAAAACCATAGTCTCTTCAAAAGGCCAAATCCTATCCCCTTAAGAGGCTCTCAAGAAATATTGTTTCAAAAGGAAAATTCTTCTTTTCAATTATTTAAAATTATTTTCAAGTTCATTTGTTTTTTTTTCAATACATACCTCTCCTCATCCAATTGAAATGAAAACTACCATACCATACATGTAAAATAACGTTTTCATGATTTTGTAATTAGTTATTATCATCTCTCATTTAATCTTCTTTTATACTAGTAGTAAAGACACCATCTACGATGTGTTAATTTACCATATTCAAGGATGATGGGTATTCAATTTCTTTTACCATATTCATTTATAGTGATGAAACCATTATTTATGGTTGAAAATGAATATAATATAATATATCATATGTATGGTTCAATAATCTTATTTACACATGATATTAGATTATAATGTAAAAGTAGTTCGTACTCATAAAAAACTGCTAATAAATACAAAAGGTTATCACTGATGATTTATATAATGATTCAAATTCACTCAGAATAAGAAAAATAAATTTAAAACAATGAAATATTATGGATGTTAAATAATAAAATATAAATCCAATTTTAGACAACCATGTCAATTTTACAGGATTCTCTGTTCATGAAAATAAGTAAACTGGTCGTCAAAATCATAGAAAACATACATACCTGAACAATTAAATTAAACCACTTAACCCATCAGAAAGGTCATGCATGAAAATAATAATGTTCTAGTAAATCTTTTAGATATATTTTAGGTACCTAAATTATTAATTAATGAACCTATGTGGAATATTTAGGTCATTAATATCAAGTGTATAACACCATCAAACTTAAGGTAAGGGATCCGTTATATTTCACTTTTATTCAAGAATTCACTCTTTGATATTACTTTTTATGTGTTATACCTAATGATAGGGTATGATTTTCACCTCCAATATACATAGCTTGTGATGTATATGAGATGAGAAATAAATTTCTCTCTCATTAATCTCTCTTAAGTACACCTAATATCATGTAGATAATCTGTAAGGGATTGTACCCAAAAAACCATTATTCCACAGGGCTGCCTTATAATTATTTTACCCAAATAGAGTTATATTATCATTTTATGATAATATTCTAAATAAATTATACATGTACTATATTACTTTATAAATAAAATTTATTCATTATATTTTGTGTATATATTTGTTTTTAAGTGATTTCCACCTCTATACTTCCTGATAAGCAAACCTGTTTTAAGGGAACATCCCAAATTCTTACTCGATTTCTAGTGCACTATGTATTATATTCTATTCCACATCTATCTTTATAATATCAGTATTCTTTATAATTAAAACCTTATTGGTTCACTTAGAGTTTTATATAGTGGATTGTTTCCTTTTCTTTTTTAAAGGTTCAATATCATTTTCCTTAAACCGCACCAAAATGTTTTAATACTAAAATTTCATAAATATTTTTCATAATTGTTGTCCATTATACATGACATCACATACCCTGATACATTACTATTCTCCCTCAATAATTTCCATGTATATTTTAGGTTCATTCATTCAAGGACACTTTTATGATACACCCATTTGTTATGCTTTATGACATGATTGTGGTACACAATTCTTTCCATGGGTAACCCCTATGTTTATATAATATTGATTATGTATGTATATTTATAGAGAAAACATATTCATGAAATTTTAAGATTGGTGTTCCAAGATAAATATCTAATTCATTGGGCAATTTTTAGTCTCAATAGAGTTTATGTGTGACTGTCTTCACCATTACCCATGGCTTTTTCTACCATGCACAATGTTCTTGGAGGTTAGCCATGGATTGTGCTACCATATGCAACGGTCTCATTGGTTTTCCTTGAATCAAGATAAATTCATGTTTTTTAATCTTCCACATTATTATAACTCCGTGTTTATTTGATTCCATATTTATATGTTATGATACCATATTTTACATTCCTTATTATATCATCATGTCATGCCTTATATCCCTTGGGATAATTCTTTTTTCTTATGGTTATACCCTCACTGGGCTATTCAGCACATCCCTTTGTTCATGTGTTCCCCATGGTACCCTATGAAGATGTTTGAGATCAATATGTGTTAGGATCTCTCTTTTATGTTTAAATAAATATATATATTTCTTATTTAGTTCCATGTTTTCAGATTTATGAACCTAGTCTTGAAAGACACTAGACTTTGTGATACTTGGCTTGTTCTCAGATGAATAAATATTCTTAAAATCATGTATTGTTATATGAAAAAGTATATGGTTTGTATATTTATTTTAAATAAATTGAAATATTTTATGATAATATTTTATTTTCATTATATTTACTTTTATTATTAATTTACATCCCTTTATTTTTACATCAATGAAATTTTATATGCTATAAAAATATTAAATATATTTTATCTATATTTTCATAAAAATTAAAACTCGATATTACTAAACTTATTATTCAATGATTTAATTTATATTTTATACTCTAAATATTGGTAATCATTATTAAAAATTTTCAAATAAAAAATTCTTATTTTTATAAATTTTATTAAAAAATTAAATTAATGATATGTATCATTATTTCAATGTTACGTAATAAATATTGAATTTTTTTCCTAGATTTTCTATATTGTTTATCGTTATTTGATTAATTTTACATCTTGGTAAATTTAATTTGAAATTGAACCAACATTTCATTTTTTATCATAATATACCTCTCATTATATTCTATTCATATGCGGGTAACATGATGAAATAATACTTCGATACATTGTTATAATTCCAATGCATAATTGGTGTTATGGAAATGAATGACCTATTGAGGGATTGGTACATCATGGAATTTTTATTTCTTTATAAGATTTTAGGAATTACGATATATTTTCTATGAATATCTTTCTATATAATCCAAATTAATAATTCTATATTCTTATTAGTATTTATTGATTGGTATTTACCAATAAAGTCATAAAATGTGATTGATTGGGGATAATTATTGAATTGAGTATAAGACCATTTTTTATATAGTGTTAATAACATATAATTCATTACTGTTAAAAAAATTTGTTTACCTAGATATTTAATTTTAATATTGGGATGATTTTTAAAACTCATGAATGGTTTTATATAACAAATTTCATTATTATGTATTAATCATGATATTAGTTTTTTTATAAATCTATGTTTATTTTAATGTTCATGTGGAACACATATGTGTGGATATATAATTATGTGATGGGTGGTTCAATAATTATATATCCATATTACTTATTATATATATATATATATATATATATCTCCCATGAGATTTTAATTTTTATGGGATTTGGTAGGTGAACCCATCCCCAATGTTTTTCGGATGTAAGGAGTGAACTCAATCTATAATGTTATGATCGTCTCATTGGTCAACCAATATATATGATTGGGATATTATATGATTATTAATGTAAAACATTCCATTGAACATTCACATTATTATTTGAGTCAACATTTCAATGTGATTCTAAATTTCTATGTCAGGACACATTATAATATTAGACACGTTGGTATGTCATGTCATATAATTTTTTCAGGGTTCTTTTATTTGTTTCTAGGGATCCCTTTTTAATGTGTATGATTACCTTTTCCAAATTTTATTTAACCATACTATGTTTCGTTATAAATATTTTATTATGTTTAACCATTCATTTTCATAATTATTACCACTCATGATTCTCTTAGTGGTATCTCTTATTTTTTTATTACTAATTTTATAGGTTCTTCTATTTTATAATGTATTTTTTAATTTATTAAGACATCCTTAGTAGTGATATATCTTGGATAGAATCATGTGAAGTGAAATTAATTAGAATAAAATGAATATTTTTTAAATAAAAATAATTTTTATATAATAATTAAATATAGGAAAACCATTGGCTTTTAATAGTGTGTTTTAATCATGATTTGTTTCATATAAAGATGTAAAACCCATGGGTTTTCCTATTTAAAAATTTTATTTGTTTGTAATGTATGTAATACTATCTCTTGTTTTAAACATGAGGCTCTTGGGGTTCTTTTGTTGTCATTAAAGATGGATTTAGTTTTTTTTTTGAATTATATTAAGATGAATAAGTAGATAAAACAACAATATTTCTAGGGTTAGAAAATTTTGACATATTCTAGAAAAATAATATCTTTATTTTATCATATTCATTTAATTTATCACTATGAAGTTATCTAAAAATTATTTATAGAGGGTCAAATATATGTAAAAAACAAAAAATTATGGCTTTTCTATTCAATCATGTGACATTTACAAAATGCAATAATATTTTACCAAATCCCCTCTAGAAAATATTATCACCCAACCATTTAACCTAGTAACCTAGTCCATCTAAGAAGGAATTACATTCTATAGAACTCAAAATAAAAAAAAACCAACCCATCCATGGAAATGTCACAAAAAATGTTTGATAAAAAACAATTACATCTAAATTAACTAACACTCCTACCATTCTTATATTCTGACACAAAACCATGATCCGTAAATACCCAAAACCCTATTCTCCACCTCAAAAGTAGCAACATAGTTTTTCCATGATATTATGAATTAAAAAAATAAAATTATAATAAATTAGGTTGTTTTTCATTTTACATATATATTTTAAAAAATATCAATAATCTGTGATGAGATAATAATTTATTTTACCTACAAGTGTTACCAACACATGTACTAGTCCCTGAAAAATGATAAAACATAATTTTTTTTCGAAAAATTCCAAATTAATAACCACATTCATTAATTATAAAAAACAATATTCCAAAAGATTCATCATCTAAATATATATAATATTAACTAGGAATTACTCACCTTTTTATGAAGACTCACTCTTCTAGGTCATGCTATAAAAATCAATCTTCAAAAGTTCAAAAACACACAAACATGTACATGGATTAGTGAAAACATTCCATATCTACAAACACATTACGAAAAATGATACCTCAACATCCAAAATTCAAAACCAGTTCACCACAAATAACTTATTAAAAAAATTAATTCCTAAAATATACAAGGTAAATCAATTTAAATAATAGAGTAAAATAATAATATGTTATAATAACTACCTAAATAATAAATCATATACCAATTAAAACAACTCACTTAATAAATTAACACATTAAAAATAATTTTTAACTGTATTATACTCATAAATATTAATTATATTTACCATATTGATTTTTGAAAATATAATTCACAAATAACATACGAATAAAAAACATAAGAAAACATTAGTTTTTCAAGAATCCTCATTTCAATTTCAACAAAACCAATGTATAATACCTTGTTGTATAAAAAAAATTATATTAAATTTAATAAATTTTATTTCCAATAAAAAAATTTGAAACCAAATGAAAAGTATATTATTATATAAATTTAATAATTAATACAACATTAATCAATTTTAACCACTAAAACACATCCAAATAAATTTCTTTCTACCTTTAATAAAACATGAAATTTTTCACTAATATTATTAACCAAAATTAAATTCTAAAAAATGGGGTGATATAGTCAATGTGGTATATGTTAGATCTTGAACTCAAGGATAATATAACAGAGGATTTTTATTTTAATTACGTATAAATATCATAGGGAATAAATTAGAATAATGAAAATGTATTGAATGAAATACATTAGAAGTTTAGTTTTGGTTTTTAAGAGATTTAATTGTTTCCATTTCAATCATAAAATTTCCAATCAATTTTCCTTGGATTAATTATTTAATTACATCATCATTTATAAAGACTGATCTATGCACATTTAATGAACCTCTCAATACAATGAAACTATCAACTACTTTGTGTTTTTAACCCTATAAAATAAGGGATTTTAGGAATCACACTTAACATTTTCCCTATCCCATAAACTCCCTACTAGATATTGAATATTCCTTTTCATATAAATTACTCTTTAAGTCCATATGTTTTATAACTTCTTTTAAACATTCATAGTAAATAGGACAATAAATAAATTTCCTCAAAATATAAAAATATACAAAACCTTATAAATAATTTTGAATTTTTCGTTATAATGTCTAACAATTTAAATAATTGGATTAATAATAAAGGCAATATTAGTTTAATATATCCATGAATATATTTCTTTAAGAAACATAATAGATATATAATCCTCATAATTTATTTCAGGAAAATAACACTTCATTTTATTCATAATATAGGGGGAAAGTATATATATATATATGTCTTTTTATAGTGTCCCCATTAACATGGTCTTAATTTTCTCTTCAATCATTGTATTATTTACATTAATATACCTCTGATCAACATTATTTTCTAGATAATACATTTAAAACATGATAGTTAATGTTTAAATCATTCAAAAAATGAATATTTTTTTTATAAATTATATTAATCTCACAAACATTTGTGGATACATGGACATGATAAATTAGTTAGTTCAATTCATAATTATTTTAAAAATCATAAAAGGTGCATGAAATATTAAATTAGTCTTCTTAATATGGTGATGGTTAGATCCCATAAATCTCATAATAAGGGAAAATATATCAATGATATTTTCATAACCAATACCCATGAAATTCAATTGATCATTATTATATTATTAACTTTGAAAATTATCTTTATTATGATCAATGTTATTATTTATGAATCTTATTCCACTAGTATTCATGAATATTGAATAAAATTAATTAATATATTACCATTATATACCTATACCTAAATTAATAACCAAATTATAATCCTATATTTTCATTCTATTTATAATCAAAATAATACTCTAGGACAAATACTGACCTTTCTGTTTTTATACTTATCAATTCAAAAAAATAAATAAAATTATATCTAAGAAAAATTATGTGAATAAATGAAAAAATTTCTAATATTGGTTGATAACATTTAATAAATTTTTATAGAGAATGAAAATTTAATACATTTAATAAATCACTATTTTTTTATTTTACATCCTATAAAATATGTAAATCAATACATGTGGAAAATATAAAACCAAATATATTTATTCACCTTGTTGAAATATATATGATATATAATCACTTTAATCTATATACATAGATTATCTTGGATCCGAAAAATGAAATTCTGCTGAAATATATTATGGAAAAATAAAAAATCGATTCAGTAATTACACGAGAGTTTAAAAAGAGGGGAGTGAACTACCCCATGCATATCCTCATCCACTTGTGATGTGTAATATCTATGGGCCCTGAATGACCAAATTATACAAGTTTCCATAATTTCCCTTTTGGATAGTGAATATTCCACTTGGTTTTCTTCATTATACAAATGTGATAAATTCAAATTGAGTTTATAGACATGATTAATACATTCAATCCAAAGTGGAAGGATTTTCTGTGGAACAATTTTGGTCCTTGGCAACAATTTCATTATAGTAGTTTCAAAGTCAGATTCAATATAAATATTGTTTCATTTTAATTGAACAACATGATTGATGTAAATCACTATTTCCCATTACTCAACATTGAATACATCTAAAAGTCATTTATAATGATGAATGTAGCCTTTGAAAAATCAATGGTGTGTTTGGAAAATATCTCCATAGCCTGAGGGTCTTGGTGTAATTGATATCAAACCATCAATATTTAACTTAATACTGGAATAAATTGGTTGGAGCTATCTCACTTATTTAAGAACCAAATGTCGATTTGGTATTCATGAAACAGTTAGAATCCATAACATTTTCATATCATCCATTGAATTATTTGTTTCACATTTTACACTCTTCCAATTTCTTGAACCTTCTTATGTATGGAAATGAAGCCAACATGATCTTATGGAATATTCCCATCAGAAATACCTTTTCATGTTCCTTGAATCATGAGGAAATAATAGATCCAATCACAATAATCATGAGATAGTGGAACTAATAACTTTGATCAATGTGAGTAATGAAGTCCTGTTGATCCACCAACTACATATATGTACCCTGGTCTAAAATCTGACTACATCATGCATAATTATAAAATTTCAATAAAAATACACAAGTAATTAATTGGTTTTGTTTTGTCTATTCCACTCTATACTATATATGGAATGATGAGATGATGTAATATCAGGCTTTCCTTAACTAGTCATGCATTTGCAGCTTATTTTTATAGATCTATTAATGAAGTGTGTACCTTGTGGTATGGGTGAGGTAAAAATTGAAATTTGATATCCTTGAAGGTATCATGTTAGTTCTCTTTGTCTCCTTCTTGTAATAATCATAACATCGATTAATCCAATTGTTCTTGTCTTCTAGAAAAGGGTTTTAGTTTCGTTGAAACTATGGTGCGGAATTTTCACCATAACCTTATTAGAGAAAATGTTGAGGCTGTTGTATGTAACCACAAACTTGCCAATTTTGATAATCAATTGATCGGAAGGGATAAAAATAGGTTCTTTAAGTGTTCTATAAATCCATTATATGGTCTAGAAATTCAATGGTGATTTCTTAGAGACCATCCTTTCAGTATTCCTCATTATATCATTTAAAGATATGTTCACTGAAGGCCTAACCAAGGACCAATGGTTATAGTTATAACAATCCTATAGCCTCCCCTTGAACCTAATAGGATGTAAATAATCATATTTTTTCATTAGTGGTAAATATATTATAGGTAAATTTCACAGTAATCCCATTATTAAATATTTTTAGGTTTTTAATGGAAGGTCCACACATCTCTATGGGATTAATATAGTCTTCAAGAGAAACATTAACTACATTTCTTTCAAACAGAATTCTATTCCAAATGATGTTCCTGATTATGCCGTGAAACTCCTTGAGGAGGTCTATTGGCCACATGTACATGGAAAATAGTATACAATTATAGAGGTGACGACTTAATTCATAAGAAACACCCTTCCTACATGAGATGAATATTTATCCTTTTATATTAAAATTTGGATTACATTGATAGTGTTTATTCCCCAATGAAATCAGATTTTAACATTTCCTAAAAATATAGGATCCCCAATAAAGATAAATTTAATGTGTCCCTTCCTCACTCCAAGAATTTAAGAAATTATTTTCTTCTTATCCACAGTGAGCTCATCACCCAAAAAAATGAATGAATTTACCCTAAAGATACCCACCCTATAAATTTATTCAAATTAATTGATCATGGAAGTAATAGTAGACATGGTCCTCTAGTAAACCTAATCAACGATATGAATTTCATTTGATTATAATATCTGTGACAGAATGGGTTCACCCATTACAACTCTATTTTTTTATAAATGAATATATGAGAAAGGTCATTGATGCATTTTCATATATTTCCCTCAAAAATTGAAAATATGATACTTGAATGTATATCTCCCTGACCAAAACTTCTTGTACATTTAAATAATCCTATGGGGGGTCCATTGTTAAGAATGGAAAACTTTGCATGTGAAATATGACCCTTATAAATCTAATGAATGTATTAGATAATCATTATCCTATATGAATATTTTTCAAAAAATTCCATTTTAGGTTTTCAAAATCCATTGATATGTCAATATTTAGGAAAAAATTCCCTACCTTCTCATTCCTATTCATAATGTTCATAATTTTTGATGATGTGAAAACAAATTCTAGATGCACCTACCTAGAATGAAGCAATGTTAGTTTGGGGTGATGTGGTCATGGATGAACCTCCCCATCCTGGTCAGGAGGATTTTACTAATAACATTGGTGATAGTGACCCCATTAGAAACCGACCAAAACTCTCTTATATTCACAACACTATCATTCATTGGAGTTAGAGTAATGAAATTTGAATTCACACCATTTGGAGGGTATGCATGTGTGAATAAATCCATATCTGAATTGATATAGTCATCCTGTGGAATGCACAAGTAATACATGAGGAATTGTGTTAAAAATCTACCAAGTCTAGTAACATTTTCCATATAGAGAGAAAAAAATAGATATCCTAACTTCCTCTCGGTATCGTATTGTGAAATGATTCTAATTCTACATCCCATCAATGCAGTATGTAATGTTTTCCTCCATCCTCAAAGTATTATCATTTCGAAAATATATATATCTTGTTAATGTATTCAACCACTGCATTTGATATGTAGTTTTTAGAGGTATTAAGAATTCCAATAATATTGATGGAATTGGTATCTATTTTGGATATCTTCTCCCTAATTAGTCGGTGGAAGAATCATGAGTTCATATCCCCTTCCTTTAATCATTTTACATTTATCTTGTTCCTTTCGAACCTCTCCTTAACCATTATGAGATCTCCCTGTATAGAATGAGCATAAAACTCTTCTCTAGAGGGAGTGTATTGAATCTGAGTACTAGCCTAATAGTCAACAAGATACTATTTAGCATCCTCTATTTCAGAATCAAGCTTGGATAATTAGTTCTTACTCTATTCCTTTAACAACCTCTTATCATGATGAATTTTCACATCAATCCTTTGAACATAGTTTCCAATTGGAAAAAGCTTCCAATCCTCCAACACAGTTTCTCTATACCCTAGAGATGATACCCATCCATTTTTTTTAAATGAAATTGAAGAGGGATGAGCCTAAAAAGAAAACATATACAATAATGAGGTTCTAATAAAAAAGATGCTTGGGTAGTATATAATCCATCATTTTATCTGGAGCTCTCATGTCATCCAATTGAACAAAGCACCTATCAAGTTTACATACATGACTCCCATTTAATGTATGCCTATTCCATGTAAAATCAAACCCTGTAATTGGAACCACTTCCAAATTTTATTGATCAGTGAATGAAGAAAACTCAACATATGCTTCCCCATAAAAACTTAATCCAATGTTTTTTATGTATAATCATAGAGATAAGTTACCCAAAATAATACATTTTAGATACTAATTGTTAAATATTTCTTCAATATCCATCCACATATATCTTCGATTATTATATAATGATGAAGGATAAACAAAATTGACTTAAACATTATAGCCTAAGCAATTAATGGGGTTAGTAATACATTATTCTCTCTTATTTCAGGTTACCACATTGATATTTTCACACCAAAGTTTTCATTATCTATCATAAATGGTTATCATGAGATATATGAAATGATTTAATATGTAATGAATGATAGAAAAATATTATGAAAAATGTTCATAAGTCCTCTTATGAAAAGGATACCAACTAATGTCATTTTATTATGAGCATTTTTTCAAAAACACTTTTTTATGTGAATTATTCAATCTAGCTTCACAGTATCATACTAAGGTACTAAAAAATGTTACTAAGTAGTTTAAAAATAATATAATCGAGCCTCTTATATAGTATCTTATAAGAAAGAAATATAATTAATTAAAAAAATATGGGCCCACTCATCATATAACTTGACAAGTACATAATGAAAAAACATTATCAAAATAAATTATATGAGCATAAAATATAAAATATTCATAAAAATTTATTAAAACTTTACTATCAAAAAATAATTTTATTATTTTATTTATTAAACATATTCCAAATTAATAATAAATTTAATACAGATAAAATTAACTATCAAAATAATGGAATTCGTAATGAAGGAAATCATAGAGAAATTTAATCACATGATTCAAATAATTGTTATCAATTATTAACATGACGATCATGAAAAATCCATTTGTGATAAAAGAATTAATGTAATTGAAATAATAATTATCCCTATAAATGGTAAATATTATAATAATGATTATAAAAATTAATGAATAATTTAGTATTAGATGAACCACTTCAATTATTATGTGTATATAACCCATATATTTTAACTGTATTGTGCATAAAATACTCTTCAAGGATTAACTCCCTATATTGGCTACACTAATACCAAATTATCACTTCTACTAATATATATTATTATTTCTATTCATATCTCTATAGTATATAAACATAATATATCCATTCCAAGCATTGAATACTCTCTATCATAGAAATTTCATATCCACATTACTACAATACTTGTAATTTTAGGAATTTATGATGGCATGTTTTACTATTATGTAAGCTAATTATTATTTAGACATTATTGAATTGTGAAATTAGTATAAAAAGGTGTTTTGAAAAATACCATGAACATATATATTAATTAATAACACTATTCTTGATATTGAGAAATAAAAATAAAAAAATATATTTTAAAAAAAAATATAATAGTTAATTTTATATAAAGAGATAATGAGAGGAAACACATGCCATAAATGATGTTTTAATACATCATAGGTAGAACACCCAAAAGGAATAGGGGATCTCAAAGTGTGATTTGGGAGAGTAAAAATGCAATTCACATGGGATAATAATATGAAAAAAAATATTTTACTTCAAAATGTTATTGTAAAAATAAATTATATGGATTTATTATAACCATTATACATATTAATAGAAAACATATAAAAATATATAATGTGTTTAAAATGTTGACGATTCTTGGATCCTATAATCCAAATAAAAATCATGAATATAAAAAGTAAAATACAAAATATAATAATACAAGAAATCACATAGAAATATTTAATGAATAAAAAATGATAAAAAGTATTTGGTGGATAAGTGGGAATGAATTTATAGGGTGTAAAATTTTATATGATTGTTATATTACCATTGGAAATTATGACCATTGGTGATATAGTTTTGGTGAGGTAACTGTTGGAATGATTATATATTATGATAAATATAATGTGTTCATTGTAATAAAAGGGAGAATTAATATATTAAACAATTCAAAATATCCATTCAAAATTACACTTTTTAGATCTTGGGAATAAGGTACTATAATTGGTTTCTTCCCTTTACTAATTGTAAGAAGAAATTTAACAATTAAGGTGTTAGTTGAATCAATTGTGTGAAGGATCAGGTAAATGGAAATCAATAACTAATAAAGGTTTACTAAATCATACCATGAAATTATCATCATTGAACACCTTACCTTTAGGTCTTATGTTGGTGTAATATGGGATTATGTATCAATGGGTATCTAGTACTAATGTAAAAATTATTTTAGTAATGAAATGAATATCACTCTAATACCACATTTATTAGAAAGAAAAATATTATTTGAAAGTTAAAAATGATATAATTATAAAATTAATTTTATAAAAATAATATTACATTTGGAATTACATTGTTGAAATTAGATAATTAGTGAATTTTTTAAATTTTAAGTATAAATGATAAAATTTCGTAAAATATGTGAAATATTATAAAATATGGTTCATATGAAATCATATATATGTAATAAAGGATAAATTTATCCAATGATGGGATTTATTCAAATTTTTTAAACTGAAAATTCCGGTAGAGAATCAAGGGAAGTTAATGGACACTAGGGGAGTAGTGGAGCACTTAATATAATGGAAAAAATATATTTAATACATTATTCCACCAGTTTCCACACATAACTACTATAAATAAACACCCCTTATTCTCACTTCTCCTCACACCATGTTCTTATTATATCATTATAGATCTTAAAAGAAGGTTATCCCAAAGACGTATCGTCATTATTTAAGTGTTCGTTTGGATCTATGGTTAAACTCTATGCTATAAAGACTAATAGTGGTAAGGTTATTTTCTCTTTCTAATTTAAATCCCAATATTATAATTCTATTGTTTTTTCATTTTTTTATTACTATGTTATGCAATCAATTTTTACATGATAATTTTAAAAAATCTTTTAATGATATTAAATGTTTTGTAAACAATTTTCAAATGTGGGAAATAAATAAATTGGAATATTCCTCACATAATAAATTGTCATCAATCCATGTCGGAAACATAACCATCCCCACTCTAAAATTTTAATGATGATACATCTTCTACACAGTGTCATCAAACAACCCAGCAACTAGTCATGAACTGGTATGTATTACATATGAGAGCTCAATTTTGAATATTTGTAAACTATTAAAGGCCATTGACATGGACAATTATTACTATAGATCATGTTGGGAGCATTTGGAGTCTCCATTGAAGAACATTTTGAAGTGATTAGATCCATAAATGCTATCCAGAACATGACCTTTCCACTATGAATGCCAAATCATTTTGAAGAGGATCCCAACATCATTGCACACCCAATATATCCCAGGTTCGAATAAGGATACACAAACAGAGAGGATGTTGCATTATGGTGTTTACACTATAGAAGGGATATAATAAAATTGTATGTGAAGAAAAAAATCACAGGATATGAGATTGTGGTGTGGGATATGTTTTTAAACCTTCATGTGAGATAAGGGTGATGGAATATAGATAGGTGCATTGTAGTGTCCTTCATCCACCATAGAGGTTTTGACATTGGTAGTGGTAGTTTTTTATTTAATGATTTCGTGCTCGAGCAACATCATGGATCAACAGCTACATCATACCCTTACATGAAATAGAAATACATGAGATGGATACTGAACCTTGGAGGAGGTGGTGTTTTTAGTGATGATTCTTTTATCATAGTCAAATATTAATTAAAAAATGGTTAACATGAGGCTACACCATAGAGGTTATACCTTTTCCATAAAGGCACTCTTATAGGTAGTTGAATATTTTAATGTAATAAGGTTGACTATGGGTTTTGAAATGGTGACATAATCCATCACAAAACTATGTACTACCATGTAGATAAAGAAATGGCCACACTTCAAGTGATTTCACTACTATAGAGTGGGGTTTCTCCACTATTATGTTAAAATCACGATATATTATGAGATTATATGTGGAGAATAAAACACCAAAAAGGGAACCGTGATGGAATATAATCCTTGATATTGTATATTATAATGTTTATTAAGCATGTAAAGACCCAAGCATCACTTATATAGATATTAGATTACTTTAGATGAGTATTCTTTACATTACACAAACACATGAATTAGTATTGTAAAGGTATAGTTCCTTTAGAAACTCGTAAACATAAAAAATTTGTTCATAAGAGTTATATATAATCTCAAACTCAGTTTATCATCACAATAACCCTTCGTAGGAATATCACATGTAATACTTATCATCATAACATAGAGGTAGTAAATGTAAGATATGGTAAGGTTAGATTCTTGGTAAGGGTAGAGTAATGAAATTCATAAACGTAAAATATGAATAAGGGTATGAGAACATGAACCTAAAATATGAAAAGCATACACTGTAGATCAATGATCAAAATCACGAGTCTTTTCATAATGATTGGTAGTTCAAAAGATATGAATAAATAAGAAATTAAAAAAATTCTCCATGAGAGAGTAACATTTACATAAGACATGGTATTGTGGGAAACAAATAAGAATATAAAACCATATTTCAAGGATACCCACCAAGACATTCAAAACAATTTATGCTTAAGCTAACCACCTAGGTGCCTATTTAGAGATTGGGATAACCTCTATTGTAACCACCTTTTGAACTTCGGATAACCTATTACATACCCACCATGATTATAGAACATTAATCATTAAAAAATACATTAGTGGAAGATATAGGCCCACCTTTCATATATTACATATATTTTGTTCCATAAGATCATTAAACATTCATCGTATGAGAACCCATGAAATTAAATGGATTTCGTAAACATTCAATCACCTCACAACATATTATAAAAAAACAAACAACGTATGAATTTTTTCAACATAAACATAAATCATCCAAAGAAAGACTAAGAAATATCTCATCGGATAATATCTCCAATATAAAATTAAGTAATATCAAAAGAGTTATTATTTGACAAAAATTAATTTTGAAATTTCACTTTGTTCATTTATTGTGAAAAATATCCTTTCCAAATTAAAAATATCTTTTAAAAATTAACCATTTTCCAAATACATTTTCTTTAAAATAAAATTTGAAACATATAATATAAAATGAAATGATCTTTTTTAATGTTTATTGAGGAAAATATCCTTTAGAATTAGAAAAAATAAAACATAAATCATTTTCAAAATTCCTATCTTTGTAAATAACATTGTAAACATATAAAAGAGTCTTTAAAGTTCATTTGAAACTTTTATTGAGGAAAATATTTGTTTTCACATTGAAAAACATTTTTTTATATTATAATACACAAAAACTAAACTCATTGAAATTATGCTTTAAAAAATATAAAAAATATAGATAAATTCATGGTTGGTCAAGATGGATTGAAATTCCATTCAGAACATAGATTTTAAAATGAATATTGCCTTCTCATTTTATTTAAATTCCATGTGAAAAGTATTTATAAAATGATAGGAAGATTCATATTAAAAATAAAAATAAATAAAAAAGTATTTAATAAATCATTTTGAAAATGATAAATTTTTTTTTACATATTTCTAGAAAACATGGTTATTAAATAATAAAATTGACTAAAGAGTGAAATACATATAAGTTTTCATAAAAACAAAATTTTGATCTCCATTATCCATTAAGAGAAGAAAATGAAATGAAAATATTTTTTCTAGATAAATAACTATAGGAGAGTAAAATAAATGTGTTTCTTAAGATATAGATTATAAAATTTCATCATTAAAATGATAATCATAAACAATCGAGATAAATGATGAGATTGTAAAATAATACCCTTACCACTTTGGTAACATTTAATCCTAAGACCCATGAAATGAATAAAATAAAACAAAACATTAAATACCAAAAATATAAATAGATTTATTATAAAAAATATAAAAAGGGTATGCATATACACCACAAAAAATAAAGATGTTTTGAACATGGCATATGCCTCATAGATGTCAAAGTGAGATGAGAAATCCCTTTCCATAAGTCTTGAATAACTTCATAAACACATGATCCACCTATATAGATATACAAGTTAATTATAAAACAATTATATAATTATAATAATGTTTATATTCCCATATATTATTTACTTATGACATTTTTTAACTTATTTATTAATTTTTTTTAATGAAATAACATTTTGGGTAATATCTGCTTTATTTTTTGGGAATGTTTTGATTTGGTATTTTCTAGCCTTTTCATTTGATATTGGGTCAATGATATCTATAATTTTTACAATGATATAAATTCTACATATTTTTAGTATATAATTATTTAGATTAATCCATAAATATTAGAATATAAAATTAAATACATCATTCATGGAGATGGTAGGTTTTACATACGAATGAATATTGTTTCCATTTTTAATGGATTGAAATAGTTTAAAACGATGATTCACCTTTCCAAAATCATTGTGATTTCACATATATCAATATATTTAAAAAATTTATTTGTATTACTTTCCATTCAATGAATTAGTGAAAAAATAATCACCTGCATTCACAAGGTGAAAGTCCGTCGTACACACGAGCGACATTATCATATCCCCTACAAAACAGAAAATAAGAAGTTATATGTGTTATTATAATTCCAAAATGATAAAAATATTACAGATATAATATATATTGATTTTATATATCATTATAACCATTCATGTAAACTAAATTTAAAAAACACATCAGAGTAGTTTGAGTGGTGGTAGTACGTCGTTTACTCGAACAACGTTATTATTTTACAATTGGGTTGTAGGAAATAAGGATGAAATATTATTAAAATTAATTTTTTTTAATAATAACATATATATTATATTTATAAATTAAACCCATCAGTATATCCATCCATGAAACGTGGGGTTGAAAAAATAATAATATCATTTGATTAAGCGGTATTTTTTCATACAGACGGTTGACAATTTTATTTCCCACTTGGTGAATGTGGATATTGATATAGGATATGTAATTAAAAATATAAAATAACAATCAATGGGATGTAATAAAGTTATTATATTATTGTAGATGAATAATAATTGAAGTAGGTGGAATAAAAAATAAACAAAAACACATGTTTTAGAATATTACCACTCCTTTAGAGAGCCAATGTATTATTATACCAAAATCCTTCATAAGAGGGACTCCTTTTAAATAAAAGGAATATAAAATGTGGTAATCAAAGTAAGAAATTACCATTTCAAATCATGGATGAAAAAAATAATTTCGGATGTGTTTATAGTATTGGAGAGGTAGTGTCCATTTATATGTGGGAGAGGGGACACACATGAACAATTTCAAAAAAATAAAGTATACCAACTTTTTTATAGTAAAAAAGGTTCCAAAATGGGTCATTATAAAAAAATAGTTGTGTTAATTTGAAATATGGATATCCAATGGGTTTATCACATGTTTCAATGCTGTTTTACTGCATATATTTTTAGTTTAACCCCTAAGAACCTTATTTATCCTTATCCATTAGAATTAATTTTTTATGTTTTCGCTTTTCATTATTTCCTAATCAAAGCAAGAATTCCCTCATCCTCGACACCTAATCTGGTTTGAGACATGGTCTGAAGGGTGTCCACGATCCCCATGAGCTAGTAACTAGTGTCGAGCATCATGTAATCACCATAAGATCAAATTTTATTGAATAATAATGGATCAAATTAATCAAACTGATCACGTAGAAAAAACAACAACAAATAAATATCAATAAATATACAAATCTAATACAAATATGAAGAATGTTGAAAAGAATAAAAACTAAAAATGAATGAAAAAATAAGACTGAACCACCCATCATGGTCTCTATGTGAACGCTAGTTTACCACCAACCGAAAGACAAAACTGATCCATAAGAAAACCAACCTGAAACTTGAACATTCCAAACTACTCGGGTCTACCGAAACCAAATGTCACAAGTATGGTGTGTTGTTAAACAACATAGTTGTTAATAACCATATATTCCTTGAAATTATTTTCCAAAAATTTCACATAAAAACTAGTTTTAATTTCATTTAGTAAATAAGTTCTTAATACTGTTCCCGCAAGTAAGCATAGATTTCCACAAAATCCATTTTTCAAAACACACACCCATAATTTCTTTTTCAAAACAGTTCACTTTCCATGAAACTGTTCAAATCCAAAACCTAAACAAAAACCAAACTAGAAAATAAAAAATTGGGCTATGAAAAATGTATAGGAAACCAATTAAATAGGCACAATTAAAAAATCTAATATCCAATGTGCAATAAAATTAAATAGAACATATAGATAGTAACTCATGCGTTTTTCCTGAACATATCTAGTGTAAATACTTAAACATATTAAATTTGGAAGCACCTTATAGTATGTGGTTCTAATCCAAATTAGTAAACAACCAGACACTCTAAACTATCTAATCCAATGGCACATCCATCCTAACCCCATCAAGTCAAGGGAGTGCCAACCCATCTAATTAGGGTGGATGTGTAACTATCACTCGCACCTACAGATGAAACCCAATAATCCTATTATAATTGTAATACTTGGAAATTAATTTTAGAGAAACCATAACCCACAATGTTCTTGTGTAGAAGACACAAGAGAGGATTATCAAAAATTCAAGTAGAATAAATACAATCTAAGTTACGTACACAAGCCACTATAGGGGAAACGATCCAAAAATTCTATTGGTCTCCAAACATAAAGAAATTAATTAGGAACATACATGAATATCATATTACTTAACAAGCACACTCAACCAATATTTATACTAAAATGGAAAATTCCATTTCCCAGAATAAAATCACATTCCATATCAAAATAAAATACCAACCAGGCCTTCATGCTACCCTAGTTTTCAATCAATTTTCTAAAACATACCATGATGCCAACTATGATCATATATCACATGAATTCCATTATGATGTTCCAATAACACCATGAGATACCCATGAAAAATTGACATAATTTCACATCAAGACAACATTTCAAAAAAAAACACATAATGTCCCAACCGGGCCTTTGACATTTAAAATCCTAATTAATTTACAAAGTTACTCATTAACCCATTTTCAAAGTCTGCATAAAACACCACTTCCATAATCACAATTCCCAATGGGACATTATATCTTGTTGGTAAAATAAAACACATCACAAAATGGTTAACATTCCAAGACTTTGAGAAAAAAATAAAACTACTGTTAAATTTACACAAAACACCCATCCTGTAAGCACACATGAAAACCAACCCTTTACCATGGGAAACACACATTTAAAATTCACATTCACATGAAATAAAATTTTTATAATGTTTAAAAACACTCCATCAATTAGTAGAACACATTTTAGAAACACAACATAAAGAATCTGTGAAGAAAAAATCAATTTTTTTAGAAGACCATCATTCATCACTTTTATACATCAAACCTTTTAAAATCATAATTCACACCTTTCAAAGGGAATGTCACTTTCATTGAAAACAAGTACATTAAATCACTCTTTGGAATCACATAATAATGTCAATGATTTACACATGAAACACCCATCTCACAATACAACCACATTACCAAAACATAACAAAGGGAAAAACCACCAAAACACCCAATTCCACCATAAAATAAAAATGCCCTTTTTATAAAAATCCATTCTTGCAATTTAGACATTGTAAAAAATAATTAGTCCCATTCAAAACCATTTCACACCCATTTTTCACTATACAAATACCAAAAAAATTAATGATAAAACATCATGAGAAATATTCTAACATTTTGAAATCACATAATAATGGGTCATGCATTAATGAAATGTGCCAAAAAGGAAATGGATGGAATCACCTACCTCAATGATGTGATAATGAAACAAAACTCCAGAAGAAGGAAGAACAATTCCCATAGAAAAAACTGCACAAACTATCATCCATGGAAAAGGACCCTCACATAAACCCTCACCCTTAGGGGTTGGATAACAAATAAACCACAATGAAAGAAACAAATAACTCAAGTGGGTAGGGAAGAGGGAATTTGATATAAACCAAAAAACACACAATGTCACCGTAGGAATCGTCAAGATGCTACAAAAATGGAAGGATATCATTAAGGCTGGGAGTAGAGGCTCCCATGGTGCTTCTAGGTCGAGAAAGGGGAGGAAATCTTGAAATAGAGTAAAATGATCATAGGGGAAAGGAGATAATTTTACATTATTAATGATTTAGGAAACTCACACAATTTAGTAAATTCTGAGCCAATCATGTTCTCTATACTAGAATGACGGTCACTCCGCATGGTTTTTTATTATAGTTTCCCAAACATTCTACTAACTATTCCAAACACCACTAAAAAACACACAACATTTTGTAGTATTTAAACCCAATTTTACAAATAGTTCAAAACCCATGCGCCTAATCCAAGGTTAAAAAACAAGTTTCACAGTTTCTTGGGCGAGGGCCCATAGTTTTCCCTAACCATGTAACGAACATCTTCCACAAATTTTCAGTCCCAATGTCTCAATTTCTCATTAAAAACTCACCCAAAAAACAATCATTACTCAAAAATTGAAATCGGTACTCAACTAGACCCTCATCCAAAGGATCTCAAGATAGAAAAACATATTAAACAAAATGAAATACATGGTTCGGTTGTGACCATTAATCCAACCACAGAAAAAAAATTTCCCTATATTGTAACCAAGAAAGATGATAAATAAAACACTATCCCAAAACTAAATAATGTTGAGAAACACCATAAAGCTCCGGGTGACCTTTCATTTCAAAAGTTAAGAGAAACTAGTTATAGTTCAAGGAACAACATATTGGCCAATGGAAAAACATAAGGAGGGTCTCCCAACTATAGGAACTAGACTATAAGGATAAACACTAATACTCTAATCATGATGGCACCGAAATTTGAAACCCACTGCAAGGAAACCCGAAAAACATGAAACACCCTTCCCAAACCAGATACCCTATGAACAAGGGTAAACTAATAGAAATTTATTTAACCAAGTATTGAATCAAAACTAAAACTCATAATGTCTCTAGTATCCAATAATCCCTCAAAAAACACAACCAGAAACTATAAACCATCCCCACAAGGATAATCACACTCAATATTGAACAAATATTAGTAGAATGAATTTAAATAGAAACACCATACAAATTTAGAAAGTAAAAAACAATCAATATTATAATAGAAAATGGGAACTCATAATAGAAATGAAATTTAAAATTGGAAACATGAACTACCTCTATCCCAATATTGGATGATAAAAGATGGGTCAGGGATTCCCATACCCTAGTAATTCTTGACTGCAATTAAAACATTACTCTGAGTCCTACGGATGAAGCCCTGATGCTTGAAGAATAGTTTTCCTTGAATTTAATGGATGATATCATCCGATAAATATTTATTATTTTAGAAATATTTCTTACAAAACATCTCATAGTTACCCAACGAGAAATAATGGAAACATGTATTTGGAGGATTATGGCATCATGGTGTCAAAATCCCAAATTTATAACACTGGAAGTACATGAGAAAATGGTTCGATGAATGAAAAGCTACAAACAATGATTGATATCCCCAAAGAATGTAATCCTCTAGTATAAACCCTCCAGATGGGGAACATTTATGAGAACTAAGAGACAACGATTCATCATCTCCATATAATACATCCCTTAAACCAATTTTTCAAGAAACACATCATTCACTAGCATCCCAAACTAAACATCACTAGATGAAATAAATAACTCCATGGTCCTAGGATGAAGAACCCAAAGGGTAAATAAACATTGAATAGTTCATGTGATGCTTTCCCAAAATAGAAATAAACCAGCTTCTTTAAATGCTCATCATAATCCCTCTACCACTACAAGCCTTACTAAATACTGAATAACCCTTCCACCTTTCATGTCTTCAAATACTTTATTATACAATGCTGTACCCCCGTTTTGAGGTTGGTGACCTTTTTATTACTTTTATTGTGTTTAATGTTGTTGGGAAATGTTTGGGAGAGTTTAGAAGAGTTTGGAATGGTTTTGGAGGCCTTTTAAAGGACACACCATTTGAGAACGGTTTGGGGAAACCGTTCCAGAATCCTAGGTGACAGTGTGATATTCCACTATTAGGATAATAGAATCTTCATGGTTAGTGCATGGTTTTTAAATCTTTGTGATCTAACAATGTAGCGCATTAAAATATGTTTTATAAAAAGGGGTTAGTTTTGATTTTTCCTATCTCACCCATTTCTTCTCCCATAAAAACCCTAGGTGGGATTTATTCTTATCAAGGGATTGGGGTGTCCTCCAACTTGATTTGGAAGGGATTTTATGGGGGTTATAGGTGTTTTGAAGGTATTTCATCTTAGATAAGTGTTATCTCTTTGTTGTTTTGTGGTTTTCTCCAGATCTACTCTTCCATCTCTCTTGGGTTTCTATATCTAAATCTATTACATTTGTTTATAGGGTTGTGGAAGCCTAAATAATTGATTTTAAGGATTCTGATGACAAGAACTGTGATCTATAGAGGTTTTAGTGGACTGTTTATCAGGATTTGCGGTGTAGTTTCTTGTGGGGCAATTTTTCTGGAACCCAAAATGAAGGTTTCTTCTCTCTCAAATCCACCTTGTTAGAACATAATTTCTTGTTTGAAATTAATTAATTTTTCTTGAAATTAATGGTGAATATGATGTGAAAATATTTTTGGAAACCCGTTTGGTGACGATTTGTGGATTTTAGGTCAAATCAGATATTACAACAAGATATTGGTTTTTTTGTTATTATAATTTTTTAAATAAATATTTGTTTGAATTATGAAAAAAATTTCATGAAAGAATAATTTAAATAAATATTGGGTTTTATTGAAATTTGGTTTGTAATGGAATGTGGTTAAAGAGTGTTTTCAATAAATGGGAGATTTATTGATGTTATTTGGCATTTTTTGGAAGTGGTTGTGTGCATAATGTCTGGACTTAATGTGCTTTAAACATGTTGTTCGGTTAAGTATTGTGTCTTGGGTTTTTCTGTGTGTGAAGATGGTAAGATGTCTCACAATAAAAGGTGATGTATAGTGGATGTAAGGGTTTCCATTAAAGATAAGTGGTTGGGAAGTACCAATAGGTTGGGAATATAGTAAAAAACATTGGACGGGAAGTTCCACTATGTATAGTTTCCTTGTGTTTTTTTTAATGCAAGATGGAAAAGGTTTTGATATTGTTTGATGGTGAAATGGTTTATAGAATGGTTTTTTTAATTCCCTTGATTTTTGTGGATATGGTTAATGGTGTCTTGGTAAGGGTTTGTTTGTCTTGTGGTAATTGTTGCATTATTTTTTTCTTTATATAAACCCTTTTTTATAATGGGGCTAAAAGTTTCATCATTGTGGCATTTGTAGGGAAGTCATTTGGGGATAAACTGTTGTGTATTTATTACAACCACCTGATTTGGAACTATGGTGCTTTTATAGATTTCATTTTCCGTGATATAGGTATAGGTGAAGCATCTATTTCCTTTTACAATTCTTCTTGATACATTGGTGGGTTGTTGTGTCAGATCTTGGTGTGTGGCATAGAGTTGTGGTGTTATGTCAGATGTGTTTGGGGATTGGTTTTGTACTATTTTTTTGGTAAACTAATTTTGGTTTGGTATGGTTTGGTTGTATTCATTTTTGGGAATAATTATAGAAATGTTTTGTTCTCTTTTGGAAATACAAGGTTTGGGTTGTAATGTTAACATGCATCATGTAGTGTTGTTGGTAATTTATTTTTTGGTTGGTTTGTTTATCTCAATAGAAAATCATTCCCCAATGTATTCATGATTCCCTCGGCATTTACTACCCACCATTGGCACCTTGGGAAAATCTCCTAAGGCTATGTAATGACTTTACTCCTTTCTATGCCAATGGGAAGGGGTGGGACGTTACATGTGGTATCATTTTGTTCAGTACTTGACATCCAACATTGTTTGATTTCTTGTTGTTGGTTGTCGGTCATGCTGTTGAAATTAATTCTTTGTCTATTATTTTAGTTAGGATAGTAGTAAGGAGTAGGATTGTTAGAACATGGAATATATAACATAAATGGATGTGGCTAACCATTTTATAATGAACATCAATTTACCGTGTAATTGGGTAAATATGTGTTTTGGAGACACATATAAGAATTCGATAACTCATTATGATGGGTGTATCCAATGAGATACGAATTGAATGATTGGTAGAAATGTAATCCCACTAGGATGCATATTTCATTGGGGTATAATGATTTATGAGGTGATATGAATTTATGTATGTGTATAAAATCTGGGATTTTTTTTCAAATGTGTGGATTTAAAATGTGGATGTTTGTGGTATTTCAAAAATAGATTGATTTTTAAAACATGGTGGAATTTTAAAAATTGTGAAACATGTGAGATGTGATCTTATGGAAATCCTAATTGTGATAGTTTTTATGTAATTGAAATTGAAATTTTAATCATTTATTATTATGGGAGTGGGACTTATAGTTGTTTTTATAATCATTGATTTGGCATCGACTTGTCTTCGTAGTGACCAACCTGAGAATGATACTGAAAATATGGTTTCACTTGTTCCTCAGGTGAACCAGCAGCTAGTGTAGAGCATAGTGCAAGCTTTCTAAGCAGTAGAAGGTGGGAATAATGTGGATGAACCAAATCATATGGATCATGAGGTTCAGTTTCAAAAGTTGAATCCACCCATCTTTAGTGGATATTCAGAGGCGGAAAGGGAAGAATCATGGATGAAAATAATAAATAGGATATTTGAATTCTTATGAACACCAGCAGAGGTGAAAGTGAAGTTAGCCACATACATGTTAGATGATCTTGCACTTTAGTGGTGGGATCAGATGGTACAAACTAGGACAGACCAAGGTGTAACATGGGAGGGGTTTTATGAATTGTTTAATAAACAATTATACCCTCATACATCAGCATTTAGTGCACAACTGATTTATTCAGTGTGATGAAATAGAACAAGTAGGTAATAGAATATGCATATATCTTCATGAACATGGCGTATTTTTCACCTGTGGTGGTTGGTAGTACATCCTTGAAATCACATATTTTTTAATCAGGGTTGAGGTAGGAAATGTGTTCCAATATATTTGTTCTGTGTATAAATGAATACACAAAAATGGTGAATAGAGCTACGATGGTTGAGTGAGATCTATTGGTGAATACATGATGGGGATGTATGTTGGTACCAACAGGTAATTGTGGGAACTCTAACAATGTATTCAAGATGAATAGGGACACTTATTTCAATTGTGCAAGTACGACTCTGAATCTAAAGGTAGGATCATTGAATCTTCCTTCAAAGACTCAGAGTAAGATGGGATGTTTTCAGTGTGGCTCTACGAGACACATCAAGTGTGATTATATGGAACAACCTCGAGAATTCCATAATTGTAAGCATATGAGGCATCTTCAGTGGTATTTCCATAATACTCTAATTTCAGGTGTTCTTGAAACTATTCAAGGATCACATCCATCCTATGCCTAGACATGGAAGGGGAAGTAGCACACCCCACACCAGTATAACAATGTTAGTCATGGCTATTCATAGGATACCACAACTCCATAGAATGGAAATAAAGAGCGGTGTGTGTAATGCCTTCATTTTTTTGGAGGTAATCAGGTTGTGATGGATGATCAGTTTGGACCATCCATAGTGCGAGGTACGATTCATTTAAATTCTACCATGATGTATGTGTTTTTTGATATGAGTGAATCCAATTCCTTTATGGCTTCCCATGCTATTAAATTTATGAGTTTTCATATAGAAATGATTCCATCTATTTTAAAACAGCAAACTACTCAGGGTCAATGAGAGTGTCGAGCATTCCAATGTAGAGCATGTTGTTTAGTTATGGATGGGGTTGAGTTGGTGTAGGATTTATTAGGGCATGAGATGGATGATTATAAAGTAATTTTGGGAATATATTTTTTGACAATTAATAATTCCCACACTGGCTTTAATGTGCAATCTATGAGTTTTAAAATTGTGGATGATGTCACAAATCTCTATAGAGTGTAGAATAATGAATGGTTGGGTGTAACGGGATTGTTGGAACCAGCTGTTGGAATGATATCATATTATTTTGTGGTGTTTTTGTTGTCATAAATGGAAAGGGTTTAAAATACCTTTTTTCAGCAGTGGTTGACCATTTTTTTGTGGTCTTTATTGAATAATTATAAGGGTTTATACTTGTGAGATAAGTGGAGTTTTTAGTTGATCAACTATCAGGGACTAGTCGTATCTCAGTTACATCATACTAAATTGAACCAACAGAATTGAAGTAATTGAAAAAGTAATTGAAGGAGTTAGAAAAAATTACGTTCATATGACATAGCATGTCTCTGTGGGTAGCACCTATCTTGTTTGTTAAGAAGGAGAAATTAATACTTTGGTTGTGTGTTGATTATTAGAAGATAAATCACATTATGATAAAGAACTGATGTCCACTTCCACACATTGATGATTTGTTTTTCTAGTATAGTGGATCTCAGTGGTTTTCTAAGATTGACTTGAGTTCATGATATCATCAATTTTATGGGTGGAAGGAGGATATTCCCCAAAAAAAACTTTTGGAAGCTGATATTACCATTATGAGCATGTGGTTATTCTCTTTGGTCCCACGAATGCACCAGCAGAGTTCATTGTATTGAAGAATCAGATATTTCATAGAAATATGGAATAAATTGTGGTGGTTTTGGTGGATGATATATTGGTCTATTCAAGGGAAAGGTTGGGGAATGAGCAACACATGGTGAAAATGCTCTGTATCTTGAGAGATCATATCTTGTTTTCCAAATTGTCAAAGAGTGAATTTTGGAAACAGGATGTTCGTTTCTCTAGAAATGTTATTTCAGAGAAGGTTTTCTTAGTTGATCCCAATAATATATAGGTTGTTATCTCCTGGAAAATTCGAGTGATTGTTTTTTAGAAACAAATATTCCTTGGTCTATCTAGAATTTATTGATTTTTTGTTTGAGATTTCTCAAGATTTTCCTTATCGATGAAAACATTGACAAGGAAGAATGTTCCATTTCAATGGTCTAAGTAGTTTCATAAATGTTTTTAAGTGCTAAATATTCACCATACATCATCACCAAACATGGATTTTCCAAAACCAGGGAAAGGGTACGTGATGTACTATGACACATCAGTTGTAATGTCCCGGTTCTGGAAGCCACACAATGGGTGACCCAAACCTGGTTGGTCACATATCCTCAAGAACATTTCCACAAACTCTAGAGGCAGTTGACTAGTAATGAGGGCCTAGTTCAGATAGTGAGGAAACTATGCCCTCATTTTTCAAAGATTAGCGCAGTGGAAATAGATATAAACATATAAAAATGGAAGTAGTAAACAATACCCAACTGAAATGGATAACATTACAGAAGTAAAAGATAAAAACAGTCATACAGATATGATGATGTATTATGTTTCTATGTCTAGTAAAGCAGCCAAAATAGGATACACTACAATCTAGAATATCCCAATACAATGTATAAGTAGAATGAAGGAAAACAAAACAGTGCAAGAGGAACTATGCCGCATCACAAGCCTAAGCTATGTCCCTTTCTCTCCCACTCCTCTGCGACAATAAAGTACCTCTATAGGGACTCTTTACCATATCAACACCTGCAACAGTATAATCTCTTTGGGCCCAAGACATGTCCCAAACTGGGTAGGAGAAACAAATCCCAGTAGGCAACCACCAAAGGCTCATGCCCAACTGTCAGTGAAAGTATGGAATTGTAGTGTGTAGTAATAAAATGCAGTAAAATAGGTAGTAGTAAAAAGTAACTATCCTACTTTTTACATTTCCATTTTATTAATTATTTATCAATTCCAAGAATGTGCTTTATTTTGGTAGGTACAACATATTAAATCCCCAAAGTGAATATACAATGTAAATGTTGTTTGCAGACATGCAAATCCTTACCCTCGGGTAATCAGAATCGAAACCTGCATGTGGATGAATCAAAACCCACAGGTGACTACCCATAGGCATAACAAATAATTCCAGAAGGCGAGCGGGGTGTCTCCCATAAGCATAGAAACTACTGCCCACAAGCATTAGAAAAGTTTCCCACAGGATAAACAAAATAATTCCCTCCGGCTAAAAAAGTAATCAGGCCGAGCCCAACACATAAGAAAGAAATTTATATACAATTTCTCTCAAAGAAATTCAACGGATGATAAATCACGGCAAAACCACGGGTATCTGGGTCAAATGGATAAACAAGGGAAACACATCCAATGGGTGGCCCTGGATCCATGAAATGATCCCAAACAACAGTTTATACATATTCACTAAATTACCTATGCAATTCTGGGTATTTAATTACTCAAGGACACATCCATAAGACAACCCAAACATGGTCGTGTGGAACAATGGTACACAAAAACCACATGATAGTTGGAAGTAAATAGTAGACCACCTACCTCGATCTCCCCTAATCGATTTATGAGAACATTGCCTTTTGAAACGACCAAGAATGGTGTAGATATGGGATAAAATATTTCTTGTTCAAATTTAAATAAAATCCACTCGGGAAATAATTGGTAAGAACTGATCAAGGAGAAGGAATTTCATACCAGTATAGTTCAAAAAAGATAGACAACAGATGAAACGGATTCCCGACATGCAATCAGGAGCTCCTCCAAGCTCCAACATCTCCTCCCAAGATCCAAATGAGTTTACTACCTCCTATGACGAATGAGGAGGCTACTTCTTATTTAAAGAGAAAAAAACAAATTACACGGCATTTACTCACAAGTACATGGCCTGTAATTTTCATTTTTTAACTATTCCTCTGGATGCTAATTTTAACCGCTACACGATTCAACTGTTTACTTGATTACATGTCGTGTATTTCTGAGTACACGACATTCAATATTGCTCCATCGATGGCTACTCCCACCACCTTACTATTCACCTTCTGACTTATTACACAGCGTATATATACTAATTACCTTGTGTGTAGTCAGTTTTTACACCCTTCATCACCAATAGGCCTACACACCCTGTGTACTCATCTCACACTACCAAAGTACCCGACGTGTGGAAGAGTACATGGCTTGTACCCCCACATTTAGGGATTTTCCCCATGTTTCATTATTTTCTCAAAAACACTTAAGGAAAAAGGAAAATAAGAAACTCATGCCTCAAGAATAAGTATCACGTTCTTACAAACATCCCCCCTTAAATCAATTCATCCCCGAATTTCCCTTCCAAGGGTGGTGAATATAACAATATGAACAACTCTAGCCACTGAGCACGTACGTCAGTCTCACGCTCCCAGGTTTTGTTCGGCACTCGACCATGCTTCCATAACACTCGTATGAGAGGCACTGACCAGCCTATGAGAACCTTCGTGATCCTATCAACAATACAAATGAAATGCTCCTCAAAGGATGCATCTACGTGAAGCTCAAACTCCTCTAGAAGAAAAATGTGATATGGGTCTCAGTGATAATAGCGTAGCTGAGATATATGGAAGACGTCGTGCATGGCCCAATACCTCTGTGGTAACTGAAACCGATAGGTAATCGGCCCAACTCTCTCCATATTCTCAAATGGCCCTACGTACCTCGGTGAAAATTTACCCTGTCTCTTGAGTTTCCTGTATCCCAACCATGGTGAAACATGCATGAAAACCTCATCCCCGACCACGAACTCCAATAGTCGTCTGCTGTGATTAGCATAAGATTTCTGATGAGACTGTGAGTATCCATTTACTTCTATATCAACTGGACCTACTCTGAAGTCTCCTGTGTGAGATTTGGTCTCAGTAAAGCTACCTCACCTGCCTCAAACCAGTACAAGGGTGATTAGCATGGCCTACCATAGAAAGACTCATAAGGTTCCATCTCAATAGTTGCCTAAAAACTATTATTGTATGAAAACTCAACCAGGGGTATGTGCTTCTCCCAAGATCCCTCAAAGTCCAGGATGCATGCATGCAACATGTTCCCAAGCACCTTTATCGTACACTCTGACTGGCCATCTGTCTGAGGGTGGTAAGTTGTACTCAATGGAACATGTGTACCTAGTGACCTCTAAATGTTCTTCCAGAAACGAGATATAAAACATTCATCCATATCTAAAACGATAGAATGAGGGACCCCATGAAGATGTACTACCTCTCAGATATACAGATTCCTGAGCTCGTCTAAACCGAAAGTATCCTTGATTGGAAAAAAAAGTGAGCCACCTTCATTAGTATGTCTACAACAACCCACACGACATCATTGCCTCAAGGTGACCTCAACAACCAAGTCACTAAGTCCATCACGACATCATCCCATTTCCATTCAATAATGGGTAACTTTTGTAAGATTCCAGGTGGCTTCTGATGCTCCTCATTCACCTTCTGATAGGTGGTACATCTCGTAACAAAACTATCTACCTCTTTTTTCAGAATCAACGACTAATACAGACGTCTCAAGTCAAGGTACATTTTGGTTACTCTGGGATGCATTGACCAAGCTGAATTATGAAACTCCCACATCAACCACTCGCATATATCCCCTAGAACCCACATTCATCCATGGATATGAAGTACCTCGTCATCACCTATCTTCCAACCAAGAAGATGGTACTTAATATCCACCGACTACCGTAGAACTATGCCTTTCTAATCTGATATCTGTCTCATCCTCACTCTATCCAAGAAGGTAGAAGTCGCTGCTAAGGTTGAAAGATATGATCTCCCCAGACAATTGTGTACCTCTAAATGCATCTCAGAGAACAAAACCATGAGCTTCCACTCACCACTAGCCTCATGCACTACCTGTATCTGAGTCCTCCATCTCTGTGCATCACCAACTGCATTACCATTACTAGGTGTATATCCAATCTCAATGCCGTAGGAATGAAGGTATTCAACCCACCTACACTGTCTCAAATTTAGATCACGTTGGGTAAAAATGTATTTCAAACTTTTGTGGTCCGTAAACACCACAAAAATTTCTTCCCAATAGATAATTTCTCAAAAAACATAACACATGAACAACTATAGCAAACTTGAGATCATGCCTCGGGTAATTCCTCTAATGTGGCCTCAACTATCGACACCCATACACAACTACTGAATCGCCCTACATCAACACATCTCCTAGCCCAATACATGATGAATCTTAGTAAACTATATATATTTTCCCTGGCATTGGAAGTATCATGACTGGTGCTAATGTCAACCTTCCCTTCATCTCATGAAAGGCTGTCTCACAGGCTTCTAACCAAATGAACATCACACCCTTCTAATTCAAACCCATCAATGGCGCTGCTATGTAGTAGAATTCCTTTATAAATCTCTTGTAGTAACCATCCAGCCCCCTGAAACTCTGTATCTCAAACACATTCCTAGGATACTACCAGGAAACTACTGCTCTCACATTCTATGGGTCTACTGTAACTCCTCCCTCTATGATAATATGACCAAAGAAGTGTTTCTGGCCCATCAAAAAGTGGCACTAAGAAAGCTTATATTATAGCTGATGCTCTCTCAGTGTACTCAATACGATCTCAAGATGTGTGGCATGGTCGTGTCGTGTGTTAGAGTACACTAAGATATCATCCATGAAGACTACCAAATAAGAATAAAAATATGGGTTGAACACAAAATTCATCAGATCCATGAAAATTGATGCCATGTTTGTGAGTCTGATTGGAACGACCAAGTACTCATATAGACAATACCTGCTTTGAAAATCTATAAGTGGTATGTCCAATGGTCTAACACACAACTGATGATATCCGGATCTCAAGTCAATCTTCGAGAACACTCGTGCCCCTCTAAGTTGACCAAAAATATCATCAATACTTGGAAAGGGATATCGGTTCTTGACAAGGAACTTGTTTAAATTTCGATAATCCACACAAAGTCTGAGGGTACTATCCGCCTTCTTAGATAACATGATTGGAGAACCCCAAGGAGATGTACTGGGACCGATGAAACCCTTTCCCTACAACTCCTCCAACTAGCTCTTATGCTCCTGTAACTCTAGTGCATCCATCCTATAAGGAGGAATGGAAATTGGTGATGCTCCTAGAGGAAGCTCAATAGATAAATCCACCTCTCGCTCTAGAGGAAGACCTGAAATGTTGTTTGGGAATACATCCCTAAAATGATCAACCATTGGATGGAAATCATTTTGAAAATTTCCCTATTCATCTGGATATAAACTCACAATCTGGACTGTCCCTCCACCTCACCCACGATGGTCGGGTACATCTCGGCTCACGTGGACATCTCATTCTCCCTTGTATAGAAACTCACTGCCCTCTGGTGATGTGAAACTCACCCTGTGATGATAGAAATCTACAAAGGCTCAAAAGGGTACCAACCAGTCTATCCTGGGAATGACATCATAGCTCCTCATATCTAAGACGAAGAGGTCCCATAGAAAGTTACACCCTCCAACCTCTAGGGAGCACTCCCTACACTAACACACACCTGCCATTCTAATCCCCAATGGAGTGTCTCACATCATAAAATTAGAAGATGAAGAAAAAAGAGTCCAAGGCTCTCCACAACAGGAATAGATATAAAGATATGTGTAGAAAAAGTATCAAAAAGTACTGAAGATAGAACAAAAGAAACTAGAATAGTACCTCTGATAGTAGAAGGTCTAGGATCCTACTCATGTTGGGTCTATTGCACTGCAAATTCCTATCCAGTGCCATGACCCTATGACACAGTCCGGCTACCCTGAGTTGACCCACCCTACTATATCTGAGATCCTGGTGTCGGGATACCACAACCACGACCACCACCTCTGCTTGAACATTCTGAAGTATTCCAATTCCCTAACTAGTATGATTATTCTGGCCCTACTCCCGCTAGCATAGTCTATACAGAACCCCCCTCACTAGCCACTGGTATAAAACACCTACTAAAACATTGGATATGAACCATGAGACCACAAGCTCGGAACTCCACTGGGTCACGTGGACGCTGAGGTCTCTTATTCCCATATTTACAACACTGTTAGCACATGACCTGGGAACCTGAAGAAACATTTTTTCTAGTATTGTCACCATGATAGAAATGCATCTGCCTCTTCCTCTTGTCGGAAGAAATAGTACCAGAAATTGGTGCTAAACCACCTTGGTTCACACCACTAGCTTCCTGCAGGTTCCGCTCATTAATAAGTTCCTGGTTCACAATAGCATGTACTATAGGAAACCTAAAAACATTCAGCAGTTCTCAGATGTCATATCGAAGACCATCCTCAAAGTTTCTATCCCTCAACTTCTTTTCACCCACCAGAACAGGGGAAAAATGTTGTATCTCAGTGAAGCGGGAAGAATAATCCCTCACTGACATAGCGCCCTGCTACAGATTCATGAACTCTCATGCTCGATCTTCCATCAGCATCTCCGGAAATAAAAATTCATAGAATACTGCTTGAAAATCTTCCCAGGCCATGTCTTAGTGATTCTCAGTCGGGGTGGTAACATCCCACCATATTTTGGGGAAATCACGCAACATGTAAGTAGAAAACATGACCATGCACCTAGGAGGAATCTCAAGATGCTTGAAGATAGTCTGCATAGAACCCAGCCATGACTCCACAGCCTGTGTTCCACCATCCCCTTAAAATGTAACCAGATGCTGTTGTTAGAATATATGTTTCAGCTCTTCCATATATGTGGAAACTAGTGGTGCTCCCTATGAATCTCATGAATCCTTCACGGAACTATGCATCCGCACCTGTATCCAGTATAATAGATGGTTCTGCATCTGGCTTTGCAGGATGATCCACTAGTAGCACAAGGCCTACTATCTCTAGAGTATAATCATTTCTTCTCTCTTGGTGAACAATGCATGGATATCTCGATTGCATGAATATACAGGGTCAAAACACACCTCTAATTATGTTCATCAAGGACTGAAAATAACGAGTTTAATAAAGGAATAGGAGAAAGAATACATTCATGTTTTACAAAACAAGACTACGCGACATGTATAATAACTACACGACGTGTTCCTTCATGTCTTTCACATGGGTGTGTACTTCTACGAAAACTAGTCGTGTAACACCCCAAACATATGGTGTGTTGTCCACACACATAGTGTGTACTTGAATTTTCATCCCCTTCCCGAGTCCTTCTTGTAACGCCCCGACCCCGGTTACCGGGAGCCGGTGCAATGGTTATGGTGTGTAATTTATTTCGTACTAATGAAACAAATAAGTCACACATCATAACCAATCATGATGAACATTCTAGTTTTGATCCTGGAGAATCAGAGACAACAACTTTGCTTCTTTATTTCTGAGCTAAGAACAATCATCCAAGACTTGGAAAGGCTCTATCAACCTATAAAAATTTAACACAAAACATAGGGTAAGATTTGAAATACTCAGTAAGGTGTTTTTTGAAAATACATAAATACAGCCTTTGAAAACTACATTGAAAATACTTTCCCATACTTAAAATGTTTTCTTAAAGGAAAAACTTTAAGACCAAACAAAAGTTTATGTAACACGGTTAAAGAATTTCATATTTACACAGTAGAACACTAAGCTGGAACCCACTTAATAGACAAGATAAGCATGCTAATAAAATGACATGGGTTATACTAATTAAAGTGTCCATAAACAAGACAGGTGTGCATGAAAAACAAGGTGTAAACATCATCAGAGTCACGCACAAGCGCATTAAAAAACACATCATGACATAATATATGTAGTGAAACATTTTTAATAAAATTCTGGAAAAGAAAACTGGACATGCATCAACATTTCCATATCATATGTCTTGTGTTTCTTCTTCTTTTTTTAAATCTGATACTCATAGGTAAGGTTCTATCACCAAGGATATTCCTCTAGTCGGAGTAATCACTTGGTTGGTCATAAGCTAAGAAATGTATGCTGAAGGACTCATGGTCTCTATGTCAAGGCCTTGTTCCATGACCTAAGGGTAAAAACCCAATCTGACTGTCTCGAGAACTATCGATGCATCTAGGAGCTTAGTTTTACCGGTCTACAACCCTGAGGGCTTACTTTAACCAGTCCCCATCCTGGAGGGTTTTCTTCTTACCGGACCCCATTCCGGGTAGTCCCATACATTTCTCACATGTTGATAAGGTCAGATATTCAAGGTGTCCCATACCACTTTGAATATTTAATTTTCATTTCATATTACCCAAGGTGTCCCATACCACATTGGGTAATACCATTTTCATTACTCATTACCCAAGGTGTCCCACATAACTTTGGGTAATTTAGTTATTAGTTCATTATCATGTTGAATCATATGCATGAACAATATGAATAAGGTAACAATTATATAATTGGTTTACAAATACATGATATGACAGATAAAAGTCAAAATATGGAATAAAAGAAGGCATGGTTAAGCAAGCATACTATGTGAATAGAACAATTATTTATGCACATAAAATGATGAATGTGTGAGATTTTCTCCCAAGGGGTATTAAATGATGAGTTTTTGAAATTCCAGTACATGGAAATGAACTACTTGGCATTAACTATTGTACTTCACAGGTCACAGTACTTGCAACAAATCTCCATCCACTAATAATTGATGCGGCATGCTTGGTATAAAAATAATAAACACTTTCAATCTCTAAAAATTCCAACACTTGGAAATAAACCACTTTAAATAAAATACTTGTCATTAATCATTGTTCTTCACTAGTCATTGAATTTTCAGTTACACCCTGCTCACTAAAAATCACTGCAACATGTTTGGTATAAAAATAATAGAGGATTTCTACATATTAACACAACCCTTAAATCCCTATCCTTTTAATACAAGTTTGAAACATGCATAAGCATATCCTTTAAAAAAAACATAAATCATTTCAATGGCAACATTAGACAAGTTCATTGGTGTACCCTTAGACACAAAAATATAAAACAGCATAGGCAAGCGCTAAAATCCTATATGCGAAAAAATATTAATAACCGTTTCATGAAACTAGGATTCCAGATATTAATCTTAAAAACACATACATACATAAGGATATATATAAACAAAGTATATATATATATATAGGGTTTCTCATAAATTAAACATGGTTCACTTGAAATATGAAAACCTCTAACAATCTATCATTTATTCTGTTTAAAAAGAACAAAACCTTATGGGATTTAAATGTTCATGAAATTATAAATATATAAAACTTTGATTTCAACTATAACATGTTTTCACCTAAACCAAAGACCTAGTTCGCATCCAATATCATTCATAGAAAAAGTAAGAATCAAAAGCTGATTTGTGTTTAAAAACATAACTTATAAAAATATATAATTATATATATATATATATAAGGATTACATAAAGATCGCGCATGTTAGGAATTGTTTTAAGATAACCACTTTCAAAGGGAAAATTCTTAACATAAAATACTGAATTTATAAGGAAATATTAGAAACATATTTTGTATGGTTGCATGTATATTGATGTGTATACTTGAATACCCAAATACACATATAAATAAGATATGTAATGGTTCTTCTTAAAAGAAAAACCTATTTAAACTAATCTTTTGTAATTGTTTGAAAATTTCAACCTCCTTGGAAACCCATTAGATGGAAGTGTTTTATGGTGTATTCCTAAAATTATATCAATACCCCTATTGTATCCCACCGGTTACAAAATAAAGACCCAAAAGAAGCAAAATCATTAAATCATTTAGGGAAAAACCCTTTCGAATCCACACAACCAGTTTTGAAGAAAAGGGGTGAAATGATTCTTATAATATATAAAATTTATATATATATACATATAGCATGTAACCAACTACACATAGGGGGTTTTTTCTAGGTTTTCTGTTATATATATATACGAAAAACGGGAGTACCCCATGAAGGCTGACACCCTTGGAGTCCTCTGTTTAGAAAAATGGTTAGTATGAAATATATATATATAAACCTGTAACTATGATGTATATATATTCATGTATATAAATGAAACTGAGGAGCAAGGGTAGGTTTGGAAAAACACATTAACATGACACCATTACCGCTTAAGGGAGGAGCTCGCCGGAGGGAGGCTTGCTGGGTGGCCGGAGGTAGTCCGGTGAGGTCGAGGACTCCTGGAAACGCTGCAAGGTAGCATCGGGGTGACCAGTGGTGTGGCGCCGACACTGGTGTGATCGTGCACGAGGAGTGTGGTGCGGAGCCGATGGTGGTTTATGTGGTGGCGAGGCAATGGCGAGGAAGGTGTCGCAGCAGTGCGGGTTGGCTCCAGAGGTCCCCGTTTACACTGGGGTTTCTCGGTTCTTAAAGGAAGATGATCCAGGGGTTAGGCCAATCCTCCGGTGTCTTATGGAGGTGGGTGCACGAGGTCAACGTAAACAACACAGAGTGTAGCGTCCTCGGCAAACTAGTTGCTGGTTCGCGGGACCCCGACGTGAGGTAGAAGACGACGGGAATAACAGTAAAAAAAACGTGACGGCTGGGATCTGGCTTGAGAGATTGGATGACTGTGGTGCATTGAGTGTTTTAAAAAAACATCAACGGTCGGGATCTTCCTAGGAGAGATCGGACGGGGGAGAACCATGCGGGGTCCGGATGGCCTCGGTTGCATGTTTTAAAAAAAACCGTTTAATAAACGTTAAAATTATACTACATCGTATTTTTTAATATAAATATTTATAATCGGAAGATTATAATTTGGAATTTGTATAAAATTTAATAATTACTTTAAACTCATATTTTTTTAAATCCGAAAATACCATTTTAGTTTATGTAAGGAAAAAACGATACTATAATTTATTTTTTTTCTAATGGATAAATATTTTATACTAAACATTTATAACTACTAGGATCTTATAACCGTTAAAATCCAATTTATAACATACTTCGCTTGTTGTTTTATAAATTTTTTTTAAAAGACCCATAGTTTT
Source organism: Viscum album (assembly GCA_963277665.1). NCBI lineage: Eukaryota > Viridiplantae > Streptophyta > Magnoliopsida > Santalales > Viscaceae > Viscum > Viscum album. The sequence continues at coordinate 776,461,769 of OY728159.1, forward strand.
TCTCTAATTCAAAACACATTGCTTTAGAGATCCAATAAGATACATTTTTTTCAATTATTACAGATACCCCGTTCAACACATTTTAAAATACCATGTTTTCCACCATATAAATATCGTCATAAAAATAGATTAATTTTCAATAATAATATTTTATTTTAAAAGTTACATATATAATTCTAATATTTTTTACTTATTAAAATATTGAAACACCATTATATTATAAAAGCATTATAAAGACCAAATTTTATAAAAAGATGCACTTTATCCATTAAAATCCAACGGTAAAAAAAACAGTCATATTCCTTTAGAGGTCCATTATAAAAGCAAGGGGTAGGATGTTTAACATTTTCAAAACACCGGACCCTTGGCGGATGGCTCTCCTCATACCACTGGTGCTGAGTGCGTGCGCGGTGGTTCTGGTGGTTATATTTTTCACATTGATGGAACCTGAAGATGACGACTATCCGATTGCTCGTGTTGTGGTTCTCAGTAGTCTTGTTGTGGCCGTGTTAGGTCTTGTGCACGGTACTTTCAATTAGATGGATCTTGTTGTAATGTAACTTTTAAATATATAACAGTTTATTATATTCTTCATGTTTTATTTCCATTAGAATTGTTTATAAACACACAAAGCATAAAATAAAATAAAATAAAACAAGAGACATCATTAAAAGCACAGCATTGTTCACATGGACTAGTTTATAAAAACCGGGGGTGTCACATTATCCCCATCTTAAAAGAATTGCGTCCTCGCAATTCGATCAGTGTACATACACTGACTTACTCACATAGCTCCTCTGACACCCTTGGTGATGTCCCTCTACCTCCACCGCCCATGGAAGAAGTTACTATTCAACTCAATCCCCAGGGCAGAACAATGCTTGTGGGTCTCCTCTTCCCCAATACATTTTTGGCAATGTTGATCATGGTTGAAACCAAGCTCCTGTTTAATACATGTGGGTTTCCAGAGATGGGAATGAGTGACATCAAGCTTCGCGATATCTGCTTGTATTTGGTTCTTAAAGATCTCTCGAACCACTTCATATCTGAAGGATTCGATGAAAGACCCAAAATCGCAGAGCTCCCCAAGCATGCTGAAACACAGGATTTGATACATAAATACTGTGTGGAAGTCCAAATGCTTTGCAGCTTCTCTGAAGGCCGTGAATTCCAACCATTTATTATTCGTGGTGAAACACAGGAAGAGTCTTTTGTAGTACTTCCCTTTCTTTTTATAACTCTCGAACAGCGCTTTGGCCATTTGGTTATACACAACTTCCGACCCTCGAGAGATTCGAAGGAAATTCGAGTTTTTTGATATTTCATAGACGGTTTTGAACGTGAGTCGTAAGTTAACAAAAGGTTGGTATCTTGTTGAGAAGGATTTTGCTACAATAGTCTCTATGATCTCTGTAGGGAGAGTCAAGAGTCTAGGTGTGGTTCGCTGTCTTTCCATCTGAGTAGTTTAAGAACAAACCCCACATAGTAAAACATTAATGTTTTTGCGTTTTCCTAATTTTCCAAGGTTTCCTAAACCATTGTTCTGATACCAACTGTAATGCCCTGACCCCAGTTACCCGGAGTCGGTGCTAGGGTTATGGTGTGTAATTTATTTCATACAAATGAAACAAATAAGTCACACATCATAACCCATCAGGAAAAACTTTCTGGTTTAGATCCTGGAGAATCAAAGACAACAGCTTTGCTTTTATTTCTGATCTAAGAACAAACATCCAATACATGGAAAGGCTCTATCAACCTGTAAAAATTTAACATAAAACATAGGGTGAGCATTGAAATACTCAGTAAGGGTTTTTTTGAAAATAAATAAATACAGCCTTTGAAAACTACTTTCAAAATACTTTCCCATACTTAAAATGTTTTCTTAAAGGAAAAACTTTAAGACCAAACAAAAGTTTATGTAACACAGTTAAAGCACTTCATATTTACACACTAGAACACTTAGCTAGAACCCACTTAATAGACAAGATAAGCATGCTAATAAAATGACACGGGTTATACTAATTGAAGTGGCCATAAACAAGAAAGGTGTGCATGAAATACACGGTGTAAACATCATCAGAGTCATGCACAAGCGCATTAAAAAAACAAATCATGACATAATATATGTAGTGCAACATTTTTAATAGAATTCTGGAAAAGAAAACTGGACATGCATCAACATTTCCATATCATATGTCTTGTGTTTCTTTTTTTTTTTAAATCTGATACTCATAGGTAAGGCTCTATCACCAAGGATATTCCTTTAGTCGGAGTAATCACTTGGTTGGTCATAATCTAAGAAATGTAAGTTGAAGGACTCATGGTCTCTGTGTCAAGGCCCTGTGCCATGACCTAAGGGTAAAAACCCAATCTGACTGTCTCGAGAACTATCGATGCACCGAGGAGCTTACTTTTACCAGTCTCCAACCGATAGGGATTACTTTAACCAGTCACCATCCTAGAGGGTTTTCTTCTTACCGGACCCCATTCCGGGTAGTCCCATACATTTCTCACATGTTGATAAGGTCAGATATTCAAGGTGTCCCATACCACTTTGAATATTTAATTTTCATTTCATATTACTCAAGGTGTCCCATACCACATTGGGTAATACCATTTTCATTACTCATTACCCAAGGTGTCACATACCACTTTGGGTAATTTAGTTCTTAGTTCATTATCATGTTGAGTAATATGCATGAACAATATGAATAAGGTAACAATTATATAATTGGTTTACAAATACATGATATGACAGATAAAATTGAAAATATGGAATAAAAGATGGAATGGTTAAGCAAGCATACTATGTGCATAGAACAATTATTTAAGCACATAAAATGATGAATGTGTGAGATTTTCTCCCAAGGGGTATTAAATGATGAGTTTTTAAAATTCCAGTACATGGAAATGAACTACTTGGCATTAACTATTGTACTTCACAGGTCACAGTACTTGCAACAAATCTCCATCCACTAATAATTGCTGCGACATGATTGGTATAAAAATAATAAACACTTTCAATCATTAAAAATTCCAAAACATGGAAATAAACAACTTTAAATAAAATACTTGTCATTAATCATTGTTCTTCAATAGTCATAGAATTTGCAGTTACACCCTACTCACTAAAAATCACTGCAGCGAGTTTGGTATAAAAATAATAGAGGATTTCTACATATTAACATAACCCTTAAATCCCTATCCTTTTAATACATGTTTAAAAAAGGCATAAGCATATCCTTTAAAAAAACATAAATCATTTCATGGGAAACATTAGACAAGCTCATTGGTGTACCCTTAGACACAAAAATATAAAACCTCATAGGTAAGCGCTAAAATCCTATATGCGTAAAAATATTAATAACCTTTTCTTGAAACTAGGATTCCAGATATTAATCTTAAAAATACATACATACATAGGGATATATATACACAAAGTATTTATATATATAGGGTTTCTCATAAATTAAACATGGTTCACTTGTAATCTGAAAACCTCTAACAATCTATCATTTATTCTGTTTAAAAAGAACAAAACCTTATGGGATTTAAATGTTCATGAAACTATAAATATATAAAACTTTGATTTCAACTATAACATGTTTGCACCTAAAACAAAGACCTAGTTCGCATCCAACATCATTCATAGACAAAGTAAGAATCAAAAACTTATTTGTGTTGAAATACATAACTTATAAAAATATATAATTATATATATATAAGGCTTACATAAAGATCGTACATGTTAGGAATTGTTTTTAGATAACCCCTTTCAAAAGTATAATTCTTAACATAAAATACTGAATTTATAAGGAAATCTTAGAAACATATTTTGTATGGTTGCGTGTATATTGATGTGTATACTTGAATACCCGAAAACACATATAAATTAGATATGTAATGGTTCTTCTTAAAAGAAAAACCTATTTCAACTAATCTTGTGTAATTGTTTGAAAATATCAACCTCCTTGGAAACCCTTTAGATGGAAGAGTTTTATGGTGTATTCCTAAAATTATATGAATACCCCTATTGTATCCCACTGGTTACAAAATAAAGACCCAAAAGAAAAGAAATATTTAAATCATTAAGGGAAACACCCTTTCGAATCCACACACCCAGTTTTGAAGAAAGGGGGTGAAACGATTCTTATAATATATAAAATTTATATATATATACATATACCATGTAACCAACTACACACAGTGGGTTTCTTCTAGGTTTTCTGTTATATATATATAAGAAAAACGGGAGTACCCCATGAAGGCTAACACCCTTGGAGTCCTATGTTTAGAAAAATGGTTTGTATGAAATATATATATATATATATAAACCTGTAACTAATCTGTATATATATTCATGTATTTAAAAAAACCGAGGAGCAAGGGTTGGTTTGGAAAAACACTTTAACAGGACACCTTTACCGCTTAAGGGAGGAGCTCGCCGGAGGGAGGATTGCTGGGTGGCTGGAGGTAGTCCGGTGTGGTCAAGGACTCCTGGAAACGCTGCAAGGTAGCAGTGGGGTGACCAACGGTGTGGCGCCGACACTGGTGTGATCGTGCACGGGGAGTGTGGTACGGAGGCGATGGTGGTTCGTGTGGTGGCGAGGCGACGACGAGGAAGGTGTCACAGCAGCGCGGGTTGGCTCCGGAGGTCCCCGTTTACACTGGGGTTTCTCGGTTCATAAAGGAAGACGATCCAGGGGTTAGGCCGATCCTACGTTGTCATATAGAGGTGGGTGCGCGAGGTCAACATAAACAGCGGAGAGGGTAGCGTCCTCGGCAAACCAGTTGCTGGTTCGCGGGACCCCGACGTGAGGTAGAAGACGACGGGAATAGCAGTAAAAAAAACGTGACGGCTGGGATCTGGCTTGAGAGATCGGACGACTGTGGTGCATTGAGTGTTTTAAAAAAACATCAACGGTTGGGATCTTCCTAGGCGAGATCAGACGGGGGAGAACCATGCGGGGTCGGGATGGCCTGGGTTGCATGTTTTAAAAAAAACAGTTTAATAAACGTTAAAATTATACTATACCGCATTATTTAATATATATATATATATATATATAACGGAAGATTATAATTTGGAATTTGTTTAAAATTTAATAAGTACTTTTAACTCATATTTTATTTTAAATCCAAAAATACCATTTTAGTTTATGTAAGGATAAAAAGAAAAAAAACGATACTATAATTTAATTTTTTTCTAAAGGATAAATATTTTATACTAAACATTTATAACTACTAGGATCTTATAACTGTTAAAATCCAATTTATAACCTACTTCGCTTGTTGTATTATAAAATTAATTTTTTTAAAAGACCCATAGTTTTTCTCTAATTCAAAACACATTGCTTTAGAGATCCAATAAGATACATTTTTTTCAATTATTACATATACCCCATTCGACACATTTTAAAATACCATGTTTTCCACCATATAAATATCGTCATAAAAATAGATTCATTTTCAATAATAATATTTTATTTTAAAACTTGAAGATATAATTCTAATATTTTTTACTTATTAAAATATAGAAACACCATTATATAATAAAAGCATTATAAAGACCAACTTTTATAAAAAGATGCACTTTATCCATTAAAATCCAACGGTAAAAAACGGTCATATTCCTTTAAAGTTCCATTATAAAAGTAAGGGGTAGGATGTTAAACATTTTCAAAACACTGGACCATTGGCGGATGGCTCTCCTCATACCACTGGTGCTGAGTGCGTGCGTGGTGGTTCTGGCGGTTATACTTTTCACACTGATGGACCTTGAAGATGATGACTATCCGATAGCCCGTGTTGTGGTTCTCAGTAGTCTTGCTGTGGCCATGTTAGGTCTTGTGCACGATACATTCAATTAGATGGATCTTGTTGTAATGTAACTTTTAAATATATAACAGTTTATCATATTCTTCATGTTTTATTTCCATTAGAATTCTTTATCAATACACAAAGCATAAAATAAAATAAAATAAAACAAGAGACATCATTAAAAGCAAAACATTTTTCACTTGGACTAGTTTATAAAAACCTAGGGCGTCACACTTCTACATGGCTGAGCCACACGACCCTCTTTTGAACGAGACTACATGACACGTATATGGTCTACACGACATGTACTAGATGAGCTTCACTGACCCATGTTGTTTGTGACACGACCCGGTACATAGCTCACACAACACGGCGTGTTTCATATAGACATGGCGTATACAACTTAGATTCCAACTGCCTGTGTTGTTAGTGACACGGCCGACTACTCAGCTGACACTACACGGCGTGTTATAGAAACACACGCTGTGTACAATACCCTATTTCCTCAACCACACGGTCGAGTCCACACGGTCTCTCACCAGTCAAGACTACATGACATGTACCACAGGTACATGACGTGTCTAAGAAGAGGTAACACCGACCGGTGTTTATTAGTTACATGGCTTGATTTTCAAGTTAAACAACATGACATGTACATCATAGACAAGATGTGTCTATGCTTATGGTTTCTCCATATGTGTTGTCAGTTACATGGGTGGACAACAGGTTAACAAAAAACAGCATGTACAATCAGTACACAATGTGTGCTCTCTAAGTATCATTACCTCGTGTTTCTGCCTGCACATCCTATGACACTGGTAGCAACTACATGACATTCACATACGGTACATGTGGTGTTCTTTAAAAAATTTGATTTCTTCCCGAACAGAAGTGTACATGGTGTGTAGTCAAAACTACACAGCATGTATTCTGGGTTTTTTTGATAGTAAGCCTTATAAACGACGCTGGAGGCCTGAAAAATCCAGGAACCAACACCTAAGTGCCAAATCCCGATCTATGAGGGCCCATAATCCCCGCAAATCAAATCTTGGCATCTTATGCATGTTACAAGAATGTAAATAAGTCTATGATCCACCAAATTCTAGGTGATGCGGGCCCATACTCCTCAAAAACCAAATTTTGGTGTTCATTCATAGAACCTTACATAATAGTACCCTATCAAATAGAAGGTATTTTATCAAGGAATCTATCACAACAACATGCCGTTTTTAGGAAACATAAATCACAAAAACATGAAATTTCTAATGTACATACATGGCATGAAATCTATGCATGGAATGTGATACTAACATGTTCCTAAATGATTAATGAGATGTCATACCCTTATCTCATCTGGTTGAAACTAAATAAAACCCAGGAATAAAAATATAACAGCACACCACAAGTGCATCACCAAACGGTGAAAATCAAATCAATTTTAATAATCATAAACAGAAAATCACAATTGAATTCGAGGCAATATGCCCTTTACATGTACATGGGGTAGCTTCTCCTAGGTACAATTATTACAGAACCCATTAACAATCTAACTCTTTCAGTCGTTGCCAAATAATAAAATAATGAAGAGAAAAGAAAAGTCATTGATACTAGTTTTAACATCCCTATTCTGAAATCCACACAATGGGTTCCCCGAACCTGGTTGGTCACATGAACTCAAGCGCATATACCCAAATGCCATAGGCTGCCGACTAGTAGCAGCGGACTAGGTCTGGTAGTGGGTAAACTAGTCCCTCATTGGTCAATGTGTAGCACATCGGAAATAGATATAAACATACAAAAACGGAAGTAGTAAAAAATACCCAACTGAAATGGATAACAGTACAGAAGTAAAAGATAACAATAGTCATATATATAAGATGATGAATTATGTATCTCTGTCTATAAAAGCTGCCAAAACAGGATACACTGCAATCTAGAATAATCCAATACAAAGTAAAAGTACAGTAAGGGAAAAAATATTGCAGCATGAACTCAGCTGCATCGCATGCCTAAGATCAGTCCCAAGCTCTCCCACTCCTCTACAAGAATAAAGTACCTGTGTAGGGACTCTTTCCCTTGTTAACTCCTACAACAATATAATATATTTTGGCCCAAGACATGACACAAACAGGGTGTGAGAATAAAACCCCAGTAGGCAACCTCCAATGGTCTGTGCCCAACTGATAGTTAATGTGTGCAATAGTAGTGTGTAGTAATAAAATGCAGTAAACTAGGAAGTACTCAAAATCCACTATCCTACCAGATAAATTTCCATTTTATTAATTATATATCAATTCCATGCATGTTCCTTAGTTTGGAAGGTACACCATATTAAATCACTATAGTGAATATTCAATGTAAACATTGTCCACAGACATGAAAATATTTACACTCAGGTAATCAGAATCGAAACCCACAGGTGGATGAATCAAAACACATAGGCATAACGAATATTTCCTACAGGCATACAAGGTATCGCCCATAGGAATAGAAACTACTACCCACAGACATGAGAAAAGTTTCCCACAGGCTAAACAAAACACTTCCCTTAAGCTAAGAAAGTAACCGAGTTGAGCCCTACACATAATCAATCAATTTATATAAAATTCCTCTCATGACTATTCAAATCATGATAAATCATGACATACACACGAGTATCCTTTCCAAATGGCTAAACAAGGGAAACACACCCAAGTGGTTGCCCGAGATCCAAGCAATGTTCCCAAACAGAATTTTATACATATTCACTAAATTACATATGAAATTATTTGTATTTAATGTTTCAAGGCCTCAGCCATACGACACCCCAAACATGGGTGTGTGGCACAACGATACACAAAAACCACATGATAGTTGGAATTAAACATCAGACCACCTACCTGGATCTCCCATGATCAATAAACGCGAACAACACCAAGCAAAACGACCAAGAACAGTGTAGATCTGGGATTTAATATTTCCCATTCACACATAAATAACTCCCACTGGGGAAAGAATTTATAAAATTGTCTCCTGAAGAAGGAATGTGTTACCCGCACGGTTCAAACGAGATCGACGGTAGAAGAAAAAGATTCTCGGCGTGCGATCAGGAGCACTTCCATGCTCCTCCCTCTCCTCCCGAGATCCAAACGAGCTTACTGCCCCCGCAGTCAAATGACGATGCTATTGCCTATTTTACGTGAAAGAAAAACTAACTACATGGTGTTTAATCTCATGTAAACGGCGTGTATTTTTTATTTTTTAACTAATCCTCTCACGACTACTTTTCACCGCCACATTATTCATCTGTCGACTAGATTACACGATGTGTATTTATGAGTACATGGAATCTAATATCTCTCCACTAGAGGCTACTCCCACCACCATACTATTCAAATACCGACTGATTGGACAACATGTATATACTAAGTACACATCGTGTTGCCAGTTTTTACACCCTTCATCGCCGATAGGCCTACACGCCCTGTATACTAATCTCACATAGCCAAAGTACATGACATGTGGAAAAGTACATGGTGGGTACCCAAAATTTTAGGATTTTCCCCACTTTTCCTCATTTTCTCAAAAAATCATAAGTAAAAAAGGAGAATAATAAACTCGTACCTCAAGAATAAAAATCGGGTTCCTACCTCAGTATCAGGGTTGGGTGTGTAATCATGTCGGGGGGGTCATGTTGTTGTATATGGATCATGGTAGTAGTGGGTACATGAGAAGAACTACCCAACACATGATTTGGATTTGGTGGAAGTGGTTCATGCCTTGAAAATGTGGTGTAATTATCTTTTTGGAGATAAATTCACGGTGTTTACCGATCATAATATTTTAAAGAATATATTCTCACAAAGTGATTTGAACATGAGGTAATATAGATGGATGGATTTTATCCATATGTTTGATATTGAATTTATGTATGCACTGGGTAAGGGAAATTCGTTAGAAAATTCATCAACTAGGAAGTCAAATTCTCAGGTGGTGAAATAGGCATCCGATCAGTTCCAGTTGATGTCGGTCATAGCTGAAATTCGGCTAAAATGTGAGGACCAATGTGATAGATCTATTTTCATTCTAGTCATATTTCTTCCTAAATTGGTTGTTGGTTAAATCGGTGCAGTCATCTGATTCTGATTGTATACTGATGAAGTAAAAACTCAATGGTTGGGAGACCATTGAGTGTTGGGAACAAAATGTCAATGAAATTTTGTGTTTTAGAAATCATATGGTTGTGCCAGTGGATTTTATTGACGAAATTATTAGGGATTATCATCATTCTAGTTGTACTATCTATCCTAGAATTCATAAAATGTATATGTCGTTGAAATCATAGTTTTTTGGGGCCGGTATGAAAATGAAAGTGTTTGTGTTTGTTTCAAAAAGTTTGACTGGTCATCAACTCAAGGCAGAGCATCAGCTGCCGGTATGAATGTTGGTATATATAACTATCCCAATGTGGAAATGGGAGTATATAGTGTTGTATTTTTATAGAGGTCTCCCAAGAATGGTCATAAAGCATGATGCCATATGGGTGGTAGCGGATGGCTCACAAATTCAGCCCATTTCATCTCGATTCATGAATCTTATATGGTGGAGGATATGTCCAAAATCTATATCTGGGAAGTGGTAAAGAAGAATGTTGTTCTAGTTTCTATTGTATCAGATAGGGATATGAGGATCACAACTCATCTTTGTAAATCTTTGTAGAAAGAACTTGGGAATTAGTTGATGAAGGGTGTGGCATATTATTCTCAAATAGATGTGAAGTATGAGAGGACGATATAGACATTGGAAGATAGGCTAAGGGCTTGTGAGAAGAATTTTGGTGGTTCTTGGGAGGAGCAAATTATTTTGGTGTAATTCTCGTACAATAATAGTTATCATGCCTTGATACATATAGCTCTGTTTGAAGCATTGTATGGGCATCTCTTCCATTCTACAATATGTTGGGTGGAAACTGGTGATACATCTATGGTTGGACCGAGCTTCTTTATGGAGAAAATATAGAAAATCATGGTGATTAGAATCAAAATAGAGAAATCTTAGAGTCATTATAAATTGTATGCGTACCATCGCTGACAGCCATTTTCGTTCAAGGATGGTAATCATGAGTTCTTGATAATCTCTTCTAGACTAGGGAATTGTAGGTTTAAAAAAATGAATGTTATCTTCAAGGTATATAGGGCCTTTTGAGATACTAGAGTGGCTTGGAGAGGTTTATTATCAGTTGTAATTACCACCATAGTTTAGTGCAGGGAATAATGTGTTTCATGTTTCGCTGTTGAAAAAGTATCATCTGGATCGTGACCATGTGATCTGTTGTTATCATGTTGAAATGGAGTTAGATGCTTCTTCAGTTCACGTACTGTGAATACATTGGATAGGAAAAAGAAATTACTTCATGGATAGATCGTCAGTCTAGTTGGGGTTTTGTACTATCATGGTCAGAATCATGAAGAGAATTGGGAGAGAGAGAAAGAGATGGCCGAGTAATGGCCCTAGCTCTTTCATAAAATCAATGGTTCACTACATTTTGAGGACAAAATACTAATGGTGGGGAGAATTTATCACCCTATCAGTGAGGTGTGTGACCTTTATTATGCCTTTTTATGTATCTAATGTTGTTGGGAAACGTTTATAGAGTATTTATAATGGCTTTAGAATGTTTTGGAATGCTTTTTATGGTTGCACGGTTTGAGTAATGTTATGGGAAGCTATGAAATAATCCTTGGTAGCCATGTGATATTCTACTGTTTGGATGGTAGAATCATCACAGTTAGCACACAATTTTTCAAATTGTGTGAGATAATTGTGTGGCCCAATAAAACGTGTTCTAAAAAAATAGTATTAGTTAGGATTTACCCTATCTCACACATTTTGTTTCCCATATAAACCCTACAAGGTATTTAATCTACTAAAGGGCTAGGGGTTCTCTCCCACTCAATTTTAAATGGATTTGAAGGGGTTTTAAGGTGGTTTGGAGGCTGTTTATCTCGGTTATGGATTCTCCCTTAGCTGTTTTGTTGTTTTATCTAGATCTACTCTTCTCCCACTTGGTTTTATAAATCACAATCTATTTCATGTAGATATGTGGTTTGGGTTGCCTAAAGTGTTGATTTTAATTCTTTTCAATGATAGGTACGGGGAGCTAGAGTTGTTTTAGTGGAGTGTTCATCCAGATTTTGTGGGGCGGTTCTTGTGGGTTGATTTCACCGGAACCATAAAGGTAGGTGGCTTCTCTCTTGACTCCACCTTACAAGAACATGAGGCATTTCTTGAAATGAATTATTTATTCGTTAAATTAATTTTTATTATGATGCAAAAATTATGGTGGAAACCAATTTTGTGATGTTTGTGGATTTTAGGTAAAATGGGATATTGTTGCAAAAGGGGGTTTTTTGTGTGATTTTAAAATGTTGATTTAAAAATGGATAATATATTGAATTATGAAAAATATTTTATTAAAGATGAATTTAAATAAATATGTTTGTTTTTATTGTAATATGGTTTGGCATGGAAAATGGTTAAATTGTGTTTTCAATAGATGGGTGGTTTATTGATGTGATTTGGAATGTGTTTGAAATGGTTGTGCGTATAATATGAGGCCTTAGAGTGGTTTATACTTGTTAGATAGTTAATTATTATGGATTCTGTTGATTTTGTGGTAAGAAAGTGTGAAGTATCACTACAAAAGATTGTGGATAGGGGATGGAAGTGAAACGAATATGGATAATTAGTCGGGATTTACCTATAGATTGGGAATGTAGTAAACATACATGGATGGGATGTTCCAATGTGTTTAGTTTTCTTTGTGTGTCTTGTTACGAAAGATGGAATTTTTGTGTGTTATTGTGTGATTTTGAAATGGATTATGACATGTTTTTTTTCGATTTCCCTTATTTTTTGTGGATATGGGTAAAGGGCGCTTGGTAAGGGTGTGTTTGGATTGTGGTAAATTTTCACCATTTGATGTTTATATCAATCATTTTATACAATTATGCTTATGTTTTTATCCTAGTGGGATGTGTAAGGAATTCATTGGGGTAAAACCTGCTATGTATTTATACTCCCCATCTCTATTGGAATTATTTTGATTTTGAGGATATTATTTTCCAACATGCATGTAAAGGTAAAGAATATCCTTCCTTTTTTGGTTCTTTGTGTTTCTTTGGTGTGTTCTGTTTCGTGGAGCACGAATATTGGCTTGGAGCTATAGAGTTCTATCATTACTGTTTGGGGTTTGGTTTTCTCATCCTCCGTATGGTACTCTAATATATTTTTTGGTATGGTTTGAATGTATTGGTTTCTAGGAATTGTTATAGAAATGTTCTATTGCCTTTTGGTAATTGATGTGTACAGTTGCTATACTGACATTTATCAAGTAGTGTTTTTGGAAATGGCTTGTTTGGTTCATTGGTTTATCTCAACAGAAAACTATTTTGTAATTTATTCTTGAATCCCTATGTATTAATTTCCATCCCTCGGTGCCGTGGGAACACCTCTTACGGCTAAATAATGTCTTTCTTCCTTTCCAAGACAATTGTAAGGGGAAGGAACATACATAAAAAATCGGACAAAAGTTTTTTTAATGATTTCCCAAGTCGTCAAAAACATATATCAATGATGATAGGATAACCTTCCTCGGGTCCAAAGCATGAACCTCATGAAAAATATAAAATACCATGCACTCTCATAACCTTCACAGTTCCCAATGATCTGAATAAACTCAAGACATCCTCAAGACATTCCACTACCTCTAATGACATCGATAACCGAAAAGGGTGGGAAACAATCCAGAAGAACCAAAAACATGATGGGAACCACTATAATCCTTTGGAACCTTTTTGGGAGGCATAATCAAAAAAAATATCACAAAATTAGGATCTACATCAACTTGAAAAAATATCCAAAAAGAACATCTCAATACAATACGATGGGCTCACAAACTAATCATTACCAATATAAAAAATATACTATTTTCAAATATCACAATTTTCATTCAAATTTTAAAATTTTTATTATTCTAAGGCCAAATTCTCAATCCATCATCCAATTTCACAAACAAAACTCACTTTTCAAAGTAATACCAGTTTGAAAAAATACTTTCCCACTCACAAAAGTTTTTTGGAAAAACCAATCTAATCCTTTGGTTTCAAATACTCATACATGGGATCCTATGAACCATTACATATCTGTTCATTCACATCCATTTACATCATCCATGAAAATTTTCCAACAGGAATGTCATGTCCCGTCCCCCGAGACTCGTGCTGTGACTACCCCATGCCCACCTCCCGAAGGCCAGGGGCTGGTGACTAGCACAGAAGGGGTCAACCTGCAACTGGGAAGCATTTGACTAAGTACATGTACACACACGCACACCCAAACACATCCCAACACCATGAAAATTGAAACGAAGTACCACTAAAACAAAGACGAGTGAAAATACAACTGAAAGTAAGTGGGCCAGAATACAAACCCAACAATGATCTAAAACTACAAGTACAAAAAGGATACTCTGATGTCTATCTGCAGTAAACCACACCTGATCATGAGTGTAGTTATGCTACTGGAAGCCGAAGTTGAACGTCCTATCCACCCAGTCCTATAAGGTCCCATATGTTCCTAGGCCACCAAGTCCAATGTCATTGTGTCCCATAGTCCAATCTCCCTATGAACCCATGTTGAAACATCAATAATCTGCTATGGACACAACTTGTGTGGGTGAAGCCTATGTAGGTGTGAGTAATATAGTACTCAGTAGGGATCCCAAAACAAAAAGGGAATAAAACATAACAATTCCTCATCTTAAATCACGAAACATAATACATCTCACACCATGTATATTATAGGGTAGTATAGTAGAATCATCAGTCACAAATGTCGAACTCTTTGGCCATTGGAGAAATCCACCTTTATTGAGTACAGTGGGCCTACTAGGTCATACAGAGCTGCCTCTCACTAACCTTGAACTACTTTGGAACTCATCCCTAATGAGTATCATGGGTTTTCTAGGTCACACATAGCTACTCACCACTATGGGTGTGTCAGGTCACACAGAGCCACTTCCCACCATGGTCGAACTGAGTTACTACTCTTGTCGAGTATCACAGTTCTTCTGGATCACACCTAGAGGATTCCCAATGTGGGAATGTTGGGTCATACAGAGCTGCTTTCTGCTAAGCCGTCATCAAGGAGTTTTCAGGTCTCACCAGACCGTAGGGTTCTGTACATAGCATGCATAAGAGAAGTGTTCCTCAAGAAATTCATCACATTGCAACATCCATGAATGTCCACAAAAATCATAACAAAAGATCCAAATCATTGAGAGGGTCCCAATTCCACAAACAGTTTGTCAATAGGACACACAATTTGAATGATACGGGCGTATTAGAAACCAGGGGACAGGTTGCGACGAGGCCCGATCTGAACTAGTCAGACTGAACGAACCAACTCGGCATGGGGGATCCACATACCCCAGTTCATTCTAACTGACCTGAACTGACCAGGTGTGGGTTGGGGTTGATTTGGACTAGCATGGCCAGTGGGATATGCCTAATAGGCATATCTGGACCTGACCCAATTTGGCTGAGCGTCCAGCCCGCTGGGTTGCCCGAACACCTGGTCTAATCCGGCCCAGCCCGAAGGGGCACGTGTTAGACTCATCGGCTCGGGCTAGGCTTGTAGGCACTTGTCCGGACCACCTACGTGGGTCTTTCCACTGGCACGGGTCCGGACCGATGGAGGCTCGGACCTCCAGTAAAGGGACACACTACATGACACGACCCATGTGATCCCTTGGGACATTATAGCCAGTCACATCCACTCTGGACTGAACACGACCCGTAATGGACGCCCACAACTGCTGTGCGGCACTCTCCTAGCACCACGTCCAACCCCTGCCAAAACTGATGGTCCACGGAACCTCCGACCTTCTCGGTGGCCTAGACGCGGGCCACCGCTCCACGTGGCACCCACCTGGTGCCATGTCCACCCGCACGCGACTGCAGCTGACGAGCCGTGACCTCCTTGTCAATGAAGATCAATGGTGATGTCCATAATGTCTAGGCAGCTGGCGAGGCCCGACACTTCTCCTATTGCTTCTACAAGTACCAGATCACCGATAGAATCTTTAGCGGGCCCCTAGACACGCTCCAGTAGTCTGTTCCATGCACCGCTTGCAATTATGGACTCCGGGCAGGGATATCTTTACCGAGAATCATTCTAACCAGCCTTGTCGTCACATTGAGAATATGACCACAAAGGACACATGAGCAGAGGTGCTCAAACCTTGTTCATGTTGGCCCAGGCCCACTGCATTAGAGGATTTAATGGGGGTGGCTCTGGGAGTATTGCGTTAAATAATTCATGACAAGGTTTATTCCCAAATAATCAACCCAAAAGAAAAGTCATCATCCCATTATAATGCATGATATGAAAATTAGCCTGTTCATGGGTTAGTATACCTTCATAATTTAGAAATGGATGGGGAAGAATAACGAATCAAAAACCCCTACCTCTTTCATGTTCGTTGCGGAAAGTTCATCCTCTAGGGGGTTAAGAGATTAGTGTTTCTTGTTGGCTCTGATCTTTGAAAGGAGTGATGAAGAAGATAATGTTCTATTGGCGTTCTTCATTATTTTCTTGGGTGGAATTCCATCAGATGTTCTCTATAGAACCATCCAAATTGTTAATCCATATTTCCCTAGTGCATCAAACTATAAATTGAAGCACATTACAACACTCCGATTATTACGTGACGTCGTGTTGTTACGCTAATGTATTTAAGGAACAACATCACTATTATGCGTCATTACAGCGTTGTTACAATGCATGTTTATGAGACATTAATGAACCTCGTTGATGTGCATCGTCGCTACCCTGTCTCCGCCCCACATCATCATTGTCTGCCAGTGAAAAGTGAAAAATAAAATAAAATAATTCTTTTAAATTAAATAATTATTTTTCATGAAAAATTCTTAAAAATTAATTTTCTACTCAGCCATTTCCTGCTGAATTTTATTCATTTATAGTCGAATTTTGGAGTTCTGAATTCAACGGTGCCCATGTATTTTCAATCCAAGCAACGTTTCAAAAGATAGAAAATTGATCTTGCACATTTACTTAACATACATTAAAAAAAGTTAAAAAATTACTAACACTCACCCTCTGCCCACTCCAGTTGAGGTTATGATCTGCCTAAGTAAAAAAACACCCCAACGAATCCAAAGGTACACCTTGATTTTCAATCCGATTTACTGTTTAGATGTTAATATATTAAACAATAAAATAATTGTTTGTTAATTATTTTATTTATGAAAAAAAATAACTTCCACCATTGGTTCGCACCAACAAATTTTAGTTTATACCTAAAGAAATCATACCCACACGAGTTCAGCGGTGGTATTAATTTTTTAATCTCTGTCACCGTTTGGAAGTTATAATCATTTGAAAAATAAAATATTTTTATTTAATTATTTTATTTACAATTATGCCTTTTTCAGTTTATCTCACTAGAGGCCTGTGCTGACTAAAATTAAGTCATGCCTAGGGTAAACCCGCCATCATGAATGTAACAGTGCCCTCGAAATTCTGATCTGGACACCCATTCAAGAGTTATACCACTTTTTCCAAAAAAAATGGTCACACATTCTATATAAAGATTACCATTTTTCAATAGATCATTCTAGGCACTCAAGTCATCATAATTACCTGCAATTAAATTTTACAGTCTCAAAATAATTCCAAATAATTAAAAACAATATACATAAATTTCGGGAAATTACAATGCACATTCCATACACAACCAAACATATGTGAATTCTAATAAGGAGTAACATGGTCCACCCATACCATTTCATCCTCAATTTCAAGAATTTATAAAATTCTCAATTAAATTACCCTTCAAATTTTACACAAAAATTCAAAATTCT
Source organism: Viscum album (assembly GCA_963277665.1). Classification (NCBI taxonomy): domain Eukaryota; kingdom Viridiplantae; phylum Streptophyta; class Magnoliopsida; order Santalales; family Viscaceae; genus Viscum; species Viscum album. Next base: position 776,479,516 of record OY728159.1, read on the forward strand.
GATTCAACTCAAAAATCAAATTAATATTTTACAATAAAACCCATACCAAAAATAATTTTTCCTATTTGAAAACAGATTTTTAAAAAAAAAATTTCCTCTTGAACACCAATTTTCAAAAAACAATTACTAATTTTCAGAATCCACTCATATAAATAAAGTCCAATCCAAATGAAAAAATCACATCAAACACCCTGAATAAAAAACTAGTGGCCACACATGACCTAAGAACATGCTCAGTGGAACATTACCAATGTATGCATCAATGAATAAGAGGACCCTGAACTGTACACTCAGATTCCACATGTGTTACTACTTCATGTGAGTTCACAACATGACATAGTCTCACCTCAATTTTCATTCCTCATTCACACATCCTAGATCCAAATTATAGGACTCAAACCCCATACTACACCTATAAACTCAGGGATCAAAATGAGAAAGGTTTCATGACATATTTATTGTGCCTACCTCTATAGTGCCAATATTCATATTCTATAAGATAACAGTCACCCAAAATATCAAGGGCATGTTCTCTGACTTTTTTTTCATGAACCACAATGGGATTTCATCCCACCCGACACCCAATCCGGTCCTTTCCATGGACATATGGGTGTTCTCAATCCCCACTGGATGGATGCTAATTTTGGGAATCAAGTAATCATATTAAATATAATTTCTCCAAAATAAATAGGATCAAATTAAAAAAACTGATCTTGCAAACAAAATCTAAAAAAATAAATATCAATAAATATAAAAGTTTAATATAGAACAAATGACTATTGAACGAAACCAAAAATAACTGAATGTAGAAATGTGACTGAACTGTGCAACAAAATCTCTATTTGACCCCTCGGTCATCACAAACAAAAATAACTACCCTCTCCAATGAAAAACCGAACTATATCCTTAAAATAAAAAATAGCTCGGGTCTACTGATGTCATAAAGAAAAAGTAGGGTGTGATCTTAAACAACATAGTAGGTAATCACCAAATATTCCATATATTTCCATTCCCAAAAATTTAACAAATAGTAGATTGAAATACATTTAAAAAATAAGCATTGAATATATTTCCATAATGTAAACAATGATTTCCAAAAAATCAATTTTTAAGACAACACATGGAGGTTTTGCCATCAAAAATAGTTTTACTTCATAGAACCTAGTTAAAATCAAATCCCAAATACAAACCATACCAGACAACTAAAAAGGGGGTTGTATAGATAGTAAAGTTAACCAATCAAGAAGGTACAACTACAAAAGAAAATAACCAAAATGAAATAGAAATAAACTGAACATATATATAGTAACATGTGATTATTTCATGATCATCTCTATTGAAAATATTGTCTCGTACTCAGTTCGGAGTCACCTTCAGGTATATAGTGGAGCTCTATGTCATAACCGAAATTGACACTCTAATCTATCCAATCTTGTGGCAAGTACCACCTTTCCACATTAATTCATGGTGGTTCCTACCCATCTAATTAGTGTCGTTAAGCATCCATCACATGAACCTCATGATGACTCCCACGAATCCCATGATAATAATAATACTTAGATAAAACATGGTATAAAATCCATAACCCACAACATTCTTGTGAAAAATGTGCTAAAGAGGATCAACCAAAAATCCTAGTGGACTCAATACCAATAATGTTTTCATGAATGAACAACTAGAGAGGATCCCATAAAAAAATATTATGGTATCCAAACACCATCCAATCCATCATGAAAATACATAAAAATACAATTCCTTCACTAGAAAACTCATCCAATGATTAAAGATTATATGGAGACAACCATTTTCCATAATCGAAACACTTTCCAAATCATTTTGAAATATCAATCTGGCCTCCACTCAACCTAGGATTACAATCAATTTTCCTAAACATGCCAATGATCCATCTGGGATCATACACAACATTAGCTCCAAAACCAAGTTTAAAAAACATCATGAGATTCCAATCAATCATTGACATAATTTCACATCAAACAAACATTAAAAAAAACATTAAGTTCTAATTAGGAATTTTACAATTCAAATTTAAATACACTTAGAAATCCCATCTTTACTCCACTTTCAAAGTCAACATAAGATGCCACATTCCTTATCACACTGACCAACGTCACTTTTTCTCATGTTGGAAGATAACCAACATCACAAACATCCAAACATACCATGATTTACAAAAAACATTATAACTATGATTAAATATAATCTAAACACCAATTCCACATGAACACATGAAACCCAACCCTTTACCAATACAAAATCTGATTTCGAATTGACATCCACACAAATTTTTTTAAAAATGTATCACAACACATTCCCAATTCATAGCACAGATTTAAGAAAGACAATATGAAATATCATATGTAATAAAAAACCTCTTTATATAAAAAAAGATCATCTATTGAATTCTTCAAAACCATTTTAAAACATAATTAAAACCTATAAAAAGAAATAAGACTTGATTTTAATACCAATACATGAAGTCACACATTAACATCAAAAAATATATTCACCAATTTGCACTTGAAGCACCTAACTCCTAATCCAACAAAATTACCAAAACATATCCAAGGGAAAACAAAACCAAAATCCCACAATATCTCTATATAAAATCAACTAGTATTTTATTAAACATAAAAAATGTATTTAAACAATGTAAGAACATAAATGAACTCTTTGAAAACCATTAAATTCGCATTTTACATAATAAAAATAGAAGAACTATTTATACTGATGCATCATGTGAAAGATTTTAAGCTTTTGAAATCACATATGGAATGTTAAAGAATTACTAGAATGTAATGGAAAAGAAAATAGATGAAAATACCATACCCTACTAGGTGTGATCATATAAAAACTCCCATAGAAGGAAGAACAAGGCCAAAGAAAAAACTGCACAACCAAACATCCAAGGAAAACAATCAACATATCAACACTTTTTGTTAGGGTTTGACCAAAAAATAAACCCTACCACGAGAAACAGAGAACATAATAGAGAATGGAGGAGTGGAGAGAAAATCCAAAAAAACCCCATGAACTCAACTTAGAAACCTGAAAGACGCTTCAGAAAAGGATGGATGGAAAGAGATGAGGATCATGGAGGCTATAATGGTGCTCCAAGGTTAAGAATGGGGAGGGAATCCGAAAATGGGGTAAAAAACATGGAGGAGAAAAGAGTTAATTTATAATTTGTAATGAAGTTATAAATAAACACAGTTTTCCTCAGGGATTAGTAAACTATTCACCAACCATGCACCCTCTACTAGATAAAGGGGAACCCCACCTAGCATGGCTTTACAGTTTACCAAATAGAGAACCAACTATTCCAAGTGATACTTGAGAAAAAAATTAACCCCTCACATGGTTGTCACATAGTTTCCCAAATTGTGTTCAAACCATTCAGCATACCCCTGGACACCAAAACAAGGCGCACAATTTCAAAGGCAAGGCACACGGTTTACCCTAACCGTGCGCCAGCCATGCACCACCAACTATCAAAAACAATGTAATAATTTCACATATAAAAAACTCCTAAAAAATTCTAAAACGAATAAATTAATATTGTGACTCCACCCAAACCTCAACCAAATGATCTAAATCCACAAAAAGAATAAAATAAATGTAATTCCATTATTAGTGTGTGACAGAAGTGGGTAAAAAGTTATGTTGAATTTATTATATAATATTAATTTTGAAAATTTCAAATATATATCCCATTTTTAGAATTTAATTCAGAGAATTTTTATAACTAAATTTAAATTATTCCCCCACACATGATGAAAAATAGATTTTACAAAGAGAAATTTGAAAAATGTTTTAAAACAATTATATGAAAATTTAATATAAAATTGATTTAAATGACATAGGTTTGATTAAAAGATATATAGTTGAAAAAATATTACATTTAAAATATTATAAAAATAAAGTTTATCATCTAAATGATATGAATGAAAATTAATATTTTAATAAAATCAAGTATTTCTCACTACTAATTGAAAAAATTACACTTTTTGAAAATTATCAAAAATAAACTCCAATATAATTTTATATTATATTTTAAAGATGCATTTTATTTTTTCAAATATATTTTAAAAAAATTTCTACAATTAATTATGAAAAAAGTTCCCCATATGCAATAAAATGTGCTTTTTGGAAAAAATACATTATTATGGTATTAATTGGAATTATCCTTATATCATGTTTCAAAAGAACATAAGATGAACATTAAACCTTTTATTTTTTATAATATATAAAAATTTAAATAAAATAATTATCAATAAGTGATATTTTTAATTTAATGTTGTGAAATATTTTTGTGCATAGAGAAATTGTTTTTTAAACAATGATTAATTTTATTTTCCAAATGTTTTTATTTTCCTTTGAAATTGTTTTTCCCCAAAGAAATAATTTTATATACATGTGTAGAACATATAGTTTCATAATTTTTATAATCATATTTATACCCTCAATTCCATTGGGTATGTGACAACAATCATATTATATAATAATAATTTAATAGTTTGCAATGTTTCATTAAAACAAGATGTTTTATATAGTGCAAGTTATTGAAAACATTAAAATTATTTGAAAAAAAACTCATGATGTTACATTTTTTCCATTTTAAAATAAATTTAAAGCTCAAAATTATTCATTTCTAAAAGAGATGAATGTACTTTTACCTCATTAAATTTTTATGTTCCCCAATAACTTCATTAAAAAATGGGATTTTCCACAAAACAATAACCAGCTAAGTGGTCTTGTTTTATAGAACCTTTATTGTATGATATAAAATATAAAAAGTTATTTTATATAATAATGATTATTATCTAGTGGTATAACCACTAATTGGTGTACTTTTGAAGGTTGGGGTATATTCATACATTTGATAGATATATATAACACATCATGAAATTCAGATAATTTCTGCAGATGGACCAATAGACTAGCTACCAAATTGATATGATCAATAATTTTAGCTGAATTAGTATATCTTGGTATCAAATTTCCTCTATATTTTAAGAAAAATTTCATTTTCTATTATACATTGATCAATTTCCACTTCATCACAAGCTCCATGAAATGAATAATACAGATGAACTTTTTATCTAGATCATTAATGTTATCATATGATTCCTAAGTTACTTCTTCATCCTATAAATATTTACCAAAATGAAAATGTTTAGAAATAGATATCCACTAACATATAAAGATAAAATTAAAATATTCCATGAATATTTAACACTAAGTATCCTCTATTTCTAACCAAAATTAAAATCCAAAAATTTAGAATGAATGTCCCTAATTTTCCAAAACCCAAATATCATTAATATCTAAAAAACATGAAGTAGATCTAAATTTCATATACCCAATATGACACATCTATCAAATATTCTCATGAAATATGGTAATATCATCAATATATAGAAAAATATAATGAAAACACAGTTGCGTTCAAAAATTAATTCTTTTCTCATTCATTATATATAACTAGATATTATAGAATAGATTCCTTAAATAAAAAATAATATAAACTCCACCAATGATAACACACACCACACACCACAATGTAATCAAATAATTAATTATTTCCAAGATAATAAATACTATCTGATTTAATTTATCAATATCAATCCTCAATTTTTCACAACACCATTACCTCAAAATCAGGAATATCATAAGGGTTATATTTCCCCTAAACATGTCTTTTCAATAAAATATCAACATTCCAACAAATCCATGTTCTAGTTCATTAGTAACATTGAACATATACATGAAAATATTTAATGTAAAACATCTATAGAATTTTTCTTTTATATATATTTCATAATTCATAAATTATAATACATAATAATTTAAATTATTTAACCCTATCCTGAAAATATTTACTATGCTTCACCATATAATTACCAAATACCACATTCCTTTTAAACATCATTTTTTGTACCATTATTATAAACAAAAAAACTTACTTGTACAATCGCCATGATCCGTTTCATCATATATTCACATAGTCCTTTGATTTGCACACTTCTTATTACTTAAACATTTAAAACATGTAAATATTGATGATTTTATTGAGAAACCATAATTATCATCTATTATGATAACATAAATTTTAATTTCTCTTCAATAATATCTTCCCTTTTCTGTGGGACATTCCACGGATTGATTCTTCCCACATTCTAAATATATGAGAAATTGAATATTCACTGCACCATGGTCACTGCGACCTGAACTTTAAAAAAATTATATCCTTTTCATAATTGATGTGTTTGAGATTAGGTTATAGCGAATGTTTTTTATCACATATCATGATAAATGATTAGGAATCATCATTCCCTTTTCAGACTTACTGCACTTAGGTGCATCGGTTTTTGAACCACGTCTACTTTTAGAATCCTTAAATGGATGTATTTATTGGAAACCACTAGCTCCATCCTTAAATAATTTTCTATGAAATATGACTATGTAGTGAATTATTCTTAGACTGATCCTTATACATATCCCTAGAAAACTACTTTTAAATATCTCGAGGGATCTCACTAATGTTATCTTATCTTATTTTACAATCGTTACATAAACCTATAATTTTATAGAAACTATTAATACCTTCTCTTATCATGTATAGATATTATATATTTTTGGTGAATATTCACTACATGACATAAACACACTGTTAAGGATCACCAATGTACAGTGCCTTCGAAAACATGGAAAAATAAACAATGTTTTTATAAGAGATCTACATCAAATCAGACTTAGTTTCACATAAATATCACCCTTCTTAGTCCTATCACACGTAATACCTTTTGTTATAACATAGAGAAAGAAATTATAAGAAATTTTGATATGAGATGATCAGTATTGGTAAACAAGTGAAATACGAAAACATAATGTGAGTATAAGGGTATGCGAATATTAGCATAACATTTGAAAGACAAACACTACATATCATTGATTAAAATAATAATACATGGAAAAAATAATAATAGTTCATAAGACGTGAATCATATGGAAATAAAATTAAATGAGCCATGATAGCATAACATTGACATAATATATGATTTTCGAGAAACACATAAGAATAGAAAACCTTATATCAAGGTTACCCACTATGAAATTTAGAACATGATTGGCTTGGTATAGCCACCCATGTTCTTATTTTAGGAGTAGGATAACCTCATGTGTACCATCTTTTTAGGATTTGGACAAACTTTTATTTACCATATATGATCATAGACCATTAATTACTAACTTTATGCTTTTCAAGGAGACATAGGAACAACGATTCACATAAAACATACATTTTACTTCTATAAGATTATAAAATATTTATCATATCAGAGCCCATGATATGAAATGTTTTTCCAAAAAAATTAACCATTTCATAACCTACTATAAATAAATGGGTATCCTAAGAATTTTTTCATCTTAAACACAAACCACCCATTTAAGAAATAATAATTGTATAATTGGACCATATCCCTATTAAAACATATGTAACATCATAGTATTAAATATTAGACGGGAACATACATCAAATGATAACTTATAACATTTATTTTGAAAATTAATCTTTCTTTCTTAAAAATAAAATTATAAAATATAAAACATTTTTAAAATTATTTTCATTAAAAATAACCTTAAAAACATATTAAGGGAGAATTATACTTAATTTAAAAAATACCATAAGGAGAATACCATTTAGAAATTGAAAATAATTTTATTTAATCCTTGATCATTTTCAAAATAAAATTAATTTAAAATAAACATGGAAATATATAAAAGAAATATTAATGATTGTTTAAACCATTTCTTGAGGAAAATATCATTTCCATTTTTAAAAATATTTTTTAAAAAATAAAATATCTTTAAAATCATTTTCACTAAAAATATCCTTTGAAATTAATGATGGACACTTAAAAAAATTAGTTGGGCATGATACTAGGAAATAAATTTTATACTCTACATTTTAAAACAATGATCCATTTATATTTTTTGTGAAATCCCAATGGTCCATGTCTGCAAAACGACATGAATATTATATTAAAATAAATTTATAAAAATTATGACATGGGTTAAAATGTATTTAATATATACTTTTGATAATGTTAAATTATTTTGGAAAAAAATAGAAAACGTTGATATAAAAAAAGGGTTTTCAACCAAAGAGATAAATATAGATGATTTTTAATAAATATATGTTTCGTAATATTTAATCCTTTAAGTGTGTATATTGAAATTAAAACATGTATTCTCTATAAATAAACATTTGGAAATGGAAAATTATTTTCTTGAGAGATAGATCATTATTAAAATTATTGGAAGCATAATCATAAACACTCCTGATAAATGATGAGAATATAACATAATACCCTTACTATATTGGTAACGTTAATTTGTAATCCATCTAAATGGAATTACATGAAATGAATTATTAACACCCATGAAGATAATATTTTCAGGAAAAAACTAAAATGGGTCGTTATATACAATTGATAAAATAAATTACTTGTGAATATGGCATATGTCTAACAGAAGTAAAAGTGAGACGAGAAAACTCTTACCATATGTCTGGCCTTACTTTGTACTTGTTTGAAAAATCTCTATAATAAATACAAGTTAATTATAAAAAATTAATATTATTGTAATCATATTTATCATACCATATATGATTTACTAATGACATTTCATTAAACCTTTATCTATCAACTCCTTTTAAGAATTGTGTTCTAAGTAATAACATCTTTTTTATGAATATTTTGATTAGTAATTTTGGATATTATAAAATTGAGAATAGATTGATAATATAATTAATATTGAACATGATATAAATATAATATATTTTTATTATATATACTTTTGTGTTATCCCAAAAATTAAATAGATCTGTAACAAAATACACTGTTTAAAGAGATGGTAGGACATACATATGCGTGAACACTATTTGTTTCTTTAAGGTAAGAGAAAAAGGAAAATTATAAAAAAAATAATGATAATAATGATGTAATATATATCAAATATATTTATTAACATTATCTATAGTATATAACATGAAAATATTTATTGAAAAATGAATCACATTGCATTCTGTGGTGGTAGTTCTCCGTACGCAAGAGCAACAATATCGTATTCCCCATCATATGGAAAGAAGAATGAAATATGTTATATATTAATTAATGATTCATAAATTTGTTATCTATATCACCATTTTTTTTTCAAATTTTAATTATTATCATCCATTTAAATGAAAACGAAAAACATAACGCATCGGTTCATGACGTGATATTCCTCCATACACACGAGAGACATCATTATTTTATAATGGGTTTGATGGTAATAAGTTATATGTAGTATTATAATTAAATAGGTACAATAAAATGGTACATTTCATATATAAACATTTAATTCATCATTATATACATCTTTGAGAGGTGTCTATGGAGAAAAAATAATCCCAATTTCTGAGGTGGTAGTTCATTTTACACATGTTGGACGAATTTTATTCCCATATGATAGATGTAAAGAATTATATATAGGTTATTAAATTAAAATAATAAAATATAAATATATTGGATATACATTGATTTATAATATTATAATATTTGGATTATATTTTAATTATGTGGATGAATAAATCAAAAAATGCATGCTTAATAATTTTACTACTTCCTTAGAGTGCTTCTTTATGATTATATCTTCAACATTGGTCTGAAAGGCCTGAAGGCCATAATTTTTTATTATTTTTGATAATACACCTTTCATGGTGTTAGGTGGAACCCTTATAAGGCCCGAAGGATTAGAGACAATTACATGACCCATAGGTGTTAGAGGGAATCACCCTGATAAGACAACTTGAAACTACTCATCCCCAGCATATGTCATGATATCAGCACTCCACCTTCACAGGGCTGGTCGACTAGTTGTCCTATACAAAGCTGCATAGGCCTGGTACAGATGGAAAATACATACCCTCTAATTCTTCCAAATCTGGTTAGCTATGCTCTAGTGAATGCGTCTACCCTGAATCCTCATCTGAAGCCTTGTTCCTTTTATTCAAACATGTACATAAGAATTCAAGTGGCTCAAAGGTCTTGCGTGGCCTGAATGTGTTGCAGGACCTGAGGCCCAAACAGGAGGCCCAAAGGGCCAAATGAATGAATAGTTCTAAATTCTATAGTACCAAATATTGCCTGATATAGTAATGCTCCAGTACCGGGAAATAAACCTCAACCCAGATTTGATTTCTAGTCTCTTGGATGCACTTACTGAGTCCTCACCAATCGGGCTGAGGCTCATTTGATCATCAACATTATTATGAGGTATTAATTAAAATTAACAAATGTATGATGTATTAAGGGAATTTAAGAAGACATTTGGGTAGGTAATGGCCACACCAAATGGTTATGGATTTTTGAATATGGAGAGGAGATAACCTTTAATAAGTGAGGAAGAGGACACACCTATAATTTTTGAAATTAATAATTTGTACCCAAGTTGTTTCATAAGGATCATAGATAAAATTTGGTCATTATTGAATAATATACGTTACAAGTATGAAATATTTATATCCAATTTGTTTTTTCAATTTTATATGTCATTTTACCCCTTATAATTTTATATTAATACCACAATTAACATATTTTAATCATAATCATACTAGAAAATTTCTACAATTTTCTCTATTTAATAGGGTAAAAAATATGTTGAATATATTATATAATCTAAATTATTTTGATTCAGAATTTTTAATCCATCTTTTCAAATTCAATTCATAGAAGTGTGTGGATTTAATTTAAAATTAATCCTGCAGATGCATTGAAAAATTTGTTTCCCAATGCGACTATTTGCACATGTTTAGAAGATTTTTTTAATATCATAATTAAATATGATATTAATTCAAATGAAAAATTATGGATTATTTAATATATAATAAAATTAATAATACATTTAAAACCATATGATAATAATATTTTAATTTTTAATAATTTATAGCAAAATGAATTATTTAATAGAAGATAGTATTTATCAATATTCAATGAAAAATTTAACCTTTCAAAAAATTCACAAATATTAACTCCCCGATAATTTAAAATATATGATTTAAAAATTGATGTTTAATTTTTCAAATAAATTTTCTAAATTTGTAACAAATTATTTCTAATAAAGTACATAAAATGAAAAAAAATTCATATAAAATATTTTTTTAATAGTAAAATATGATTTATACTTAATTGATGTCCAGAAAACATATAAGATTAATATTAAAATAGTATTTAATATATAATAAATAAATTTCAATAAAATAATTCACTAAATTTTATATTCTTAATTTATTGAGGTAAACCCCATTTGGTAAGAGAAAATTAGTTTTCAAAAAGTATTTCCATTATTTTGAAATGCTTATTAAATTACAATATAATTAATTAGTCACCCAATAATTCATTGTATATTCATTTTTAAACTTTTTATTTTTAAATTTTGTTAAGCATTTTCATACCCTCAATACCAATGTTTAGGAAATAAATATAATATTATATAATAATATTTCAAATGTATATTATGATTCATTAAAACATGGTGTTCTATGTAGCTTAAGATGTGGAAGAAATTACATTTATTAAAAAAATAATTAATTAAATCTTTAGGTGTAAGAAATTTGGGAATCCTCCCTCTATAAATAGGATGGTTATATACCACTAATATTGAATCACTCATCCATGGTGTGGTTGCTTCAATGACATAGATTGATGATTCTAGTTTAGTTTCATTTCCTATTTATAATTAATGTATATTATTTGCAATTAAAGTGTTCCATACTAACACAATTTCATTAGCTCTATCCCAGCCTATTATTCATTAAATAAATCTCTTATTATCTTCCACTGTGAACTCGTGAACTCAATAATGAGTGACTGGATCAAGAATTTACCACAAGGGAGGATCACCATAAGTTCATAAAAATATTGTTTCTATTTTTGGGGAATAATTGTAAAGTCTATGGGTGTGGTGATCTTCCACTATGAAATTCATCTCTAATTCACTTATATTCATTTATTTATATATATTACCGCTCTTCTAATGAAGAATAACTCTTGAGATGACTGAGTTGAGTTTTTTTATTGATGAAATAAAGTACAATGGTGTCAAGTCCTAGATAGTGACACACTCTTGATTAAGGTGTTTCATTGACATTTATTATGTGAGGATTTGGTGTTTCATGTGATGTATAATTTTCTATGGAATTCAACATTTCACATCTAAAAAATTATTTGATATTAGTAAAATAATGAGATTAAATAAAAGAATTATCAAGCTGAATAAAAAAATTGAATAATGAAGGATCCCGAAAGGCCAAACCTTAGGGACATGTTCAATATTCACCAACCCAATTTGGATATTTTCAATATGTTTGGATATTTTAAACATGATTATTCATTTAAGTGTTTCTATTTAGTAGATCATATATCACTAGAGATATTGGATAAACCTGAACATAGTATATGATAACTTCTTCAATTATAGATTTCCATCTCAGGGATTCTCAAAAAATCATATCCATAATTAATCTAAAATATGTTTCATTAAATGAACATAATTTTATAGGTTATTTATTAAAAAAAATTTATTGAATTTTTTTTCTAAATCTTGGATTACCTTAATATTTATAGAGACATGATAACTATAACTTCATATTCTTCATAGGATAAGGGAAATTATTTTAATATTATGAATACCAAATTATCCCTTTTTAATAGAAGGAAATTCACCTACATATCATTTTTGATTAATTAACTAGTTAAAAATATTGATATTATTATACAATCATTTATTCTATATGATAAAATCCCAAAATATAGTCTTCATTGATCATATATGTTAAGTATTTCATTGTTTTTTGTTGTTTTATATTATTCCATTTTTACCTATACTCTTTTATTAAATGATGTAATACAATAGGATTTTATGTATCATGTGGGGTTTAGAATTATATACTGATTATTTCACCTGTTGATATTATGAGAAAACTATGATTGGGTAATGGGAGTTTCCTTAACCATTATATATATTATCCTAGCACAATTCCTCGACCATATGTTTATGATTTTTAGATTTATACAATTACATCATTTTCATCATCAAAAGATCATTTAAATTTCTAAATTTTCTTACCAATGTCAATTTTTTTAATTCATTTTTCTATGATTATATATAAATTTTTATAGATTCACATTTTCCACTATGGGGTTTATGAAATTATTTTACATTTTTGCATCCAGTTTATGTTTTCGATGATAAAGCATATAATTTCACACATCCCTTATGTTTTTTATGTAACTATGTAATAATGATGAATATAATATCTTATTATATATTTGTATAGAAATAAGGAATATTTTTTCAAATGGTTCCATATTCAATGTTGTAGTGGAATATTTATTTGAAATATAATGAACTACATAATTTTGAAGGGAAATATTTTTTAGAAATATCTTTAAAAAAGAGATATCAAATTAGAAGGATAAACATCCAACCATGTGATTTTCATAAAATTCCATTATCATATAGTCTATCTAACATAAAATTCACTTTTAGATCATCTTCAATGATGATGTAATTTATAACAATGAGAGAGGTCATTTATTACATCCATCGATCTATTTTCCTCGAAGAGATATGAAAAATACAATTTCTAATAGACTGATCAATAGCGGTGGAGTCATTTTACACCCATAAATTATTCTATATTTTTTATTTTAGAGGGAGGAAAACTTAATCATGTTAGAAATTTCAAAATCATGATAGATAACAGTTCCATATGAACCATAAAAATATCCGAGGATATTACCATTATTATAATGATACACAACACCTTAACCAGAGTGACCAACATTCCCATTGAAATAAACATAAAAATTAATTTCGATCTAGTTTTAAAATGGAGGCTACTAGAGAACCTCATGGGTAATAGCTGGAAGTTTGGGAATACCTACACTGCCATTGTTTCTCAACATACTGATGTTATGAAACATATTATCACAAAAAAACATTCTAATAGTCTAGAATCATTGACTAAAATAATTAATCTCACAATGGATGACTAAAAACTAAAAAATGTGTTAAAATGAACACACACATCTCTTTTTTTATAGATAATATTAATGAATTCCATTATAGAAATGTAGAGAAGGTGAGTGAGTAATTATGAGAGAAAAATAATGACATAATTAATAAGAGAGACGATCAAGATCCCCATTGGCATCAACAATTCAATAATATCAAAATCCACCTACCATGATATGGAAGTAGTGGGGAAATTGACAAATAGATGGTTAGTATCTTCCATATGCTAGTTGTAAAATCATCACCTTGAAAAGATATAGACACCAAATCATTTTAAGGATACATCCTTTAGAATATAATTATGTGAAAGTCTCCATATTAGATTGAATACTGACATCCTTCTCTAATCCTAAGAAAAGAATATAATCCTGTAAAAATCCATATGGGAGTCCAATGAACTTCACTGATGGAATATATCACTATTCAAAATTTTATTTCTTCATGTTCCAAGATAATAAATTCTTATAGAGTAAAAATGGTGTAATCCATGATGATATTAATCATTAAATTCTATAATTCAATATAGGACAATCAAAGAAATATTTAATGGAAATTTGAGAATCTGAAGTGGGGTCAAGAGGATAAAATTTACTGGATTTAGGAGTTCTAGCCTATTTATCCATCCATAACATGTTAAATGAGTTCCAACTTGAAATCTATCTAGAACTGGCCATGATATTAGAATCAGAATTTTTATTGAAGGCCAAAGGGATGAAATACTGTAGGTATCCCTACATTGTTTTAATCTATCAAAGATCTCATGCCCAAGAAAACCGTAATCAATTGAGTTACCACTAATGAGATTCCCTATAAATTTCTCCTAAAGAGATTCATTAAAGTGTTTATTACACTTTATTTCAAATCCCTAAATAGGGATAATATTACAATATTAATTTCATTGTACCATGGCCATATTCCTCTCAATAATACTACCACTCCAAATGATATATATTATTTAGACATTGAATTACATAGTCCTCCAAAATGGACATCTATAAACCATACAATTGGTCACAAACTTATAGACAACTACAACCTTGACTAGAGAAATAGTACCATTCATTGAAAGTTATTGTCCTTTCAATGATCAGAGTTGTTTCTTTATCTGATCAACCAAGAATTGAGAATGAATAAATTTTGATCTACCAAAAAATAAAGGATCCCCATGTAATGTGAATGGTCTGGACCCCTCTCTAATTCCTATATTCAAATTAATTCTATATTTCCTAGTAAATGTGAACTCTTTTCCAATTTAAATGACAGATATCTCCAAACTGATGAAATAACCAAAGATACATAATGATGGATAATGTTATAAGGGGATCAAATATTTATCTTAAAACCATGCATGAAAATAATAATTTCATTATCATATAGTAAATGAGTTGGACCAATAATAAAACTTTAGCTGCGAATTGGATTGAAGTTTCTTTGATCAACCATATTTGTGAGGTGATTCCAAATGTGATATTTAGGAATTATGAAAAACAAACTAAAAGAGTCCCCCCATATCTAACCCATTAATAGAAATAAATGTATCTATTAGGAGAACCATCAATGAGAATAAAAGTTTGATATGATCCAAAAATATATTTCACCCAACCTATTAAGGTGTTGTTGAATAAAAATATCTATAAAACATTAAAAATGGATTTCCAATCCATTTTTTAAGAAAACAATATTGAGTTTGATAGAAACACTATCACCCCTATATGATTTTCTAATAAAATTATAGAATTCTAAAGTTGTAGCAATGTAGTATCAGATGAACCTTCTTTTAAGTAAATAAAACTGATTCCATGAAATTATATTATTAGAAATAAAAAAATGCTTATAGGGAAGATTTGTTTCTATGATATCATATAACATATTAACAAGATAAATAGGATTGAAAAATTGACGCTTATAGGCATCCAAAATTGTACATATAAGAGTGATATATTGATAATTAAGAACACGAGTAATATGATAATTTGTTAAAATTAGGGGAAAACAAGCTTATATGAGCATGTGCAGACTTGGGACAAAATGGATTCTCACTTTGAGGATCTTATTGAAGACAATCCATAAATGGTTGTTACCTCCATCAAATGGTGACTTCTTATGGTTTAAAATGATAATTGCTTAAAATTATCATGTAATGGCTTTATAATTTCTAATGAGGTTTGATTATTTTCTATGTTTTGAACATTTTTCCTTCCCCAATTTTCCATAAAAGTGATTCTAAAAAAAATTAAAAATTATTGGTGGTGGAGACGAACTTGAAAATTCCAACCTGTACAATATCCTTATATTTAAGAAAGAAGAAATTTGAAAAGCGTTCTATTCCAGGTGAACTACAAGAATTCATACAGAAGATATTATCCTTATATTCAAATAACAAAGTAAGTCATTTGAGGAGGGTATTATCAATAATACTTACATGTTTAGAGATAATAACATAAATCAAGTCCCCTTGAGTACTATCCTTATTAACCAAATTCAAAAATAGGATGAAATGTGATCAACATGACTTTCTTTATCTTCAATAATATTTCATTTGACTTTCAAAATAGTGATTGGACTACAGGATTTATGAGATCTATGAGGATAACTAAAACTCATTGAGTTTTTATCATCATCATTAATCCAATTAATCTCAAATGTTTATTTTGGGATTCATTCATTCATGGAAAGACGAGTATTACACTTTCAGGAGAGGAGATGTTATTGAGATAGATCTGATTTAAATCCATATGTGTATTAGGCTTCTACACCTATATTATAGGGGTTTCAAGATAGGTAATATGTATTTCCATGCTGTCTAATGTATCTCTGATTACTCGACTTAGCTTGTAGATCAATATATTCAATTTTATTATGCAAGACACAACTACATTACCACAAAAAATAGAGTCCCGAAATTCCCTGAGAAGCATATCACAATCATTTTGGAAATCCCATGAACAATTGAAATGAAAAAGGAGAGATATCTCTATACCCCTAGTCACAATTTTTACAAGGATAAAATGATTATCAGATAAAATCATCAATATGGTAATTTAGGAGACAACATCCAATTTTTTAAAAGCTATAACTTTCTTCAAATCATGTCCAATATTTTTATAAAGATTATTATTCAAGATACTCTTGGATTATGAATATTTAGATAAAACCAGATTAATAATAATAATATCATTACCATTAATGAAGGGCCGAAACTCCCAAAGAGATATAAAAGAATGATTATCCCTAATTTATTCACACTACAAGAGGTTGGAGTTGAATCCCACTAGGAAAATCCAAGGAACACTAATATTGCCTCCAATTTTATCACATTATAGTTATAATCCTTTTTTTCTAATATTTGTATTTATCAATATAAAAAGATCATAATATTTGTAATTCAGAGTTCCTCACCTCATAAGTAATTATATCATAATCAACATTGTAGGAATACACATTCCATATTAGAAATGGGGGAAAACCCAATGAGTTGGAAAGATTTTGGATCCACTTTTAACATCAATAATGTGATTTCCCATTTTTTCCATACCAAAAATCCCAGAAGAGTAATTCTACTCTGGTTCATCAATTCCAAAAAAAATTGGCTTGTGGATATACAAGTACCAATGAAGTTATTTGGAAATTTTAGAGTTGGAAAATCCTTGAAAATTCCAGAAAAAAAAGATTGATTTAGAATCATATTAATATTTTGAGTTTAAATTCCTTCTATTTCCTTTTGTTTTAATTTTTTGGTCATTTCATTATGTTTTGATCCATTATTGATGTAATTGTATCAAGGAAATTGAACATCAAACAAACATCAGCCTTACTATGGAGATGAGAAGGTGTGTAGATATTATGTTTAGTACCAAATCTAGAGGTACTCATAATGAAAGGATCACCTAAGATAGAATTTTTTTGTCAAGTTGAGTGAAAATAAATTCTACTTTTTCAACCTCATTTTCCACCATATTACTCCATACCCAATTCTTTTTGGATGTGGAAACATAAATAGTTGAAGATTAATCATTAGTAAAAGAATTTTATTCCCATAATAAAATGTTGTGAAAATTGGGAATAATAGGTGTAGAGAATTATATATTATTCAAATAAACGTAGGACATCAATGGATTTATAAGCCATTATCATAGACCCAGAAAAAGGAATATCAAAAGGTGACTAAGAGGAGGGAAAAAACCCCAAAATCACAACCAAATTTACCAGTAACCACAAATTTTAAAATTGGGGAAGTAGAAGAATACTTTTCAAATAGAATTTCCTTATAAGGAAAGGTATCAATTAAATTCCCCACGCCAATATGTTTTCCAAAGTCCTCCAATACAACCAAAAGAGTAGATGTGGAACCATTTCTAGCATGAATTTCACCATCGGACATAATCATAATAGAGATCACTAAATTTTAAAAAAAACTCCTTGAATATGATCTTTATCAGGGAGCATATAAAGTAATTAATAGGATTCAATATGAGAATTATCAATCATATATAGACATATTAAGAAATAAATCAACATTAAGTAATAATGATTTATTCCCAAATGATTTAATATTAAATTTTGTTATGTGATGTTATATATATAGTATCTTAATGAACACTAATCCATGATCTTGGTTATGTAATCCTATGTTATTATATTACTATATAATAAATTACCTTCATTATCTATTTGATTAGGGTTAGGGGCATGGCAACTAGTATGAGAAATGTTGTTTTTGAAGCCATGGAAATTATATTTAAAGGATCTTGGGTTGAGAATATAGATTTTATCTCTATAAATTTATAGAGATTATTCTATAATTGGTTAAATAGGTATCATATTGATAACTCTAAATTTCAGAAAAATTGTCATATGACTAATTTATTTCACATTTTCCATATATAATATTACTAATTTAATATATAATTTTTATATATAATGGATCCTGATAGAGTAAATTGAATCAAAGACAATAATCAATATAAATTGGGGGATTATGTGAATAATTAGTATAATATAGTTAATGTTGGAAATGAAAAAATTAATTATATTCTTAGGATATTAGATCATGTTATGAGAGATATTAATTCCCACATGGTAATTATATTTTCATTTCAATAAGGATCAATCTCTTTGTATCATTTTATGTAGTAACAACCTCCATTATTTAGTAGGTCCACAGAACCAATGGTGGTATAAAAATGGATAAAGTCTATAGATAATATATTTATAGCTTTGGGTAGCACTGAGAAGGAAATAAACATTGTTGTAAATCATTTAATAGTAGATGATGACTAATGGTGTGAATTTATTCAAAATACTAATAAGGTGATATAGGTATAAAAAATGGATTGGAATACATCTAATGTGATTTTTTTATGATAAATATTTTACTCAAAATGAAAAATTTGACATAGAAATGAACTTATAACATATATAAAAAAGGAGAGAAACATATATGGTTTTGTATGGGGAACATTTAAAAAGGTTAGAAAGGTATGTTTTGAATTATCAATATAACAAAGATTGTATTGAAATTTTTTTAATTTATTATTTAAAATCAAGATTTCAAAGATTATTAGTCACTCAATTTTTTTCATCATATTAATATATAGTAACAAGTTATATCTAGATTGAGAAAGTCGTTCAATATTTATTCATTTATAATGTGAAATTTTACAATATTTGTATGGTATATTTCTGTGTTAATAGAAACAAAAAAAAAAGAATATAAGGGAAGAGTAGGGTCTTAATATGTAGTAAATGTATAAATAAACACCAAAGTTACTTCATAAGGGGATTACATGTTTTCATTAAATATAAAGAGAAAGGTAATATACCACATTATTATGATGTAATGAGAGAATGAATCATTGTAAAATGTTTCAATTACAATGAGATAAAAAATTGCCCTAATCAATTATATATTATCTAGGTGAATCTATACCAATTCAGTATGGAGATAAAATAAGTGCATTTTCAAAAATAAATGATTCATTGTATTCTAAAAATTATTTGATCATATGTAATTTTATTACATAATCAAATTTAGATTAAAAATATTTTATTATAAATCTAAAAACTCTTCGTCATCTTCAAAATTACCAATGAATATTCAATCAACTTTTATAAATTTATGATTGAATTTTTTGTTGGACAAATAAGTGGTTATCTTTTCATAAAAAATATTAGGTAGTTAAAATAAAAATTAAAGGGAATTATGTAGTGTTAAATATAATCAACATTACTTTGGACAATTATTATGTGTTTTTGGTGATGGAATGGATCTAAAATTATAAATATTTAATTTTTTATGGAGGTAAAGAAATTATAAATAGAAAATCGAGTATGGAATTTCTTATTTTTAGGATAAATTTCATTAAATGAATCTTATCAAGAAGTAATTCTATTAGCTTTTTTAATGAAATCACTAGGAGGAAATTAAATAAATTATATCTATAAAGGGGGAAAATATCATGATAATAAGAGATGTTACATGTTTGTTTTTAGTAGTTTGTTAATGTATGTCTCAAAAAGTACCCTGTTGTTTTTGAAACTTATTATTATCAAACATGGGTTTGGTTATTTTTTATATTTTTTTAGAATATTAAAATTGGATTTTGAATGTACTATGTTATAATTTCTAACCACAACGACCTAGTAAATTAAATTTTGTACTATGTTTTCCATTGTGTGAAATATTATGGTTCTATTAACCAAATAATGGCTATGCAATTTTTTTTAATGAATTTGTATGAATTATAGGGCTCGGGTGTCCTCTCCATGTTATTTTTTATATGTTTTGGAGATGGAAAATGTTGTGGTTTAATGATACAAGTCGTAGGGAATTTTGTGTTGGGACGGTGTGGTCAAGAACACCACAAACAAGGATATACCATGGTACAATCCATTTTGATGGTCAATGTGGAATTGAAAAACACAAAATGTCAACATACTCTGATCCCTTCCATTTTAATGGGGAACCACGTGAGATTTTAATGATTTTCATTCAATGTGAAAAAAAAATTATTTTTTACCATTTTAATCCTTATAACCATCATATTTGGGGTTTCTTATTTTTCTATATGAGATTATAGACTTATGGGTAACCTTGGTCCTATCATTTGATATCTTTTAAGAGATTTAATCATAGTGTTTTTATACCTATTTGTGTTTACTTAAACATGTCCGAACCGATAAATTCTTCTATTTTCTTCATCATCCCATATATGATAAAATTTCCCCTTCCCCAACATTTCATTATTCATATTGGTTTGACATCATCCGCAAATTAGAGGTAAGAAGCCCAATAATTTATCACATGTTTAGATGGTTTCTTAGAAATTTTTTTGGTGTGTGTGTTTGTGTTGCCTCATTTTACCTAGGTCTCCTATGAGATCACATGAGCTGTGTGTATATGTCCTTGGGATATATTGATGTATTTATTTACATGTGGACTATGATGAATATGATTCTTTATCAATTTAACATGAATCTTGACCTATCATTTGTATCAGGTATTTAATGTGTTATTCATATATATTCCACAACTGACTGTATAGGATGAGGATAGTGGACTATCCTCCAAAAGGTATGTGTCCTACAAGTGGTCAACATTCATTATATTATCCTAATAACAGGGATGTGTTATCCAAGTTATTGTGGCTACTATATTTATGGGGACATGTCAATTTTTCAGTCGATGATCCTTCCAAAATAGTGTTGATGTTGGTAGATCCAATCTCTAAAGACACAACATATATATTATTCTTGTGTTATATAATTTTTCCTTATATATTCTTTTATATCTATAAAATGCACATATATATCTATTTCACTTGTATTAGTGGTAATTGTGGGTGTATTTTGAATTCATATATTCATACCATACTTAGTAATGTTTTTGCACTTGTATATTTTTTGAACTAGAGATTTGGCAATGGTCAAGGTCCCCATGGTGGACAATTGTGCTAGTCTGGTATGAGGATATTCAGATTTTCAGATGGATATCTGGTTGGTTCCATTATACTTCTTTTATTTTTTTCCATTACATCATTCATAAAACCTTTTTTTATTTTCATTTATCTATCTGGAATTTCATATTGATACTACATGGTCTAGTTTTATTTTTATATACTGATACACGGATTGTTATTTATATATCCACTATTTTAATTTATTTTTATAGATTACCTTTTTATACTCTCATGTTTATGTGGTACAGGGGGCATTAAATCCCCTTGATATTTTTTGGACCATGTCTAGTATTATGCAACTTATTTCCTATGGGAATTCACACATAAGGTCATGTGGAATTCCATCTAGGACCCAGTGGATTAGGTATGGGTGTTATAAAATGGTATTTGAGAACCAGGTTCACTTATTAATTTATTATCCATACCTTGATATAGAAGAGGGTATATATAATTTTTGATGGTTGGGATATAGGTATAAGAACTATGGAAATTATTATCCAACACTATATATTGGACCCTCGAATTATCATCGATGTCAGATTTCCTATTTTTTTATTTTATGATGTTACATTTGATAATATTTATCTTATATGATGTTCATAAAATTGTAATACTAAATTATTGTATTTTTTAATTCATTAATTTTGCTATACTTTTAGGATCACATGAAATATACATGTTTCTATCATTGAATATAGACAAAACAATTAAATGCTTTTTAAAATTTTCATATATACTTTGGTTTATTATTTCTGGATTTATTTTATTTGATCATGTCATATTTTCTGATTGATTATGTATATATATATATATCCATGACTAATGTGTACATTCTATTGTATTGGATTTTTTTTAGTTAATATTAACGGGGTTATTAATTTTTCTTATAGGTGGAATATTTAGTGAAATCTATTTATGAATTTTTGTGTATTCATGTGATCTATTAACAATAATTTTATCTAAGATGTTTTTATTCGCTATATTTTTTCTAGAATATCAGGAAATGTTTCCGAATTAAATAAATAACTTTCTATTTTCAACCCATATCTATTTGGTGGATGTAATCAATCATGCTACCTTGGATTCATCAGTGGGATAATCTATTGAACCAATCCATCAAAGAAGCATTCATCTAGTGCCTGATAAGGAAAAAGGATCACGTGACAATGGTATAATTATGGTTGATTATGATCATGAATTCTATCTAAATAACCTCGCATCCATATAAATCACCTGAGGCCCTCAGGAAAAAAAGAATTAAATGTGGGTCATTGATAAGATACTCAACTTGGTAGAGGCCACAGAGGATCAGAATGTAAATATTTTCATCTTTTTGGATCAAGTATTAACTGGAAGATGGTGGGATATACTACAAAAATCTAGTAGATGTAAATGGGTAAGTTGATAATCCATTAATTACTTCTCCTCTGACAAGTTATTACAAAACTTAATAAAGTGGGATGATTATCAGGAGTTAATGGAGTGCTAGTTGATGGAAATGATAATGCAAACATATTTAGTACATTTCACATAGAAGATTCTATTTTCTCTTTTATCCTTGGGAACAATGATTATAAGGACATAAAATAAGAGATTTGCCTTCAACCATAGTAGAAAATATTAATCAATAACAATAATCTGACAATATATGTTGTAGTTCATCATAAATAAAAGGTGATAGAAATGGTCATTGAGGAAAATAGAGTGGTAGGTCTTCTTACATATTTCAATTGATCGGAAAGTGAATTCTCAAATGTCTTCCCAACACCTCTTTCTAGGAATAACAATATGAATGTTGGTGGATGGATTATATGGTGTTCATCATCGTTAATATATGTGAAGAGGTTCATCGAATCCCTTTTTGAGGTATTACTCTATTACGTGATATAACTTTTGGAGGAAGGGAAACCTTTCCAAGGACTATACCTATTTTATTAATAATTTTCACTAGTGTTTCATGAATGGGTATCTATAATAATTTTGTGATAGATATTCACAGATCATCACAAAAAGGGAAGACATGTGACCTCTTTAGTAGGTGTAAGTCAAACAAGTTTCGGTGAATCAGGTGACTCATAAGTCTCTTGTGTGTTATGAAGTAGTGGTTGGAACGGATTATGTAGTCCATCATGATTCATCTTACAGTGGAGAGGGGGACCTTCATTATTTTTATTTACATTCTAGATATCATATTAACTATTTTTCATTGTTTTACATGGGAGAATCCCAATCATTCATTTTGGATCAATTTTTTAAGAGGCCAAATTTAGCAGTTAGGTCTCTTCTGAGTTTATTTCTATCATGAAACCCCTATGAAAGAAATTTAATCATTTTCCTATTTATCATGACATTAATATAGATTTTTCTATCTTAAATCTTTTTTATAAATTGATATTTTTAAAAATTAATGGTTTGATGTGGTCCTTTTAATGGACTAGCTAATTAGTTAACATACACACAACGATTGTTATTGAAGATGATTGACCATGTCCTTTCATATGGGGAAATATTATTTCAACCTAATACTACAATACTTTTTTTATGTTGTTATATATTATTTCATTACCTTCACCAATGAAAAGTGTGATGGAGGGAGATGAATCTATTATGGTCTAAGATATTGTCCATTGACATTGGGGAAATGGAATGGCTAGTGGGTGGAGATTTTAACACCATTTTGGATATCATGAAAAATAAGGGACGTGGGGTGAATCCATGGAGGGGGAAGTAAGAAATAATTTCCTTCATGTATAGAATTTGTCTTAGGGATATGGGTTTCTCAAGTGTTAACTAAACATGGTGTAATAATCAAAAGGGTACCCAACATACTCAATTCTAGTTAGAACCCAACTGTACCAATTCTATAGTAGTTTCTAGATTTCTAAATAAAAGTATCACCCATATTATGGATTCTATCTTGGATAACTCCCCTCTTCTTGTTGGGATTGATTTCACATGTGTGAGAAATGATTGTTTCTTATTTACCAATTGGTGGAACTGAAATCCTTATTATCTCATGTTGGATATTACATCTTGGAATAAACTAGTGGTTGGGGAGTCATGGAGTATATCTATAATAAAATCAAACGCTTGAAAGGGGCCCTAAAAACATGGAATTCCGACCACGCCTTTTGTTTCTTCTATTTTCATGGAATTAAGAAATACATTGAGAACATTAAACCTGATCCTGAAGTAGAATGGTATAATTATATCTTCCACATCCTGGTTAGTAAAAAAAACCTATTTAATGAAATGTTAATCAAACATGAGGGCATTGAATTTGGAAAATCAAGACTAAATAAGATAAAATATGGTGAACAAAAAAGTTTTTTTCATGAATGTCTTGAATAAAAATAACAATGAATCATCCCAAATACCTTCAATGAAGACCGATCATATTCCAATGATCCCATCATCATTGGAGTTATGGTTCATGATTATTTCAAAAAAATTATAGCTAATGTTAATCCTTGTATACAGGTAGGGTGCCCATGTAAGAATGATAAAATATTTGGTTTCATTTCTATAGTGGTTTCTAGTACTATAAATTGTTTTAGAAATAGACTGATTGAATGTGAAATATTCAAATCATTCATCATTATTAATTAGAAGAGTCCCCTATGCCATATGGATTTTTAAGATCATTTTTTGAGGCATCTTGGGATCTAATCAATGTGGATATCATTTTCTCAATCCTGGATTACATTGGTGGGGTAAATTACCACATCATTCATTGGAAATAAACCACATTCGGATACCACATGTGAAATAAATGAAATCAATCAATAATTTAAGGCACATAATCTTGTTCAATGTGTCATAGAAAGTTCTGTCTAGTTTCCTCAGCAAGATACCATCCACCTAACTTTAGGATTGGGTGTCTAGAGAACAACACGACATCATCAAAGGGTGGTCCCCCTAAAAGGCCATTGGCCTGGCTCAAGAGACTATAATGGGAAACAAATAAAAAGACTCATGGTTAAAAAAATGGTATCAAAATTGAAATTAATAAGGATAATAACCTATTATAGTTGGGATATCTTCTAGGGGTGATAAACTACAAGTGGTTCACTCAGTTGGTGCATGGATTATTTTTCATATGTTATAGATCCCCCTGGATTCTAATGTCCCTAGCATGAAAAGGATATGGATTATTTTAATTAGTTTGTGTCCTTCGATAGGGTGACCCAATATCACGGAGTGCACTCATCATGCTCAAGTATTATCTTACTCGACTGTATGTAAGGAGAGTTTTTTAATGAAAAAATAAATCCTTCATGTTCTAGATAATCCTTAATGAATTATCGTACATTCTATTCATATATGACATGATTTAATTTATTAATAGATTGTATATATACATTATTGGCATTAATATATTGCTAGAATATTATTGAATTTATAGTGGATAATAATCAATATTGAAAAACGTAACT
This sequence comes from Viscum album, assembly GCA_963277665.1. Taxonomy (NCBI): domain Eukaryota; kingdom Viridiplantae; phylum Streptophyta; class Magnoliopsida; order Santalales; family Viscaceae; genus Viscum; species Viscum album. The sequence continues at coordinate 776,506,049 of OY728159.1, forward strand.
TCTATAATTCAAAATTATGTTCATAATGAAACAAGAAAACAATGGAAGAGTTACTAGGATTTAACATAATATAGATTCATATGGAGTACATGGAATATCCAATATCTTTGAGTAGGATGTGTATTTTTTATTATGAGGGGTCTTTAAAAGAAACAACAGCCACATAAAATTTTTCGGAACTGAATTCATTCATTCGGGACTAGGATAACATTAACCAATTGTGTCCTCACCATAATCCCTATTCATGTTATGTCAGTTATGATGGTTCTTAAATCTTTTTTGAGAAATTTTGAGATGATCTTGAATTATTTCATCTCATAAATACCATATCTATGGAAGGTTTCACTATGAATTTTTGAATTGAATTTTGAGCCATATTGATGGAGGGGGGATAAATTTTCATAGTGTGGTAGGAACAATTCAATAACTACAAGTGAATATTTTTTGGGAGATATCAGATGGAATCCCTCAATGTAATATGTTTTTATAGAATAATATGAGTCTCACATTGATTATTCAGTGGGGGTGTTGTGTTGGTTGAATATTCTTCATGGTCACATTTTTTTTCTCATGCATCACTCCTAATGGATAGTGGGTCATAGTGATATTAGCTTCTAGTTTCAACAATTAGTAGGTTCCCTCCTCATCTTTTTGGTATACCCAACAACAATCATTTATGTTTCTAAATATATCCATCACCCATATTATTTTCATTATATAATTTGTAAAAAAAACTCTGAATCTTGATATCTACATATAGTGACCATTAAGAATCAACTAAATCCCTTGTTCTGGTTTTCCCTACAAAAACATAAATGTATGCCTACCATACCAATAATGATAAAATTGATGGTGGAAATTTATTTGTTCTAAATACATTCAAATCATGTAAACATTTGTGGCCTATAGGATATAAAATCACATTATGTCAATGGATGATGCAATCTGGAAGAAGTGGATTTTCCTAGCATAAAAAAGATGGTGCTACCGAAACTCTAGGAAGGGGAAAAATCATCTCTTCTTGGAAAGATACTTGACTATAATGATCTAAAAGAAAATTGTTTACCCACCGTGCTTGACAACTAGATCAAATCATGTTTGTAGTTTCTACAAAATATATCGATTGGCTTGGGAATGTGCAATATGGATCACAATGTGAAGACCCTTTTATTGTTACAGACTGTTGGTATATTTGGATCCCCTAAAACCAGGACCATATTGAAATAAATTTCCATTCAAACATTTCTATTCAGTTCCTGTCCAAATTTTTGAAGATGGTGTTGGGATCATTGGTGATATATTAGGTTACAATTATCTCTTTGAGAATTTTTATGGAGATCAGAAAGATCTTCCCTCTTTCGCATATATACCATTATAAGGGAGATGGGTCTACTAGAAGCCACCCATTTGCAGTATCAAACATAATTTTGATGGATCATGCATCATCGACCTTTTTTGTTGTGGTCGAATCATTTAGGATCACAAAAGGAATTTCCTAATAGACTTAAAAACATTTATGTTCAAGGAGATTCTATAATAGTTGGAGATGAGGCATTTCTTAATGGGATGGTGATATTCCTATCCTACACCTTATCCCTTTCCATAAATGGAATAGACTCTTCAGTGATTCATAGTTCCATCAATGGTAATACTACCAAAACAATTTCCACTGTATACCGCATAAATTGGTGTAAAAGTTATATCTTTTATGGTTTCAGATTACTCCATACATGGATAAAAGCCAAACAATTTATGACATTCTTAAATCATAAGGGAACCATGATAATACTTATATTATTTAACCAGTGTGGGAAGCATTCCCCAAGAGTGCATAGACCATGTCGTAGTGAACTCCATTGGTTATCATTATTTTAAACACCCTTAATTCCCCATATATTTTATTTCATTATAACTATGTTTTCTTAAATAAAATATATAAAAATTTTGTGTGAAGGGGGAAATGTTTGTGAAAACCAGTGAATGAGACATTTTATTATGCATAGTGGTAGTACATCATTATCTGAGTGAAGTATTTACATTATACGTGGTTAGAGTGATCCTCTAAGTAGATCAATCAGTTACTTTATCCCCCCTTTATATAGTGGTATACATTTAATGATATTTATTTCTATAGTAATTCTTGGGTTTACCTCGATATAGGGGAGTTGAGTTCGTGATTGGGATTATTTATGATGCATGAATGATATCGATTTCATGGTATTACATAGATCTATAAGAAATGAACTAGATAATTTTTCTAAATGATGTTATGAAAACAAAAGGAATCAACGGACTGATATCCTTTCCTTGGGGTGCTCTGGTGTTTTTTTCAAAGAAGGTGGTTGATTTCCTTTGGCTCAGTATGAACAATCAATTATGAACTATATTACTATGAAACATAGAAACACGTTTCTGGGAAAATATAACTTATATATTCAACTAATGGTAGACCAATGGGTTGAAATATCTATATTCATTATTGAAAAAATCATATTTTTTTAAGATAGGAATACATCATGAATTAATAATTTTAGAGAAGTTATGAGTTATGTAATTATGTTGTTATTCCCTTTGAGCAGACGAATGCAGAAAAAGATTAAATTTCTTCCATGAAAAATGAAAATCACCCATACATGTGTTCATATATTATTTTGTTCATTAATAAAATTATTATATATTTCAATATTTCAGAATTACATAAAAATAACCCTGATATCATATTGATTTCTCTTTGAGAAAAATATATATATTCAAGTATTCAAAGTGTCTGTTTTTGATACACAGGGGCTTCTTTCCTGGTTATGTGGTTTATGAAGTAGTAAAATTAGTTGATATAGAATAATATATTATAGTAATGTCTTGGTAATAACAGAGTAATGTGTTCAACATTCACATTTTTCTTGAATTGGTAGGGTTCTAAAGGATATTCATTTAAGACATTTTTAAGCTAATAGTGTCCATGTCCATGATTACCAAGAAGGGATTGTTGTATGAATGGATTGAATAGTGTGAATATGTTTTCTAGGAGCTAAATAAATGATTGAAAGAAGAACTGATGTAGATTATTAATGATCCTGGAGTTGGGTATGTAGTGAATTTTTACACATATGGTGTTTCCATATGATTATTTCTAATGTATGGTGATAAGTTAGTTCCTTATATGTCTCCCCATCTATGAAACCATGAGTATAAATACCCTAAAAATGACTTATAGTATGCTTTTGTGGTTCATGAATTGAATTTTTTGTGACACTATGTCTCTAGTGATAGGTTTATTACATATACAGACAATGAGATTCTATGGTATATCTTCTCCCAGTGTGGCCAAAATATTCATCAGATACATTTGGTAGAATACTTGTAGGAATTCAACATTGTTAAAGAGTATTCTCATGGGATGGGAAATGTTTTTTTAAACAATATTGTAAATAAAATAAAATAAGTGGGTGAGGATACATGATAATAATGTTCTAATCTCAATGATTTGTTTGAAAAATAGATTGTTGGTGTAGTTAAGGATCAATGGGAAGTGGTTTTTTCACCATTATAAATCATTTTGTCATTGATGGAATGAGTGAAGTCTATTTAGTATCATGGTGAAGAGTGTTACATGAAGTGAATGTTGTTGGTGATGGGTAATTCTATTTTAGGTTGAGGCATAGAGAAACATTGAGTGATTCTGGTTCAAGGTAGGGTAATGGTTTTATCTTCTATGAGCAGGGATATTATAGGATCTTTTCATGAATTGTGGAGGTCAACGAACTCAGTGTCCATTGAGATGTATCATGATGTTAAACTATTATTCTGGTGGCCCAACATGAAGAGTGACATTTTTAGCTTTTTATTTCATTGAATAATAAATCATAAGATCATGGAAAAGAATTAGAGACATATAAGATTGATCCATATATTTATTGTTCCTATATGAAATTTAAATACAGTGATGAATAGTATCATGATTGGGTTACTATGAAACCCGACATGTCCAAACACAATTTGGAATGTAACAGATCAATTGACAAAGGAGTATCAATTCATACCAATCTAGGATATGAATTCAGTTAATGGGATAGAAAATATCTATGTTCAGGTGAATGTTATACTTTATAGAGTACATTTGAGAATGGTATCTAATAAATATGTATGTTTTAACAAATGGATTTCTCAAGGATTAAAAAAGATGATGAGTACTTTATTTATGGTGAGTATGTACTTTCATACTCAAATAAATAGACTATCCAAATGAATGATCTAGACATCAAAGGAAATTCATAGATAATTTATTTTGTATAGAAGATGAGTATTTTGAAATCACATGGTTTTAATATATTTAACCTATAATAATATCCATTATTCCTAGATTTAGAAGGATCTGTTTGATGCTTTTATAGTCTTCAATAATTTTTACAACTATGTCATAATGAGGATGTTAAATCATCAGTTGTTTTGAAAATTATGTTACAAAGGACCTCAGAGAAGGTGATGTGGAATTAAAACGACACATTATGACTCATAATATCCAATAGTATTATGTTGACCAAAGTATAAGATTCTAGGAGTTCACTATGGGCTAAAAGGTCTACTTATTGGTGTCCCTCTATTATGGAATAATCATTTAAGGAGGAAATAAAAGTGGGTTCACTGGTATATTTGTTCAATTTAGGCTTTCAAACTTATACAGAAAGTTTTCTATTAGTTCAATCAATATACATGGTACAAAGAAATTAAAATGGGTTTCCACATGTCACAAAATTAGATGTATGAGCCCAATCGGATACATGTTTTTTACTGGAGGACGCTGATCTATTACTGGATGCATTATTTTTTAATCAACCTGTATAAAATTTAGACCAAAGAATAATGTTTTTGTGAGAAAATAGAGTTCCTTTTTCAATTCCTAATGATTTAATGAGAATATTCTGGAATAAAATTTGTAGAGGGAAATGGATATTCAGAGGTAGTGAACTATGTTTTTGGAGTAAACCTTTGGAGACACATCATGATAATTGGATGTTTTTATCATGGGATAATTGTAACACTCTAGTTATTAGAGGACTATCAATGTAAAAACTAAAATATCTTTTGTTATATATTTGATCCTTGTTATGGTTAATCCTCGAATTGGATAATTTGGGAATTTTATTAAATTATAAAAGTTATTTTGGAATGACCTCTCTTCAAAATGGATATCACATTGCCCTAGTTCAAGATAGTTTTTATATAGCTTCCCTTGATGTGAAAAATAAGGATACCTATTGGCCATTCCTTAGACAATTTGTGGTGCTCTAGGAAGTAAAATACGGCCCACATCCACTATTTCGTTTTTGTAGGATGTTATGATGTAAAATTGAATAGGTAGATGATCCATGATAAAGGGAAGTCAGTTTTGGGAATGTGTTCTCAAAAAAATTATTGCTTTGACCAAGAAATTCCACAATTTTCCTCAATGGCCAACATAAAATTTAATATACCTAAAACAATCATCATCCCCCTCATATATTTTCCATTTACAAGGGATATTTCTTTTAATATTAATGGTGGTATTATATGATCATTTAATGGATTAATTTCCCATTTTAATCATTTTCTAAATCCTCATTTGTTTTTCTTATATTTATTAATGTGTTTACATATGTTTATAGAACCAAGGACACATCTTGAGAAAGCTTACATTGAGATAAAATCATGTGGGGTTGAGGACTGTTCACATTAATATATACTTATTGGACCCTAGATGTTATTCTCCTTTGTTTTCCATCATGTGACAGAAAATTTTTCTCAATTTTCAATAGGACATGAATACTTTAATTATCATTTTAGACATTGGGTATGTAATTTTTATTCCCATGGATTGTTCCCTCTTGACACATGGTATATAACCTTTGTTAAAAATATTTGAAATCAATTATAGCAACTTTATAATGAGGTATTTTTTTGATTGATGTGTTATCATGGTTCAAGTGAAAAATATCTTGTAAAATATGTAATTTTTATTTTTTTTCATTGGAATTCCATCATATTAAGGAATTTTTATACATGTTATTGGCATAAAAATCAGAAATCATGTTAAGAATTTTGAGACTTATGTCTGATGATCAATAACCTAAGGTGTGAATGTGTATCCATGAGACTAGTGATTGTGTTAGTTGCATGTGAATTTTGATGAATAGTATAATATCTTGATTTGATGTGATTCTTGATTTGTCATGTGTATCAATTAAATTATGTTTTCTTCATATACCTTTAGTAATTGAGTAGTTGGTTGAAACTAGTGGACTATCCACCAGAGGGATGTGTCAGATGAGGGTTTGTAATTCATCATAATATTCCATCAATGGGGGGGGGGTTATTCATGTTTTTGGACTAACACATCAAGGTGTATATATTAGGATTTTAATCTATATTCCTTCTATCATGCTTCTATAATAGGTATATATGGTATCGAAGGAGCTAACATATGTATTTTTTTATATAAGTTATATATAAATATTTATATTCTATTTATATTCAAGAAATGTAGTAGTATATCTTACGAATTTTGTTTAGGGTCATCAATTGTTTCCTACCATGTATTGTACTTACACCTTACTATGTTATTTTGATGTATTTTCTGATTAATTACCTTGATTTTCCATTAATAGATAAGTTTAAATCCCTATATTACTTATTTTTAAAACAAAATACATATATAATCCACCATACTAAATGGATCCAATGGAAGTAGTTTACTTAAGGAAGAAACTACATGATTTTTTTGATAATAGATTATTTACTTCAAGTGTTTAACGATGGAAAAAACTATTTTAATTTACAAATAAAAAAGTTTATTTCACTATGTTTATGTATTTATGATTGGGTAAAAATGTAATTACTACAAATCGCATGTATTTTTGGACACATATTTGTGAATTTTTATCATCATTTAGTAATAAATACTTATTCAACATTGATCATCATCCGAGATTTCCATATTTATAATTTAAAATGTATGATATACCAAATATTACCTTTAATATGATTTAAGGTCATTAATTTCTCCATAATTCCTTTTATAATAACACGTGATTGTGGAATATATTTTCTCTAAATTAATTCTGTGTTTGATATCTTGTTCTCATGAAATATCGAACTAAAACCTAGCATGAAATATTTTATAAAAATCATTTAAAATTTATAAGATATAAAAAATATATGCACAATAAAAAGATATTAACCATTAAAAAGTAATACATTTATAGGATTTATATGTATTATAAATTAAAATTAGAACACAAAAATTTTAAAATTGCCAATTTTTTAGTAAAATTGTTTCACTATATTTTTTTCATTTAAATTTTAATCATATGAATATTGGAATTTGAATTTAATAAAATTAAATTAATTTATTTATTCATCATAACATAATTAAATTATGATAAATGTTTTATATTTTCCGAAATAATAGATTTTTAGGTGAATGCTGAAAAATAAAATTCTATAGACCTGACCCCAGAAATACTGGAGCCAGTGTCTATTACCATTAAATTAACATGTTTACAAGGAAATGCATCCTGATAGACTAATTTGTTTTTACTTCATGTAAAACTTGATATATACTTGTGTTTTTATATTACAAATGAATGCACTAATTACAATATATTTTTTCATTCAATGAAAATTTTATTCCCAATTAGCATATCATTGAATATATTTTTGAGTACACTTTTAGTAATCCTATAGAAAAAAACGAAATAATGGTTATAAAATTTTTTTAGTATGATTAATGTTTAGGGGAAGTAATAATGAATCAATGATAAAAGTCAATATGGTATGGTAATAGCTGAACAAACATGAAATATAATCAATAAACTGTGAAAGATGTTCCCAAAAAGCATGGAATGGTGAATAAATGAACACACATTTCTTTTTAAATAATTTGATAAGGTATAATTAATATTTAAAGTTAAATAACGAAACACAGATTCTTTTAACTTAATAAACATTAAAGGAAAATGCCGCAATAGATAATATTGAATAAAAATAGACATGAATATTAATAATAACTAAATACTCAAAGAAGAAAATTATTAATTATTGGACCATATGCTTCCAAATAATAAACATTTTCCATCAAGACGTTTCACAATATGGTTTAGAATAATTCTATAATGTCATTTCATTAGATAGTTTAAATCCATAGGTATAACCCCATCTATTCAGCAAAGAAACAAACTTGAAGGGTTTTTCTCCAACTAATTACATCCCATGATACAAATGATGCATTTTGGGGATTATTTGAACCTTCTCAAACCTATGCAATACATTTTCCAAATAATTCATTATATCTCTAATAATCAATTTAAATTCATAAACAAAGTACATTATAAAATATTCGTAATGATTAAAATATTTGGATTTACGAATATTTACTCAAATAATAAAATAAATATCAATGCATTTTAGATAAAAAAAATTTATATGTTTAATGTAATGAAAATATTGATGACAAATGATATATATAGTTAGTCGAAATTCAATGTCCAATGATCCTAAGAATGTGAATATTTCCTAGGGCTACAAAAATTAATCAAGAAATATAATTTCAATAATAACCATTGATATATCAGCCAAAAAACATCTAGAGTAATGATAGGGATAATACCAATATTACATATAACCATATGATTTTGAATAATGATTATTTTCATTTATTAAATAGAGGAATCTAATTAATAATATACTTGTAGAACATATCCTTTTTTTATAAAACCATTGAAAAAAAATATATAAAAATAAATTGTATAATGATCATTAATTTAATATATTTTAAAATGACTTTGATAAGTCATTATTAAATGGGTAAAAAATATTTCAAAAGATTATTTCTAAAATAAGGTTCTGAGAGAAAAATGATCTCTGACCCAAGAGAGAAATTGAGTCAGGTTTTCTTAGAAATCTATAATGATTTATGTGAAAAAGAGTTGAAAATGGTACTATTACCTAAAAAATGTCATTAATATATAGGTGATAAAAAATTTAAACGGGTTATTTAAAAATTATCATATACATTCATTTAATTTGATTTCAAGAATAAGACTTCAAAATTAAAAAGAGATTGTGAAATTAACCCTTAAATTGACCATAACATTGAAGTGGTAATTGATCAATGAATTTACAATGTATATCAACTATAAATCCATATATAATAATTTCAAATACAGAAATATATAGTCAATGTTATTATTCACATAATAATAGGAAATCAACAACAATGATGATGTAATATTACTGAATAAAAAATAATTGAGTTATGAAATTTCATTACCACTTGGTAACATTATATTCAGATACCATTAGGTGAAATAGTTCAACTTAAAACACAAAATACAATTAATAATAAAGTTTTAATTAATTAAATGTAAAAAGTTGAAGTATATACACTATATTAGATAAACAAGGTGAATTATAATACAATATACCTCAATAAAATGTCATTGAGATAAAATCTCGAACAACTTGATAACTTTTTTATCATAATCCCAATGAAATAAATGAAATTAAAATAAACATTAAATAATATGACTATAAATTTTATCAAATTATAAAATAAAATATGAGCATTATATACACCACTCAAAACAAATAAGAGGTGAATATGCCAAATGCCCACGAAAGTAAACGTGAGACAATAATCCATTACCATGTGTTTCCTTTTATGTGAACATCCTTTAACCTCATGTATAATGGTTTTAATAATGTTAATAACTTTATACATAACCACATTAATATTTATTATATCATATATTATATTCTTATAATTTATTATTACCCTTTTATTAGTAATCTGTCATCACTTTCACTATTTTGGGTGTCAATTTCCTAGTTTATCAAGCATGTTTTGACTTCTTATTTTTTATTCATATTTATTATATCGTTATTTTATCATACATATAATGTAATTCATGGTTCAATTATCATAAATTTTAATTATATATTTACTTATAAAAATCCATTACATTTGTAAATTGGAAATGAAATGCACTGTTCTTGGAGATGTTAGGTCGTACGTATGCTTGAACGCCACTTCCAATTATTTTTAGTATTAAAAGAATGAAATTTATAAGATAATAATGTTATTTATTATTATTGAATCATATATATGTCATATATTTAACATATTTTTTTATTACCATCCTTTAATAAATTCCACGTATAGCATGAACAAATCACATTTCTTTGAGGATACAGTAGTCCACAAGTCCACAAATGATGTTATTGTATTCCCACAAATGGAGTGCATAAAGTTATGTGTTATATAAAAATTATAGAATAATAAATACATTACTAATACCATATATTGTTTATAAACTATATATCCATCATTATTTTTGACATTGAATGGTGGTAAATGGAAGAACAAACGACATCGATACATGAGGTCGTAGTCCATCGTACCCAATAATAGTGATTGCTTTTCCCATTTGATCGGTTTCTGTGGAAGTGTCGGTGAAAATATTACCATAACAAAATATAATTATATTTAAAATAATGAGGTCATTGTATCATTATTATATAAATTAAATTGAAGTAGCAGAGAAATAAATAAATGTAAAGTGATAGATGAAGAATGTTACATCTAATTTGGGTAACTCTTTTTGGATTATACCAAAATACTTCATTGGTTTCTTTAATCCAAAAGTAATGAATCTATAATTAGGGGAGTGATTTTTGGAGATTATTTTATGTTATTTTTATTGATCCAACTGGCCTTATAGGTGTGAATAATTGGGATGGGTGAGTGCCTTATTATAGCGGATGAGTGGCCTTCTTGTTAATTTTTCAAAAGAGAATTCAACCCATGTTTTTCTCTTGTAATGTGGATCCAATAATAGTAAATATTATATAAATAAGAATATATGATCTAAATATTTACAACCAATATATTTTTGACAAGTTTATAGTTTACTTTTCCCTTAATTTTATTGATTTTTCCCGTGTTAAGCTATTTTTTTTCTTAATCATTGTAATTAGTTTTAATTAATTTATTTAATATTTTCTCTTAAAAAACTATTTTTAATATATTGTAATTAATAAATAATGATGATTCAAAATTTGGAATCAAAATTTTAAATTTCCCATAAATGTGGTGGAAGAAATTCATTTAAAATTAATCCCATAGTTGGGATGACAATGCATGTTTTTTTAATAAAAAAAGGGTCAATAGTTTGCTATGTTTTTATATTTAATGTAATAGTAAAATTTATTATAAAGACATAATTTTTACTAATTTAATTAATAATTTAACTAATTAAACTCTAAACCCTATATAAAATACAATCAATCACTATAAATTTTATATATGAAAAATCATTTTTCATTTTGAATTCAATATTTTTCAGTGTTCATAAAAATATTAAACTTCTCAAAAAATACCAATAATTCAAATTAAGATAATTTTTTGATCCTATATCAATAATTAATTTTATTTACAAATTTAAAATTTATAAAATTAAATTTTTTTGTCTAAAATAATCTCTCCATTAAATTGAAGTACCACTTATTTTAGAAAAATATATGTTTTTATGCATAAATTGGGTTTGTTCTTATATTATACTCATCAATTCTATAGGATGTATGTATAAAATATTTTATTGAATATATAATTTATATATTTAACTAATGTATTTCAAAAAATTTAATTAATTTAATTTATTATGAAAAAAACATTTACGAGCTTAAAAAAAATTTCATTTACATTCAAATGGTTTATATATTTGTTTCTAATTAATCAGTAACATTTGAATTCATTACATATTTTTATACATCATATATTTTTATAAGTTAATTCGTACTATTCATATCTGCTAACTTACCATTTATGTTATATCTTTTTACATTAAATAATAATATTTTAATAATATATTTTTCCCAGTAACACTTGATATTACATGGAACATAACCTATCGAAATAAGTATTTGTTGCGTGAAATTAAAGATAACTCGGTATTTTGTTCATTCCAAGATATAGAACATATTAAATTTATTTATAATAATAAATATTCCATAATTTCACAAGATGTTATATAACTTTTTTAATTGGTGTTTAATTTCATACATGCTTAGGAATAAAAGTTACTTTTTTGATTTCTGGGGTGTTACATTCTCCCCAACATAAATAAATCATGTACTCTCAATTTAAAATCAATATAAAAAATATAGTGATTGATATTTGATAATTCTATTGTTGAAGTCCCGTATCATAAGAAGGGTTTATAAAGTATCTCCTTAATAAGATAAAATGAGTCGTATAAATGTCACTTGGAATTATATAAAAATAGGTTCTTATATTAGACAACATTGGTGGAAAGTGAAAATATAGACTTAGAGAAAAAGAGTATATAAATATAGGGAGTGATTAAGGTCATCGACCAAAATCATGTGGATGCTCAATGTAATGTTGAGGGCATCAAATCTATAAATCATTCATGATAAAAAAGACAACTTGATTAAGAAAATTGAAGGTATTAGGATAACTTATTTGTTCTAAGATAATTTTACAAATATTGAGAAATAATTTTGTGGGCCAATAATAAAAGGAATAATAATTACAAGATACGTTTTAATTTCATATTAATATTTATATCTTTTTATTGTAATTTGAAAAAATTATAGCCCATTCCTTTCTCCATGAAATAGATATCCCAGAATGAAACCCCATTTTTAAAGCACTAAAATCAACCTTTATTGATCATAAGACCCAAAAATGAAGCCTTAATGTTTTCCTATAACTATTTTACAAAACTAATATGGTCAATAAATTATTATTTTCAAAACAAAAAAAATACTATTGGATAATCATTAATATCAATTACTCATATTGTATATCTAAAAATAATGACACACTAACCATGACATCACGTAAGCCAGTGGTAAGTGTGAAAACCATTTAATCCTACGATCATAAGTTCAAGACACACTGCCTTTATATATTTTATGGGTTGTCACCCAGTATAAAATTATATTAATATAATTTAAAAATTAATATGGTTATCATTAAAATTTTATCATTATATATCCTTTTCAATACAACCCCAATACATAATTAGTACATCCATTTATTTCCACATAGGTCCTTACATGGTTTATAGTCTATCCAATGTCAGTAATTATCATTATCTACTCAAAACCTTCATAATATATTATTTTCTAAGTGTGAATTATCCTATGCATATACATTGAGAGTGTCAAACATGGTACGCATTAAGGATCATTGTCATGTACCCTGTTACACCCCTGTTAGGCTCAACACACCTCTTTAATGTTTTTACCCCTGGTTAAATATGTTCCAGAACCAACGTCACATTTAGTATCCACGAAGGAACATATTTCATGTAAAACCACGTAATCTATATCTAAATGAAAGGTTAATTCTTATATGTTTATCATAAAATTAAACATACGGTTATTTTCACAAATCTATGTTTTTTAAAATCTAGTTCTATAGGTTTATACTTGGATTTTATTGATACTAACTATAGATACCCTACCCCAGAGAGCCTGGAGTTGATTTCTACATACATTTGATTAGAATTGTTACAAGGAAATAGAACTTGATTGATAAATAAGTTTAATAGTCATTGAAGACCAAATACATACATGAGTTTTTCCTTACAAATTAATACAATAATTATTACATTTTTATATTCATTCAAGGATAATATTATTGCATATTAGCGTATCCATGCATATATTTGTTATTATTCTTCTTGGATTCTAAGGTAAAGAAACAAAAATAAGGGAGATCTGAAATTATAAGTATGGTTAATGTACAATGGACGAAATAATAAATCAATTAACATAGTAAATATGGAGATGTAATTACATAAAACACATTATATATAATGAATAATCTATGAAGGAATTAAATAAATAGTATGGAAATGTAAATAAATGAACACACATTCTATTTAAAATAACTGTATTGGGAATAATTAATATTCAATAGTAGATAACTAAACACACATTCCATTAAATCATTAATCTAAGAATGAAAATGCATCCATAGATTACTTCTAAGAAAAAATTATCATTGATAATAATAGGAACAAAATTATCAACAAAGACAACACCTAATTATTAGAAATCTTATATCTCAAAAACATGAAACCTTTACTATCAAGGCCTTTATGAAGAAATTTTATCATACTAATATCAATCCCTTTCATAAGAAAGTTTAAATTTGTGGTTAGAACACAATCTATTCTACTTGGAAATAAACTCAAAGAGGTTTTTTCCAACTAATTTCATCTCATGGTACAAACGATTCATTGAGGGTCATATTTTAAATTTTTTCCAACCATTTTCATAAAAATTCAAATCATTCCTTATATATTTAATAATTTATTTATATTCATGAACAAGTGACTTATCATATATATTTTTTTATTAAATTATATGGATTTACCAATATTTCCCTATATAATCAAATAACTATAATTGACAATAAAATATGTAAATATGGTATTAATTTTATTCAATTAATAAATCCATGATAAATGATTACTATAATTGGGGGAAATTCAATGTCTAATTATTGTGTGAAAATAAATATTTCAAGGGGAATATAGATATAAATCAAGGAAGAGAATATCAATACTAACCATGTAGAAATAAATAAAATTCAACAATAGGAAGAATATGTATGGTATTAAAATTATATATAATCATTGGAGCATGAATATGGGTTTTTTCCTTGATGAGATATTAGAAGAACATTGAACACGTTATTGGGAAAATATCCTTTTATGCTCAGAAACATTATAAGGCTATGGCCTCAAACTATACTTAATATTGAATTAAATGAATAATTTACATTGAAGATCTTTTTAGGTTTAGAGTTTTATAGAATTAGGACATAACTATTACATCTCACAAGATTAAAAAGTAGACACTTCTACAAATTTTCTATAAATAAAAAAACTCTTAAAAGAAACATGTGTAGTTCCATGTTTTAGGTATCATGTCTTTCCTTGATCGCATCCTTGACCTTATTCGTCTTTAAGTCCTGTGTAAAACATTTCAAAAACATGGTATGAGAATAAAAAGCTTAGTAAAGGATATAAAAATATTGAAAGGAAACATTAGTACTTGTATACATAAGAATCAATGAAATCATACTTTACTCATAAAACATAAGAACATTAACATACCTCATCAAATCAAGAATAAAACATAGAAATGATAAGGATAAAGGTAACTTGATGAATTCATAACATTCTTATATACGAAGTAACCCTCTTGGTTACGTTTAGAATACCCATCACAGTATATTCCCTAAATCTCTTCAGAGAAACCATAATGTTTAACCCCTTTGTGTTACCCAATGCATTGGAGAGCTATAACGGGCTCACCCGCCCTTAGTTTATCACGGAACCACCCGTCTTCATAATAATTCCCAAGAACCATAACATAATCGTATCACATAAAACATGCATAAAGGAAACATAACATTTCCAATTTTCAATCACAAGATATCAATACAACACATTGATATAAAAACATTATGAAAACCATTTTCAATACCAAAATAATAAAAAAGAAAAACATGGTATTTATTTTTCATTTAAAAAAAGGTATGGCTTGTAGAGGAAGTCGAAACTCAAATAATGGTCATGGCGGCGGAGAAGTCATTGTCCTCGTATACGTACGACCAAAACATTCCCTTTTTCCGTTTTGTAAAATGCTTCGTATAAAAAAGATTTCTTTTGGATAAACGTAAAATCCAAAGGGGTTTATACACCATATAAAATAAGGTTGTGTATAAAACAAAATATTCATCAATGAAAGGAGATTGAGACGAAGTCCCATACAAAGACAATTTCCTTGGATTAAGGATAAATCAATTACATAATTATGTGTGACAAATCAATACACCAAATATAAGTGGATATTAAGTGTAAAACAATCAGAGGATATTCACACATATTAATCTAATGACATATTTAAGGAGTACATGTTTTTCCCAAAGAATCAAAATTGGGTTAAGAAGTTCCCTTGGAAAAATTCGACAGCCTAACAGCATCACTTCAAAATTCAGAAAAAGAGTTGATGAGAGATAAAAAGGGTATCTCATAACTTGGACATAAAATTTACATCAATAAGGATATATAAGAACATATCCCAACATAATAGTATGTGAAATAAAATACATACAAAAATAAGTCTTTTAAAAAGTGGAGGGTAAAAGGTTCCCTTACCGACTTGTGTAACTTTCGAAACGTACACCCCATTGAAGAAGGGTCATACAATGAATATTTAAATACCAATAAATGAAATTATATTACACAAAGAGTAAAATAATGGTAAGTACATACACAAATCAATGTAAATGGTGGAAAATGAAGCATAAATCTCACGGGACTAAAAGTAAGATGAAAAATCCCTTATAAAAACTCGGTAGCCTAACGACACCACTTAAAATTCCCAAAAATTGATTGATGAGATCAAGTAGGGTCTATCATAATATTAAAATAAAATTTACAGAAAGAGTAATATAAATTAACATCCCCAACATAACAAAGATGAGCTTAAATGAAGTGACATAAAGTAGAGTACTTAAAAAGAAAGAGAGAGGTTAGATCTCTTACGAAAATTCGGCAGCCTAACGGCGCCACTCAAAACTTCCAAAATGGATTGATGAGAGAAAATAGGGTCTCTCATCATATGAACATAAAAATTATAGTAGGAGTAATTTAATATAACTTCCTAATCATAATAATTATGAGCTTAAAAGGAATGACATAAAAAAGTGCATTTAAAAAGAAAGAGAGGGGTAGGATCCCTTACCTCATGTCTGACATGACTCGATCATTCTTTAATCTCTTGAATAATAAAATTTGGTCAATTTATAATTTATTATGGACCTCCTTTAATGATTATTATTCAGTTCATATCACATATTATAATGTTATAATAATTGGTTAATAAAGTGAGTTGATATCAGACGTTTTTGTCGATGTTCGGTACATGAGTAAAAATTGAACTTGTTGGGAAAACAATTTCCATGTAATTACAGGTATATCATATCCAGAATATTATTAATGTTTTAAATATTATATATATCCAGTATATATTAATTTTATACTATTCCATAGCATTTGGAGATAAAAAAATTAAAAGCACCGTTCATGGAGATGGTAGGACGTACGTACGGATGAACGCTACTTTCATTTTTGTCGTATTAATGGAATTAAAAAAATGAGAGATATATATATATAATAATTCCAGAATATATCCATCATTTAGGTGCAGTATATTACATATATATCCATTATATATATGTACTTATAATAGTACATAACATTTGGAGATAAGAAATGAAATATACCGTTCATGGGGACGGTAAGCTGTATGTACGCATGAACGCTACTTTCATTTCTTTTTTTTGTATTAAATGGAATAAGATAATAATTATATAAAGGTATATTATAATTCCAGTAGGATATCATATGTAATACCATTAATTTCATCCTTTATACATCCCACATATTCCATTAACGAATGAAATCACTTTGAGGGGGGCGGTAGTCCACACTTCCTAAAATGAAGATATCGCGTTTACCCATAATGGAAACCATAAAGGTATGACATAAATGATAAATATAGAAGCTTAAGAAAAAACACATATTATATATCATATATAAATATAGTTACATCTTAATGGCCATCTTTGAGGGTGTTAAAATAATTTTGAACAATCATCGTTTTGGGAGGCAGTAATTCGCCATCCACAGAAACAGTATGTTGTTTAACCATTAGACGGAGGTGTCTGAAAGTGTAGCTCGAATCTGTCTTATAAAAACATCCTAGTGTATTTAAGATAGATTTTTTGTTACAATAAAAAGTAATAAAAAGTTTTTACGGTTTAGAGAAGCAAAATAAAAAGAAGAACACAAGGGAAGACATTACCTTTAAATCGGGTAACTCTCTTTGATTTGAGCTCAAAGGATTTATTTGGAAAGGATTCTGCCCAAAGTGAGGATTCAATGATGAAGAGAGGTATATGGAGAGATGAAATGGGATGGGTTTTTCTAGGCCAAAGGCTTGAGAGGTGTGTGTAAGGTGGTAGAGGTGGGGTCCTTTTATAAGAGGAGAGGAGGGGCACTCTTGGAAAGTTATAAAATATTACATTATTATATAATGATTTTCAGATTTTAAAGGTCCCAAAAGGATATATTTTGAGGATAAGGTGATAAGGTTTAGAAATACATCCATACAATAGGTTTGTAACAAGTTTAGGTCATAGAGTTTACATTATCTTTTCATTTTATTTAAATCATTAAATAATGAGGTAATCGCTGCATCATCATGGTGTCATAAATAATTTAATTTATTTAGTGTCTAATAATTATAAAAAAATATCATGATGTAGGAAATATTTTTATATTTCTAATGAATATTTATAGTCAAAAATATGACTTGTATAACCCCATGTAACGTTTTTTTAGTAAAACAACACATGTATGTGATATTTTAATTTTAACTTTCAATAAAAAGTAATTAATGTCAATTTCCTACCAAATTGGCTCCATGGGGTCCCCAAGTTGACTCATGGATTGTCTTGGTCGTCCATGACTCATCCAATAAAGGTCGGACATGTTTCATGGTCATTTCATATTATTAAAACATTATTTTTACCTTAAACTACACTAATTACCTCTAATCGCGATTAAAACATAAAAGTTACTATTCACCAAAAAACATATTCTAAACTCAGTGAACCACATTTTACTTCATAATGACAACCATGTATGTCGGAGTTTGGAAAATCAAATCACAGAAGTGGTAAAGTTTCATTTAAACGAAAAATTAGTTTTTTTAACTACCACTTAGTGGTATCACTATTCATCAAAAATTGAAGTTTTTCAGAAAAATACCAAAAATTCACCCTAAGCTATATTTGATATTCCGAATTCCAAATGATGTCTATTTTACAAAATTCAAAACATATAAGTTTCATTAATTAATTTAATAATTAATTTCCTTTGTCAAAACAAATAGCGTGTTTTTAAGAAACAATATCTATTAAAAGATTGACACAAGTTTAAGTCCATTTTCAAAGTGAAATTAATTCCAATGACCACTATTGGATTAAATGGTAAAAATATATTATAATTTGACTTTAAAAACAATTCAAATGAAAATCTAATCATATAAATAATTATATTAAAAAGATGTTTTGAATTAAAATACAACATTTTTCACTATTCATTAAAAAATGAACTTTATCGGAAATATACCAAAAATTGACACAAAGTAAATTTTGATGTCCCGATTCCAAAGAAGAATTTTATAACACATAATATTTTCAAAAAGTGGATTTAAAAGAGGTTCTCCATCAAAAGGCCGTTAATCTACCTTTTAACGAATATTAGAATGTTTACGCTTAAAATTGGATTCATTCGCATTTTTAACCTCAAACTATTATTGTAAAAAGTAAAAATATTTTAAAAACATAAATAATAATTTTGTAGTTAGTTCTATTCATTCCCGCCAATACAATGGAAAGGCGTTAATTACCATTTAAAATAATATTATTTTATGATTAGAGTGCAACGTATGATTCCCAAGAAACTTGTTGTTGCGTATTGGGTACGCCATCGAGCATTGCGTCCCCTCTAGAGTAATATTAATATTTTATTCACAAATAAAGATAAATGTGAAAATGTAATATTCTTTATTTACCTGGGGTGTTACATCCTTCCCCCTATTGGGAATTGCATCCTCACATTTTTAAAATTGGGCTTGGAAACTTCATTGAAAATCCGACATCGGAACAAGAGTGAGTAAAACTATCACTTTAAAATAAAGAAAGATAAGTAAAAAGGTCACCAGAGTTAACCCATACTAGAATTACATATAGGAAAACATGGATATATAATAAAAATCAAAGGGTCATGCTATGAGGGAGAGTGATAGAAAACATGTTTAGGAGAAAGTTAACCACAAGAGAATCACAAACTTTGGTGGGTTAAACGGTATTCGATTCCCCAGTAGGAAAAGTTAATAAACAACATATTTGTTTTAAGTTACTTTTCATTGAGGAATATATTTTGATCTTAAGGAAACATACTTACTTGTCATGTTGACTTTCATCATTTACTATATTTCTTACACAAACTCATACATTCCCCAAAAGATGAGTATTTAAGAAGACTTGTTTACATTAAGAGATCTATAATCAACTTCTATAGAATCAACTAATCCACAAAAGAGAACTATATAAATCCCATGTCTTTATACTTTAACCAAAACCAAAACCAAAAAGGTTAGTACATGATCAGATAATCCACAAAAGGATAATCCTTTATAAAAATAAAATCTATTCTTAATCTCCAAAATTTGTCCAACAAAACCTAAAGTTCAACGAAGACCATTAAATAAAAAAATATGTCCATAAAATTCATCAAAGCAAACCAAACATAGATTGAAACCCAAATATTTGAAGGATTTAATCACAGAGTCTTCCAAGGTAAAAATTAACACTTATCTCCAAATAACATCAGTTTCTCTTAAAGTATCACATTGACAAGTAATTAACCTAATCACATATCATCCATGATAGGTTAATAATTTCCATAAATAACCCAAAATCAACTTACTCTTACTTCATAAAATCATCTAACTAAAATGAAAAATTCATACTAACTAGGGACTTCACGTAGTCCAGTGGTAGGCGATAAATACCAATCGAACTTTGGTTGTGGGTTTGATTCCTACAGCTTTTTCCGTTGCGATAGGTTGTCAGACGGTCTATGTGTTGGCCTTTTTATAAAACTCCAAAAATAACCCTAACTTGTTTTAACCTCAAGTTTATCCCAATTCGTTCATATTCCATCATAACATATAGTAACCCATAATTTCTTCAAAAGTAAGGATCATATAAACCCTAGTGGTTACCTTTATAATTATTACCTGAACATCCACATCAATTGTTCATCTCGTACATGATGCATTACAGAACTTACCAAGGTTCAAGTGGTTGATCATGACTCCTTGATAGTTGGTTTAGAACAACCACGAGTTTCCTCATTGAATCCCCCATTTCATCCAGTCTCTTAATCAGTGAACCACCACAGTTTTTTTCAAACCTATTGTCACTTTGGTTCCTGATAGAACCATCCATTTACTAAAAACAGAAATGTCAGTGTGAGTATATGAACAAGAACCATCATGTACTAATCAGGAAGATAAACACTAAGATATACTTTCTCATTAACTTTATAAAAAACCATGACTCTTTCTGAAATCCTAACCATTATAGTAATGTCACTTATGCTTAGAGAATACCATAACCACTAAAGTTATCTAAACCGACCTCTGATACCAACTATAAGGCCCCAGCCTTAAACCTTACTAAATATTGAATTAAATGAATAATTCACATTCTAGATCTTTTCAGGTTTATATTTTTAGAGAATTAGGACATAACTATTACATCTCACAAGATTACAAAGTAGACACTTCTACTAGGTTTCCATAAATAAAAAAAACTCTTAAAATAAACATGAATATTTCCATGTTTTAGATAGGATGTCATTCCTTTATCGCATCCTTGACCCTATTCATCTTTAAGTCCTGTGTAAAACATTTCAAAAACCTGGGATGAGCATAAAAAGCTCAGTAAGGGATATAAAAATATGGAAATGAAACATGAGTACTTGTATACATAAGAATCAATGAAATCATACTTTACTCATAAAACATAATCACTTTAACATAGCTCATCAAATCATGAATAAAACATAGAAATCATAAGTCATAAAGGAAACTTGATGCATTCATAACATTCTTACGTAGGGAGTATCACTCTTGGTTATATTTGGAATACTCATCACAGTATATTCCCCAAATCTCTTCAGAGAAACCTTAAAGTTTAACCCCTTCATGTTACCCAATGCGTTAGAGAGCTATAACGGGCTCACCCACCCTTATTTTATCACGGAACCACCCGTCTTCATAATAATGCCTATGAACCATAACATAATCGTATCACATAAAACATGCATAAAATAAACATAACATTTCTACTTTTCAATCACAAGATATCAATACAACAAATTGATATAAAAACATTTTGAAAACCATTTTCAATACCAAAATAAAAGAAAAGTTAAACATTGTATTTATTTTACATTTAAAAAATGGAATGGCTTGTAGAGGAAGTCGAAACTCAAATAATGGTCACGACGGCAGAGAAGTCGTTGTCGACGCATACGTACGAAAAAAAATTCCCTTTTTTAGTTTGGTAAAATGATTCGTATAAAAAATATTCATTTTGGATAAACATAAATGTCAAAGGGGTTTATACACCGTATAAAATAAGGTTGTGTATAAAACAAAATATGTCTCAATGAAAGGAGATTGAGACGAAGTCCCATACAAAGACGATATCCTTTGATTAAGTATAAATGAATTAAATAATTATGTGTAACAAACGAATACACAAAATATAAGTGGATATTATGTTAAAAAAAAACAGAGTTTATTCACACATATTCATAGAACGACATATTCATGGAGTACATGTTTATCCCAAAGAAACAAAATTGGGTTATGAAGTTTCCTTGCAAAAATTCGACAGCCTAACGACATCACTTCAAAATTCAGAAAAGGAGTTGATGAGAGATAAAAAGGGTATCTCATCACTTGGAGATAAAATTTACATCAATAAGGATACAAAAGAACATATACCAACATAATATTATGTGAATTAAACGATATAACAAAAGATGTCTTTTAAAAAGAGGAGGGTGAAAGGTTCCCTTACCAACTTGGGTAACTTTCGAAACGTACACCCCATTGAAGAAGGGTCATAAAATGAATATTTAAATACCCATAAATTAAATTATATTACACAATGAGTATAATAATGGTAAGTATATACACCACTCAAATGAAATGGTGTCAAATGTAGCATAAATCTCACGGGACTAAAAGTGAGATGAAAAATTCCTTATGAAAACTCGGCAGCATAACGGCGCCACTTAAAACATGAAAAAATATATTGATGAGATCAAATAGGGTCTCTCATCATATTACAATAAAATTTCCATAAATAGGAATGTAAATTAAATTCCCCCAACATAACAAATAAGAGTTTAAAAGAAGTGACATAATGGAGAGTACTTAAAAAGAAAGAGAGAGGTTATATCTCTTACGAAAATTCGGCAGCCTAACGGCCCCACTCAAAACTTCCAAAATGGATTGATTAGAGAGAATAGGGTCTCTCATAATATGAACATAAAAAATTACAGTAGTATTAATATAAAATAACTTCCCAATCATAATAAAGATGAAATTAAAAGGAATGACATAAAAGAGTGTACTTAAAAAGAAAGAGAGGGGTAGGATGCCTTACCTCGTGTCCGACATGACTCGATCGTTCTTTAAGCTCCTGAATAATAAAATTTCATCAATTTATAATTTCTTAAGGACCTATTTTAAAGATTATTTTTCAGTTAATATAACATATTATAATTTTATAATAATTTGTTAATAAAGTGAGTTCATATCTGACGTTTTTGTCGATGTTTAGTACATGAGTAAAAACTGAACTTGTTGGGAAAGAATTTTCCATGTAATTATAGTTACAGAATATCCAAAATAGTATTGATGTTTTTAAATATCATATATATCCAGTATATATTCATTTTATACTATTCCATAGCATTTGAAGATAAATAAATTAAAATAACTATTCATGGAGAGGGTAGGCTGTACGTACGCATGAACGCTACTTTCATTTTTTGTCATATAAATGGAATTAAAACAAAATGAGAGATGTATATATAGTAATTACAGAATTATATACATCATTTTGATGTAATATATTACATATATATCCATTATATATATGTACTTATAATAGTACATAACATTTGGAGATAAGAAATGAAATGTACCGGTCATGGAGACGGTAATCCGTACGTACGCATGAACGCTACTTTCATTTCTCTTTTTGTATTAAATGGTATGAAATAATAATGATATAAAGGTATATTACAATTCCAGTAGGATATCATATGTAATACCATTAATTCCATCCTTTATACGTCCCACATATGGCATTAACGAATCGAATCACTTTGAGAAGGCGGTAGTCCGCACTTCCTAAAACGAAGATATCGCGTTTAACCATAATGGAAACCATAAAGGTGTGCCATAAATGAAGAATACATAAGATTAAGGAAAACATAAAAATATTATATATCATATATAAATATTGTGACATCATAATGGCCACCATTGAAGGTGTTAAAATAATATTGAACAATTATCTCTTCGTGAGGCAGTAATTCGCCATCCACAGAAACAGTATGTTCTTTAACCATTAGACGGAGGTGTGTGAAAGTTTAGCTCGAATACTTATTATAAAAACATCCTATTATATTTAATATACTGGTGTTGTTACAAAAAAATTAATAAAAAGAGTTTAGGGGTTTGGAGAATCAAAATAAAAAAAAAGAACACAAGGGAAGACATTACCTTTAAATCAGGTAACTCTCTTTGATTTGAGCTCAAAGGCTTCCTTGGAAAAGGATTCTGCCCAAAGTGAGGCTTCACTGATGAATAGAGGTATGTGGAGAGATGATATGGTCTGGTTTTGGCCGAGACAAAGGCTTTATATGTGTGTGTAAAGTTGTAGAGGTGGGGGCCTTTTATAAGAGGAGAGGAGGGGCACTCTTGGAAAGTTATAAAATATTACATTATTATATAATGCTTTTCAGATTTTAATGGTCCCAAAAGGATATATTTTTAGGATAATGTGATAAGGTTTCTAAATCCACCCATCCAATAGGTTTGTGACAAGTGTAGGTCTTGGATTTTACATTATATTTTCATTTTATTTAAATCATTAAATAATGAGGAAATCGCTGCATCATCATGGTGTCATTAATAATTTAATTTATTTAGTCTCTTAAAATTATAAAAAAACAATAATGATTTAGGAAATCGTTTTATCTTTCTAATGAATATTTATAGTAAAAAAATGACTTGTATAACCCCATGTAAAAAGTTTTTTTAGTAAAACAACCCATGTTTGTGACATTTTAATTTTAACTTTAAATAAAAAGGAATTAATGTCATCTTCTACCAAAGTGGCTCCATGGGGTCCCCAAGTTGACCCATGGATTGTCTTGGTCGGCCATGACTCATAAAATAAGGGTAGGACATGTGTAATGGTCATTTCATATTATTAAAACATTATTTTTACCTTAAACTACAATAATTACCTATAATTGCGATTAAAACATAAAAGTTACTATTCAACAAAAAATTATTTTAATCTCATTGAACAAAATTTTACTTCCAAATGACAACCATGTATGTCATATTTTTTAAAATCAAATCATAGAAGTGGTAAAGTTTCATTTAAACGAAAAATCAATTTTTTTAACCACTACTTAGTGGTTTCACTATTCATCAAAAATTGATGTTTTTCAGAAATATACAAAAAATTCACCCTTATCTATATTTGATATTCCAAATTCAAAAATGATGTCTATTTTACAAAATTAAAAACATATAAGTTGAATTAATTCATTTTATAATTAATTCCTACTGTCAAAACAAATAGCGTGTTTTTATGAAACAATATCTATTAAAAGATTGACACAAGTTTAAGTCCAATTTAAAGTGAAATTAATTACAATGATCACTATTGGATTAAATTGTAAAAATATATTATAATTTTACTTTAAAACCAGTTAAAAATATAATCTAATCATATAGATAAATTAGTTTAAAAATAGGTTTTGAATTAAAATACAACATTTTTCACTATTCATTAAAAATGAACTTTATCGGAAAAATACCAAAAATTTACACAAAGTAAATTTTGATGTCCCGATTCGAAAGAACCATTTTATTACACATAATATTGTAAAAATTGAATTTAAAAGAGGTTCTCCATCAAAAGGCGGTTAATTGACCTTTTAAATAATATTAGAATTTTTACGCTTAAAATTGAATTCATTCGCATTTTTAATCCTCTAACATTTATTGTAAAAAGTAAAAATATTTGACAAAAATATATAATCATTTTTTAGTTAGTTATGTTCATTCCCGCCATTACAATAGCTAGGCTTTAACTACCATTTAAAATAATATTATTTTATTATTAGAGTGCAACATAAGATTTCCCAAGAAACTCGTTGATGCGTATTGGGTACGCCATCGAGCATAGCGTCCCCTTTAAAGTAATATTAATATTTTATTCATAAATATGGATAAATGAAAAAATTCCATATTATTTATTTACCTAGGGTGTTACAAATATATTGAAAACCCATTTATTTTAAAATAAATATTAAAAACTTAAATTTTTTTAAAATTAATGAAAATTTGATAAATCATTTTAAAATGGAATAAAATAATTTTGATATAATTTTAATTAAATGTTTTATTAAGAGAAAACTGATCTCTAACTAAAGAGTGAAATGGAGTCTGTTTTTCTTGAAGACATTTTCTAAAGAATTTTTTATGACATAGTAGAAAAATGGTGCTAAAAATTAAAAAATTACATTAATGACTATAGGAGAATAAAATTAAAGGCTTTATTTAAAATTTATTATATTAATTTATTTAATGTAACTTCACGACTAAACATTCTCGAGTTTAATTAGATTATGAAATAAACACTAAAAATGATCCCAACACTAAAGTGAGAATTTATCAAGGAATTGAATATGTGTATAACATTTAATTAAAACTATAATATATTTAAATTAATTTATATATATCATAAAAATTATACACAATATCATTTAATATTAACGATTATGAATTAGTAATATATGTTAATGAAAATTAATTGAGTTATGAAATTTCATTTCCACATTATAACATAATGTTTAAATCCCCTTAGGTGGAATAAATAAAAATGGAACTCAAAATACAATGAATAATTAATTGTTAAAGATATAAGATATAAAATGGAATGTATATACACCATTTGAAATGAATTTGATGCCTAACAAAACAATATGCCTCAATGAAATGAAATTGAAACGAAATCCATTACCACTTGGTAACATTTGAATAATAATCCACATGAAATAAATTACATAACATGAAACATTAAATTCAATGAATATAAATTAATTAATTTTATAAAATTTAAAAGGTTCATTATATACACAACAAAAAATAAATATGAATTAAATATTGTGTATGCCTTGTGAATGTGACGATGATATTATAAATCCTTACCATACATTTTATTTTGGGTGAATTTCAATTAGATTCCTTTATAATGGTTTTAAGAATGGTAATTACTTATTAAAGAACCATATTAACATTTAATATATCATCTATGTTCTTGTTATAATATCTTATTACCCATTTGTTAGTAATCATTCAATATTTTCACTGTTTGGGGTGTTGATTTCTTGGTTGGTTGAGTATGTTTTGACTTGTGTTTTTTTTGTTACTATTTGTTATATAATGATTTAATAATATCCAAAATTTAAACCATGACGTAATTTTCATATATATTCAGTATATATGTAATTAGAATAATCCATAATATTTGTAGACGGGAAAAAATGCACCATTAATGGAGATGGTAGGGCGTACGTACGCATGAACACTATACCCATTACATTATCACGTTAAAAGAATGAAAATTTAATTAAATATAAGTATATTATAATTCAAATATCATATGAATTTCATATATGAAAAATATTTTTATTTATACCATACATTAATAAATTCCTTGTATAGCATAAATGAATTACATAGTTTTAAGGAGGTGGTAGTCCACACATCCATAAATAATGTTGTCATATGTTCACAACTCGAGGGAATAAATTTATGTTTTATATAAAAATTAAAAATTCATAAATACTATATAAACACTATAAATATCATATAAAACTATCAGTCCATCATTATTTATATCCTTGAAACATGGTAAATGGAAGAATGAAGAACATCGTTTCACGAGGCTGTAGTCCACCACATACATGAAAGATGATTATGTATCCAAATTGATGGTTGTGTGTTAAATTATATATATAAACCATATTATTAAAAAATAATTATATTTAATATACATAGTTTATTATAAAATGATGATATAAAACTAATTGAAGGGGTGGATTAGTAAATGAATGAAAATTGATCGTTGAAGAATGTTTCCTCTTATTTATATAACTATTTTGGGGTTATACGAATATACATAATTAATTTAAATAAATTCCAATTTTAGGATTTTATAATGGGCATATGTATTTTTTGATATTATTTTGAAAATATTTTTTTCATCCCAATGAGCATGATAGGTGTGTATAATTGGGAGGGGTGAGTGACTTCTTATATTGGAGGAGTGGCATTTTTGTATATTTTTCAAAATAGAATTCAACCCACATTTATTAAATTACATTTATATATAATAATGATAAAAATTCAATAAAAGGTGTAATAGATTTTATATTTTTCTATAAAATTTATTTTAGGATGTTGTCTAGGTCATTTTCCCATATATTCATGATTTTGTCACTTTATGGGATAATTTTCTTCCTTATCAATCAAATTAATTTTAATTACATACAAAAATATTTATGGGGAAAACTATGTTGAAATTTAAAAAAATTATAAATTATTATTATTATTAAATATTTGGAATCCATTTTTATAATTTAAAATTATATAGATTCTAGAAATTAACTTAAGAGTATTATCATATATGGAAGGAAAATGCATGTTTTTAAATTAAAAATGTTTAATGTTTTCTATGTTTTTATATTTAATTTCCCATGTAAATTGATTCCAATTACCAAAATTTGATTACATGATTTATTATTTAAATAATTATTCTTTATAATCAATATAATATATAATTTTCCCAATAAAGAATTTACAAAAAAAAAGTTTTCAATGTAGATTCATTATTGTTATTATTTTTCAAAAAATGAAACTTTTCTACAAAAATACCAAAAACTGAAACTAATCTATTTTTATATTACTTCTTACGAAATGAATTTTTTTGACATATATAAATTATAAAAGTTCCAAAACTCATATATAAAATAGGATCTCCATTTAATATTTTCAAAAATGATTTTAGAAAAATACAGGTTTCTATGAGTAAAATTGGGTATGTTCTTATCCTATACACATCAAATATATTTGATGAATTTTAAAAAAATTATTAAATATACAATTTATATATTTCATCCATATAATTCACAAGTTATAATTATTTTTATATATTAGGATAATATTTTTTTTGATCCCCAAAATAATTATACATTCTTCATATAAAATTCGTTTATATATTCATTTATAATTTATTGGTAAAATATGAATTAATTTTATGTTTTTTTAATAATATATTTTCTTAGGATGTATAATAATATTAGTAACCACTAATTTACCATCAAGGTAATATATTTTTAAATTAAAATATTATATTTAAAAATATATTATTTCTCGATAAAACATTGAATTATGTGCAATACAAGCTATCGAAAAAAGTAATTGTTGTTTCAGATGAATATTAACTCATTATTATGTGAATTTAAAGATATAGAGTATATAAAATTTATTTTAATAATTAAATATAAAATTATTTCTCTAGAACTTATATTCCTTTATATTATTGGTGTTTCGTGTCATACAAGCTATCAAATTAAAGCAAATCTTTTAATATTTTCAGGATGTCATAGTAATTTTTAATAAAATCACGTGATTTATTAATATATAATGAAGTTAATATATCATAATAAATTAAGAAAAAATTCATGATCATAAATTTATTTATTGTGTGAAATTTTAAATTTAAATGTTTTATGTTTGATTTTTAAAACCCATGTTTAACATTGTAAAAGTTAAGAAAAATTTTTCTAATAAAATATTTTTAGTATTTTTCCTTTAATATAATTATTACTATGTAAAAAAAGATTTGGATTTATTATAATTTCATATACCTGATATTTCTTTAATTATAAAACCATTAGTTTCATTAAATTTATAAATTCAAAATGTTTTTTAAAATGATTACATTTATGCTTACAACTGCACTGTTCTTAAAAACATGGGTTTAAAAATTACGTAGACTAATGTTAAAATTAATTTTTCATGCACAAAGGAATTTTATTTAACAAAAATGAATTAATTTTTTTAATTTTTTGGAAAAAAATATGTAACAAGGATGGTTTTATTTTTTGGAATTAAAATTATATAACTTTATTAAATACTAATTAAATTGTTAAAAATAAAAAACAATGATTGTGAAAAATCTAATAATAATAGAAAAAAATGTTTAAAAAATGTTTTATAATTAATGGTTGAATTAATATATACCTTAAATCACACCTTCATATTATTTTTCAATTTGTATCAACTTGCCATTTGAAATGTGTGCTCTCATTATA
The DNA here is from genome assembly GCA_963277665.1 of Viscum album. Taxonomy (NCBI): domain Eukaryota; kingdom Viridiplantae; phylum Streptophyta; class Magnoliopsida; order Santalales; family Viscaceae; genus Viscum; species Viscum album. Next base: position 776,536,471 of record OY728159.1, read on the forward strand.
TTAAAAATATAGATTTACAAAAATTCCATTCAATTCACCAAAAAAAGGATATCACCTCCACCACATTTATACACTATTTATAACATATTATATAAAAAAAATCACTACCATATTATCTTTTAATCTATATTTCCATTTCATGTAAGCCTTTTTCCTTTCCAAAATATCATGTTAGACCACCTTAAAAATATTATCTAGTTGAAGGTGTAATGTTCTCAACAGTCCTCTATTAATTCATTCCTTATTCTACATTTTATAAATATTATAAACATTAATGTTTCATAATATCATTTTTTATAATTCTATATAATATTTTTATTATAAATTTATATAAATTATTTACCCTCCTATAAAGCTATTCAAAAAATTAAGATGCCATATTGTGTATATTTGGATTACCTGCTTCATGAATGATATGTTTTATTTTTTATCACCACCAAATAATGATGATTATATAAGACTGTTTAAGTTAATTATATAATATTTTTAGCATTATTAAGATTGTGAAACTACAATACTTTATCCTTTATCATCCCAATCAATGGAATATGAATGTGTTTCCCTTGGATATGTACGAACAACCAGCTCTATGAAACTGACATTTTTCATTTTTCACATGGGCCTGTTTTTTATTTATGAAAAACTATTTGTAAATAGTTTAACAAATAAAATAAATAAATAATATAATTATAATTCACAAATTATTCATTTAGTTTAAAATAATTGACTTTCGTAACCATACTCACCCATAGATTATAGATTGCTATTATTTGGGTTTGTTTAACAACTTACAAGAAAAATGATATAAATTTATATCATGGAAATCAACGGAAAAATTTTTACTGGTGATATTGGAAAATGATAATAAAATTCAAGACTTTTGGGTATAAAATATCAATGAAAATATCTAAAATTTTATTAATATACAACCCCTAAGTTCCAAAAAATTACTGAAATGACCTCTGTATCGTCTTTTTCATCAAAATTTATAAACCAAAAACCAATGAAAGAATTATAATGTTATAATTAATTAAAAAACATATATTTCAGTATAATTAATGATATATTAATAATGAACATTTCGTTTTTGTAAAATATGTTACACCCCAATTACGAAACTAGTAATTAAAAAACAATCAAAACTAATAACATGTGACGATGCAAATAAAATATTAACAAATACTATAATTATAATAAATTATTATAATTTATGTTTATTAAATGTTATTGATATGAATAATGTTATTAAAGATTTTATTTTGATATTTATTTTTTATAGAGGATTTTAGAGTACATTTTTACAAAATGGTAATAATGGTAAGGTTTTGTATCTCACTTTTTCTTCATTAATATGTGATGTATTCCCACAAATTGGCTCCTTTTCTTAGTCTATATATTTTCATTCGTTTTGTTTTATCATTTTTTTCATTAGATATAATGTAATTTCTAATACATATTATATTATAAAATTCATGGGTTTTCAATTAAAATTAAAACTATGATGTAATTGTTTTTATGACATAATTTCCATTCTTTTATTTGTAATGATTATTTCATGAGCATCACTATTTTAAGTAAAGATATTTTATATTTTCATTTTATTATGTTTAATATACTCTTTATTTTTATTGGTTATAAATCATTACTTCATAAACTCATTTCCAAATTTTACTCACTACATGAATTATCATGTTCGTATATGATTTCTTCATCTCACATTCATTCTCTTATACATATTACATATTCAAAACTTTTATCCTTTAATATAGTGCATATAATTCCCAATGTATTCTTTTGCCATAATTTTTATTTAATTCAATTGATATAAAAAATCCATCTCATGTTCATTAAATATGGGTTTTTCATTATGAGATAGGAAAGTCAAAAACGATGTTGATAACTCAAAACATCTTTGTTTGAGTTTTGATATTACTACATGAAATTATTTTTTCCTGATTGGTTTTTCCCACAATTTTTTTATTTTATTTATTCTTCCTATTTTGGAAAATATTACCATTAAATAGAAATATACTTCCATTATGATTTACTTCATAAAAGTTTAACTATGTTAACTGTAATTATCATCCTTTCTAAGTAAGATCTTGATCTTCTATATCCATATTTTTTATCCCTTCAAATATTCTCATATAAATTTGAAAAAATAATTATGTGCTACCTACTATGATATTTACATTTCCATTCTCTTCTTAACCAATGTAGGTTTTATTATATTTTTTTATGTGGGATTTAATAATCTCAATAAAAAAATTTAAAATATTTTTACATTAATAATCGTATTGATAACATTATACAAAATGATTATATTATATATCCATTATGTTTATTTCACCAGTCCATTATTAATGGACAAATTAAATTGTTAAAATTTACAAAATCATTCACATCAATATTTTTAACAAATCATTTAAATGGTAATAGTAATATCATATTTTATGATAATATTAAATAAACTTTCTAAAAACCCATTTATGTTTTTTTCATTCATTTTTCTCCAAAAATTAAAAAGACTTCAATCTTTAGTTATCTTTCTATATACCCCTATACATTTCTTATAGTATCCACTTTTGTTTGATTGATTTCATTTTTTATCAATAAATCATATTCTTGAAAATTTTAATGTGATTCTATTTCATAAATGTTATGAATTCCATTTTATTTTCGTGGGTTATTCATGATAGGATGAATGATTGATTTCCAGTCAAACACATATGTTTGGATGAGTGATTGGTATATTTCTATGTCACCCTCCAATGTATTTTTATGATGTTTAAATCTCATGTGATATGTATAAATGAGTGAAATTAAATTTTCTCTCAATCATGGGAGAAATTATGTGAATCATTAAGGTGATGTATTAATGTGCATAATTAAATTGTCTCAAATATCTACGTGAAATTTTTGGTTGATTCAGTTGAATTAGGGTGATTCTTAAACCTTCTTACATGAAATCAATAGCTTTTAGTGGTCTCTTTTTCTTCTGGTTCCAAAAATGGTTATGCTCCCTTGTATTCCGGCTGAAGCTTTCTGAGGTTCTTAATTGTTTTATTTAATCTCATTTTCTTCGTTTTTCACCGTTTCCAATAATCTTCTAAATTTAATATCACTTTCAGTATTTATGGGTTCTACACATCTTTTGTGTCATCCGGCTTATATCAATGAGAAGAACCTAAATCATATTTTTTATTTCAAGACAAAAATGTATTATTTAATAAGATTTTTTTTCATTTGTAATGGATCATTTAAAATAAAAATATAAAAAAATCATAAAAAAATATTATTGAGGATAGAAATGTTATTTTTATAAAAGTATATTCTTTATAATTATCAAAAGATAGTGATATTACATTATAAAAACACAAATATTTGAAATTGTAAAAAGGTTGTTGTGATGAATAATCAATTGATATTCACATCAAAATATCAAAGAATAATTTTAATGAAATTATCAAATATAATTTTATAGAAATTATTAAAGGATGATATAAAATTTAATTTTAGGGATCTAAATTATCGAATAGGGTTTTATGATTATTCTTGATGGATAATCATATGTTCATGTGTTGAACTAATGATAAACTAATTTTTTTTATGAAAGTTAAATATTATCACATGTGATAATATATAAGTAAAATGAAAATTATCTTGGTGAGATCAATTATCATAACATGTTATAATATATATTTAATTTCAAACATATCATAGAGAGATAAATTATCATCACAATTGATAATTTAAATGATAATATGAAAATAATTTAGAAGATAAAAAATGATATCGCATGTAATATTTTATTTCTTTTTGAAATAATGTAGTTTTTTTGGTTCTAGGAAGCCTTTATGAAAATCCAACTTTGTTATGTCAATGATTATTATAATAAGGTCGTAAAGAGGTGTATTTAACCACACAGGGTGCTCTATCTTTGCCTCTATCATCAATGTCCTTGAGGTAGGTGGTTCCGTCCCGATTAGAAAATTTGATTATCCTTTAATTTGTTGATTTATTTCAATTATTCATTTAAATTCAATTATTCAAATTTTATTTCTATTAAATTGATTAAAACCTAATTCCAATGAATCAGATTATTTGAAATGGTTTTGGCCTGAGAATTTCGAAAATCACCAATTACATTGAATTGGGTGTGTTTATGGTAATTGTCTCATTTAAATTGTTTAATATAAATTTTGGATTTAATGGAAATGATTTAAATTGATTTGTTTAATTTAATTGTTTAAATAAATTATATAATGATGGAATATTTTTTAAATGGATTTAAAATTGTTGACTTTTTTTTAAAAAAAATTATTTTGTTGAAACCCAGTTTCTTTATCTTGCTAAAGAGGCATGTCTTTGATTATGACATGTTTTGGTTTTAAATGGAAAATATGCATTTAAACTGAATAATTGGATTAATTATATTTTACGATGTCTTAAAAATAAATTTGTCTACCTTGATTGGGTAAGAGCACATGCCATACATAATTAGTTGGGGAGTTATTTACACACACTATACGATTTCTACAATTTTCTGAAATATACATTCAATATGTCACATCCCTAAGGAAATGGTGATGAGTCTTATCTGACCAGTTTCTCAAGGATATATGTGTAAAAATATTTCCATGATCACCTAGAGAGTGCAAAGTCCTATATCTAGAAAAACTATCATACTTATATTGTATATTAACTTGTTTCTTTCTTGTTTATTTACATATGAGATATATATTTATGATAATGTTGTAAAAATGATTTACATGCCTATAATGAATTTACATAAATTTTATATGTAATAGTTTTATTTAATTCATTGTTATTGAAATATTACATCATTTGTAAAGCCTTATCTTAAAGTATTTATCCATCATTTTGAAAATGTATATCATGTTTTGATTAAAAATGATTTTGAATTGTCGAACCAATTTACATTAAAATTGTATGAATTTTTTTTGAAAATATGTTTTTGGTATCTTTTATGGAAACTTTGGTGGTATCCTACTGGGCATAGGATCACACCCTACGATTGCCTTCGTGTGCTTGTAGACTTTCTTCTTCCAGGTTTGAGAAAAGGAAATGGATCTCATAGTGGTAGATCTAGCTATTGAGATTTAGTATTGGTGAGTTGTTTACTTAGGGACCATTGGGGTATTATCCCATTAGAGTACTTTGGTTGTAGTGCGTTGGTCTGGTTTATTCATTGTTGACTTCTAGTACATTACTCCAAGTGGTTTTTTTTGTTATGCAGACGGTCTTGTTTCTTTTCTTCCACATTTTTGGTGGAAAAAACATTCCCTATTACATGTTGTGTGATGCGAGGTGCTAGTTTCCGACACACGGGGATTGGGAACACCCTTTTAGTAATGTTAGGGCTAGCTTGATTTTGGAGTTACCAGGGTACTTGGGCTACTTCGTGAGAGGATATATATATATGGGAGAATAATAAGATTAAAATGACATCTTCAAATTTTAATTATGTTTTAGTGTGTGGTTTTTTTAATAATTACATTCATTATGAATGATGGATAGTTAATGTGGTTGTGGAATAGATTCTCCAAGTGGTAATCACCATGAAAAAAGATAGTTTATTATTAAATTGATAATCACATTGTTCATGATGAGTGGGCCTAAGAAAGACACACCTAGCTTAACACTTCTAAGTGATATATTTTCTTAATTGAAATTATATTTATAAACCATTATGAAATATTTAAATTTAATTTTTGGATATATTATATACCTAATATAATATGTGATCTAAATATGATAATGAGTGTGGATAGCCTAGGATAAACAGAAATATTTAAATAATGAGCTAAGTGTGAAATAGTTTAACTAAATGTATCAGAGTTTGAAATTAATGTTTCATAAGAGAAGACATATTCAGATGAAGATTTCATATTTATATGATTCTTTATTATTAATTTATTATATGTTATTATAATAATTTGGGTATTAATATTTCTTGGAAATAGGAACCTGAAAATGAATCTATATATGATAAGTATTATAACCTCCGAATACTTATCTAATGTAGATACTTTGGAATAAATGGTCAAGAATCATAATATGTGATTATTATGAGGGAAAACATATTTTATCTAGTATTCCTAGAGATAACATGGTTTTTATCTATTTAGAATCTACATATTGTATCCTGATTATCCATTGGATACCAATATGAATTTTTATTTGGAAAAGGTCATTTAAATTGTTGTGACCCTATTAATTTAATAGTAGAAATGTAATACCTTGATAATTTGAAATATTTTTTTCTAAATTAATACTCCGTTGAATATCTAACTTCACATGTATCACCGAAATAAATTGAGTTTCAAGATATTTCATTAACATTTTTATAATAATTATTAAAAAACCCCCTATAAAAATAAAAATATATTAACCAATAAAACATTTGTACAATTATATGATTTATAGTTAATATTATATAATATTTAAAAGGATTTTTCATTCTCAATTACATAATTAAATTAGTAATAAATTAAATCAACAACATTTAAATAAATATTATGATAATATATACTATTTCAATATATGAACTATTATTTTACCTTTTTAAAATTCAAAATTAGTCAGATATATTTTTTAGGATCAATAATGTTTAAAAAAGAATTTTTTTTAGTAAAACCATTATTTATTGAATAGTTTGAATTTTCATATAAAATTGAAATTTAAAATTATTTTGATTTTAATTTTTTTCTGTGACATTAATTTCTTCAATCATTATATTAATATTCAAGTATGATAATTTTTAATTTTTTTTTCAAAATAAATGATTTTTGGAATAGTTGATAATACAATTTTTACTATATTTTTAACATTTATGAATTTAATAATTAACAAATAAATTGAATTGAAATGAAAATACTTGATACATTTTTCCAAATATAACATTTATACTTAAAATATAATTTTTTTAGTAATTGGTATTTACACAATACAATCACGAATTTCCAAATTAATTTTTATAACATAATTTTTTTATTAAAATGATTTTAAAATTTGAAATATCTAGTGACAAATTATAAAATATTTCTCAATTTAATTGTAGAAATTATATGTAAAATACTTAAGTAAAATTTAATTACCATTGTAAAAACAAAAAATTCTAAAATATAAAATTTTCAGAGTAAATTAATTAAAAACATGTTTAAGAAAACTATGAAACCAAATGGTTGAGGGATGATCAAACATAACTCATCAATAAATCCATTATTTTTAATTAGGGTGCTTCACGAAATGTGAACATGTGATAACTTTATATTAAAGAAGTTATATTTACAAAAAATCCATTCCCTTTACCTATAAAAGGAGCTCACATCCACCACATTTTTCCACACATTATAAAGAATTTTCTCAACCAATAATATTACTTAGTTTGTCATAAAATATCCCTCTATTTCCTATAATATTATTCACTTCTATAGGACCAATATATGGAGTTGAAATGTGTTACCCAAGAGAGAACATCCAAAGGGAGAAGGAATTTTCTCTTCCAATATCTCTTAATTATTTCCACCTTCTACCCCCTTAATACTATTCCAACTCCTAAATTTTCTTAAAATATGTATTAATAATATTTTTAAATATTATTATACTAAATAAAATTCCATTTTCTACCATCATCTAAAAAATTATGAAAAATAAGGATGCTTTCATTCATACATGTGGATTATCGCTTCCATGAACGACATGCAGGATTTTTAATCACCAAATTACATGTATGATTATAAATGACTATTTTAAAAGTTAATATGATATCAATGAAATTACTAATATTTTTAAATTTTAAACCATTCACATTTTTTCTAATGATTTTTAGAAAACAAATGTGTTTCTAATATTTACGTGTGGACTATTGCCTCCTCCAATGTGAAATATTCATTTCTCACACATGCCATTTATTATTTATCCCACTCTATTATATCATAATTAAACAACTTATATACATATAAATAATATCATTTTGATTATTTTCTAATTATATTATTCTAATGTTATAAATTTATTAAGCCTACCACCCATAGATTGTAGTGTATTCTTATTTGGGTCGGTAGAACCACATACATGAAAAATGTTATAACTTTATATCACTAATAACTAAGGGAATGTAATTATTAATAATATTGGAAAATAATAATAAAACAATTATTTTTATTTGGTTATGGAAATAAAATGTTTATATCTAATTTGTTATTAAGATACCACCCCTCATTCATTGAAATTACTGAAATGTGTTCGTCACCAAATTCATCATCATGAAACGTAACTAAAATAATTATAATATTAAAGTGAAAAATTATAAATAATTATGAAACCTATATTTTAATAGATTTAATTATCTTAAAATGAATAAATTTTAATATTTAAAAAATAATTGTCACTTCCATTATGATGATAATACAAAAAAATTATCTAAACAAATAACATCATATGATTAAATTAAAATATAACAATCTAATATATTTTTTATATTTTTTTTAAATTTTTCTTATAAAAGGATAAATATATTAATGAGGATAGAAAATAATTTCTTATGTTATTAATTTTTTTAATACAGGATATTAGAGAACATTTTGACTATGTAGGAATAAATGTATGTGTTTTTACCTCAAATTTACATCATTTTGATTTAAACAAACCACTTGTTTCATATTTTGTGTCTTATATATTAGAAATGGATTTAAATTATCATAATTATTAATTAATTATACTATATCTAAAAATTCATCTCATTTTCTATCATTAATACATATCAAAATGAAATATAATTTGATATTTGTATTTTTCATAACTTAATTTAATTTTCTTAGATTCATAACGATTTTTTCCTAATACACATTCTTATAAGGTGGGATATTTTATCCAATGATTTTTTTAATATCTTATCCATTCCCTATTTTTTTATTTTTTTATTTAATATCACATAAAACCCATTTATAATGTGTCTTACTACATTAATTATTATGTTTTTAAAAAAATTTACTGTCTATCTTTCTTTCTCTGAGACATATTCCAAAATCTAAAACTTTTTTATCCCTATGTGGGGTTTATAATTACATATAGATGAATTTTATGAGAATATACATGAAATATAATGTAATTAAAATTCTATTAAATTTACCCTTTTTAATATTTTTTCATTCAATTGATATTAAAGATGTAAAAGATATTGATAACTCAAAATTTTATTAAATGAGTTATGGGGTTTCTTCTAGAAAATTTTATTCCATATTTGGCTATATGATCCATTAAATTAAAGGTTTTAGAAATAGTGTACATACTAATAGACACATAGATAACTCATATTTTAGTCATTGTCAATAAATAATCATTGATGTACATGATGAATAATCTTCAGGACCAATGACATTGATACATGGATTAGTTGACATAAACCATCAACCATGAAAAAAGATTATTTTCTCATGAAATTTATAATTAATTGATTTAATTAATTAATTAATTACATAGAATTATTTATTTTTTATCGTTGACTCTATTGACTAATATTTTCACAAAATCATTATGTTAGAGGAATAAAGGGTTGATTCCCTCAAGCGTCATCCTCACATTCTTTTCAAACCTTCGATCATATGTGAATAATTTTATTGGTTATAGAATTGTTTAATCTAATGATCACAATGATAATCATTGATTGATAATTAATACATTAATACTAGTGGTATTTTCTCTAGTGTATTAGGGTAAAAAATCTATCATGATTACAGAATTATAGGGGGGATAACTCTTGGGAATGATAGAATCCTCTTTGGAACATGATATGTATAATTAAAGAATGTGTCTACCAATTCAAAAAATGTCAAAACTAGGATTGAATAATGTTATGATTCAAAAATAATAATTCAAACATATCTTATTGTTTTATAAATCCTTTGATTACCCTATATGTAAAGTCTACTAGAATTATTATTATTTAATTAACATTCTCTAAACTCACAATCAAATGAATATTATTATTCTTGATAAAAAGTTTAACAATTATTCAATATTTATTTAAGGTTACATTTCTTGTTGGAAAATTAATATGGATCTCTATATCATACTCAATATTTATTGATCCATGAATAGTTATTGTTTATTAAATAAATACATCTTCATTATTATCAAATAAATATATAAATATTATATTCACAAATTTTATGAAAAAAATATTTAATAATAAATTACATAACGACCTAAATAAATATCTTTTTACTCTCCGACTGAAACAAAATTAAGAAATATTTTGTAATAAAATAATTAAATAAATAATTACATAGAGAATAAATATATTTTTAATATTCAAATCACATCTATATTCTTTCGAAGGACTGATGATAAGATATTTGTTATCAAACAAATATGAATAATTATTATCTCACATACATGAATAATATTTATTTAACATATAAAATTTATATGAAATTTAATTGAGGTTCTGAATATACATAGATTGTGACCCTCTAGGAAACCTTCTCAGTGGTATTTAGCATTACTACCTAATGTCCATGGTTAGTGTCCAGAGACACACCAATTCTCTCATAGAAAAAATGTAATTACATAATGACATGTGACCTCATTGGAGCATACAATATGAAAAATAGTATTTTTACCTCAATATATCAAATTAATATGGTTCTATACATGTTTCATCAACCTATATGCTTAGTATCTCTTTAATTTACATTTGAGAAATAAACATACCGATAACATTGCAATGTATATGGGGCTTAATCGGTCTGTTAAATTCCATTAAAATGGCCTGAGATATACACATTCATTATAGAACAAAAGGAAAAAACTGTTCTCATGTTATTTATTAATAAAATATCACTCATGATACACCCAACATATCCTACCCTATTATAACCATATTTTATTACAGTTCTCATCAATAAATAATTTTATGCAACTCAATGATTAAATAAATATAATTCTTAAAGACTAAGGATTATTACACACATACATGGAAAAACATATCTATTTGACACATATAAATATTGATTTTCTATTGGAGGTTCATGTTTTCATAATCTTTTGCACTGAATATTACAAAGTGTATACTCCAAGAGAAAATTGTTGAAAGACTTATGATTCTTTGTTGCTAAATGACTGCTCTATTTTTTTATAAAATGATATCATCAAGATATAAAACATGTATTAACGAATTATATTTTTGATGTCCTAGATTCTCATAATTTCAATGAAATACTATGACATTTAAAGGTTATAAGTACCCTTAGGATATTATCACACACTATGTAATATAGATGAATAATAGTGATGTGATATTAAGAATATATTAATATCACAAAAATAAATAGTGTAATCAAAATGTTAATAGAAGTTGTTTCTAGGGAACCAACATAAAAATATTTCCACTCACAGTAGATTCAACCTCTAAAAATTTTCATTATTCTTACGATTACATGATGTTCATTCATATACTCATAAAAAAATTTATTTAAGCGGTCCAACATGTTTTCATCCCGGGATAATTTTCTCACAGTGACTTCACCCCATAGCAAAATCTCTTTTAAGAGGTAATATTTAGAATGTATGTTCATTGTACATTTATGTGACCATATCTCATTCGCGTGATCCACTATTATTGTTTTATCATTATGAAATTTTATAGGTTTTATGATACTACTGCCCACATCAATCTATTCTATTAATTTTTCAATAAAAATGATTTTTGGTCAACATTGAAATAATCTATATATTCAGACTAAACTATATAATCGATGAATACTGGCCTCTTTGAACTCTTCCATCTCCCAAACCCTCCTTTAAGTCAAAAATAAAAACCATGAAAATGAATATGGATCATTTTGAACCCCTTTGAAACTAGCATCATTATATCCCATTATGACTAATTCCTCACATCCTCTAAATACCAAATATGTATTTATTTATGATTCACATTCATAATGATAACATAAATAAAAAACCGTTGTTTGATGCAGTATAATCTTGATATCTACAAACCATTAGTAAATTATAGGCAACATTATTTCATTTATATAACATGGAATATATGGTAGATCATATCATTTAGGTGTATGGGGTAGTTTCTAATCTCTCTCTCTCTCTTTTGTTATGGATAAGTACATATTTTCATATTGATAGGTATACCATGTGGCACTAGAACAAATACCCTCCTCGATTATTCCATACTACATATCTTCAATATCTGGTTAATATATATATACTAACTTCATATAAACATCCTTTTGTATCTATCATGAATGACATTGATTCCAATGATATATGATTCTCCACATATATCCTTAATGGAGAAGAACATTTTTAACCAATCGTTTACTGACTGTAAGTATATTATGTTGTTTCCAACATGTAATATTTCATCAACATGTACTATAAGTATTATGATTTCACCCTCACCAAACAACTAATAAACACATGGTTCACATTAATTCATCATGGAAAAATCACACATAGTTTCATTAAACAAAATGTCTCTAGATATAAATTTTTGCATTGAGCCATTAAAAGATATATGTAATGTTCATATATTATTCTCATTTTTTACAGTCATAAATTTTTCGGGATGTATCAAATAAACATATTCCTAAATATTATAATTAGGGAAATTCTTTTCGACATCCATCAACCAGATCTCATAATCATGGAAATCTTCCATGAAAGGATGAATTTAGACGGATTTACACATGAAATCTACAAAAAAGGTATCATCATAGCCAATTATATGACACTATTTAAACTCATTAGCCTCTATTTGTGTTGTATATGTACTTGATTTACCTCCAATGTCATGCTTTCTATTTAATACCCATTTTCAACCTATGGGATTTTCGGTATTAGACAAAGAAATTAGAACGTAGATTTCGTTATGATATATTTAATCCATCCCAAATTCATGGATTATTTCCTTAATTTAGATTATATGCTATCCAAATACACCATATAAGAAAGAGAACATTATTGTGAACCAATAAGGATTAACCATATTTGGTGAATATAAAAACATTTATTTCTAGTTCTAGAACCACTATTCAACTCCTATACAATTCTATTTTTTCTAGACCAACATCTTTCATCGGGTCCCTTTGATTTTTTTTCATAAAGTAACACTTATGTATCATTGGAATCAAATTAATCAATGTAAATCTTTCTAACACTATACTTATTTTTTATGTGGTCCCTCTAAATAAAATTTTTCTGATGGTATCCTTCTTTTCTAAGAGGTTTTTAGATTGTATCCCCTTATTTACTTGTGATGACATATAAAGACGTACATGGCACCTCAAAGTGCTAATTTGATTCCGAAGTTATCTATAACCAATTCCTCACAGACCATTGCATGAGTATGTGGAAAAATGTATTTCTATCCATATATTAATACATATGGTATCTTGTCTGCCTCCATTGTTGGTACTATGTTTAGAATGTGTACTGTAGTGTTTCATGCATATACCCAAATGGATAATGAAATAAATGATTGTATCATTATTTATCATACCATGTCAAGAAAGGTATGGATCCTCCGTTCAATGACACCATTGGAATTTGGTGTATAAGGAGGATTTTGTTTTGATAGAATCTGACACAACTATATATATTTCATGGATTCGTGGTTAAGATACTCACCACCTTGATCAAATCCAAGCCTCATTATCATATTACCTTATTGATTCTTTTTAGAATTTTTGAAATCATTGAATTTATATAAGGATTAATACATAAATGGGATCATGTAGACATAACCATATTTTATCATTATTGATCATAAAATGTCAAGAATGGTATGGATCCTCCTTTAAATGACACCATTGGAATGTGGTGTACAAGGAGGTTTTAGTTTTGATAGAATCTGACAAAACTACAGATATTTCATGGATTCTTGGTAATGATACTCACCACCTTGATCAAATCCAAGCGTCATTATCCTATTACCATATAGATTCTCATTATAATTTTTGAAATCATTCAATTTATATAAGTATTAAAACTTAAATGAATTCATGTAGACATATCAATACTCACTAAATTCATTAGTAAAATAATGAAGTAATAATTCTGGCCTATATCCCTTATTGGAAAAGGACTACACAAATCAATGCGTACCAACTAAAAAATCCCTATAGCTTTATTATATTTCCCCTAGATGGTGTGTTGTAAATTTTTTCTTATTAATATGTGTGAATTTTTTTTTAGTTTATCCCAAAAGAGTGCATGTTAACATGTTGACTGTTATTTTTCAAATTCTTCACATTTATTTGAGAAATATGGGTATATCAATGCTATGTGTGGTATGGATCATGAATTATTGATTCATTTTCAATTTCTAGCTCATAATTTAATACATAAATATTGTTATCTGAATATTTCATACCATAATTAATTATTTATTAAAAAAAATAATTTTATTTCTGAACATAAAAATTAAACCATCCATAGGTACGATTGATGAAAATATGATTTCCATAGTAGCTTGTGGTATATAATAACATTATTTTAAAAAAACCATTCTAATTGGAAACTGATGGTGGTACTACCCATCAACAAGAGAAGCTTTCCTCTCACCATTGGTTTCCCATAAATAAACCTCTACTAAATAAATATTTTAAGTATACTTTTTCCCAACAATTTAATAAACATGTGATCACCACAATATAAATATTATACCCAATGTGTAGATATAGAATGATTTCACTCAGTATCACATTAACATAATGATTCTACTTTATTATTCAATCAGGTGTTGTTCATATTCAAGTAGTATAACATTCCACATGAAAAACACACTTTATTGTTATCTTTTTCAATGATTATATTATTTTTAGCATGGATGGATGGTGCTAATGAGCCATAGGTTATGAATTTTCCTTAATCCCTATTTCACTTTTATTAATTAACTTATTTACTATAATAAACACATGTTTCTCACTCCACATTTCGTTGGAAGCATAAAAATTAATGTAAGGAGTTCTAAGAGACAATTCATAATATTAATCATATTAGATTTAATAATGAAACTATAGAAGCTCTTATGTGGTGATGATAAATTGAGATCCATGTGAAAATCATCCGGGTTCATAAACTTAATGATTTCTTTGTGATCAATCTATACCATCATCTTGACTATGTGAGGCCCAAATAATCTCAATTCTCTACAACTTCATTTGAATAGTGCAGTTCATATTTCATATAACACTTTTCTCACCTTCTCTTGATAAGGATCAAAAAGTTATGTCATGAAGCTTTACACATCTATATCCTCATTTAACATTAAATTATCATTGGACAAATATTATTAAAAAAAATCTAGGCATATGTGGAATCGTCAAATGTTTCATATAGAGAGATATTTCTTCCTAAATAGACTATTTATCAAGAACCTTAGGAATAGTTTTTTCCAACACATATAAATTTCATCCATTTCATAGTATAACACATAAACAGAAATATTATTCATAGAAATTTAATCCATTGAAAAGATAATCGTCCTCTAGAATAGATCATAGTGATATATTAATTTTTTTGGGTTAATATTTCTACTATAAAGATGAGAACAGTTTTATTACTTTGTATGGATTAAAAAATTAGATATGATATGTAATTTAATTTATTAAACTATCACTATTTTATAAAAAAATTATATTCATGATCATTTTTTTGAAACATTCGGTCATTTAGATATCCCAGTAGAAGAAATCAAAATACCCTATATCATAAGCCCAATGGAGGTTTGAAGAGATACACAATGGTATATAGATATGTATCAATTTTCAACTATATTAACTCATCACATCGTGATCTATTAGATCAGAATCATGAATTAGGAACAATTATACTAGGATTTCCTCAGTAATATTTTTTCTAGTTTCACCCAGTCTCACTAAGGAGGGCACACCTTTGTTAAATATAGAGTAATTCAAGAAAAAAACTCAATATATGGATTACTTACTAATTAAAACTATCCTAATGGAGGTTGTTCAAGAACATTGATATATGAAATTATCGTTGTCGATGTAGTGGTTGGTTAAAACAACCTACTATTTGATTTGAGAAATATATATATTTTATATATAAAATGACTATCTTATCTTATTACATGATTATTATTATTATTATGTGGTTTTCATTAAAGTATTAATCATGTTTAGATAATTTTTACATATATTATAATATTAATTTTAATTATTTCTTATCTTCTTGTTAATTAATTAATTTAATGTCTTAAACACCTAAAAACAATTAACCATGAAACCACCATAAATAAAACAAATAATGTGGAAGGACCAAGATATTCCCTTAGGGTTTATAATCAAAAAGATGAAAATACAACCCTAAAAAATAGGGACTAAACTCCATGAACCAATCTTATTTTGAGTTGCATCATCCCACTTTTTCTCGTATGAACCAGAAGGATTAGTTTTTCCTTTCCTAAGAATATGAACTTATTCCAGTCACCAGGGATCCCTATGCATTGCAAAATTTTACTCATACATAGGTGAGGGGAAACAAAGGACTAGTTAAATTGGTTTTACAAAACTGTAAGTATGGGCACACTAGCCTGTATATAATTTGGGGAGTGGAGTGAATGTAATGCCATTATTTAATTTAATAAATTATTATAAAAATCACGAGATAATAATATTTCAAACAAAAAAATCAAACATATAGGATGTGTAATATTCCGATTATCCACTTAAATAAAATAAATATGAAAAATTATGAGAGTTTGTATTCAATGAAATTTTTTATTTATTATTAATATAACCATGCTTCAATTAATTAATAAAATAATTCCATATATCTTAATGACCCACTTAATCCTCTTGGCGATACGTATCATATAAATATTATGGAAAATAATTTTTTCGAGTATTATTTATAGATAATTACATAGAATTAATTAAGATTTAATTAATTATGAATACTCTAAAATAATTAAAAAATCATATTCCAATAGTGTAACAAGATTTTTAATAGTTCCATTAATTATCTATTATATAATTTAATTCTATTGTTTACCTAAGTACTACACGACATGAACTATTAAGCTATATGTTTTTTTGTCACATTATGTTTATATAGTATAAACTCATATGGAATCATCATGTGTGTCGGTTGAGTTACATTTTGTGTACTAACAAGTTACACATCAAGTTTTCTTCTGGTCTAGTATCCATACAACCCACATGTTGACATCAGGTGTTTTTAGATGTAGTAATTAATGTGTCCGGCCATATGAACACTATATACATGTTTGGTATATCATTAAATATACAGACTAATAGTACCATGTTTTTTATAACTTTTATTTTACCAAATGATTACTTTGAATTTTATTACTACACAATATTGATGATAGTTCATATACACCACCAATACATTGTGAGATCTAATGGATCACGTTCCATGATATCTTATTTATATGTTTTTTGAATTAAATGAACTGTGTTTTATTACTACTCAAAACATCAAGTATCCCATGACATGTTTAGGTACAGTAAACATTGGTGTATAATCATTACATAAGTCATAGATCATGTAATTTTGTCCACCAGTCATGATCCCCAACACCTCTCAATAGAATCTATGGTGTTTCTACTTCTCTTAAAACTTTTATGATGATATGAAACATAAAATAATTTAATTAATATAGTGAATATATTTTAATTAAAATATAGATTAAAAAAATCTTAACTAGAAGTGAAAAACTAAAAAAATGAGGTTTAATCATTAAATGAATAATAAATAATTATAAATTATCTTGTGACCAAACTGAAACTATATGATGATTCGGGGAACAATGGGATCATCAATGGAGGCATATCCGTAATTTGTTTTAGTCTTAACCAATGAATAATTTGTGACATACATGATTAATAATTATCCTGTCCAATTGGATCAATATTAATATTAATTAACAATAACCCATAACCAAGAAGAAATGATCATTTCACAAACAATTTTAAATTAATTTACTTAATTAAATAATTTTATTTAGTTGAGTTATTTATTTTATATTGAATAATTAATACACAAATATTTTTATACAATTGTTGAATCATAGGAATCAATAATATGTTCCCTCTAGAAGTGATCCACACAAGCTTCATGTACCTCTAATCATCATTATAATATAATCTATTTTCTAATGTGGATGAATCTATCACTTACAATTATTACCATTAATGACATCCATAAACATTAAGGGGAGATACAATCTCACTTGTAGAGGATAAGAAAATAATTATGATCTATAGAGCATTATAGGGGAGATATCTTCATGGATTGAGTTAATCCTCTCTATAATTTGTAGTGTATAATGAAAATATGTGTCTCGTGGTTGGAAAAATACAATTACTAGGTTTGAATTCAGCTAGGCTTAGAAAATAACAAATTCAGAAGGCCCTCGTTATTTTCTCAAACAATGGAGGAACCCATGTATACAAAATAATATAGTTATTATAAATTAAATTGACATGGAACAAACAGTATGATAAAATAGATATTATTTTTCTGGAATAAATAAATTAATATTATCAAATAATATTTATCATGAAATTTCTCATCAAACCATTAAAATGTGTATGCTTACACTCTATAATATTTATGGTCCATTAATAAGGAGTCATTATTAAGAAACTATCACTTCATTGTTCTCTATTGAATATATAGAAATTATAATCACAAAATTAGGGAATAAATATTTTTTTAATATTCAAGTATCTAAATGAATAAATATATTTTTACCTTTTCAATGAACTAAAATAAATAAATATTTTTTATTCATGATATTAAATAAATAATTTCATAGTGAATAAATATTTAATAAATATTAAAATCACATATATATTCTCTCTAATATTGTGTTATTAGATATTTACAATCAAACTAACCTGAATAATTTTTAAACAACACATGAGAATAATATTTATTGAAAATTCTAAATTTAATTAAACTTAACTGAGCATCAAAATACACTTAACGTGTGACTCTCTAGGACCCCTTCTTCAAGTTCTTAGACTACACTGCCTAAAGACAAAGTTTTCATCATGAATCACATAAAGTATCCCATAGATAAATATATTAATTTTTCCAAGAAATGTCAACATCTAAAAAATTACACTAAAATATATGCCCTTTATCTAGATATCTCTAATCAACATGGTTTCTAAAATGTTTCATCATCCTATATAATAGATGTTTCCTCATTTGACGTTTGTAAATTAAATTTCTGACGACACCTCCATGGACATAGACATAATCTAGATGTTCTGTTAAAATTAATGGGACATAGGTATCAATCAAAGTTAAAGAAATTAATGGTTAAATCCTTGCTCTTATTATTCCTTAATATAGTCTCAATCATTACAGAGAAAAAATTTTCTACCTCACAGCGAGCATATTTTTTTACAGTTGTTTTCAATACATCTATATATGAGATTCATGGAATGAAATATTAATAATCATCATTTCTAAGTAACATTTCACACATTCAAATATAGTTATATCTAATACCACATATAAATATTTTATTCCAATTGGAGGGTCATCAACTCATAATCTCCCACAGTGATTATTTCTTATTAGGTACACCATGTAAATGTTTATTAATGTTATAGGAGTCCCCAATATTCATAGTATGTATGATATATGTCCCATAAAATAATATCATATGATTATAGAACTTATATATAGGAATAAAATCATGTAAATTATAGGTTATCTTCGTATTATGTTATTTTTATGACTTTTTAGTTCAATAAGTTCCCTTAAGAAAATATCAAATACTATGTTATATAGAAGACAATCATGATGTGATAAAAATATTAAATAATTATTAAAAAAAATTAGTATATATATTCATAAAGTATATAAAATATGGTCTTATAGGAACTATATCCAACAAAAATAGTCTTATATTTAATTATATCATCCTCTATAGATAAAAATGTATTTTTAATTCAAATCCCCTCCCATGATGAATTTTGATCTTATAAAATTATAAGGTTTTTATAAATATTTATTAACCTTCCCATGAATTCTCTTTTTATACCATATAAATGTTTTATTTTCTAATTAATGTTTTCTTTAACATTTAGAAACCAAATTATGTTCTATATCATATGATCATAACTTTTCTTTTTAATATTTTTATAGGTAGATTTTGTTTTATCTTTCAACGATTCTTGTTTTAATAAATGTATTGTCAAAAAAGTTAAAAATTTATTTCACTTAATGATATTATGATTTATCTTCTAATCCACATGTCTATAATATAAACATTATGTATCATTATTAACTCCATTATTGAAAACTCTTTGATAATGTAAAAGTAATCATTTTCTTTACATTAGCGTTTTGTAAATGAATTTTTAATGTTGCCTATAACTTCATCATTAACAATAAGTTAATATAAAATTTTTAAAAACATATTTATCATTTTTTTCTATATTCTTCTTCATTTAAAATTGACATATATCCTTTGAAATTTACTTTTCACGAATCATCATAATTATTTTGAAATCATTTTTTGGGTGATTGAAATATTTTGGTTTTACAAAATCCCATTCTTGGTGATATTTTTTTAGAGACCTTTTTAATAAAAATTGAAGGAAACTATTATTCTATTTATTTTTTGTGACACGGTGAATGGTTGGTTTCAGTTAGTACAAATATGTATCGATTATTTATTGGTGAGTTCTTATATAACCCATCAATTCATCGGTTAAAATATGAAATCTTAATAGATATATATAAAATAGTGAAAAATTGGTTGAAAATATGTAGATCATAATGATGATGTATAAATGTGTATAATTAAGCTGTCACAAATGTAGGGGTGAATATTTCTGAATAAAAAATGTGATGTTCCCCCTATATATTTTTGTTACAATATTATTTTTTGTATTGTGATCCATGGGTATGTTACATTTCTCTGTTATATTCCAAGAATTGTGCTTCAAGTATTAGGTTTATTATCTCAAATTACACACGAATATTCAATATTATATGTTGTTAATTTCATATTACATGTACTTATATAATGAATTACTTAAAACTCATATTGATTTAATATGTAATTTATACCAGAATGATGTTTCTCATATTCTTATGATCTCACCATTGATCACATGTCGATAATCATTTTATTACTATATATTTGATATCACCCCTTTCTTAGTTATTCATTACCTATATTATGAAGATGATTAAAACATATGAGTAGTTTAAATGGGTTTTGGGAGTGGTTTGATTATGGAAAAACGTTTATATGTATTATAATATATGTTTCTTATATAATCAATCCTCAAAAACACTAAACCCTACAATGGTTTTACTATGTGTTTATTTTGAGATATAATGATTAAATTTATGGAATTGATTAAAAATAATGATATGTTTAGAAATTTTAATCCCACTTTATATCAACTATATTCTATATTTAAGGGGGTTTTATCCCATGATATGGGAGTGTGGGACTTGGGCACCATATTTTGGAATAACAAGTGAACCTCATGTATTTATCGATTCAATGAATATAGTATTCAATGATTATCTTGATATGATTATGGTGATATTTATTAATCATATTCTTCTATGTTCTACATGTTATAAGGACATTTTATTTTAATTTCTTCATTTTTTTTGTTGATTAATGAGTTATATTAAAAATTCAGTCATTATAAATTCTGGATTTTAAAAATTTCATTCCATTGATATATAATACAAAAATATGGAATATCTATGAAAACTTGAAAAAAAATTATAAATTTATTTCCAAGACCCACAAATATTCCTAAAAAGACTATTTACCTAGGATTATCTAGATAATATTGTCGATATGTTGAAAAATTCACTTAATTAGGCAATACCATAAATAAGTAAACAGAAAATGGGTTTAAATTATCATTGAAAAAATAGTGTGAAGATGTGTTTGGGAATTTGAAGAGAAGATTACCACATTACAATATATTGTTTCTACCATAATGTAAATAAAAGATGGTTATTTATAGTAATTCATTAAGAAAATGTATTAGATGTATTCTCATGTAAAACAATAGAGTGTTACATTATGAATCAAAACTAACAACCCCCCATGAGATTAATTATACCAATCAATATTTTTATATGACTATATTATTTTTTTGACAAATAGTTTGAAATATATATTTTCTCAAAATGGTATAAATATGATTTCCATATGATGTTATTAATATATAATGATGATGTGTTTTTGATATACTATCATCCAAGGAAAGTAAAGAATATTGAATATGAATTTAATAAAGAAGATCATGGTGACATTTCTATGATGAGGCTAGATAATGATACATTCATAGTGATTTAGTAATAATAGATTCAGATATAATAATAAAATGTGAAAATGAAACATATTTCATGTAATTACATAATATTCATTATTATAGAGGATTTTGGAATATAAAACTAAAAAAGAGGGCCAATAAAAGAAGATAGAATTAGTGAAAATTGGAAATTATTAATGTTTTATATTTGTGATGATGGCTTTTTATGGTTTGGTATGAGGTTATTTGTTCTATTAATTACATTGGAAAAGATAGTTTTTTTGAATGTAGTGATTGGTTTTTTGGACCATAAAATGACATTATAATTGGAAGAAACCAATTTTGTTTTCATGGACTATAATCCTAAATCAACATATATTATTAATAACATAAAATGTTAACATGCATACATTATACATAGTGTTCTGTATCTTAATCCATCATGATAGAGTATTCTTGAAGGAGTTCACCAAATGATATTGTAACATCTCTCACCTCAACATGTAGTAAACATGGCACTAGAATCCCTGTACTCTATGACAGCCCCCCTCCAACTCCAAAGTTGTTCAATAACCATCACAATGATGACAATTAGATAACTGGGTTGAATAGTTCTATATGTATCCATTATAATTATCATATATATGCAATGGAGGGGTCATTATTTTTAATTAAGGATCCCTCGTTAAATGAATGTGGTTGGGAGTCAACATAAATCATATGAAAATAGACATGAATTACCCATAATAAATTACCATTGTTGTTTTGTGAAAATGGAATATTTTAACAATCATAATGTATTTGTAATAAATAAATAATTCAATATGTTAATTCATAACAAAAGGAACCCATTTAAAGTACATTATAGTGGGTACTCACTAGATATCCAATATGATAATCCCCTTATAAAGACTCAATAAAAAATTTCAAATTTAGTTGTTAAAACACCAAAGATAAACCTACTAGAGGTAGGTATAGATGAATTCCTTGGGAATCTCCAAGAATAATGTCATTATTTTTTATGGTAAGGGAACAAATTATAGTGTATATTTTATGAGTATCCATCAGGTTAGCATTAGTGTTCAGAATTACATCTTCCATATTAACCTCTCTCCATGTATGTAAATCATTAAAAAAAAATTGGGAGCTACTTTGAAATGTTCTTAAACAATAGAAGGTTTTCAAATGAGGATAACATCATCCTTATATAAAATCATGCATCATACACAAGCCTATTTCATCCTCCTTCAATATGAAACCTATAATATTTTAACAAGAAATTATGATAACCATAACCCAGGTTTTTTCCACTCGAGATTCCAAAAACCATCATAGGCACTCAAATCCATAATAAAAGAACCTCAACTATTATAGATAATTCACCCCCAATGCATGATACCATTAAAAAATGAACCATTAGGGTAATGTTTCAATATAGACATTGTAACCCTCCACTTCAGCAACCATCAAAATATAATTCCCCCATCCTCAATCTTGGGTACAAGAAGAGAAGGGAGATGTTTCTAGAAAGAATATGAAGAATTTGGACATTTAAAAAGAGGGAAAATATCATTTATAAATGAGTTTTTTTTCATAAAACAGAGAGTGAATATCTAAAATTATATTACAATAAATATTTATGAGCCTCCTGTATACACTAATAATCTATTCAAAATAAAATATAGTGTACCTTGTTTTGAATCTTTCTACTAGTATAGAACCAACTCATGAGAAAGGATTTCATATATTCCAAATTCACCATGAACCAACTAGTACTTCTTAGTAGAGACCATATGAACAGATCCCGCAATACATTTAATAATTTATGAGAAATATTTTACAAGAAAGGATTTTTACAATAAATAAAATTCAAATCCATTTGAATACCTTTACATTGGACATGGAATTTAGTTGGAATAGCTTGGTTGTGCCCCTTCCATAAAAGAAAATTAGGCTAAGTAGGAATCTGTTTACTCTTGAGAAGTACCACTAGAGATTGTTCGAATTTGTTTCGTGAATCAATATTTAAAATTATTAAATATTGAAAAAAAAATTTATTGGAAGTGGTGAAGGTACAATAGTATGTTTTTTTTTCTAAAGTTGGATGCAATAGAATCATAGATTTTAGTTTTTTTTATGGAACTATATTTATGAGTTGTGGGTGATCACTAGTCTTAGTGTTGGAGTTTTCTCCTACTAGGAATCCTGAAAAAAAAATTAGTCAATTGACTATTTATTAATCCAAAAAACAACATCACATTTGATACCAATCCACGTTGAATGTCCATAAAGTTTCTAAATAGATTCGTGTTTTTTATTCAAGAGTGATGAGATATATACTTCCTCCCCACACAGGAAATTTTCATTTTTAATATACTTAAAATTTATATATTCATCCCAAAGATATTTCTCAACAAAAACATACAATGCAAGATGAACATGAAATTTTTTCATGGTTGTGTCAATAATACTCATGTTAATACCCCTTCATTGAGTGGTTTGGAATGTCTCATTCATACCACCCACCAAAAACTCCCCTCTTAGTGTTAGTCATAGATAAAATCATTCATTATTCCTTTAATACATTTGGTTATAATTTTAGGAACGTTTATATAATATATTACATGTATGGTAATATATTTTTTGACATTATTAAAATAATTATCCTTTCACCAAATGAAATAAATATTATTTTCTAGTTGGAAATTCACACTGTAATACTTTTAATGACCGTCATAATGGGGTGATTCACACCTTGATTAGGGAGATAAGATATCATTGACTGTTTATATTAATGGTACCTTTAGAGATTCCAATATATTCTTTAATTTGTTTAACATGTCTTCCACTCCAAGAATAAGAGATATAAATATTACTATTTCTCTCATAAATAAATTACATGCTCCATATAAAATATACATCCATATGTCTATACAAAACCAAAATGGATTAGCTTCTTCTATTTATGAAGAGAATAATCTCATCCAAAAAATTAACGTGAAAAACCATAGAAATAATTTTAAATATTTCAAATGAATGGATAACACCATATTCCAGACACTTTTGAAAATATCTTCTCATAACATCCTAATATACAATGAAGGGGATCAATTATAGGGGATCCCCTTTCTTAATACCTCTCTCTAATTAAAATATATTTCATTTACTCAATATAAAATATAATGAAACAAAATTAGAATAAATTAGTCATAAAAACGTTCAAAGACCCATTTATTGAATGCAATGTATTCTATAATGTTTATAATGATGATCTATTTAAGCCAATCATATGATTTTTCCATGTAAACATTGATCATAATCCCATCATACACTAGTATGGTGGAGTATCATTCCTCATATGTTATCATTATATCTTAAGCAATGAAATGAATCATCTTCATATTGTTTTATATGAATTAAGGTATATATTCTAAAATAATATATCCATTTTAGAGAATTTCCAAAAGTTGAACCCTTTATTAAAATTAAAAATTGTGTTTATTCATATTTAGACATAATTATATCATGTTTGAGTATTTATAAATATTAATTCCATTGGAATTAATTTTACATTGAATAAAATGTGTGTAGATGTTTAGAGTTGAGTTTAGTTGGACGATGTTATTTTTCTAAAGGATTAGCCAGTTGTAAAAATAATTCATGATATGAGAACAAGAGTAATGTCATAATTAGTGTGGTGAGAAAAAATAGTAAAATCCAATACATAAGGGTAATAAGTACCTTGTATGTAAAGATAACTAGTTGTTAAAACTATAACATCACCTTTATAATTATTTTATTCATTAATTGATAACTATTATTATGGTGATGTTTCTGGTAGAAGTTCCTAAAAATATTGGATTTCTGGATTTTTAGGTTATAGGCACCTGATTAGGATTATGGTTAATAATAATGATTTTGATAAAATGTGAGTTAATTTAAATTATTAATAGGCCTTTTATACATGTTTTACATGTAGTTTTCCCACCTTTGTGGTTAAACTATGTTTAGTTTATAGGTGTGTTCATTGGGGGTTTTATAGTTAGCACAAAGTTTTGTAATCCATGTGGATTTCTTAATTTTAAAAAATAAAATTACATTTATACCGATCATAGTATTTGTCCACCTAACACTTTTCAATCATCATTATCCCAAGACCCTATTGAGGCACAAAAGTGAGGTTCTCTCTTCTTTCCCTCTTGTGATTTCATAGCTCGTACATCGATTCACGGTGAGTTCCTCATGGTTTTGGACATCCATTCTATCTTATCTCCTTCTATACCATTTCTCTCCCTTCCTTACTTTCTTGGATTCTTACAGGACCAAATCTATATGTTTTTCCATAATTTGTTATATGTAAGGCAAATAGGTAAATCAAACTCCTATATAGACTTTCCACTCTCTATTCATGAATGATTTTCATCATCGTTTTTTGAAGTATTTTTTTATTTTCATTAAATGTTTTCCTAAAAAAAATTAACTGATGGTTTTTTAAGTTAAATTATTTATAAATTATATATGTTATAGATTTTATTAAAATCCTGGGAGGTTTTCCTAATGGAGAATATTTAATTTTTAATGGATTGTTTCCTATTGAAAGATGTTATCAGGGGTCATCAGGGTTTTTTTAATTCATTTGAATGGAAAATTGTGGGGGGGGTTCAAATTATTTTCAATGTCTTTTCTCAATTAACATAGTTATATTGATAGTTTAATAGTTCGATAATGTCATTTGTTAGGGTTTTAGGTTTTTGAAAACTACACCAGTTTTAAAGGAGGACTCCTCCAAGGATTTAAAGGAGTTTAAAATGTCCTAGAATTATATACATGTCCTTCAAACAATGTTTTTACACGCACACACATATATATGTGTGTGTGTGTTTTTGTGTGTGTTTGATTATATATATATAACCAGTAGTTTGTATACTGAATGATTTTTCGACACATTTAATGGGGATTTAATGAAAATATTCTTATGGAAACTGCTTCTCATTTTTTCTTTAAAAAAATATAATTTCAAAATCCATATCCAATTTGGTACATTAAAAAAAATAGTTCTTCATATACATTTCATGAAACCGTAAAATTAATTCTGATGAACCTAAGTTTGAAATGATTTGAAGATTGATGTGATTATTTTAAATATTTTTATGAGTTTGGAATGTGGTTTTTGGGTAGAGTGTGTGGGGGGTGGGTTATGGTTTGAAATTGAATTTGATTTACATGTATTCTGTTGATGATGTGTGTCTAGTAAGGATAACACCCTTCCTTACATTATATTTCTATTTTCATTGGGATATTAGATGTCTTATTTAGAGACTAATAAATGATTAAAACATAGTCTCATTTAGACATATTATATCCCCAAGGTAATATAGTTTATGGTGATGTTTGACTAATGTGTATAGTTGAGATTATTTTGATGGTTATAGACTAAGGATTAATCGATAAACTAATTGATTGGACAACCCATGTATGTATCATATCATATTATTGAAAATTTATGAGTTTCTCATGATATTTACATCTCATATTATCTTTTACACTATGTTTGATAACATATCAGACTAGATTTAATAGTTTTTTGTTTTTATATCCCACTTATTTTTTGAATTTATTTCTATTTTTCTCCACATTGTTCAATTGGATTTTTGTTTTCTTGGATTTTTTTTGAAATGTTGTCCTATGAATTTTTTTGAAAGTGTGATTAAAAGGGATTATGAAATGAAAAAAAATTTAACATTCTCCAAAAAATAATTCATGTTTTAAAAAAACTGAAGGGTTTGGAGACAACCCATTCAAAAACATATAAATCTAGTGCTAAACATATACTCATTTTAATACCTAACATGTATTATAAAAAAACACTGACAACAAATATTTAGTGCAATTACGATCTGGGTACATTTATAATAAAAACATAGTATTATAAAAATTTCTTCCATAAATATTCTACACCCATGTAATTCTCCTTATATATCCCTTTAATTGAAATTCCTTGAGAAATGGGAAATCATAACAAAAGGGTGAGCTTTCCAGGAGTGTATGGTATAAAAAATGAAAACAAGTCAAAATTAACATCATTGGTAAAACATGCGTCATGATATCGTAACATGAACATGGTGGAATGATTTAGATCATGATAATAAATATAGGATTCATAACGTGATCATAAGTACATGATGCATAACATGTTTCTTAGTACCCAAGGAATAAAATTAATACGTGACCACAATATAAACATGGGACATCCATAATCATATCACAACAATTAATCAATAATTATTGATCAAACATATTATTAATTTTATTTAACTACATATCATAACACATTTCCAAAAAAACTATCAAGGTATCTGTAAAAAGTCATATCTATATATTAATTCATTGACCGATGAATTGGAGAGATATTAGAGTGCACCCTTAATATAACTTATTTCATGTCTTATAGATAAATAGATCATACATAAATCCATCGATATTCATATAATGAACCCATGGAAAATAAATTGGTATCTAGTGAAAGTATTTATATCATAATATTTAATACTTTTAATATATAACTAATAATTATACGGTATTTATATCGTATCTAAAAAATGATTTTGGTTTAGTAAACAATAACCTGAATAAATATATGGATGATTGTTTGGGTCAACACCATTTAATTAGAATAATGAAACAAGGGTTACCGCTAAGGGAAAGGAATTGAATGCAATGTTATTTGCATTTGACTATTAAGAAAGAAAAAACCATGATGGATCATTCAACATAGATATCATATTACAACGATACCACTTGTACATAGGAACGTGAAAATGGAAATGAAATTTAAAATCTATGATAAATATAGAGAGAGATAAATAACATGATCAATGGATTAAAAATTAGAAGGAAATACCCCTTTAAAGGATTAATACAGTTTGGTATATGAATATAAAACAATAAACTTGAATTTTTTTGGGATATTCCCAATTTAGAGTGTATTTCCAAAATTGAAGGAATGATAACAAGAAGTTTTTAAGGTAAAATTCATAAATAGATATATCAGTTATATATATATATATATATTCTAATCCTTTATTATGTCTTATAAATTTCATGTGAATTATCCAAAGAAAATCACTCATTGGTTTCAAACTAGATATGTAGCAGGACACCTTTTTAATGCATCAGATGATGATTTAGTCAAACTAAAATATTCCATTTTTTTAGTTATTTACCCTATTTAAAACTCCTCTAGATAAAAATTCACTTTTAGTATAAAGATATGTATGTCATTTCAAGGAAAATTATACATATTTTTATTAACAAAATTTTGTATTTTTAATTAATACAAGAAATTTTGATAATAATAATAGATTTTGAATGTTGTATAAAGAAGAGGAATAGGGATATATCATGAATAGAAAAATAATAAAAATATATTGTAGATTCATAATAACATTTCTTGGGGAAATGAAATATATTTTAAGTGGTCTCTAAATGAAATAATAGAATGAGGTGTCTGGAAAAATCATATCACCAAACTAGTGGAATAAAAAAAGTCTACAACGAAAGGGAATAAATAAAATTTCATAAAAAATATTTTTAATGTATTCAATAATAAGTAATAACATTGATGGATTTATTTTAATGGAAATTTTATATTTTATTATAAAAATTTATTTTACTTAAAATATAATTATGATAATTGAGGAATACCTTGCCTATCATGGAATTCGTAGCTTAGATAACACCTTTAGAACCAAAAAAAACTCATCAATATTGAAAAGGGATAAATAGAATAGACTCATTGGGAACGAATTATATGATAAATTTGAATTTTGGTGTGGGTGAAAGGTAAGACAGGTCGGGTATTTTACATTATGTGGGGTGGCTTTAAAAGATTAAATATGTGATATTTAATCAAATAATCTACCCAGATATATGTTTAATGAATTATAAACAACATTATTTATTATGAATTAGTGATTTATAGTTGTTGGATGTTCATATAACGATCAATTTGAAAATATCTGTTGAATAAACTCATTTAATGTATAAAAACCAAAAATAATTTTATATCAAAAATATAATTTTGGTTCCAAATATAATGTACAATTTTAAAATTTTTAATTTATTTAATTTTAATTTATTTCGATACATGTCAAATTAAATTTGAATTGAATAAAATTTTTAATGAAATTTTAATCATCCTAATATAAAAACGATGTCAGAAAATTATTGTGCTCATAAAGTAGTAATATTCACAGTTAACCAAAAACAGTTTTTCATAAAATTCCGAAAAATTCACCACAAGATAATTATGATGTGATAATTCGAAAAATGAAATTTATTTTATCAATTGAAAACTATAAATATGATAATTATATTTTTATGTACTTATTTATATAAAATTATCAATTTTATAAAACTATAAATTTTTATGACATTAAAAAAATTTATCAGCAATGTGTTGAAATATATTATCATTTAAAAATAGTTTTATATGATTATATTTTGAATATAAATTATATTTCATAATTTTTTATTTAATATAAAAAATATTTTTAACATAATATGTTTACCATCTCTAAAAATATTACATTGATTATATCATTAAATAATCTGGACTGTCACTTAAATGTGTTTATGTTACCAATAATAATAATGATCAATTTTATTCATGAATTTTTTTATTAATATATATATATATATGTCTATATAATAACATAGTTATTCTCTCATCATCATTCCCTAAATAAAATTATAAGGTTCATACACATCATTTGATAATTTAAATTGTTTTCCAAAAATTTATTTTTGTTTTTAATACCATAATGTAAATAGGAGATCTTATTAGGGTATTTCAAACAAGTATATTTTATTAGTGAATGTATTATTCTTCCATGTGTACATCTCAATACTATTTCTTGTTTTAATAGTCCATAGTTATTAATTATGTGATTTTTTTTATGAAATTTAAAATACATTTTAATTTTCATCAAATAAATTTTTAAATAAAAATAGTAATTCTATTTATAAAAAAATAAATTTTTATGTAGTTGCATTCTACCCACATAAATAAATATAATCCTCACAATTTTACACATTAAAAACACTAATAAATCCCAAATTTCCACATAAATTTTATACTTATAAATAAAAAATTATAAATACCTAGAAGATGTTATTGTTATGGGGGAATACTAGTTTTACTTAACCTATTACATTAATTAAAATTTTAATCTCTATAGGGATTTATAAAAAAAAATCTAAACCTTAATTTCCAAAAAAAACAAAACTCTTCTCTGATACAAGCTATGATTCCCCGTGCCTGTGCATTCAGATATGGTGTTAAACAAACATACATATTAATACATTTCAGGAATAACAACATACTAACAAGATAAAAGGTTTTTTTTTCTTTGGGAATGAGGTAAATTTACAACTAAAAACATGGTATAATAAAATTTTCTTCCAAAAATATTATCTACACCCATAAATCTCATATATGTATCTCTTTAATTGAAATTCCGATGGAAATGGGGAAACATAAGAAAAAGGTGAACTATAAATCCAATTATGGGATAACCAATATAAGTGGATCATAAAATAAAATCATGGGTAAAACATGAGGCATGAATGGGAACATGAACATGATGAAAATTCATATCATAATAATAGGAATAGGATGAATAACATAATGATAAATTAATTATGTATAACATATTCACTAGTACATGTGTCATAACATGGAAATGTGACAACAACATAAACAAGAGATTAGGTCACCAATGTTCATAACCAATGTTTCATTAAGTATGTTACAATGTTTGTTCACCAATGTATCATAAAAAATCCCCAAAAAATGTTTCCAAAGTTTCATTCACTTTTTATCTCTAGAGATTTATTCTTTACACAATGCATTAGAGTGATATCAGGTCACACCCTATATATTCCTTAACTCATGTCTTCCACATAAGAAGAACTTTAACAAATCCATCATAAATCATAGTATGACCCCATGGAAAATAAATAGGTATCCATATAGTGTATGTATGTCTCTTTGTAAAAACCATTTAAACAAGATGAATAATTATATGGTATTTACACCATATATTGAAAAATGGGAATACAATTTAATCACTAATTTCATCATTCAATTGATGGAAACATATCAAGGTTAACTCATTTAAATTAAGAGAATTATAAATTGTTTTCCCTAAGGGAAAGTCATTATATGAGATGTTACTAATTTTTTATGATAAGGAAGAAAAAACGAATTAATTATTTAATATATATAAGATCATATTACTACCATACACGGTGTACATAAGATAATTGTAATGAAGATGAAATGAAAAATCTATGAGATAAATGGATATTGATGTAGAACATGATAAATAGTTTTAAATTTATTGGGAAATAATATTCTTCAAACAATTAATGGAATTATCTATGTGAATTTCCAACAATCATCTTTAGAAACTATTATATTTTCAAAATGTAGAGTGTAGTACCCAAATTAATGATTGACAATAATAATTTTTGAAGGGTATATTCATGGAATAGTGATATCAATTTCATGTATATATCAATCCAAATATTCAAATCCTATATTATTTCCCATAATGATTATGGTATTTATACAAAGAAAATAACCTTTCAATTTCACGTTTATTGCTTTCATTCCCCATGTGAATATCTTATTAAAGTCCAAATTTTCCCTTTCTGGTTTATTACCCCTAGGTATCGTTATGCCATAACATCATCAACTTATAGTATCGAGATATGGGTGTTGTTTCTATGAAATCTACACATACTATTCTTAAGAAAACTAATATTTATTAATGGTTAAGTGAATGATTGATATCTTTAATGAAATATTGAGGTATTACAATGATAGGGAGTAGTGATATATTTTTGACAACATAGTAAATTAGTTATAATAATGACACATAAAAAAATTCAGATTTAAACAAAATAGAATTGAAAGGGATCATATTTGATATGGGGAAGGAGTGGTGAGTAACCATAATTTTGGTTGATTTACAGCCTTTGAAAATTCTATAATGAGAGTTAATTAAAAAAATTTCATAAAAACATTGACCTTGAAAGATAATAACATGGAACTAAATCCATGCAATATTTAACAATTGTTATTATTAGCTTAGATATAACACTTTAAACCACTAAAAATCATTGTGATTGAAGAGGGATAAATGGAATAGAATCTATTGGAGATAAATGATGAGAGGTAATTAGATTTTTTTATGGTATAATGGGAAGAAGGCTTCTATATTAATACATGAGGAGGGGTTGTTTTTAGGGATCAAATACTATTTATTTTATTATATAAGCCAACCACTTATGAGTACAGTGATTTATAACCAATTTTTGGCCTATTATTTAGTGATTTATGGTGGGTGGAAGTTTAATGAATTCCAACACCTAAAATATCATTCTAAACAATAAATTTAATTCAAAAAAATATAATATGTTTTATTTAAAAAATCAAATTTTTGGTTCTAAAAAGTAATGTATAAAATTTTAAATTAAGATTAATAATTTTTAAAAATAAATTTCATACATTTCTTATGAAAATTTTAATTATTAAAATGGTTCATTAATTTTTTAATCATGATTAAGTAATAATGATTTCATAAAATAACAGGGCTCATAAGTCGAAAATTTCCACTTTTAACCCAAAAATCAACTATGTCAGAAAAATTATAAATATTCACCCTAGGATGATATTGATGTGTTGAGTCCAAAAAATGAATTTCTTTTAAAAAATAATTTTCTAAAAATGATAAATTTAACTTTTACATAAATTCTCACTTATTTAATATTAACAGTTTTTAACAGATAATAAACTTTCTATCCTTTAAACATTTCATTTGGGATTTGTTAAAATTTAGTATCATTTGAAAAGTATTTTGTAATATTATTTATTGAAAGTAAATTTTATTTTAAATTTCTAATATTACCAAAATACATATTTTTAACAGAATATGTCAGTATTCTTCCAAAATAATAATATTTTCATTATATAATTAAATAATCCAAAAAACTACTTAAATAAATCTATAGGACCAACAAAAATTATCCCATATTATATAAATTTTATAGTAATGTTGAATTTATATATCACCCTATAAATAAGAAACCATTATCTCTTCATTATTAAAAACATCACATATAAAGGATTGTACACATCCTTTAATAACATCAATTATATTTCCGACTCATCTCATTCTTAATACAATCATTATAGTAGGGTTGATATTCATAGTTTAATTCAAGCTTGTGTTTCCTGTTTTACTGAATTTATTATTCTTCCATGTGTATATCCATTTAAAGATTCTAGTTGTACTAGTACATATTTATAAATTATGTGAAATGTTCTTATTAAATGTTAAATTCATTAAATTTGATCATAATAAAAATTTCATTGAATAATTGTTTATTAATTAATAAATGGTAAGAATTATAGGGTTTTTATAAGGTTTGAAG
The DNA here is from genome assembly GCA_963277665.1 of Viscum album. Taxonomy (NCBI): domain Eukaryota; kingdom Viridiplantae; phylum Streptophyta; class Magnoliopsida; order Santalales; family Viscaceae; genus Viscum; species Viscum album. Next base: position 776,571,318 of record OY728159.1, read on the forward strand.
TGAAATTATTATAACTTTGTCTATAATGGTGATGGAAAATAGACATCTAAATTATTTTAATTGTAACTAATATCTCAATAATGATTTGGAAATGGAAAAAATGTTCTTTTTGGTGAAATCCTACTCTATTTTTTATACTAATAACCTCCTTAACCCCTCAGTGTTTTTAGACCTTCTGGATTCATGTCTATTTTTTTCATTGCCATCATTTCCTTGTGGACATCTATTTGTGGGATGCTAAGGGGATGAATTGCGGTCATTGATTAATTTTGAAATTAGATTCACCTAAATATTTATGTTTATTATTTATATTTTATTCATACATTCTATACAATTTTATCCATGTTTCTTATATTGGAATAATAGAACTATTATATGATATATTGGTTTTATTTGAGATGATCATTAATTTTATTTTTCTTCATTTGTTATTTTAATATTTTTCTTTGATTTATGTATTGGTGTGTATGGATGTACAATGTACAAATGAACTATTCTCGATTCATGAAATAATTTCATCATGTGGTGTTAAACAATATTTATATTTTAAAATCATTCATAATTTATCATACATGATTCCATGGAACTAATATTCATCAAAGAGAAATTAAAAATGTCCATCAAGTATATCAGAAGAAAAACAATTTTCATGGATCATGGTTGGCCTGGATTTTATTAATGATGAAATTGTACCACATCCTATGTTATTAAAGATTTATTGGTTCATGAGTACCTTAAAATATTTGGGATGTCTCGTATATAAGATATAGGAAGGTTAAATCATGGGAATAATGTCATTAGTTGGTACCTAATCTCCACCACCCATGATATCATCTAACTTTCTATGGGATGTAAGATTTTAATTTTTGTATTTTTGAATTTATTTCTTTATTCCATTTTTTCTGTTTAGATTAATGGTATTTTGATTATTGTGACTATTTCAAAGGTTGTTTTTAGCTTTTTCCAAATTTGGTGTCATAATGGGATCCATACTATAGTCACATGGTTATCTCCCATGGTATGGTAAACCATGTTTAGACTGTGTCTATAATCTCATACTACATATTTTAGAGGCTTCATATTTGATCCATGGTCTACCAATCTATATATGCAACCTATTAACACTATTTCAAAATTGTATCATTATTTTTGTGTAGATTTTGTGGTAATATTTATTTTTATAGAAATGAATCAAAATGGATTTTGTGATGATTTTATTAAACATGGAAGTATTTTGAATATAATTTGTAATAAAAAATTGATTTCAAATACTTAAAAATTGATTTTCATTATCTATAGGGATGTTTTTTAAATAGTACTTTAAAAAATGATATTTTAAAGTGATAAAAAACTTTAGAAAAGGGGTGCGTGATTTAAAAAAATGTAAAATTTAATAATTTTGAAAAATATGGTTTAAGAATGGAATTTTGAATTTTAGTTAAATTATTTATTTTTAAAAAAAATTATTAAATTTATAGTGCATGGATCCCGTGATTTTGGTGAGTTGGATTTTTAATTATTTTTATTTAGTTCCTTGCTTATTTTTATTTTTTAGACTATTCCTCCCATAAAAGTATTGATCAAACATATGTAGTTTGTATTGTGGGGGTTTCCCTATTCTAGTATCTCTCAGGGATCTTATGTGTTTGTCTAGATTCGGGCCCTACCAAAACTCTTGTTTGAGTTTTATTCTCAACCCCTCATCAACTTCATCTAGTCTTATATGTTGACCCAGCAACTCAAGAGGTTATATAATGGCTAGGGATAATTGAAGGTGTATTCAATTTAGTGATGATTTTAAAAGCCTCTCTATTTTACATCAGTTCAAATTTTTTTGAGGGATTGAGATTAGAATATTTTGGGGTAATCCTTCTCCAAAATCATTAGAGTGGAATCACATTAGGACTCATTAAAACTACTTTTATTTTGTGGAATTTATCCATAGAATGTAGAAAGATAAATATATCATATGAATATATATAGGGGAAATCATTTATTGAATTATTGTATCACCCATATTAAATAGTTTACCCCATTATCTATATAATATTTGTTCAATAACACATCAATTATTCTTCTTTTCATGAGGTTTCTTCATCTAGACCTCATTTTTAAGATGACTTTTTTATTCGAATTCACTCCATGATTTATTTAATAAATCACTATTAGTTAATGAAATATCAAATGTAAAATATGGTATATGTTGTGAACCTATCTCAATTATTGTTAGTCAAGTCTCAAAATATTATGAGAAGCCTAAGTAGGATCACCCAGCTTTATAACATATATATGGTTTTGTAAAGCCTAACAATTTTTTTTATTGTTTCTTTGTAAGTGAACAATTGTCCTTTGTTACATTAGTGCAGTCATTTTTGGAATTATAATAACTATTATTTGAAATTGATGAACACCAACAATATATTATTTTGGGTCATCCTAAAATGATTTTTGATCTCAATGAAGTAGTGAGTATCTGTTATTGTTTGGATCTCGGTGTTAGTCTAGAAATTATATTTTAAAAGTACGTTTTTTTCTGTTTACAATTTTAATTTAATTTTCTCATTTCATGATTTATTACTTCTTTATTGGGTTATTTTTAGCTTAATATATTTTACAGATATATGTGTACATATTGGTGAAAATTTGAATTGGATGTTTGGTACTATGATTAGTGTTGGGATTCAAAGTGCAGGTGGTGATGTATTGTGTTTTCTTTTGGACTATTAGTTTTGCTTGATCGACCATATTGATAATGAGTTTAATAAATATTTAATATAGAATAAGGGTCTAAAAAATGAATCACTCCATTGATGTTTTCTTCCTTTGGAAATGTTTCTAATATAGAAGTTTGTTTTACCTTTTTTATATTTTTGTAACACTGTGTATTTATTTGGGTCTTCAATAGATATTTGGTTGATTAAAGTGAAAGGTCTGGAGAATTTGTACACATAAACAATCAATTTATACATTATTTTTCTTATTAATCGATTATTATTATTTTCCTCAATTTTCAAGAATAAATTCCGTATGTTTTGTGATTTTTGGACTTTCATGATAGGTTTCATACAATGGTTCACTGTTAGTACTAACCTTATGGAAAATATGAAAGTGAATTTCAATTTGTACCTTACATGTTCATTATAGATGAAAGATAATTTTTTTCTAACCACGTGACCAGGATTTTGGTAGTTCTTAATTGTGACTATTTAGGGGTGGATAGTTGGTCCATGGTTTGGTAAACCAGGCAATGAAACTTCAAACAACCCATAATTGTATCAAATAAATTACATTCTTATAATTATATTATATATTATATTAATCATTTAAATCACATAGAAAAAACAATACATGTATTATAAATGATTAACATATGAAAGAATGTATATTTATATAATGTATGGAACATATAATGATGGAAAATTAACTTGACCATTAGAATAATAATGTGAGCATTAAAAATAGTAATATGACCAATATAAAATTAAACTCACTAATGAATGTATAAATAAAATTTATCCATCTGATAAATGAAATTATGATATAATTATATCATTGTATAAGTAAATTATTTTTTTTAAAATGATAAAATATGTGTTGGTATTTTTATAAAATACTAATATTTATTTAAAATTTAATATTTAATTTAATGATTTAAAATAATAAATAATATCAAAAATTACATTCAAAAATTGATATTTTTTTCTATTTATTATAATATATATTTATGGGAATATAATTAATTTTTTAATGTGATATCAATTATATTATAATTTTAATTGATATTTATTGATTAAATGGTGATTTTAATTAAAAATTATATTTATCATATTTAGATAATTATTATCATAAAATTGAATCCATTTTTTAATTATTCAAATCATAAAATGGTTAGGGTTGATTTGGGGGATTTTAATGAAATAGTTGTATTTTTTATGAATAATGAAATGTGGTAAATTAGAATTTAAGCTAAATACATGAATTATTGAGACATTGATAATATAAAAGTGAGGTAATAACCCAATAGTTCAAACTCACATGCATGTTTTTCTATAATTAGTCACACTGATCCACACTATTCATATTCTGGATCCAAAATAATAAACAAATGGATAAATTATCAAAACACTCTTCTACTCCTGCTATAGATACCACCACTTCTCCTCACACCTCAAAATACCCTAATCTTGTAAAAAATATAATAAATCATCTACTAAGAATATCCCTAGAATCTCGGAGACTTTGGAAACAAAAAAATATAATACCCATTTTACCGAAGGAGGTTCACAAGGATAATAAGTTTAAGAGGTAAAATCATATTTCATATTCTTTTAATTTCATTTCACTTTATTTTTTTTGTATACACTACTCACCTCCATATCCCAAAGTGGAATGATAAATCCTATAAATTTTATATATATTATTTTTATTATGTTAATGTTATAACCACCATAATTTCTATTATCTTTCCCTTTTGGTCTAAAAATGAAAACATTGTCCACGAGGTGTCGGTTAACCACCTTCATGGAAAGTGATTACTTTTATATTACCACCACCAAGGATAGTAATAAAACAATAATAATGGTAAAAAAATATTTCAAAATGTATATTACAATTTACGTTGTGTCATTAAACTAGTATATAAACATATTATTAAATAACAAAGGTAAATTGGTTTGGGATGATAAAAAAGATGCCAAAATAATCAAAATGGTTTTTATTAATTTTTCATAAAATAAATGCTCATCATATATGGAAATAAAATGTTATATAAGACCATTTAATAATATATAATTTAATTAATAACATATAATTTAAATTTTAGATAACTATTCTGATTTTATTAGATCTTCAATACAGGTATACTCGTTTACAGATCATGAAAACCTAGGAAACAAACACACAAGAACGATTAAATTATTTCTTATAACTAATAAAAAAATTATGAATGAACTTGATAAAACTATAACAATTTAAATAAATTAATATGGAGGTATTATTAATTAATTAATGTATTGATTAGTATTATTCAGTACAATAAGTACAACTGAATTATACCTTCATACGTAATGTTTGGGACAATCTTAAAACCCCCATTTTTTATCCTCTTTATACTTTCTCTATATTAACCTAAATTTTATTCTTAATTATTCTTATAAAAACCAAAAAATTTTTTTTTTATGTTCCAACCATATGTAACTATCTCTAATATTCTACTTATTTTTTGGTGAAATACATGTTTTATATGGGTTCCTTCTCAAATTCCATTAATAACCATGCACGATTAAATAAAACATCCTAGCTTCATACTCATTTAAATGTACACTCCACAATATATTTTAAGCCACAAATATTTTATCTAAAAAATAATTTTTAACATGAATAATTATCTACAATCATTTTCTGGTTATATTAAAACAATTTTACATTCCCCCCTTTAAAGTCTCTTTAATAGTTTACCTTAAACCAACCCAAAGTCACACATTTCTAATATTTTGTAGATGATCCTTATACTTGTTTTTTAATTTATATAGAAATAATTTATCAGGATATATAAAAAATTTATTTTATTAATTTCTATGTTTCTCTAAATTAAATATTTAAAAAAAATTATTTTGATATACCCATTGTTTATGAATTTTGATATGATTATGATACCCATTTATTTTTATGGGAAACCCTTATTTTTATACATATGTTTCATTCTTCATGTTGAACACAAATGGAAAACATTTTATGATGGGAGTTCCCAAATAGTGCTCTAATTTAATGGGTAATGTTAAGTCTCATGAGACATTATATTGGGACATGGGGTGAACCTGATTCCTTTGTAGGACTTTTCCAGCTATATACAATGGTCTCGGTAGTTGTCCATTACTCATGCTCCTCATTTTGCAATGGTATTTTAGATATCCTTGACTCATTATTAGGTCATGTTTTATGTTTTTTCCATAATCTTGTGATTCCATGATTTCATGATCCCATTCTCTATATGTTATGCTTCCTTTTGTTTATTCATGTCACATTCCTTTTTATTTCATGATGTTATTCCATCTAACCCATATGATTTGATTTATTTCTATGATTATTCCCTTACTATGTTTTTTATATCATCCCTTTGATCATGTATTACCTAAGTTATATTATATAGATGTAATATCTAAAATAAATATAGGATATATTCTTGGATATTAAATACATTATGGTTTTATTTGGGAATCACACATTCTAATTATGTATCTAATCATCCAAAGACACTTGAATTTATGATCATTGGATTGTAATTATTGGATAATTATGAGTAAAATCATGTAATATTATGTATAAATGGATATGATTTCAATATTTTGTATCAGATCATGGTCTAGTTAATTTTTAAGTATATGGTTAAAAACATTAGTAAGAACCATAACTATAATTATGTCCTACGTATATCCTTGATTGATTTTTAGGGAATAAAAACGTGGGATATACTTTTCATTTACAAATTTATCCTTCAATATTAAATTTTTTAGTTTTATATACTTATTAGCAATGTATTCAATATACCCTACTTGTATATTATGTTTCTTATTCAATGGATAGAAATAGAAAAACCCATGAAAAAAATCATTGTGATATGAAATGTTAGGATTTCCCCAACAATATAAAAAATCTCATGGGAAGGGACACTAAAAAATTCATTTATATACTAGAAAAATTAGCTCATGTTATTAATAAAAACATGAATCATGTGGAATTCACTCATTCTACGATGAAATATAATGTTTTTCTGTAATCCTTTATGAATTATAGTCCTACCATATTTAGTGGATCATAATATCCCATCATCATATTGAAATTAATAGCCTCCATTGATATGATATTATCCATCCTAAAATTTTCAGAAGAATATAATATATTATATGAATCCTCTAGTTTTAATGGTGATTCTGATATATGGTGGACATTGATCATGAACATGAATTCCAAAGAAAAAATTGATTCCATGTAATGGGAAGATTTCAAGAAAAGTTTTTCAATAAATATTCTCCCCACTCTATATCTTAATACATAGAGGTATTTCCTCATTTTAATTAAAATTGAAGATCATTATATCAAGGTATATGAAGAAAAAAACTAAAGTCTTGAAAGATATTCCTCAATAATATTCATCAACACTGAATGAAAGGTGGATCACATCAATAGTATAATAATTCCAAATCTAGGAAAACCATTGGCGATTCGATTATTTGATTACAATGAAGAAATTATACATTATGGACATAAGGTTAAATGGATATTGTAGACACTCATTTTTCCCTTGTAACATGAGAAAAAAAGAAAAAATAGGGTTTAATATTGGAGGATCAATAGATAAATACCATTATAGAAAGAAAATGCAACATCTCATGTGTCAAAATTGTGTGAAGAATCATCCTCGGAACTGTATAAGGGAATATAGGATATGCCTCTAATGTGGAAGAGAGGGGAATTTTGAAAATAATTTCTGAAGGAATGTGAAGAATATTTCTAATGTGAAAAAACAAATAAAGTCTTAGAACAAAACTTATCTTGTAGTTCATTGTTTATACTATATGGAAAATGGTAATTGTTCAAGCAATGTCCTAAGCCAAGGGTTGTCAGAGGCAGTCAATAAAAACCTCGAATTTAAAAAGGAAAGGAATATTCTATCACCACTACTATGGTTGATCTAGTCTATGATGTGGTGAAATTTATGTTGGATATTCATTAAGGAATATATAAAATATTATTGGATTATGGTTCTACGCATTCATTCATATAATTCAAGTTTATTACAACTATATTAACACCACCTTAAAATATGAATGTTGAGTAAACATTGAGAAAATAAAATGTGTTAATTATTGCATTCAAATTGTATAACTGCTCCCCTATTGATGTTTGTGGACTGAAACAACCTTAAAATCTTGTAATAATTCATTTTTAAAAGTTTTGTGCTCTATTGGGCATGGATTGACTATAATTACATAAAAAAATATCAACTTTCAGGAAATGAAGATCACAATTAACATCTTGATGAATCCTCCACTTATGTACAAGTTTAAGGAGGCTAATGAATTTCCTTAAAAATCATTATCTCAAGTGTGGATATTTATTTCTTATGAACAAGAATATCATGCTAAAAATATTGAGATAAAGGATAGAATCATGCTTCATGAAATATTCATTGTGAGGGACTACACAGATGTGTTCCATGAATAATTGTACATTATGACTCTTGATCGAGAGGTTGATCTTTCAATGTATCATAATTCTAGATCTCTACATATATAAATCACACCATATAGAATTGAAACCATTGTGTTAGAGGAACTGAAGAACAATTTAAAAGATAATATGGAAAATGGTTGCATATGCATGAGTGCTTCCACATGGGGTGAATCAATCCTCTTCCTCATAAACAATGATAGATCGATGAACCTATTAATTGATTATGGTGAGATCAATAATATCATGATAATGAACAAGTATCATATTCCATTCATGTAAGACTTTTTCGATCAACTAATTTGTTCCAAGTATATATATAAGGTGAAAATTCGGTCGTGATATCACAAATTAATGGTTATGAAGTTAGTTATTCCAAATATTTCCTTTCAAAAAAGGTATCGAAATAATGAGTTCATAGTGATTCCTTTCATACTTAATAATGTTCCATTAATTTTCATGGGCTTAATGAATGGAAATATTATATGTTTCCTTGAAAGAATTTTTGGGGTCTTTATTGAGGATATTCTTATATACTCTAGGAGAAAGGATGAATAGGAATATCATTTGTACATAATTTTAAATACCTTTCAACGGTCTAAAATCTATTAAATGTATAGAAAATGTGAGTCCTTTATGGAGAAAGTATCATTCTTGGGGCATGTGTTGACCAGAAAAATAAATTTATAGACTGTTTAAAGACAAAGGAAATTGAAGAACTGCACATAGAAGCTTATATAATAGAGATTTTTAGTTTTAGTTGGGTAATAATTGCATTTTGGTAGTAATTTAACATGATTGTATAACCTGGTAACTTTGTTAACATGAAATGGTATAATCTATGACTATATGATAGAATTTAATGTATGAACTAACGAGCTCAAAATTAAGCTTTTCATCATGCCAATACCCACACATAAAAAAATTGGGGAACTCAATGTAGTATATATTGATTCTTCAATTAAGGGATTAGGATATGTAATGATGAAAATTTTTAAATAGATCGACTACACCTCATGGAAGTTGAAAATTTATGTGAAAAATTATACCATGCATGATCACGTGTTAGAGGTTATGATCATTACGTTGAAAATATGATTGTATTATCATTATAGAGATAAATGTAATATATATATAAATATATATTTAATTGATAATATTATATCATATATATTAATATAACAGAATCTTAATATGTTCTATAGAATATGGTTACATATCATTAATGATTATTACTTCTCAATCAACAACCATATTGGTTAAGCAATCTGGGTGAAAGATTATCTAAGTACAAATAATCATGCAACAAAATCCAAGATGAGAATTTAGATGGATAAGATCTTATTATAATTGAAAAGCATAGACATGGAAATCATTAAGGGAGGAAGATCATCAATCATTTTTCAAATGATTTCTCGACCATCTCTTAAAGGTAAAATGAAGGTTCCACAATGAAAAGATATGGAGATTCATAAAAAAGGTATATTCTACCAAAAACCAAAATCCTCATAGATCAAGATTAATGAAGATAGAGTTGAACGATTTGGAATATATTTATTTTTACAATACAAATAAGAGATAAAGAAATATCTTTTGAAAGATGTTTGTAGCTCAACATTATCTATTCAATCAGGGATCACCAAGATGCATTGAGGTCTATGAGAAAACTACTGGTGGATAATATGATTATGGAAAACACTAAATATACATCAATGTTCCTGGATTGTCGACAAGTGAAGTATCAAAAAAACTCTAATGGTATTTTAGAAACATTACCCATTCCAACATGGAAATGGGAAAACATAACCTTGGGAATTGTTATTAGACTGCCAAATACATCTAGTGGAAACAATGATTTATGGGTTGTCATGGATTGCCTTATAAAGACAACTCATTTTTTCATAATTTAACACAAATTCTAACTAGATAAATGTGAACAAATATAAATATGTGTTGTGTTAAGTTTTCATGGTGTATCACTATTTATTATTTACAATAGGGATCTGTGATTCACCTTTATGTTCTAAAAAGTCTCCAACATTCTCTAAACACTCAATTGAACTTCAGTAAAAACTCTCATCACCAAACCAATGGTTAGTCTGAGTAGAATATTCAGACTCTATAAGACTGTTGGGGGCATGTTCTAGGGACTCAAAATAGGATGTGACAACCATAAACCTTTTTTCATGTAATTGTACAAAAATAATTCTTATTGAGCATCAAAATAGTTCCATATAAATCCCATTATTGGAAAAAATTTAGAAAACTAGTATGTTGGGATTTAGGTGGTGAATACATGTTGGAGGATATGAAGTGGTTGAATAAATGGTAGAAAATGTGGAATCTATTAAGTATCACATCAAGGTACCCTAAAGACAACAGAAGACCAATAATGAAAATCATGGATGGGGATTATAGTTTATGTTTGGAGACACGATATTCCTCCTCATATATCCATAGAAGTGGATCCTGATATTTTGGATGAAAGGAAAGATGAGCCATAGGCACATCGTCCCCTTCTATAGTATTGATTATGTTAGAGATGTGGCCTATCAACCATCACATCGACCAACCACGTATCATGTACATCGTTCATTCCATGAATCCCAATTTTTGAAGTACATATAAGATCCATCATATTTAATGATATTTGATGGGTATAATTGTATAATGATATCCATTATGAAGAGTAGTCATTGAATATCTTGGACCGTAGAAATAAATTTATACACAATAAGAATAATCACATCGTTAAAGTACTATTGTGGAACCATAAGTACGAAGAGGAAACATGGGAACTAGGGGAAGCAATGAAAGAGACGTACCCTCACATTTTTTCCATTAGATTTTAAAATGAAATTTCATTTGAGAAATTTCATATGTGTGGAAGAATTCCATAACTGAGAATTCATTCAATAAAACACCATTCTTATAAAAATGTTATATAGTATATGTCACCGAGACATCACATAGAAAACATAGTAAAAAACATAAAAATGTTGATTGGATGAAATTATATGTATTTATAGAAATTGAAGAACCTATTTAGATCGAATAAAGCTTGACTATTGGAATAATAATGTGACAATTTTGAGTATCAATCAAAAAATAGAATAGTAACATCATTTATCAGAGTATAAATAAAATTTATCCATCTTATGAATGAAAATATGATAAAATTATATTATATTATATATAAATAATTGTTTTGAAAATGAGGAATTATGTGTTGGTATTTTTATATAACATAATTTTTTATTTAGAATTGAATAATTAATATAATTATTTATTAGAAAATTTAATTTAATAACATAGATTCAAAAAAAATTATTTTTTTATAAGATAATTTTATAAGACATTAATTATTTTTTCATAGTGTTATAAAATCAGTTTTAATTTAGAAATCAATGTTTCTCGAATCAGTGAAGATTTAAATTAAATTTAAAATTTATCAACTTTTAAAAACAATTTTCACAAAATGGAGTTCATTTTTAAATATTACAAAATTAAAAATGGTTAGGGAGAATACTTAGGATTTTAATGAAATAGTCAATTTTTTTGTGATAGTGAAATTCCATAATTTACATTTTAAGCTAAATACATGAATTTTTGAGTCATGGATGATATAGGGATATGGTAATAACCCATTGGTTCTAACTACCATGAACTATTTACTATACGTAGTTACAATAATTTTCACTATTAATAGTCTATACGAAAATAATAATCAGATGAAATAAATAATCAAAAATACTCTTCTCGTCCCACTATAAATAACCCCCTTCTCCACCCAGTCTCCTCACAACTCCAAGGCAGTGATGCATGTCCATGTTATTCCCAATCCACTCCAAAGACTCTCACCTATATTCAAGAGTCTTTGGTCTCCGCAAATGACAAATACCATTTATCCCAATGGATACTCTCATGGAGAAAAAGTTCAAGAGGTAAAATAATTTATCTATTTCTTTTAACTACTTTTTAATATTTATTAATTTTCAAATCCAATCCTCAATTATCTATCCCCAAGTGTCAAAATAACACCACTATATTTTATATAATTTTTTTTATTATTTTAATTTTATATCAACCATATCTTCCTTTCCCTTTCTGCTTTTTTAGAAAAATGAAAACCTCATCCTTGAGCTGTTGATTCACCACCTTCATGGATAGAGATATTTTGTTTTCTAATACCAAAATAAAGAATGGTCATAAACCCATTATAATGGTTAAAAAAGATTTTAAATTTTCTATTATAACTTATGAAGTGTTATGTAAGCAGTATAAATACATATTTATAAATAATAAAGAAAAAATGGAATTTAATGATCAAAAGACACACAATGAATCGAAATGGTTATCATTAATGACTAATCTAATGAATCTTCCTCATATCGGAAACTGAAATGATATATATAACCTTTATATAATCTATAATTTTATTAATAACCTAGAATTTTAGTTTTGTACTACTAATCCCATTTTACTTTATCTTCAATACATGTATATATGAGAACTTACCTTGAAAACCCTGGAAAAAAACACTCCAAAATGATTAAATTGAGTCGTATAACTCATAAAAAGTCCATAAATGAAGTTGATAAAATTATAATAAAAAATAAAATGTATAATGGATTCTGAATTAATTAATTAATACATAAAATTGTATTATCGGGGACATTATTTACATGTTTATAACACTTCCGATCATAAGGTAATGGACTCTCTCTGAACCCTTATTTTTTACTTTCATTTTACACTTTATCTCTTTTCCTCCTACTGTTTGTCATAATAATTCCTATGTACTCCTCCAAAATTATTTTTTTATTTTCCAATAATATTTATGTAGATAAATTAATTTTTATTTCATGGGAAATACAATTTTATAGGGTTTACTTTTCAATTTCACCCGATAATGAACACTAAATAAATAGAACTTCATCCTTTCTTACTAATTTTCTTGTACACTTCTTAATCGGGTTTAAGACACCAATTTTTTTTCTATAAAAAACAGTTTATCTAGAAAATTTATCTATGTTCATTTCTAGTTTTAAGAATACAAATTTTATGTTTCCCACATTAAAGACTTTATAATATTTTCCCTTAAACTACTCAAAATAGGCACATTTAAAATGTTTCTTAAACACTCCATATACATGTTTTATCTTTATCTATACATCATTTATCATAATATAATACAAATTTACCTTACAAAATTCTTTTTATGTTTTAAATTCATTCATTCATGAATATCATTATGATACACACAATTTTTGTGCCTTGTGATACGATTATTATTCCAATTTAATTACATGGGTTCCCTTATGTTTCTACCAATGTTTGATTCTTCATGTCGCACACATATGCATAAACATATTCTGATGGGTTCACCCATCTAGATCTGTAATCCATTGGGTACTTTTTAGTCACATGAGATTTCATTTTGGGGCAGGGAGTAAACTAGGTTCATTTATTGGAATTTGTCTACTATGTGAATTGGTCTTGGTATTTAGCCTCCACTAATGCTCGTCCATGTGAAATGGTCTGGGTAGTTATCCTTGAATAATACTTATGTCTTGTTGTATGTTTTTGCTACATTCTTATGATGTCTTGATGGAATTATCCCATGGTCTATGTGTTATACTTCCATATGTTTACACATGTTTCATGACTTTTTACGTAATCATTTTATGCCTTCTAGCCCCAATGATATGATTTATTTTTATGTTTATTACCTTAGAGTGATTGTTAGCGCATCCTTTTATTATATATTCTGCAGGTCATCAAATGAATATAGAAGAGACAAAAAGAATTTGATACCTCTTTATGGAAATGAAATAAAATATGATTCTATTTTTGTTTCATGATTACTAATTATATATTTAATATTTCAATTACACTAGGAATTATGATCCTTATCTTATAATTGTTAGTAAAATATGCCTAAAATCATGTAATAATTTTTGTTAAGGGATAGGGTCCCTATTAACTAGACTATTAAAATTTGGAATATCCTATTATACCCCCTAAATATTTTTAACTAAAAATCACATTACTCTCCTCCCTTCTACACGACCAAGAAATGGTACACTAGGGGTGGTCATCTTCTCCTTCTCCTAAGTGATTTGTATGGTCCTAATTTAATTCACAATGATTTATTAATTTTTTTTCGTTCTTTTCTATTTTCCCACTCATTATTTTCTTGTATCTCCATTTCCTAATGTCATGAGCTTTTCGTGGACAACCCCAAGGTGGGTGTTGATATATTTTCATATGTATTTAGCTCTTACCATGTATAGACTCCTCCTTATACGTTCCTCTCTACATTATGGAAACATCAACATCATTTTTACTTGTTCTATTATAGTGGTTCTATAAATTTCACATTTCTTAAAATGTAATGATATTGATCGGTTTCAAAATCTATTTAATTATGAAATTACAAATTTTATGAATTTGATTAAATTACTAAATGATTCTATAGAAGGGGAATAAATATTTGTAAAGGGGATTCATTACGAGAGTATGATTTTTTTCATGTTCTACAAGTGATTTTCTTTGAGATTCATTTATAATTTGACTTATCTGTGTGTTTATAATTTTTTCTATGATTCCCTTAAATTCATGTAGTCATGGTTATTTTTTAACACATCAATGAGTTTTTTACTTATGGTTTTATAGTTTTACAAACTATATTGTTTTTAAAAGAGGACTCAACTATTATTTTAATGGTGTTTCAAGTGTCTGTTGATTTCAAAAATAACATTCAAACATGGTCTTGATATTGGTAAATATATATATATATATATATATGCATTTTTATTGGTATATGTATATATATATGACTATACATTTAACCATGAGTTTGGAGACTGATGTCCAGATTTTAACATTGAATGGGGATTTCTAACTGATATTGGTTTTTTAATAGCTCTTCAAAGAGGATTTTGAAAATACATTTCTTATTTAAATATTATATGCTTGTTAAAAACATTATAAAAATATTTCATTGTCAAAAAATACATGACACACTCACTAATAGATAAAAAGTCCATCGTTAAAAATGAATTGATGATTTATGAGACTATTAGTCTTATTTTCTTGAGTTTTAATGGGGTATTTAGGGAATTTTATGTGGATGGGTGGGCATAGATTTAACATTAAGTTAGATTGGGTTGTATTTTATATGTTGTTTCTATCTGATATGTCAAAAATCACTTGTCACCATATATAACAATTTTTATGGGAATCACAGGTGTCTTAGTTATATTTTGTGATATGGTTTATATCAATTACATATGAGATGTGTAGCATCTTAAACTAAATGATTATGTCTGATCCAATATTCCACATGCCCTCAATTGTGCCTCCCAATATGGTCAAGGATTCTAACAAGAAATGTGGGTATTGATTGGAAATATATGTATATTATACCCTCCATCAGATTTAAAAAAATTAACCTAACAAATAAAAATATATAATCATATAACATAAATACTAAGAACGTACAAAAATATAAATAAATTTACACACTGTAGACTCAAAATGCATAACAAGATACAATATTGGGACTCTTAAAGGGCCAATGACATATAAAAAACAAAATTACAAGGTATAATGAGGATCTAAATCTTTTAGAATCACCTAATCCCAACCTCCAAACTCATAGAGAGCAATCTCACTAGAAGGTCAACCCTAGTCTTAGCCCAACCTATACCTAAAAAAAGAGATAGATTCTTTAGTAAAAATGACCAAAGTCGTCCAAAGCATAGTCTGAGTAAAACTCACTAGGAAATCACCAAAATAATATAGTACCCAACAACTAATATATGGAATATGTTCATGTAATAATCTATATATAATGTAAATAGGAAATGTATAATCTATACTAGTATAACATAAATACCATGAATATATATGAAATGATAACCATGTGTCTTATTATCATGTTCTTACCAAGCCATAATGAAACCTATACATACTTTATTTGGATCCATAACAAAAGGATATCCAAAATGGGTTTTTGAGAAATAAAGATCCAACTAAAAGTCTATTTCACCAAGAAATGAGGCATCATTTCACTCAATATACTCAAGCCATCATGGAAAGAAATAATTTAATATATATTAGGAATCATGTCTTAGGGCTTCCACATGGAAAACTAGTTGAAATTTACATTTTATCCAAAGGGCATCAAGAAATGGAATGTCAATTGATATCCATGAGGAATCAGGTTCCACATTATTCCAAAAGGATATTTTCCTCCTACCCTATTCATATGTTCATCAATATCATCATTAAATGAAAATTTCACTTCCCTTATGTGACCTGTCTATGTCAAGACGATCTAACTATTCTGAGTACCCATGAAATTCATCCAATGGTACAGTAACATATACACCTAGAAAGTGAATATAAATTCAAAACCAAGTATTTCATCATAAAAATAGCATTAACATAACAACTATTCATTAATAGAACATGGTAATGAAAGCTACATTAGCACACTCAGGGAATCAAGAATCATAAAGGGTCTCATAGGTTACACGTGAACCCACATGTCATAACTAACTACCATAGTGAAAAATATATTACAAAATATGTTTCAAATCATGGAAAAAATAGACCAAAAAAATACATATCATGTAAAGACATCATGATTTAAAGCAGTTACACATGTGATGAAAACAGTATTGGTGCTCTTAGAAGATGTAAGTCTCATGAAAAACAATAGAACATCCAATGGTTTTCATGTATTATAAGCAACTCATTATTTATCAACCCTTATCCATCGACAACTATAATCAAGCTAGTGAACCAAGTTTCATCATGGCTCACTATTCTTTATCTATTTTTATTTGGAATGATTACATTAATTAATTGAGACATAATGATCATTATTTAATTAACCACTACATATTCAAAAAAACATGAATTCAGGGATAATTAAACTACATTTTAGAACCTCATATCATATTGAAATTGACCATGAATAAACCATAATGTAGTGTACATGGGACCACTTTCCTCAAATAGAGTAAACTCCAAACCATTAAATTCGAAAAAAAAATTTCCTGAGGCTCCCAAAAATTCCCATAATGTACTACTCATGATAATTAATTAGAATTATTTAATTTTCATTAATTAAACATTAATAGAAATATTACAAGTGGACACATTAGTTGTCAGTGGAATGCAGATAAAAAACTAAATGGAAATTACTTCCTTGCCGGAATCATGAACAACCAACCATTAAATATTCTTTTTCACTCTTATGTCTTCATTTTTTATAAAAAAGCATCCGCGTCACATGTTAATAATAAAATGGCCAATTTAATACAAAAAAATTAAGCTTTATAATAAACAGAAAAAATTGTAAAATATTAGAAACATTGTCCAATGGATTTCGATCCACTCCTGACAAACTCATGGATTTAATATGAAAAAAATCATGGAATATATTCGATGTTTCAAAGAAAAATTGAATATAAATAAATGATTATCAATGAACATAAACTCATGAAAACATATATTTAAATTATTTTTTCATATTTAAAAGACGTTATATATCGTTATCAATCAAAAGATCCATCATCCTTTGATAATTGCATCAAGATACAATAGAATATTCATATAGTTCCCTATTTGAATGTGATCTAATAATAAATCATGACGAATGATTATCAAGATGATTATGATTCAAAACAAAATTGTGTAATTGATGGATCACAAGTTATTAAACATACAAATATGATCATTCATGATGATAGATAATAATATCAACCACTATAGTATGAAGAAGGATGTCTAGATCGAAGAATAACATTGGACCCTTCTAGATTCTCCATATAATTGCATCAAGATAATCCTTGGATAAAATGAGAGACTTGGATGGAGGAAGAGAATATATATAAGAAATATGTACCTAAAAACATATCCAAGCTATCTAAAATTTAGGGGGATTATGTGGATAAAAAATTCAAACATCACCCAATTAAACAAATCCCAACACTCCCCACAATCATCCATATGACACATTCTTGGGATTAAAAATCATACTAAACTCATTGGCCCATCAGTGCATGACAACTGGATGGAATGTAATTCATATTGGGAAATAGGGAATCTTCCCGCCCTATCAGCTGACTTGTTCTAATACTACAGCCTATTTGGATCAACCAAACCTCTAGCCTTCTCTTGAGGAAAAGATCATCACATTAGAATTCTTCTATGTCTAAAAAAGCATCTCAAATTTTTCTACTTAGAGATCATCTCTGGTCAATGTCTAGTTCTATAAATAATCCATCCATAAGTACAAATTCAAATTTCATCTAAAATTTAAGACTCACAATGGAACATTCCATTAAAATTTCCAATCCATTGAGCATCTCCACATTAGGAAGTTATGTTATCATAAAAACAAAAATCCAAATATTCCCAGATAATCATTTGTAAATAATTCTATGCATTCTATACTCAAACACAAAATTATTCCACGAGGTTTTTCTCACTATAAATAACTCAACATGCTACTATTGTGTGATTCCATGGAAGAACACCATAATCTAAGACAAAACCTCATTTTCATCCAACATAAAATATATGATCACCACATTTATTGAAATCGAAACCCCCATGGAATCTTCCATTGATTTCTATTGAAACATGATTGTACCTACCAATAATGGAGTAATCATAGTAAAAAATATTTTGATATTAATATATCATTCTAGGTTTTATTTAGTTATATCATGATCATTCAATAAAATTTCTAGGTTTAAATTATATACCAAAACCTTTTTCTCAATTTTAAAATAAATCAATGAGCCTATACCAAAAAACACAACTCTATGACTCCAACCATTCCCAAAATTTGTTGTCTAATTATTCACACCGTTGTAATATCGATATGATAATAATGATATTTTTCATACCAACCGCATTGAGGTCCCGTAAAAAAACACCAGTTTGTACATACCCTTTTTTCACCCTTCAAAGGTAAATGTACTAAAAAACCGTCATTCGATGAATCCACTAGTATGATACATTGATTCTAAGAAGATTCATTTAATTAACCTAACATACTAACTGAAATATAAATAGGATCTAAAGGAATGTTCAAGGTTAGTTCACCAACCACTTGAAACAACCATAATTCTCTCAACATTTCATTAATATACAAGTTATTTAACTCCATTTTATTTATTGAATCCAAATCCAACATCTAATATATATAAGTAACTACATTTGAATAGATAATTATAAATTCATCATGAAACTATAAAATCCATGTTCCGATAAAATTTTTCTTCTAGGGTCACCATGATCCTCTAATGGTTAGTCTTTCATAGACCATGAACCCTTCCCCCATGTTAGGTCATTTAACATGTGACTAGATCGATCTTACCCACTGAAGGAGTATACATAATGTCCGTTTAAATTTCTTACTTTGGTCAACCCACCCCCAAACTAGTCTATCACAGTATTCAATGAATAAACACAATCTTTCATTAAACTTAAATATATGAAATAACACACCTTGTCGACCTGCACTACTTAGAAAGTAGTCCACTATACCAAAAACTCCAGTTTTAACATGTATAATTTTCGATAATTACATTGGTTTCAATTAAAACTATTACCATATGAGTCTTATACCCTTATGAAATATTAATTTTCAATCCATGATATTTCTAATAATGATAGCTTTGTATTACCATAAAATAGTACCCCAGTCCAATATCAAAATCACCATTCACCAAAGTGTCATTTATCAAAGAATTTATCACTATTCACCAATCTCTATGATCTTCAAGATAAATAAACCGGTTTTTAGCAATGAGGTTTACCATTAACTAAAAACATTAATAAAATACCATCACAACCTCTTTATGGTTCATCCATAAATCTATAAACATTCCCAATGGATCTCTCACCACCACACTTCTTCTGGTCCAACTGACCCTACATGTAACCACTCTATGAATTCCCACACATTAAATATTTACTAGTAATGCATGAAGCATCACTATTGACCACACATAGTGTTTCATCATGATTTTTTTCCTCTAATCTCAAACACAAATTCCATATAACTATCTATCATCTACATGGGGCCATCTCTACAAAACTCCGTCAAATTTTCAATCATTTTTATGGAAGGAAACTCCATTATATTGATTTCTCCTTAATCCTTCCATCACATGGGTGTTAAATAAAATTATTTAGTGTTCACCATACATAAATCTAAATCAACTTTTAAAAACAAACTTGTTACTCAAGTACTAGAACATAGGGTGCTCCATACCCAGGGGTCATAATCCATCTTGAAATACCGTAAATGAGAAATTAAAATATCACTTTCCTAAATAAGGTATTATCATAAATGAAAACATAACCATAATAAATAATGTTTTCTACAATAACAAAAGGAATGTCTACATTCAGGTAACATTCATGCAACATAATAAATCTATTTAGTTGTTTCCAATATAACATTTATGACAATAGGGTATTCCATAAAACATTCATGAGGCTTTAGTAACGGTCACAGCTCTAAGAAAATAATATTGGAATATCTCAAATTTCACTCCATAATTACATCAGCCTTATACGAATCACATCGAGATTCAGAAACTCCTATATTTGTTTTATAGAATTTCTTTAGGTGTTAAATGTATCAATGCACATAGACTACAGAAGGAATCTAAATCAACCAAAACCATACAAAGCCTAATCGATCAAGGTTATTACTGAGTTAATTAATTCTTGACAATTATGTATCCATTTATCCCTACACCACCCATTCATAGTGGTAAAACATCATAATCTATCATCATTTTTGTCAACATTGTCAAACATTTACACCACATCATAGTCTCACATAACCTGATATCAGAATAATATAGGCATGTGGATCCATATGAAATGATTTCATAGAGAAATCATACATGCAAAAGAAATATACTTTTTTGATTCCATGAATTTTAATCCTCTTTCATTGGTACAATCAAACTCTGGACACATATATGTCATGAAGAACCATCTAGCTGAATATGATTCATGTGATTACAATTATAGATATTGATAATATTCAAATCCATATGAAATATGGTCCTGAAATTCTATGTACATCACATGAGTTGAAAAAATCTGACCATAATAGTGAAAACCAAAAACATCAATCCCATTCCCTAGTAACCTAGAATTCACTAAAAATGATATTTATGATGCTCCAAACAATGTTTTAGCACAAACTATGACACAATCATAAGTCACATATCAACTAACTCTACAAAATAGGAAAAATCAGTCTCTTTCCCTATGATGGTATTTTTTAATATCCCATCCTGAATCATTGGTTCTGATCCAAAATTCCATATGACCTCAAGTATGCCTCTCTGCATTCGAAAGGAGATTTTCTAGAAGTGAGGGTTATGATCAGAACAATGGAGAGATTATACCCTCCATCAGTTTTCATAATAATAATTAAATAACAAAACAAATAATAATATACCTTTACTGTACATGAATACCAATAATATAAAAATTGTTTGAATTAATTTAGACATTACATAATCAGATGTCATAACATGATACAATAGTAGATCATCCACTTATTCAATCACATATACAAAAATAAATAACAAATTACAGTGAGTATTTATATCTCTATGCCTCACCTAATTCAGGTTCTAGACACGTAGTGAGTTATCCAACTCAATATTCAAACCAGGCCACATCCCAATTTATTCCTATAACAATATATGACTGATTGCGTATCCAACTGTAATGGTCATCCAAAAAGGGTGTTCGTACATCTCTTTAGGGCACCACCAATGGGGTCATATATATATCTTTAATACATTGAGTACATGCACGTGTTGTTACAGTATAATGTAAAAATGAAATAAAAAATTATACAAATGTAACCAAATGACTTAGAAAACACATGATATAACAACAATGTGTTGTGTATTCCTGAACTTACCAAGACACCTCAAACCCCATTTGTACGATATTTATTAATATAATAGATGTACAATCATACCAGTTTCAATGATTAAGTAAGATCATGCCATAGAGTAGGTCTACTAGGTAATTTGACATCATGTCACTAGATATCATCAAGGAAAAATGGAATCATATTTATTAATATTCAATATTTTTCATGTATGTGGTCTGACCATGTGTCTAACTAGTGATCACAAACTATGTATCCACAAGGGATAAAGTACAGACATGTTACTTAGTATATAATGCATGAAGTTTTATTTTGGGCCACAAGGTTTTCATCCACCAAAATATTGCTAAATTATTTCATCATCATACTCACTACATAGTCACACATCCCTTTCAAGGTAAATGTTTCTCATAATAGTTAAATTGTTCTGAGTACCAATTTAATTTCTCTAAATGAATGGTAATATATACCTCATAATAGATCATATAAAAACAACAATTAGAATTTCATATTGAGAAAAATATGAGCAATAACATAACATGTGATCATAGATAAAACATTGTAATGAAATATACTTTACCACAATCAGGGAATAAATATTCATATAACACTTCATGTGATTCACAAGAACCTAAATATAATCACAATCTAATATTGTCACTAATATATTTCAAATTATGTGTCACATCTAGGAAACAAGAGTTCATAAATAAATAGATCAAGGTAAAATATTTTTAGTACTAATAGCTCCACATGTGATCAAAACATCATATATTGTCTTATGATATCTAAATATAACATAGTAGAATAAAACACCCCAAGGCCCCAATTTAATCTAAGGAATTAATTAGTAATCAATATCAAGCCATTAGAGGCCGATATCAATCCATTGTAAAACTTTCTTCCACAACCCTTGGCACTTTTTCTATATACAATATGAATTGTCACTTTAGTTAACTAAAAAATTAGGATCATTAATTAATTAATCATTACACATTAATAATACAATTATGAATTTAAGGGTAATTTACAAATGTGGAAAAACAAATATAATATTTAAATAAAGCATGCATAAACTATAAGGAAGAGTACATGGGAACTCCAACCTCAAACAAAGCCAACTCCAAACAAAGAAAATCAAAACCGCTTTGTCTAAGTCCATGCAAGTCTATTTCTCCTCCATTTATCCCCACTAGTTAATCATCATTATATATCAATATAATTAATTAATTATAATTAAATTATAATTTTTTACCTGAATACAAAAAATCATATTCAATGTTTGAATTACACTTTCCAAAAAAACATATCGGACATCGCGACCTCAATGAAAACATGACCGACCATCCATTTATGGTCCATCTTATAATTCTAACTTCATTTTGTAAAAAAAATATCATCATTGAACTGGAATAAAAATTTCAATTTAATAGAATTTAATTTGAAAAATTAAATGAAACTAACCAAATGATGGACTTTAGCTACAATGTCATCCAATGGAGTTCAAGTCACTACTAGGAAAATATCAATTCTAAGAAGTCCGAATGAGCTAATTAAATTATATTTTTGATTGGACAATTCATCATAAACTAAAAAAACAATAAATAGTTATAAGGGGAAAAATTATTCATAAATACATTCAATGGTATTATTTCATCATTATGGAACTTCCTCTATCCATTTCAATATAATCCTTCATTATCCTCAGAAAATTCCTTCAAGATATGATGTAATTTTTAACAAATTATCTATTTGGCAGTTATATAATGACCAATAATGCGTAACTATGATCAAGGAAAATAAGATCCAGATAGAAATATTTCATATAAGGATATAAAGTGATTATAATTTCATATAATATCCTTTATGAAAAATGTTTACACGATCCTCCGCCGTTAGAGGTAGAAGGAGGCAACGGTAGAAGAAGAATGAAGTATATTTATTCGATTCACCATAGTATTGAATCAATATCCACCCTAGATAAATGGAGAATCAATCAGGGATGAATAAATAAATGATTGAAAAAATGTATCTCAAAAAAATGTGCTAAACAATGTATAAAATAATTGGATTTGGTGGCTGAAAAGACAAAATAGACCCCACTTAAACAAATCCAAATGCACTGCCCAAACTAACTATTGTTGCCTACTATGAATTAAGATATCTTATATCCTCCCTAGTTGATGGTTCAAAATAATATTTGGAATAATGAGTTCATCTAGTAAAAAAATATTTCTTATAACACCAGCAACTAGCCATTGTGGGATACTAGTGAGCAGATGGTGCTGCAGTATCCCGAATAAACCGTCCAAGCATCTATCTCGAATATGTAAAGTTAAAATTCCCTCCAAAATATTAAAACTCATAATCGAAAAATCCATTATATGATAAAATTTATTTTTCATGTTATTTTGATCCATAGGGGAGAACTATCAGTGAGGCTAGTTGATAGAATCAGGTTCGATGTTTACTAGGGATGCATTGACATGCTGATAGATGGTTCCACCTAATTTCATCTTGGATTCTATCACTACCTATGTAGGATTTTCTCATAATTTATATATATCCTAATAACATATATTTAAATTTCTGATGTCTTAATAGTCTTTATTTATTAGTTAAACATTTCTATATCTCATATCTTAGTTTTAATAATTTGTTTTATTTTCAAAATTCATGATATGGATTATTTTCATAGATTTTATAAATAATGTTTCAAATTTGGTTTTACATTGTGTTATTCAAGTAAATTATAAAATGAAAAGTGATTTTATTAGTTTTCAGGAATTATTTGTGTTTTAAATTAATGGTGGTTTTTTAAAGGAAATGATTATGACTTGTTTTCAAATGTAAAAGAAAATATACATTTAAATTATGGGATTTATACTAGTGTCTCTATATTTTTTTATAAATGGAATACATGTATAGTATGGTGAAATACTATAGCATTTTATATTCTCACAATATACATAAACCACTCATTATATATATTCCATGTGGATTCATGAATATTTTGATTTTTGAGAATCTCGGTATTTGGTACTTCTTTTGTGGGATGATCGCGGATTAGTTTGTGGTTATGGTTAGATGATGATCATGGAGTCACATAGAGATTGATGGTTGATATATTTTTATTTGGGTATTTATGATTAATTTTCTAATCAACTCATTTATTCTCAAATTCTTGTTTTGTAATATGTTATTCATCTTTAATTTATGATGTTTATTTTTTTCATTGTGATTTGTTTTATTTGTTATTATTTTGTGTCTATTTTTTGTTGTTTTTAAATGGATTTACAATGTATGGTCTCACCATATTGAATTTATAGTGTGCATTTTTTAGTTTTTAAATAATATTTATCTATGAAAACTTATTCTCACATGCTCATTTTTTATTCCTTGACCATAGTTTTTGGTTTGGGGAGATAAATAAAACAACTCATGTATGTCATGGGAAGATTATCGTGCTGAGATTAGATGTTTCCTAGAGTTGTTTCTTGACATAAATACTAATAGGGATGTGTAAGGGTCATCTAGATAACTCCCAATAAAATTTTAAAGTTGAAAATATAAATGATGTTAATGAAAATTCCACTCTATCCACCACTACGTGGGATGGTTTTCTAACAATGAATTGACACATATTAATTTTATTGGTTCTTTTTATTTTTATATTCTCATGACATAGAATCAATTCATGCCACAACATGTTTGAAAACTGAGAATATCATAAATATGATCACACCACTATATAAAGATCACACCATCTGTAATAGAACTATTTACTTATGTTTAGTATATAATGAAAGAATCGTTTTCATGAAAGTTACCCATTTTTATATTTAGAAACCAAAATAAAGATCACATTATGAAGTTCAATGTTTTCCTAGGATTCAACTAGTAGCTGATATCTTAACTTATATTTCATTCCATAATGTAGGATTATGTGTTGTGACAATTAAAATTAGGATGATGTAATAAAAATTGATGACTTGGAACTCCCAATAAGGATTATAATTTTTTGGAATGTACATTAATGAACAATTACAATATATATGGTGGGTATTCAATTTGATACAATAAAATGAATGGATTGAATGAAGAGTTATTTTTATTATGGTAGAAGAATAATGAATAAATTTGAATTTAATAATTCACAAGATATATTAAATCCAATAGTATAAATGAAGTAGAGAGAGATATACATAGAGATAGAAAATAAAAAATTTGGAAAGATTAAAGAAGAGTGAACATGTATTAAAATTTATTGATTATACGGTATTTTGGAATTACGTCTAATTAAATTTAATTAAATTGTAGTTCATTATTGGATGTGGAGAGTCATTTTACATATGAGAAAATATCAATATGTCAATATTTTGGATTTATGGATTCTATTTTGAGTTATGTCTTCAATTTTTATCTTTTTTATTTTAACCTATATGTAAACATTATCTATTTTTTTAACCAACATAGAGCCCATTTGATATAAGAGCGGAAGAGTTCATACACTTTTTATAAATAATGATATTTTCTTATATATTTTAATTTTAAATTAATAGTGTTGTGATTT
Source organism: Viscum album (assembly GCA_963277665.1). NCBI lineage: Eukaryota > Viridiplantae > Streptophyta > Magnoliopsida > Santalales > Viscaceae > Viscum > Viscum album. The sequence continues at coordinate 776,598,080 of OY728159.1, forward strand.
TTAGGCATATGAACATATCATTGATATTTTCTCTTTATAAATAGCTTAGTTTAGATAAACCTAGTAAAATATTTGTATTCAAGATTATTTATATTCTATATATTTAGTTATTATTGTGTGTGATCATTTTGAAATAATCAATGTGCCTTTGGAAGCACAAAAAAAATATCATGTTAAACATGAGATAATTAGAATGGTAAAGTCACCCAAAATTTACCCCACCCCACATACACACAAATCTGTATATTGGGAAATTATATTACAACATGTGGTATCGAATCCACGTGTTATTTATTAGCAAATATTTTAGAGGAATTATTAGTCATAGTGATTGTTTTAATTAAAATGGTAGTACACTTATTTTATTATTGAAATTATCAGATATGGAATATTATAATTAACTCACATGTATGTTCTCATGGGATTGTTATTTACTTTGTATATGTTCATGATATTTGATTAAGTGATTCTAAAAAAATGGTAATCAAGTACACTAATAAGAAATTATTTAATTTTGAATCTTAGGAATAATGTTCCTTATTTAAATCATTATCGAATCTTATGTACACGAAGGTGATGATTTTTATAATATAAAATAAAATGTCAATCATGATTCGTTATATTTATAATGGAAAAAATATTGTGAAATGGGAAAAGTTTCAATCACATCATAAAAAATTTAATGATTAGAAGATGACTTATAGGTAAAATATTTATAGCTTCTTAAACAATAAGATAAAATTTATTATAACTATTGGTGGAATGTTTCATGACATGGAAGATGTTACAAAGTAATTAATATCATATGGATATTTTAAAATAAAAAAATCCAAAATATTGATCAATTTATGAACTCAATCACAATGAATTATTTCTCAATGATATACATATAAAAATTGAAAAATATGAAACGTAGTTGAAAAATATAGCTTATTATAACATTAATATTAGAAAATTTAATTCAATTTTTTGGAAAAATAATGATATTTATGAGAATAATATATATGATGATTCTAATAATGATTTCATGTCTCTTGTGGAGAGGGAGACAGAGAGTGGAAAATGAAAATTCGAGGTTAAGAAACACGTAGTTATTTTCATTATTGAAAGGACAGTACATCACTAATAGGTGCCTAATTTTTTTTAATGAAGATGATTGTGTGTTATAATTTGTACAAAAATAGTAAATAAGTTATCCCTTTTAAGATACATTAACATAGGAAATGTAATTTGAACAAAATATCAGTGAAAATTGATATAATAAAAGTGAAATATTATCTTATAGAAGAGTATTTATAAGGTTTTGAAAATTTGTTTACCTTGGGAATAATAGAGGTTATGATGAATATTTTTACGATATAAAAATTTATAGTAGAAGTAGTTGATCAACTAGAGGGATATAATTGCCTCAAGGTGGAACTATATGGGAATCTTGAGGATATTTACCTATAAATAAATATCAATAATAGGATTATAGGTGTTCATAAGTAATTTACATGTTATATTGATAATACTGAATTAAAAATAGACTGATTATGGAGATTTAGGGAATAGAATGAAAATTTTCATGTGAATCCTAATTAGGTGGAAAAATAATGTTTAGAGAATGAGTAATGTTTAATGATAAATAATTATTTTAATAAGTCTGGAATGATTAACTTTTTGAACATCAAACTTCATTAATATGTTATCTTATCATTGAGAAGGAAATTTTTTTCATAAATAACTACATATTGATCAAGGAAGAATCAATAATGTAGAAAGTTTTGGGATGATGTATTAAACGAAATATCTAAATTTGGAATAAGATGTTTCAAGGAAATATTTATAACCTAAAGACACAATTAAATGGGTAAAATTTTACTTGGATGTTGTTTTGAAACACAAAAATAAATATGGTGAATGTGAAGATCAATGGGATATAGAAGAATGTAATGATTTCTCAGAAATTGTGAAAATATTAATATATTATTGAGTTTAAAATAAAAGTTAATCAAATATGTGACCAATTTAATTTTGGAAAATTATAATAAAAATAACAAACACAATAGAAAAGAAACTCGTTGGATTTATATCAATTTAATGAATCCAAATTTTTGAATAATTTTCTTAATTATAAAAAAATAATTAGTTGTTTTTTATGAAATTAAATGACTAATAGATGAATCTCAATATATTTCAACACCATTAAGAATTATTTTTACCATTAAAGGATGAATAATATGATAATATTAATTTTTATGAAGAAAATTATAGTATAATAACAAAAATATCAAAATATGAACAAGAATCTTGGAAAGACTAAAATATACTAATGAATAAGAAACATATTCCTTATTGGATATTTTTAATGTATTAAAATAATAGATTTATGTGAATTCATGAGTGTAGGATTTCATCCCTCCTAATAATAAATGTGAATATTATAAAGAAAGTGAAAGGAAAAGTATATTATAATTTTTTTAACTGTAAATCAAGAATCTATAAAGATTAGAGTAAGTGGTGTGGTTGTCTTATTCATATATTAATCGTATAATATTGAATTTATTTATATTTATGGAACTTAACAAATAATATTATTGTATGTGAATTATATGAATCAATATTAGAAGATAAATTCATTAAAAAAGGTTGAAATATCAATGGAAATGATAAAAATTATCTTATGTAAATTTGGAGAGTAAAATTGAGATTATAATAGCCTAATAGAAAAGATAATTACTCTCTATCCATACATTATAAGAGGAAAGTAGTTTATACCACCCTTCTCTTTATCACATTCATCAGTTAAATATGGAGACTCTATCAATGATTAATTATTCTATTGAAATTACATCACTACGTATGAATAGGAAAAATAATTGTTATTCATTATTTAGGAAAATGATAGTGGAAAACCCGTACAATCCAGAGAATAAGATTGAATAAAATATTCTATGATTGGTCTACATCATTGTACATGGTCCAATTAGTTCGTTTGTATCCTATTGTGAGAAATACACCAATTTTTATATGACTAAAACATAATAGTATATGATATTATTAAGTGGTCTTAAAGATAATATATGGACTACATGAAGATATTTAAATTAAGAGATTATAGATAACATGGAATAAAAAATTAGATCCTATGATTTGATAATGGAACTAAATGATCTTCCATTAATGTTGAAAATTATACGTATAATCATATAATAATGAATGAAGTGTCAGAGGTAATGAATTATAAATATAATTTATTTGGAGAGAAAATTATTTGTATAGAAAATGAAATTTAAAATACATTGTTTATTGAAAGTGGTATCTCATTACATTACTGAAAATTATCTATATAACTGGTTATGTGCACTCATAATCAACTATTTCTTAGTCCTAGAGAAGTGAATAATCATATTAACTGTGGAATGTTATGAAACCATCATTGAAACTTCTATGAATATTTAAAAGTATAATTTTCAACCATAATACATTTTTAATTCAATGGACATATATTGATGTGGGTTATGAATAAATATTTTTAGGTAATTCATCAAAGGGTAAAGATTATAAATTTCTCAATAAAAGGCTTATCAAAATCGTTTAAGGAAAATTTGATTGTTATTTAATAAGAAGCTCATGTTATTTTTAGATTTTTTTCCCTAGATAAGTGAGTGAAGAATAAAAAGTGATAAATTTGGATTTGGAAAAATATTAAAATCTACCAATTGAAGATGATTTGGAACTCAAATCATAAGAACATAATAGTAGTGAATTTATTCAAATTGTGACTCAAAAAAGAATATTTTGATAGCCATTGATCTAATAAATATAAGTGGAGAAAAATATTATCCAATAAACACCCAAAAATGATAATGAATGAGAACACCACTTTATTACCAGGTACAGAAGCTATATAATTTGAATAATCATCAACGAAAGAATCATTATTGAATGAAATAAATGAATAGTTTGGTTTATAATTATGAATGAAACAACCAAGACATTTGAGAGACCTATAACTCAAAATGTTATTGGTATAAAATTTAGCTTAAAAAAAGCTTGATGAGAATGTTGGTGTTTCACATAAAAAGTCAAGACTCGTATGAAATGGGTATGCTCAAATAAAAGGAGTTTATGATAAGGGAAAAAATTTACTATTAGAAATAATTGAAAAAATTATTTTTATACTTTATGTATTTTCTAAATTAATTCTTAGAGTTTATATAATGTATTTAAATTAATAATTTCAAAATTGAGTCTTGAATGAAGAATTGTACATTGAATCATTGTAGGATACCTTATTAGAGAAGATTATTAAACGTTTTCTATATTGAATAAGTCATTTTATGGACTATATAATCCACCCTAGGCTTAGTATGCATGATTAGACATATATTAGATAATGAAGAAGTATAAGAGAGGAGGTAACAATAAAAACCACTACCTGAATGTTTCAAATGAAGGGTAGTTTATAGTGAAGGTATATGTGGATAATACCATATTTTGTAGAAACACATATAATTCCATTGATATGTCTAAAAATATAATGAATTTAAAAATTTAGTTATTTATGATAAAAGATATAGAATATTTTCTTGGATATATGTTCATCATAATGATGGTTACACATTCATTTCACAAGTAAAATATAAAAGGGGCCTATTAAAGAACTTTGAACTAAATTATTGAAAAATAGATTCAAATTTTATATAATATTGGATGATACTTTTAATCCATGAGGATAAAAAGGTAATTGAAAAACATTATATAGAAAAAAAATATTTTACTATATCTTATAAAAATTAGTCATGGTATATTCTATGTTATTTTATTGGAAACCTGAATTTTTTGTCATTCACCAATATATAAATATGATATTGAGATACATCCATAAAGAATGGATCTATGATTTCATTTTAAAATATAGAAACATATAGATTTATTTTATTGAAAACTAAATCTATTGGGTTCAATGTGGTGTGGGTCTAAATCAACCGATAGTGGGGTATTACTTATTGGAATAAGTTTTTTCAGATGGATAAGTATGATGTATGATATTGAATACTTGATCAAGAATGTGGTATAATATATTTATTTTACCATGCCCTATACATAGTTATTAATGATTATGTAATAGTTATAAGATTTTAGGGAACTCGTGAAATGACCATTGTTAAATATTATTGACTACAAGAGTTTCATTGAGTTAAAAACTAATTTATTACAACACTCTCAGACAAATATTATTGAGATGCATTTCCACATTATAATGTATAATATTGAGAAAAAATTTGATGTTATTATTTTTTTGGAACTCACCATCATGTGGTATATATCATTACCCAACATTTGGTTGAACTTTTGTTGGATAAGTATTGTTTGAACCTCAATGTACAACCAAACTCCATAAACTATGGATATTGTATATCCCCTCTCCATTTTTTAAATAAGGGTCTATTTGGAGGGAATTTCTTCTTGATGTAATTGATCTTTTTTTGGTATGAGATTATATTGGGAGTCAAAATCAATATGAAAGTCTTATCATATAATAGGATATTTAAATAAATAAATTCAATGGACTATATTTGTTGAAAAAATTTCTTATTTCTATCCTTGATCATTGACATTCATAGGTTTATTACATTTTAAATGGGATTTGGCTTAGTTTGGGGATAGTAGTAGTTTTTTAATACTCATATGTGATTATATATATAAAAGGAAAACCTAATAAATGTTAATATAAATTGGTATAATTTTTATACAGAGATCCATTTTTAGGGGGTAATTTATGGAATGAATAATCATAGAGTAATATATAAAGGATTGAAAATAACATCTTTGGGGGATATTGCAACAATAGGTTGTAAAAAAATTTCAATTAGATGTTCATTCAATGAAATGTGAAATATTTTTAAATGTTTAAGGAAGTTTCTAGTTGATTTCAGATGTCTTATGATATATATTAAAATGTTCTAGTAGTTATTGGAATTATTAGTTGTATGATTACAAGAGTCACACCATGATTAATGTTATATGAAAAAAATAGTAAAGTATTATTTGTTTGGGAAATAATAACCTAATATATAAGGGTAACCAGTGTTGAGATAAAGAATTAAGGGTCATATAGATAAGTCATGATATAAGAATAATGATAATACTATCAATGAAAATTCAGTAAATTTCATTATATATATTAGGTCATGGGTAGGATTCCAAGATATGTATATATATATATAGGAATATTTTAGCAGTTCTTCCTTTTTCAAGAGACAGACAACATGGTAGTGAATCACTCTAATAAAATTTGGAATATTTATAATATCTAAAATTTAATCACACTGTGATTAAAGAAACCAAAATTGGATTTCTAAGACATGAATAATGTATCATGTCCATGAAATCTGGGATTCGGTATATTTAGAAACATAAATCATGATAAAATTTTGATTGTCCATAGCGTATCTCAATGAAACTAGATGTTGACAAAAGGAACATGTATTTCAAATAGTGATATAGGATTTTGAATAGTTAGTGTTGAAATATAGAGGGTTTAAACAATATTAATAAATTGGAACTCACAATAATGGTCATTAGTTTATATATATTTCATTAACTAACTATTTGAATATATATGGTGGAGATTAACTTTGATATAATATATGGGAAGAATTGGAAGAAGTGAATGTTTTATGTTTGTTGAAGACTAAATATTGAATCTAGAATTCAAAATTCCAAGGTTATATTGTGTCATTCTGTATATAGAAAAAGGGATTAGTATAAATGTGTGGATGATAGTATATCTGGATATAGGAAACTAGAGTGAACATAGAGAGGAATTTACTGAATATCTAGTATTATTGAGTGAAATTTTATTATATCTAATTGAATTAATAGACACACTTATAATTGAAGATTTTTGGTTTATCTCAGTGAAGAAAATGATGTGGTGTTTAGATATTCATTTATAAGACATATTTCATAATTGTGTTATATATTTGATTATTATATTTTTAGTATAATCAGAATTTCATCATTATATATTTATGTAAACAATTTGGGAATAAGTGAGAAAAAGAGATTCAGAGGATAGGGTCCTTGTAAGATTTGTGATATTTTCCTAATGATTGTAATAAAAAAATATTAGATTAGTGATTAATATGCATATCAACAGATATTTGAAATTTGGTCTTTATATGTAGCCTAATTCTAGGGAACAATGTAAAATATATATGTTTAGGATTTATTATTTTCTCCAAATTTAGGTGTTCAAATGTGTGATCATTGTGATAGATTTGAAATTTATATTCAAAACTGATGAAAATATACTATTCCACATGACATAATGTTAAATTTCAAATAATCCTAACCCCCTACAAGGGTGTATACGCGGACGTTAGGTTATACCAATAAGAAAACATCACAACTCCTTATGAATCCATAAAAACTCTAATGGATAATATTCTCCAAGATCTATTCTTAAAAAACATCCCCCAAAAGTTAATCATTACTCAAAGGACTAACTATGTGACCCTAGTTTTCTTTTCAGAGATTAAAAAAATAGGAATTATTGATTTTATAGATATAATAAAAAATCATCCTCTTGTTGGAAAACAATTTTAATCAACCTTCAAAGGGGTATAACTTTATATCAATAAAAAAATACTCATATTTACATATTAACATATCCATCATAGGATTTCTAATATACATTTTATTTCATATAATATATTAAATTTTTCCTTAACATCAAGTGAACAATAGACATGGAACATGTCAATCTATTATAGGCCATATCATATATTCAAGATTCTATATAAATAAACTAACCAATATAAATAAACACATCACACTATTGGAACCAAGGCCATTCTTTTCTAGAAATAGAGTGCGGTTTGTGATTGTTGTCAATCCTCTAATGGATGATCAAGGAGATTGCAAGGAAAGGTATCATACCGTTCAATCCATAATCAGTCTTGATGATGACATGATAATATGTCCAAGCATGATTTTCTCAGACATGGGAATCATGAAGTGTGTTTCATGAAGACAAAAAGATTGTGATGGTGTGATCTACGATTACAATAATATGAGCTTTGGGAAAGTATTCTTCTGAAATCAAAATTTCACAAATATTGAAAAGGCATGGATTTTGTGATGACGGGCATGAGGATTTTGAAGAAATAAAGCATTGCGATTTTAGGTGGTGTTACATCGTGATTATGATAATTTCATTTTTGTGGAAATGTAAAGGTTAGATGTAAGGATCTGCGAGTGGAGTATTATGGCAGTGCGAAGATATTTTATGGGGACCTCGGTTGCTATGATGAGCATTGTAAACAGGGAATATTCATGGAGATTTGTGAAGGAGGATGCACCGTGAAGACATTTTTCACCGATATAGAAATCACATATAATTAAGTGGAACATCGTGGTCTACCGAACCAATAAATAAGTGTCCACCCCTCTCTATTCAAAATGAACTAATGAGAGAAAATTCAGAATTTCATTGATTTCATGAAGCAAGGGGTTATCTGCAAGACTGGGATTCTATGAAATCTTGAGCATTGTTAAATGACTTTCTATGATGGTATTGATGCTAATGATCCCATGTTATGGGTTCTTCTCAATGGAATGGTTTTCTCTGTTGGCTCAGTGAGAATCGCAATGGAAGTTACTCCTTGAAGGTAGTTTTCTTCATCATAGTAGTGAGTTCTGCAATGGTTGTTGAGCTTTACGAATGTGTTTGCTCTATGAAGGCCAGTGCTCTTTGAAGGGTTGATAATTGATAAATAGTTAGCATTGTGAAGAAGTTAGATATGTGAAATTCATAGCTCTACGATGTATTGAGCTTCGTGAAGGAGCTTTGTATATGGTATTTTTGATTATTATGATTTGAGAGGATATGGATTTCAGTGTGAATCAATTCAGGACTATGGTACGAGAAGACTCTCAAGCCAATTCAGAGACATAGTATTTAATGCCAACCAATTGATGCTCCCTTCATGTCGATAAACTGAGTTAGACATCTCTAATAGAATTAAGCTAGGGGAGTCGATAGAAGTGATCCAAGGGATGTAGTGAGTTCCCCCTGATCTTTTATAAGGGAAGGGCTCTTGTCAAATTGTAACTATGACCAAAACATTGTAATCCAAAACTAGTGATGATTAGTGGACTTTGTACAACCAACACATTGTTGGTTTATACCCCATGGATGTATCCCTTTGTGGTGAGCTGTGAAAAAATCGTGTGTCTTCCCTTTGCATGCATTTTTATGACAGATTTACGGGGAAAATTCCAATGTCGGAACATGATCCATTAGTTTAAAATAAAACATTCACACCAATAATTCACCCATTCCCTCTCAAATTATTCCAGGCTCCTTCACAAATTTAATTATTCCAATTATACAGGTAAATAAAATGTTACTCAACTAAGGATTACCATAAATTTTCATAGTTTAATTGAATTATGATCATATATGTCTTTACTCATTATATGAGTGGAAAATCACATCGTGTTTGTGATCAAATTGATGTAATGATTAAAAAAATATACACAACCTCCCCTATTAACATATAAATATGTGTTGTATTAGAATTGTATCAATGTTTAATTATTTTATTTAAATTAATCTTTCCAAAATTAGGTAATTAAGATTTAGAATAATCACAATCCCTATTGTCATTGATAAATGTTTTCTATGACCATTTCATTATAGTATTTGATATGTTTTAAGTCTATGAAATAATAAAAATTTATTTTGTGTAAAGGAATTGTATTTGGAATTCTAGAGAATGAAGTATTGGGATTAATTTGATAATGGGACAGAAAATAATTATTCTTAATGTTTCATAATGTAAAAAAAATAAGAATATAATGGCTTTCTTGAAAATACACCATAACTAAAGAGTATGTTGGAGTCACCCCAACGACACATGGTAGCTCTCACAAACACCTATCATAAGTAGAAGGGGTGGGTGCGTGCAGATGCACACATATAAAAGGATATGATCAATGATGTGGGTCAGCATTTCAGGGAAATAGCATACAAGAACAGATCAGTTCCAAATAACATCGGGAGAAGACACCAGTACCCACTTCTAGAAGTTGATGGGTCTATGATATCTTGTTATATGTGGCCAAATTTGGCATAATTACAATCTGGGATTCACATTCCCATGAAATGCTTCCTCTATTTAAATAAAATATATATCTACGAGGGTTCTTCGATTTAATGATCCAACACCTCTTGTAACATCCTGATATTTTAGGAAATATATTCTATAATTTTTAATTATATTATTCAATATAATACATTACACACAATTTGTAGGTTATATTTTATTTCACACAAAACCAATTTTATCTTGTGTTTCAAGAAACACTGACATTCCTTGATGACTTTTGTTACACATTATGTCGAGTCTAACTAGACAACAATATATTATCAATATTATTATTTATCATTATAATAATCACCTATCTTCAGGAAAAGAGGGAATGCATAAGAATAATGAATTTATGGAGATATTTTTTACCCATTTTTAGTAAATGAATTCATTGGTTACCAATTAATTATAAATGAAAATAAAAACCCTTTTAAAGTAATGTGAAATCCATTATCGAAAAAACTATTTTATTCCCCCCAAAGAAATTTTTCATAACAAATTAAATTACTCACAAATATGGATATATATTAATGAAATTTATATATTATATATTAAAACAAATTTTTTTACATTAATCTAATATGTTTTATATTCATAAGATAAAAAAATCCAAAAAGCATAAAATGTTATATTTTAATAAATGGTATTTTTATTTCATTTACATGAATAGTTATTTTAAAAATAAATTTTGACACTTTTTAATTTTTTATTTTAAAATTAAAAAACCTTGTTAAAGTGGAATATTTTAATTTACGTTGGTTTATTTATTGTATTTCTTAATGAATAGTAAAAAGTACTGAATTTTTATTGGGATTGTCATTTTCATTAAAATTATATATAAAGGTAAATTATATTTTTTATTGGTTTTCATGATACATAATATAAATTATATATCAATTAATAATGTTTAAGTAATTATAATCATTTTTATATTAAATTTAGATATATAATTCTAGAAAACATTTAAACATTTTCTCATTAAAAAACCCACATTTTTGTCCCTTCGACGAGATAAATATTAAGTAAAACAGTAAATATTATGTTATTTTAATTTGAAAAAATGGATTTCAAATTTCAAATCTGAATTATTTATAATATCTAGTAAGGTCAACATAGAATTATAACAAAAATAAAAGTGAATGAAATAATAATTAATTTCCACGATTATGGTAAAAATAAGTTTACTTATTGGTTAATATTAATCATTAGTAGGAAAAAGACAGAAACATTTCCAAAAAAAATTATTTAAATATTTGGACCATATATCATCTATAATAGAAATAGTTCATTATTGGAGTCACAAAATGTAAATAATATCTCCGAATAGTTTGTACCTTTTGTATTGACATGAATTCTACTCTTCTGCCCCTATAAAAGGGCATTCACTATCCCCCTATATTCTAATGTACCATTCATTTAGTCTCATAATAAATCCTAAATAAACTATAACCTCGCCATCCTATATTAGTCACTATTTTTATAAAGAAAACCATATATGTATTTTCATTTCAAACCAAATGGTATTACCCGAACAACAGGTAATGTCCTTCATTGAGTAAGTATCTTTTATTTATTCCCAAACCCCTAAAATTATTCTTATAACTCTATTATATAATAACCTAATAATTCTTAACATACTGATATTTATTATGATATGGGTAGGACCAACACCCACACACACTTCCATTAAATGGGACACATAATCGTCATTCATGTGTATGGTGGACAACCACCTCGTAAACTATTGTCATTTATTCTTCCATTACCTCCTATCAAGGTAGATAATAATGGAATAAATATATTTTTTTAACATTATATATATGATATTGAATAATAATTTATTCTTTTACAATTTTTATATAACACTTACCTTCATGATTTCCATTTTTTAGAAATATGATAACATCGTTTTTGAACGTGTGCACTACTGCCCACTTAATGTGATGTGATTCATGCCCACATTATAGGGAATTTGTTAATGATATGTTAAATAAAAATATGTGATGTAAATTAATTATATATTATATTCAAGAAATTATTTTATTTCTAGAAATATAATTTATATATTTCTTTCTTGAAATTTCACACGCTAAAAAAGTGATAATGTCATTCATAGATGGGTGGACTGCAACCTCTCTAAAGAGATTTGATTCTTCTTTTTTCATAACCACAAAAAAATAATTATATATATAAGAATATATAATTAAATAATTTATTATGTATGATATTATATCATTCTATAATGATATATGTTACTTATATTTTTTAATAATGATCATTGAAATATTGGAACGTTACTCAAGTGTATGTACGACCTATCATCTCAGGATTGTAACATTGTTTTATTTTTAGTAACCATTTCCCATTATTGTTTATAAAAGAACAATTTCTGTATAAATATAATTATATGAATTTATTATTATTCTAGATATGTTTTAATAACGACCACTTTGACCATAGTCAACATGCCAATGATTTTTTGACACATAAGTTGAATGTGGTCAAAACATTTAATGTAAACATAATTTATTAATTAATTTTTTACCAACAATAATATGGTCAAAATAAAATTAAAAAATTAAAATAATTTTATTTTTTAGGAATATAAACACAAATGTGAAAATTCACACTAAAGGTAAGAGACTTTATCTCAATCTTATTTAGTTGAGGCCTATCTTGATGTTATGAACATTATTATTTTAAAAGGTGTATAAAGAGATAATTTTACATGTTATATCATAAATTTATAAATTACCTTGGTATTTAATGATTATTATAATTTCATTAATTAATATGTATTACGATTCAATTTTTTACAATGTGTTAATGGTTTTGTTATTAAAAAATATCATTTTATCATTTTCAACCAAGATCTGATTTTCTTACTTGTCCATGTTTTTAAAATGATATTAAAATTTTCTATTTGGGCATAAAGGAATCATGATGTTAATTTTATTCTTGATATACATTATTTCAATTGTTTTCAAAATTAATCATTTGAAGTGTTCTAAAAAGAATGTTTTGACCAAAAAGAAATGAAATTTCTTATTTTCAAAGTATGATGACAACTACCTTTCATTTCATTATGGCTATTATTTTATTTCTACCTTCAATTTTATGCATACATATTTTTTGAAGTATAATAAATTTAATGGAATGTGTTTATTTTGTATCAAAAATATTATTTAAAATAAAATTGTGTTTGGTATTGGAAATGTGGTCTTAAAAGAAAAATTGTATTTTTTATATGAAAGTGTTTTTCATGTGAGTTTAAAATAATTTTATCAAAGGGTTTTATAATAAATATTTTCTGATGATATAATAATTGAGTATTATATGAAATGGGTGAGACACATATTTCATATATGAAGGGTTGAGTGACATTATAACTCATATGTGTGCCTAATATATATCTAATATAAAGGTTTTTTCACTATTATAGCTCATTAGAAATCATTAAGATTGTTATAGCGTATTCAAATGGTTGATCCCAAGTATAGATTGCGGGTGATCCTGATATAGCTAATAAAAAGGTTTATTTCCATTAAATATATTTAATTAATTAGGAAATTATTAAAATTGAAGATTGTCATATTTTTATTTTAATTGAATTGGGTTACAAATGGTTTTATAAATATGATGATCTATGTGACCTAAAGGTGTTTTATTTACATTTTATGGGTTTTAATGATTTTCATTGAGAAAATGTTTGGTTTAATTTTCATATGAATTTTTTTTATTTCATATGCTCATATAACATTGAATATAATGGTAAACGTTATATGAGTTTTCATGTTTTCATGTAACAAATGATTTTCCTTCTTTTGGTATACCTTAATAATCTTTTTGTGCCTACCCAACATTTTTAAATTTCTTTTCCAAAACCTTAGGGAGGGTAAGGGAATTAAATATGTTGAGATAGAATTTATCTAGATTTTAAATTAAATGAAATTGATATTTATTTTAAAATTTTTATATTATAATAAATATGGATAATAATCAATTGTTCCCACTTAATATTTAATTTTTTTATGTTATGGCCTAGTTCTTTAAAACTCTAAACCTGAAGAGATACTCAGACAAAAGGAAAATAAATTATTCATTATATCTCATGATCATGTAATTTTTAAGGTCATCCATTATATGTTTTGAGCATCAATGAAATCATCACCTTCCTTAGACTCAGGAAGGGTTTCTATGTTCGGGATAATCACACGATAGCCATCCTATGTGATCAAGCTAAGTCATGAAAAATTTTCTCAATCCTATACATAAATAATCATATTTAATGATTATGGTGTTATGAGGAATATAATTGTTGCATGATCCTTCTCTATCACATGAATCATTCACACATGAATAATATCTGTTCTCATGAATCAGTCATGGGTTTCAACGACATCGTGTGATGAACAATGACTATTAGAGGATCCCATCTCGGACACCCTCAATTGTGTTACACAATCAAGATACACGATGAATATGTTATTAAAAAACAAAAGTTTTGTGAGAGTAAAATTAATTCTATTAGAATTTGGGTTTTGGATATTTTTCATCCACTAACTCAAGCTAGTACATATCACACAATCACCTAGTAAAGGAGATAAAGCCACATTCCCCCTTTCCAATATAATCTGTCCCCATCATTGAAAAATTATTGACATAGAAACATAGAGGAAGTGGTGAGGGGGAGTTTTCTACTGCATCTAGATAAATTATCTACGTATATTTCCACTACATGATACCTCTCTATGTGACCCCCTTACATAATCAAAAGACAAATTGAACTTCATGTTCTGCCCTTATGAAAATCATTGGTCTCACGACACATTCATGCATCCTAGATTATACAACACATTTTTATTATGAATGCTACACGAATCCAAGAACTGATGGTTGGGAATCTCTCTTGATCATGTGAACCAATCTTTCTGAGACCTTCATGAAATATTGGTTTCAACATCATCATATGACTTTGATATACAATTTGTAATTGGATTAGTTAACATGATACCCTTGTTCATGTGATGGCCTCATGTTCCTTTGATCATGTAACCTTATAGATTTTACATTGGTCACGAAAACCCCTGGTCATTGGAATCATTCATGAAATGGACATATGAGACACTTTCCATCCAGACTAACCATGATCCCTTAGACATGTGTCCCCCTTTGTGACACCCTGAGTTTTTATGAAACATTTTTTTTCAAATAATTTTATTTTTATTTAATTTCTTCTGTTGTATGCTACACAAATTCAAGATTTCAATATACACTACAACAAGTTAATCATGTGTTATATACAACACCAACTTTATTTGGGTTACACACAACATTGACTTTTTACAAAACATCATTTTTTAATATAATTACTTGAACAAGACAGTTATAATATAGATGGTAAACTTTGTAATATTAATATTAATAACCAAATTTAAAAATTATTTGTTAAGGTTTTCTAAAAATAAAACATATTGATAATAAAACATGTAATTTATGGTAAACTATTTATGTGATTGAAAATCCTATTTTTTCAAATGAATTGATTTCTATGTCCTTCTTTGAATAATAATTTAATTTATTTTATAAATGTTTAGAAATTTATTTTTATAAAATAAAAATATTTATTTAAATCATTATTTTAAAATTATGTTAGGTTGAATATTTTGGATTCTTCGGAAAAAAACATCAATTTTGGATGAATGGTGAAAAATATTGAATTTAAGTTCAATTGTTTTTCATATAACATATTTATATATATAAATTATATTTTAATTTGGTTTTAAAATTTATTTAGATATATTTAACATAAAGTTATCCAATTAATGTCATTAGAATTAATTTTATAATAGAGTTGGATATTGAAACATTCAAACGTTTCAAATTGTTTTCTTTAAAATTCATTATTTCATTACGTCTTGCAGATTTTTGTATTAATTAATTTTATAAAAAATTTCAAATATAATTTTGTAAAAACTATTCCATATTTTGGAATAAGAACATCAAAATTTATTTAATAGGTCTATTTTATTTTTGTACAATTTAAATAAAACTTTACAAATTTATATTACCATGGTTAAGGGTAAATCAAGTAATTGAGGGAAAAACTATTATTATAAATACAATAAAACAACTGTAACACTTGAAAAAATGATATTTGATGAATTTAATTCCAATATTATCACATATGTTCAGAAATTGAATAATATAATAGAAATTTTTCTATGGAAATTACTTGGATATTATTAAAATCCAAGAGAGTGAAGAAATGACACAGTCAAACATTTAATAAATAAAATATTTTTAACATGAATTGAAATAGAAGATATGCTCTACTATGTATAATATTATAAAATACAAAATCATTATATACATCATGGAAACTTATTTTTAATTTGTAGTTAATTAATAATTATCATTTATAATTATACAATGATGATGTAATAACATTTCAAGTAATGAAAATCTCAATTATGTTATATTAGAATTATAAAACTAATTATAATTATAATTAATTAATGTTATAAAAAAATTTATAGGTGACTATTACATATTGGGGGTGTATTAAATTTATTGTTTCTAATGTATCTTTTTTTTCTGATTTTTTAATGTCAATGTAATTAAGCATTTAAAAATTGTCACAAACACTATTTTTTAAAAAATATCTCATTAGATTAGATAAAAATCATAAAAATACTATGTAGCTACAAATTTAACACCTCAAGCTTCCATGATACGTTTCCCTTTGAATAATTTAATGGCTTTCATTATATGCAACTTCGAGATTCTAACACACCGCAACCAATCAAACAAAACGTTATGAATAGTAATACCCACTTTTTTAAATTTTATAAAGTTTATCATTCAAAATGGACTTCATTTTTGGATTTGTAATATTGAAATTACCTTAGGGTAAATTTTAGGTATTTTTTGAGAGCTTTCAATTTTTGATGAATACTGAAAAACATTGAGTTATAGTTTAAAATTGAATTTTTATTTAAATAATTATTTTATTTTATTTTATTTTATTTTAGGTCAAAATAGATATATTATACCTATATAAGTTCAATTTAATTCACTGAAGTCAGTTTATAATAATTTTAGATATATAACAATTTTATTGAACATTTTAACCGTCTTTTACCCACCTCTTAAGAGAATTTGAAAATTTGAATAAAACATAATTTTACCGCTTCTGTGATTTGAATTTAAAAAATCCTAGAGACACAATTTATATCAATAAGTAAAATGTGGCTCAATAAGATAAAAATAATTTTTGCTGAATAGTAAATTTTTTCTTTTATTTACCGCGGTTAAAAATAAATAGGGAAATAAGGGTAACAATGATATTATTATTACCATAAAACAAGTAATAATTCTATTGGATAAGTATAATTCGACCAAAATAAACCTTAGGAATAAAATATGAACATTTTTGATCCACTTGGATTAGATTAGGACATTTATTATTATTTAATTTGAAGAAGAGTAAAAATAGTTAAAATCCATGTTTAATTAATAAAACATTTTTAATATAGGGTTATACATAAGATAAATTAAACTATAAATATTAATTATAAAGCTATAAATCATTCCTACCTAATACTATTTTTTTATAATTTTTAGAAATTATATAATTTATTTTATCAATGACAAAATGATGACGCAAAAATTACCTTAATAATAAATTATTAAAATAATTGTTATTATAAATATCCAAATAAATTTAATTTGAGACTTTTATTAAATTAAACTAATTTTCACGGTTAATATGACATGTTAGGGTTGATTAAATGTATTTATTTCAAATTAATTAAGTTTTTAGGACTTTAACAAAAATCAATTATTAAATAATGTCAAAATTGACATAAATGAGTTTTTAAAACAAATACAAAATTATGGGTTAATATAATAATTATAAAAATATATGGATTGGTCAAAAGACTTATATAATTATAGGTGTATCATTAATGAACCACATGGGGTTATATTTGAAGTTTATAGTACGTTTTTTAACCATATAATATAAAAATACAAAGAGACATGGTAAATGTAAAACAATTTAACTAAGAGTGAAATATAAATGATAAATTCAATATAGTGACCCAAACCCATCTAAAACCTATTGGTTGAGAGGTGTTTGACCCATACCCACCATAGTCTTTAAATAATTCATTTTTTATCTTTTAGAAACCTAAAATGAATTTATTATAAAATAATATTTCTATCTATTTCTACAGGGCCCCTTACTCCTCTTATAAAAGGAAACTTCCCCTTCTCTCAAATTCAGACCGTCAAATCCATTAGGCTCATCCAGAAACTTCCATAATAATCTTTCAATATCCCCCTATTCCACCTAAAAACCTATCCTTAGGAATATGGAGCTTCAATAAGTCCATTTGGTTCAAACTAATGGAAGTTACCCAAATTGAATGTAACTCTTTCTCTTAAATTCTTTTGTTTTATAATGTTTTATTTTACCCTCCAACCCCCTAAAAACTTTTTATTACATACTTTTATAACAACATAAGTATCCTAAATATACTATGATGTTGTTATGATATGTATTCTAACTACACTTACACACACCTCCATCTAACGGGTGAGAAACATACTGTTTCCATTGGTGGAAAACTAATGCCTCACGAAACGATGATTGTTCTATTATCTCATACCGCCTCTCATGGTGTCCACTAGGATGGAAATTTATTTATTTATGATATATATATAAATTATATTTATTATTTCTTTATTCTTCTGTATATTCCATTAATATCATTATTCTTCGGTATCTATTATGGGTAAAATTCAATAATTTCATTTGAGGATGTACGGACTACCGCGTCCTCAAAATGATATGACTCGTTAATTCCTTATTTGAGAAATATAAAGGATTTAATTAATGATATTATATATGATATTATACTATTATTATAATATACCTATGTATCATTATGTTTTTATTCCATTAACATACAAAATAGAAATAAAGTAGCATTCTTGAGTACGTACGGCATTCCATCTCCATGAACGGTACATTTCATTTATTATCTTCAAATGTTATGTAATATTATAAATATATATATATATATAGATATACTAGATATATAATATATATATGATATCTAAATAATGTATATAATTCTGGATATAATGATCTTTTGACCACATGGAAAAATTGTAATTATAACATGTTCATTTTTGACTCCTGTTCTGAGCATTAATAAAATATCTAATATGAAATCAAATAATTTACTAATTGTTATAGAAAGGAAATAAGTGATATGAAAGGAATAATATACATCAAAAATTTTATTAATAAAGGATAAATTAACGGAGGTTTATTATTCCGGAAGAACAAGGAATACAAGACAAGTCGGACTTGAGGTAAGGTGTTTCTTATCTCACTTTCAATTCTGTGAGATTTCCATTGTTCGCCACATATTTATTTCATGTGGTGTTTTGTGTACATCCATTTGATATATATTATCATTATTCTTTTCATATTATTGGTATTCTAGGTTTCATTTGGTGGTTATTAACTTTTGGTCATACGACTCGATTGATTACAATGAAGTAAGCGTTTTTCATCTCACTATTTATTCCCGAGATATTCATGATATATTAGCCACTATTTCATTTTGTATGGAATATGTACAATCCTTGATTGTATTTTAGGTGTAATATACATTAATTTATGGGTATTTACATCTTCATTTTATGATCCTTCTTTCATGGGATGTATGTTTCATAAGTTACCAAATCGTTAAGGGAATTTCAAATTTCAATATCCACTCAGTGGGCTTTACACATACTTCATTGATTATTTTACACCAAGATTATGTGTGGAATCACTATTTATTATTTATATAGTTATTTCTACTCCCCTTTGTGTGGATATAATTTTGATACACATAATTACTCCAATGATAATTTCTCAAGTCATTGATATAAACTTGATCTTAATTCAATTTTCATTCATTGAGTTAAACATCCAAGTCATTGGTGTTGTTTTTACAAGAATATCTTTGAATTTACTTTGATTGATTTACACAAACTATCCAATCATATTGATTGAATTTATATTTTTCTCACACAAATATTTCATTGATTTATCCTTTATCTAGGGATACTATCTTTATAAGGGATTTCATATCAATTTACATTCCTTTGAGACATCTTTGTTATTATGCACCAATTCACTTTAATACGGTGTATATACTGTCCTTTGACATTGTATATAATGAAATCCTTTATTCACATGTTATTATAATGTTTTTATTACCTCAATTATTTGAATTCAAGCGTCTCTTATTTGGATAGTAACTCTAACTAAAATACAATTTTAAATGTTATAAAAATTAATTATTCTAATTCTTTCTCATTAATGTCCATGTTTTAAAAATGGTTTTAATGTTTTATTTATATATGGAAATTAATGTTTTAAAATTAAAATTCATATTAAATATTTCAAAGTGGTATGGGACACATTGATTCAAAAATCTATTTTTAAATGGCTTCTTGACAAATTGTGTGACTTTTAAATGTTTTCAAGAAAGGGATGATATTTCTCTCAAATAGTTTTGATGATTATTTTCATCTATGTAAATATCTCTCATTATTCTTTATTGAGGTTAATATGTTACAATACAATTTTCCATATTTTATTTAATGAGTTATGTTTGACTGTGGATGTGATATTATTATACAATTCATGGTTTGTGGATAAAGTATTGACATTTTGTAAGATAGTTTTAATTAGAATTTTTATGTTATATTTCAAAAATTTCATATGAGGAGTGGATTGGACTTAGTATGTGATGGGTGGAGCCTGCAATAACACCTCAACGCATTAGTAGGTCTCATGAGAAAAACTAGTGTCTTCGCACAAGGCCTTGAAAAAAATCTTATTTGTATTCTTGGAATAAGGAATTGACTATGTGTTTTTGATGTCTGGCATTATGAATTCCATCATTATGAGATTACATATTGATATTTCATGTGGTTATACGACTAGTATAATACCCATGACTATGTTTTATTATGGAGTTATATACTCATCTCATATTCCTACCATAAAGTGTTCATGTTTATAATTGGTAAAGTCAAGTGTTTTCCATTAGTCAACATGCCTAATTGTTATTTAATCGTCTATTGTATTTCTTACTCTTAATGAGCGTTTGAACTCACCCTTTTATCATATTTCATTTTCCCATGGTATGAAGAATTTATTTAAAGGTGACTTGTAGGAATAATCTTGGAATCTTGGATATTTCTAATGGAATAAAGTAGTGTTGTTTTTCTTTTCAAGTTGAAGTGTTGAACTTATGTATATATCTTGTTTTCAAGGATACTAAATTGATCGGTCCTCTGACACATGATTCATTGTAATCAAGCCAATGTATTAAAATAATGCACTGGCACCTGGATTCTGGGGTCGGGACATTATAGTTTGTATCAGAGGAAGTTTAGTACAAACCCTGAAAAATAGATTTAGATAAACTCCGATTAGAGAAAATTACCCTAATATATACATTGAGGAATAGTATAGAAGAAAATCCTAGAATTTTGGTAATGTAGATATTTTTTTTATTTTACAAGAAGTAAATCGCTGTCTGGATACGATCAGGTAGAGGCGGCTTTGGAAAAGATGTACCTAGGAGTGAAAAATCTGACAAGGAGTTTCGGGTTTGGCCTGGGGTATCTTGTTGCATGACAATGGGCCTTGCTGAACTCTTGTTTATGACACTCCCAGGGATACACATAGGATAATTCACATTTTCATTACAAACTGATTTGAAGTATTTTAATATAATATGAGAATACATAAATTTGGTTAATCATAGGGTGTTTTAGATTGAAAATAATGTGTGACGATATTGTCTAAATAATTTTATAACTATTCCTACTCACACAATGTTTTCAGGTTTCAGTTAATGGCTAGATTTTAATTAAGTCATATTAACATTGAACATGATATACAAGGTGGGAACAGTTGTGGAAATGAGAAACAAAATGGAATGTTTATAGGTGCAAAAGATATTTTCTTTATGTCGAATCAGTATTCCAAAAATATGATCAAGAAAATATATTTTAACCAGCTCCTGGACTAAAAAAAGAAGAGAAATGTGGTGAATGATAATAGCACCCGCAGTAGAGACCATAGAGAGAAAAAAGATCAATTTCCATCATGCCAGAAATGTGGATGGAGACACCCAGTAAAGTGTCTCAAGGGAACAAAAAAATGCTTTATGTGTGGGAAATAAGTGCATAATGTAAATAGATGTCAGGGAAAAATGAAGATCACTATGGAAGAAAATAAAAATGATCATAAGAATCCAATTATGGTCATTTTTCATAAATTTAAGGGACCATGGCATCACCCAAGTCAATTCCCTATTCTATAGGATAACCTCTAGGTCAAGTAATATCCTATGTGGAGATAAATGGATCGAAAAATGTTTAATGGTATTAGTTCTATTTTTTATGACATTACGTTGGAAGATTTATCTTTTGTATGTGTAACCCTGCAGTTTGTTACGTGAAATTTTTATTTAAGAAATAATTATATTTTCTATTGTGGATATAGTTATAAATAACCATTTGGGTTTATATGACTGTAGAATTTGAGGCAATTACAGGTGATTAATTTTTTTGTTAAAAATGTGATGTATGAGATAACATTGGTAGTTAAATTATGTTATGATTATGTTGAGGAATCTATCTCATTTAAGGAATGTTATAAAATATAGTTTTTAAAAAAATACAACATGTAGACCGAGTGAGAAACCGTCGTTTCGGACAAAGATACGGGAATCAAACCCACAATCAAAGTGCGACTGATATTTATCGCCTACCAGTGGACTACATGAAGTCCCTAGTTAGTATGACTAATTATTTTATTCATTTAATTATTTTATGGATCACGAATATTTTGAATATGGAAACTTATGATTTATCCTTAGTATAGGAAAATGATTTGGTGATTTTGTGATAAATGTAATAATGGAAGACATTCTTTATTTTTGTAACACTATATGCCTAATTAAAATAGAATACTATGAGATTTCATTTGAGGAGTAGTGGTTGGTTTTTATCTATGTTTTTATTGGGGATTTATAGAGATTTGGGTTATTTATGGAAATGATTAACCTATCATAGAGATTGTGTGATTAGGTTAGTTACTTTTAATTTTGTGACTTTTAGAGTAGTTGATGTTATTCGGATACACAATTTAACATGGAAGACTACATAAGAAAATTCTTCTGAGTTTTCAGTTGTAATATTAGTTTGGATTATATTGAAATATTTTATGGACAATTGTTTATTGAATGGTATTTATTGAACTTTGGGTATTGTTGGTTTTGTTTTAGAAATTAAGATTAGTCTTTCTTTCTCTAAAGGATTATCCTTTTTGTGGATCAACTGATCTTCTACTAACCATTTTGGATTTGGTTAATCTCTAAAGACAAGGGAAATATATATTTTATCCTTTATCGATCATGTGATTCTCTAGAAGTTGATTCTATTGCTTTAGGTGTGACCAAGTCATCTTGAATACTCATCGTTTGGAAAAAGAGATGAGTTAGTGGTATGAATTTATAAAAGGATAAAACTGTACTAAAAAATTAAGTATATTTATTTATGTTTTTAGTCAACATCATAAATAAATTCCTCATCCAAATTAAATGGAACATAAAAAAAAAATTTGTCTCTTTACTTTTCCTAGAGGGAAACTAATAACTATTTATCCCATCATATGATTGTGGTTTTATTGTTGTTAACATTCTCCTGATAATGTTTTCTCACTATCTCCATCAGAACTTCACATGTAGTTTATCTTCAATATCCATGTTTTCCTACATGGAATGATAGTATGGGTTATCTCAGGTGACCTTTGTACTTCTCTATCTTTATTTTAAAGTGATAGTTGTGTTGAATCTTTTTTCCAATATGGCACATTCAATTATGTTCCCAAGCCCAATTTTAAAAAATTTTGAGGACGCAATTTCCAAAAGGGGGGAAGAATGTAACACCCCAAGCTTCTATGGTACTTTTCGCTTTGAGTAATGTAATAGCTTGAATTATACGTAATATTGATGATTCTAACACACCGCAACCAATCAAACTAACCGTTATGAATATTAATAGCCACTTTTGAAATTTTATAAAATTTATCTTTCAAAATGGACTTCATTTTTTGGATTTGTGATATCAAAATTTTCTTAGGGTAAATTTTTGGTATTTTTCTAAAAACATTCCATTTTTTATGAATAGTGAAAGACAATGAGTTATAGTATAAAATGGATTTTTTATTTAAATAATTAGTTATTTAATTTAAATTTATTTTTGGTCAAAATAGATACATAATACCTATATAAGTTCAATGTAATTCATTGGAGTTATTTTATAATAATTTTAGATATATAAAAATTTTATTTAACTTTTTAACCATCTTTTACCCACATCCTAGGAGCATTTGTAAATTTGAATAAAACATAATTATACTACTTCTATGAATTGAATTTCAAAAATCCAAGATATATAGTTGATATCAAAAAGATAAATGTTCTTCAATAAGATAAATTTTTTTTTGGTGAATAGTAACTTCTTACTTGTGTTTACCATGGTGAAAAGTAAATAGGGTAATTAATGGTAAAAATGATATCATTATTAACATAAAACATGTCCTGATTCTATTTTATACGTATA
The DNA here is from genome assembly GCA_963277665.1 of Viscum album. Taxonomy (NCBI): domain Eukaryota; kingdom Viridiplantae; phylum Streptophyta; class Magnoliopsida; order Santalales; family Viscaceae; genus Viscum; species Viscum album. The sequence goes on from OY728159.1 coordinate 776,622,940, forward strand.
ATTCGACCAAAAAAAACCTTATAAATAAAATATGAACCACTTTGGCCCACTTGGATTAGATTAGAACATTTATTATTATTTAATTTAAAGAAGAGTTAAAAGTGTTTAAATCAAATTTTAAGAACTAAAATATTTTTTATATAGGGTTATACATAATATAAAATCGACTATAAATATTCACTAGATTTCTAAAAGACTTTATACATAATTAAATTTTATTTATTATTTTTAGATGTTTTATAATTTACTTTATTTATGACACAATGACGACGCAGTAATTACCTTAATAATGACATATTAAAATAATTGATATTATAAATATCCAAATAAATGTAATTTTTGTCTTTTAATAAATAAAACAAATTTTATAGGTTAATATGACATTTTATGGTTGATTAAATTGATTTAGTTATAATTAATAATGTAGTTAGGGCTTTAAAAAAAATCAATTATTAAATAATGTCAAAATTGACATAAATGAGTTTTTAAAACAAATACAATATTATTTGTTGATATAATAATAATATTAATATATGGCTCAGAAAAAAGACTTATATAATGATATATTTACTATTAATGAACCACTTGGGGTTATCTTGGATGTTTATAGTAAGTTTATTAACCATATAATATAAAAATACAAAGAGACATGGTAAATGTCAGACACTTTAACTAAGAGTTAATTTAAAATATAAAGCTAATTTAGTGACCCAGACCAGTCTCAAACATATTGGTTGAGTTTTTTTCGACCCATACCCACATTTTTATTTAAATAATTCATTTTTGAGCTATTAGAAAACGAATATAAATTTATTATAAAATAATATTTCTTGCTTTTCCTAAGGATCCTCTCACTCCTCTTGTAAAAGGGAACTAACCCTTCTCTCAAATTCACACCTTCAAAGCCATTAGGATCGTCAAAACCCTACCAAAATAATCTTTTAATATCCCCATATTTCTCATAGAAGACTTAACTTAGGCAGAAGTGACTTCAAGAAGTTCCTTTGGTTCAAACCAATTAAATTTACCCAAATTAAATGTAACACATTCTCTTAAATTCTTTTGTTTTATTTTGTTTTATTTTACTTCTCCATCCCCCTAAACAATTTTTATTTCTTTATTTTATAACAAAACCACAATCCTAAATATATCTTGGTGTTGTTATAATATGTATTCGAGCTATGCTTACACACACCTCCATCTAACGGGTGAAGAACATACTGTTTCTGTGGATGGAAAACTAACACCTCACGAAACATTGATTATTCATCTATATCCTACGGCCTATCATGGTTTCCATTAATATGGAACTATATTTATATATGATATATATATATAATGTCTATGTTTTCTTTATTCTTCTGTATTCTCTATTTATATCATTATTTTGTGGTTTCCATTATGATTAAAACGCGATAATTTCTTATGAGGAAGTGCGGACTACGGCCCCCTCAAAATGATATTACTCATTAATTTCTTATCTGAGACATATAAAGGATGAAAATAATGATATTATATATTATATTAAACTCGGATTATAATATATCTATGTATCATTATGTTTAAACTACATTAAAATACAAAATAGAAATGAAAGTAGAGTTCATGCATATGTTCGGCTTACTGTCTCCGTGAACAGTACATTTCATTTCTTATCTCCAAATGTTAGGTACTATTATAAATATATATATATATATATATACTTGATATATAATATATATATATATGATATATAAATCATGTATATAATTCTGGATATAATGGACTCTTGACCACATGGAAAAATTGTAATTATAACAAGTTCATTTTTTACTCAACTTCCAAACATCGATAAAATATCCAATATGAACTCAAATAATTAACTAATTGTTATTGAAAAGTAATAAGTGATATAAAAGGAATAATAAAATTTAAATATATTCTTTATAATGTAGAAATTAATATAATTTTATTATTCATGAAAAACAAAGAACAGACAGGACTAGTCGGACTTGAGGCAAGGGGATTCTTATATCACTTTTAATTCGGTGATATTTCCATTGTTCGCCACATATTTATTGCATGTGGTGTATTGTATACTGAAATTTGATATATATTATCATGATTATCTTTATATTCATGGTATTATTTGATTCATTTGGTGGTTATTAACTTTTGGTCATACAAATCAATTGATTACAACGAAGTAAGCGTTTTTCATCTCACTTTTTATTCCCGTGAGATTCAATCAATATTGGCCACTATTTCATTTGGTGATGTGTATGTACTATCTATGATTGTATTCTTGGTGTAATATACAATAATTTATGGGTATTTAAATATTCATTGTATAATCATTCATTCATTGGTTGTGTGTTTCTTAAGATACCAAATCTGTAAGGGAATTTCAAATTTTAATTTCCACTCAGTGGGCCATACACAAACTTCATTGATTATTTTACTCCAAGATTATGTGTCAAATAACTATTTATTATTTATATATTAATTTCCACTCCCCTTTGTGTGGATATAATTTTTATACACATAATCACTCCAATGATAATTTCTCAATTCATTGATATAAACTTGATCTTAACTCAATTTCCATTCATTGAGTTAAACATCCAAGTAATTTGTGTTGTTTCTACAAGAATATCTTTGAATGTCATCTTATTGATTTATACTGAATATAAAATCATTATAAGTTTATTTATATTTTTCACACATAATTATTTCTTTGATTTATCCTTTATCTAAGGATACTGCCTTTATAAGGGATTTCATCTCAATTTGAATTCCTTTGAGAGTTCATTGGTGTTATGCACCAATTAACTTGTATATGGTGTATATACTGTCCTTTGACAAAGTATATAATGAAATAATTTATTCTCATGGTATTATAATGTTTTGATTACCTCAATTATTTGTATTCAGACATCTCTCATTTGGATAGTCACTCTGACTAATGTACCATTATAAATGTTTTAAAAATTTATTCTTCTAAATATTTCTCATTAATGTCCATGTTTTAAAAATGGTTTTAAGGTTTTACTTATATGGACATTAATGTTTGAAAATTAAAATTTCATTTAAATGTTCTAATGTATTATGGGACACATTGATTCAAAAATCTATTTTTAAACGTCTTCTTGACAAATAGTGCGACTTGTAAATGTTTTCAAGAAAAAGGGGGATATTTATCTTAAATAGTTTTGATGATTATTTTCATCTATGTAAATATCCTTCATTATTCTTGATTAATGTTAATATGTTACAATAAAATCATCCAGATTTTATTTAATGAGTTATGTTTGACTGTGGATGGTCTATTTTTATACCATTCATGGTTTGTGGATAAAGTATTGACATTTTATATGTTAGTTTTAATACGAATTGTTGTGTTATATTTAAAAATTTTCATATGAGGTGTGAATTGGACTTAGTAATTGACCGATGGAGCACTCATAGCTCCTTAATGCATCGGTAGGTCTCATGAGACAAACTACTGTCTTGGGACAAGACCTTGACAAAATCTTTTTTGTATTTTTGGAATGAGGCCTTGACTATGTGGTTATGATGTCCGGCAATATGAATTCCATAATTATGAGATTAGATATTGATTTTTCATGTAGATATTCGACTAGTAGAATACCCATGAATACATTTTATTATGGAATTATTTACTCAGCTCATATTCCTACCATAAATTTTCATGTTTATTATTTTTAAATTCATGTTTTTTCGATTAATTCAACATGCCTAATGTTTATACTATCTTCCGCAGTATTGCTTACTCTTACTAAGCATTTGAACTCACCTCTTTCCCATGTTTCATATTCCCTAGGTATGAAGAAGTTAGTTAAGAGTTAATTTCAAGAATAATCACGGAAGCTTGGATATTTCTAATGGAATTAATTAGAGTTGTTTTTTCAAGTTGTAGTGTTGAACTTATGTATGTATCTTGTTTCCAAGACTACCAAACTGATCGGTCATCTAGGACATGATTCCTTGTAATCATGCCAATGTATTAAAATAATGAATTGGCTCTTGGATTCTGGGGTAGGGGTATTACAAAAAATGGAATAAATTATGGTCTAAAATATCATAAATTTAAAATTATGGAAAAATTTAAAACTTTTGAATAAAATTACCAACCTTTTAACATTGATTTTTTTGGTTACCATTGTTAAATTTAATTTATGATTAACAATGTTTAATATAAAATATAATGTTTAAAATTACACCAAAAGCTGAATAAAATAAATTGGATTGTGGTATTACTACAATATCTCATATTATCATCGAATTAAATTAATTTTTGTGGTGTTTTGGTTGATATTTATTTGTTAAAAGTTAATCATTTGAGAAATTCATAGAGTTCCCCTCCCCTCTCTTATAAAAGGGAATATTTTCTTCCCTTTTATTCACAATTCACAACCTTTTTGGTTTAGAGAAAATATTTAAAAATATCCTCCCAAATTCCATACCATAATAACGGAATCCTTATATTCTGTAGAAATCCAACCGAAATTGTTCTTTTTTGAAAATCAAAAGGAGAAGCCCAATAAAGACGTAATGTTTATCAACAAACATATTTTTAAATTAAAACATTATTATATTATATTATTTAATTTTCATACAATAACCAATGTATAATTAATATTCTAATACGTTTTAATAGTAAGGGTTATACCTATAATCACAAGAATTTCCATAAAATGTGATATGTATTCATAATTATTGTTTACAGTGGAATACCACCTCACGAACCGATATCATTCACTCATCAATTTCATCAATTAATTATTTTGATAAATGATATAATATCAGTTTTAATTATATATATATATATATATTATTGATGATGTATTTATTCATCAAGATCTATTATATAACACATTCATTCATTCTTTCCATTTTTTGCAAATATGATAACTTTGTTTGTCGATGTGTGGACTACCACCTCCTCAACCCAATATGATTCATTTACACATTACATTGAGGGTATTAAGAATGGGTTTGATGAATATATGTGATATATATGACATAATTATTCAATTATAATGATATTATATATATACATGTTTCATTTTAATTCTTCATTCTAATATATAATTAAAATGGAAATAGCGTTCGTGTATATTTATGGCCTACCATCACCATGATCGATATATTTCATTTTCTATTTTTATATTTAATATATTATAATAAATTAATATATAATGAATTTATATGATATCATGGTTTTATTTTTGTATATTATCATATCTTGATATAAGTAAAATTACTAAAAATATAACAAATCAAAACACGTGTGAATGACAATTTGGTAATTACAAGAACTGTAACCTTATAATGGAATTGCTAATAAAATAATAATATTAATTTATATATAAAATCATATGTTTTATTATATATAAAAATAATGTTCTATTTTATTCATATAAAAATCATATATTTATTATTCATGATTTTTGATATAGTATAAATTGATTGAAGACATAATGTACGGGGATTTCGAGTCTTGTTTTTATTTCTATGAGACTTATGAAATAATCACCCCCATTTATTATTTGTGGTGTATATAATACACATGAGTATAATATATGATAGTTATACCTAAATTTAGGTGACTTTACATATCCAGTTTATGATCCTTATTTCACATGTTTTATAGTTTAACTATGACCAAATAGGTATGGTAATTTTTTCCAAATTTTCCTTATTTGAGATAAATATTATTTTTTTTACATATAATATTTGTCATTTTTTATCTACATAACTTTGATATGTTGAATCGTAAATATCATTATTTTAATGATATTATAATTTTCATGTAATGTTATTCTCTATTCAGTCAGAAATCTGTGTTCCTTTAATAAAAAAGTTTTCAAAAATACTTTTAATAGTGTTTCAAATGTCTGTTTATGGATTATCAAGGAAAATGATTTTAAAGATGATTATAATGGTTTTAAAATGTTAATTTATAAGTTCTAAAGGATATTTTCAATAAAAATGGTTCAACAATTGTATTATGATTCAAAAAATATTTTATAGTAAGGAATGGATATTTTCCTCATGAATTATTTTAAATAATGTTTCAAAAACATTTTCCACCCATGAAAACATTTTTTTACGGTACTTATACTTTATTAGGGTTATGATTCAAATTTTATATCCTTGTTATTTCTATGAACATTTTATGTTTATGGTGAACGATATATGTTATTAAGGAATATATATTCATGGTTTTTATTATTAGATAGGAACGATTTATATCTCCCACCACTGAATTTGAAAATTATTTACATCTCATAGGATAATGATGGGAAATAAGATAGGTTAATTGATCCACTGTCAGATTATGGGTAAATTCTAATCACTATGGGATGAAGGGGAAACATGATCTACAATGGGATGATGGAGAAACCCATTCCACTATGGAATGATGGGGAAAGTTAATCCCCTATAAGAAAATTAATACCACTAGTGACGGTGGTATACCCCACCTAGTAGGTGGTGTCCCCTTGATGTTCCCCAATATATTTTGGAAATGGAACATTACTTTTAATGAATTGTGTTACATTTGTATATGCCTTACACAATCCCATGTCTTATTTCTATGTTATTATTTTATGGCTTATGCTATTTATTCACATATAATACATGTACTATAAACATCCAAAATTAATTACATTACTCAGGATTATAATCTCTGATATGCTGGATATGATCTTCTAATGTAATGATCACGTTCTCATGCCATTATTCTCCTGTTTAATCTCACATATATCCCTTGTTTAGCATTACTTGGAATCTTATCTCACAACTATTTATATTTCCATCCCTGTTCTAGGAAGATATGTATTATTTATTATATTTATAATAAGAGTTAAATTCATGGGAAACCTAGTGGGAGATAATGTATCTATCTTATGTGAAAATGTTTATGTTTCCATATTTCTAATAGCACTAAACTATTATAGTATTTGGAATTATATTTTCTTAAGGTATTAATTATTCTGAAAAAGGATAAATTTTAATGTTAATTTAGGTTACGTGGGGGTTGATTTAGTTTTTATCTAGGAAATATTTTTGTTAAACATTTGAATCTATGATGTTAAAACCTTTCTGAAATCCTGAAGGAAAAGTCAAGGGTAAGTCTAAGGGTAAGAAAATTTATTGGAAAAATGTCTTGGGATTTTTGTAAGGGGATAGAGTTAGAGGTTTTTATGTAATAGATCTTTTTCTGGATAATACAAGTGGATCTGGTTCTGGAATAGATGTACAAAGGGGTAACAACACAAAAAACATGGTATTGAGCTAGAATCAGTTGAGAACTACCATGGGACAGTGGGCATTGATTCACACCTAGATTGACACTCTCAGGGGACATTCTTTGTTAATTAAAAATATCTTCAAAAACCATCGTGAAGACATTAAATATATGTTTTCTATTAATAACACATGATGAACCCAAGGTTCTATATATTAAATATGGTTTCAAAAATTATACATCTTATAAGTGGTTTTTCATAATTGTGTTGTTTCTCACTATGGAAATTGTTTCTTACATATGTTTTTTGGTTTTATAAAATGTCTGGAACCCAAAATAACAACATTGATTTTGATTGAAATGAAAATTTTAATGATTTTATACCTGATAACAACAATTCTATGGGATCCAGAATGAAAAATCTAGTTTTCTTTCTCACGTGGATATCCCAAACTATGAATCATTCTATAATTCCAAATGAGAAGTGGTCAGAACAAAATTATACGACATCTTTATTTGGGAAATATCTACCTTATTTTTTTGGGTATTCTAATCCTCTTATGGCTTAATAATGGATATGTACCACTGGAAAGATAGTTTCCATTCAATAATGATCGGAACATAAATAATTCAATCCTTTTTATAATTTAGATGGTGAAGTCGACTAGTGGTAGACTCAAATCAAGAATAGAAGGAAGTGAGATGAAATTAAATCCATGTATTGGGAATTTTTCGATAATATAATAATCATCAAGTACTTTCCTCATGTTCTTTATTAAATTGTGCAAAATGAGTTCCCTGACATGAAGTAGAAGGATGATGAATATTTCAATACTTATGAGTCTAATTTCAGAATACATGTGTGGTATGCTTCTTCAATTGTCATCCAACATGAAATCAAGGATAGCTGATTCATCAGTTCCATAAATTCAAGTATCTAAAGGGATTTTGTGATAAAATAATTCAATAGAAACAAGGAGATTCTATTTTGTTCAATCAATGATGAAATGGAGGTTAGATTTTAGTTTCAATCCCATGGAATTAACAAGAAAAATAATATATTGTTTTAAAAAAATATAGAAACCATGGAGATAAGAAGATGAGACTTCCTTTATTCTATATGTGTGTAATGGATCATGGAGTTAATTATCTTATGGGGTATTATAAATATTCCAATTATGGAAGGTAAGTCCTTGGGAAATTGATTTTTTAAATTATGGGTAAAGTTATCCAATAATGATAATAGAGGGAAATAATCAAATAATGCACCTCCAACACTTCATTGATTCAAGTGTATGGATGATAGACATTATGAAAACTAGGGACCAAACCCGTGGTTTTTTTTATGGTTATAGGATTCAACAACCTCTTAAAATGGGAGATAAGGGGAAATATCATGTGGTCATTATTTTTGACGAGGGGTATGACAATGTTGGGGTGAATTCTAAACATACCATCAACTCTAGAACAAGTAATGTATAATTTGATTTATAGATATAACCACTATTCACTATCTACATACTTTTATTAGGGTATTATGAATCCACCAAAATGATTAGATATGGGATTATTAATACAAACCCAAAATTAAATGATGATTGAATCTCAAGTCTATGTTTCCTCTTTGATGGATATTTGTTTGATTGTGTGATTCCTAAAAAACTTTTCCTAATTCCATTGGTTGAATTTGATTTCATCAAAGGAATAGATTAGACTTATCACTATCAATCTTATATAATTTATATGTAAGGGATGTTACTTTTTATATTTCAAACCAACCAATAATCAACTTTCAATGTGATGATATATAATAAATTCTTATGGACATTACATCTAGAATATGAGATTTAATTTCAATTTAGAAGGACTGTTTTATTTTCAAAAGGATAGGGAAAACTTGACCTCATTGATATGAATATTAATTGGTAATTTCAAGATGTGTACTAGGAAGTGTATCCAACACTTCTTACAAATTGTGAAGTTGAGTTCTTGATAGGACTCATAGCTGGTTCGACACCACTTTCAAGGACTTTCTATTTAATGTTCCAAGTTGAGTTTCGATTATTGATGAAGAAAATCCAAGAAATCCTTGATATGAGATTCATTTTTCCATGTGTGTCGCCTTGGGGTGAACATGTTCTTTCTATGAAAAAGGAAAAATGGATCAATGCGACTCTACATGGATTATTAGGAGTTTAACAATATCAGGATAATGAAAATAATATCCCTCCTCAAATTGATGAATTGTTTGATGAATGATGTGAATCTCAATACTTTTCCATGATTGTCCTTCATTCTAGATTACATCAATTGAGGGTTATAAAATAATATATACCCAACATGGTATTTTATACACGTTATGGGAACAATGAATATATAGTGGTGACTTTTTTTCTTACTAATGACTATAATATCTGCATGGATTTGACGAATAGTTTCATCATAGATTACGTTGATCAGTTTGTGGATGTCTTTAAATATGATATATTTATCAATTAAATGGTCAAGGAAGTGCATTAAGACCACTTAAAATTTATAACAAGGGCCCTAAGGATGGAGGGTGCGAATGAAAAGTTTATGATGTGTGAATTTTTTCGGAAAAATGTTTCAATTTTGTGCCATAGAATATCAAGATATAGTATTGCAGTAGATACATCAAAGATCAAGGTATATGGATGTTGACCTATACAAACCACAGGGACTAGGATCCATACTTTTCTTTGGATATCTTGATATTATTAATGGTTTGTGAATAATTTATCATGAGTATAAAATCAAATGACATAGTTAACTCAGAATGGTACAGAGTTCCTCTGTACATATGAGTGTGATTAAAATTTCAATGAACAATAGAGAAGGTTGGTTAACGCACATTTTCATACATTACCCTATTGTAGGGAAGGGTTTTTAATCTATAGTGATGCATCCAAGAAGGGCACGTGATGTTTTATTATGAAGAATAACATGGTTATATCATATTCTTTGGGATAATTGAAGATTCACAAGGGATTTTTTCCAAATCATGACTGGTAATATTCCATGGTAATTGTTGCATTAAAGAAAGGAAGGCATTATATTTATGGAAAAAAGTGATATATATACTAAACATAAATGTATAATTTATATATTCACAAAGATGGAGTTGAATATACACTGTAGAATATTGTTAGAGATGATAAACAATTATAACTGCTCAATACATTACCAACCTGGGAAATAGAAAAATGTACCTAACGCTTTGAGATGAAAGAATCATGCCATATTAACCCTGATTATGATCATAAAATTTAAAATATTTATTTATTTGTAAATAATGGATATATATATATATTAAAGGATTTGGAAAATATTTTAATTATCATTTAAATGGTCAAACCTCTATATAAGTCATGATCAAAGGGGAGAAGATAGAAGATGTAGAGTTGAAAATAAGGGTTATAGATGATTTGGATTTTAACATGGATCATGATGGGATGATAAGATTTAGGAACTTTTTATGTGCCCCATCCATACCCGATTCGATGAAGGTGAAATTAGAGGATGCTCATAGCTCTTCAATCTCTATTCATCTTATAAATAAAAAATCTGAATAATTACTTGAAATAATACCTCTAGTGGGATTTCATGAAGATGGATATTTTAGAGTTTGTATCTTAGTTCTTTTTATGCTAATAATGTACGGTTGAAAGGAAAATTTATAAGGGGATGTTACATCCATTACCTATACTATAATATAAGTGGTAGAAAATCACAGTGAATTATTTTTAGACTCCCCAAAACCTATAAATGTATTAATATAGCCACCCTAGGCTTTTAAATATAACATTACATGATTTTATGCATAATTATACCACATATTACAAGCTAAAGATTGAAAAGACTACTGTATTGGAAGACTGGGTTCATAAAACTAAAAACTTTGAACTAAAGAAAACATTTATTTATTTAATATTAAATTTGAGCTCCAAACATTCATTGTGCTCAAAAATATGCATTGGTTACCCTAGTGAACACATGAATTATGGGATGAGCTAAATATCCCAATAAGGGAATAACCATTAGAATAAACCATTAGCATATGGGATAGAAGGGAAGACATGGTGATATAAAAATGAATGTAACATATGGAATCATAACATATAAAAATGGAATCATATAAACCTGGAGTCATAATACAATGGAAGTAACAAAAAACATGTCTTTAGCATGAGTCAAAGATAACTTCCAATGTAGTTTCACATGCTACCACAAGCCAAGGCTAACCGACAAGACTGTCACACATGGTAGCACAAGACAAGGCTGACCCGCAAGACCATCGCACATAACGTCTCATGAGACTAATCTTTACCCAATTCATTGGAGCGATATCTGGGAGGACCCATATTAACATTTCATGAGTATGTTTTCCACATAAATAATCATACATAATCTACTTTACATAAATATAAGGATTACCCATGGAAAGAATCGGGTACCATAATCATGCCATTAAGCATAAAAAATTTCCATATCATAAATTTGTCCATGAAGAAAGGAAATAAAATATTCATAGAAATACACAAGATAAAATAGGTGTGTAACATGGTGTGTGATTTCAAGTAGAGTCAACAACATGTAAGACCAGTATTTTAGAATGTTTAGCAATAAATCATTTTTGTGCTATTTTAAGGAAAATATTATTGAGTCATTTATATAGAAAAGGGAAAAACCTGTTATATAAAACCAGAATTAAAACAAGAGGATTTTCATAAAAAATTGTTTTATAAATAATATATTGGATTAAAATAGAATATATAGTGCAAAAAGAATTAGGTAGGAATTAGAGAAGTTACCTCAAAACAGGTTTTTCTATTAGGAGGTATTGACGAGGGAATCACATACAAAAATTTATATAACGTAAAGAGGATGATGAAAGGGTCATGATAAATGAATTTGGTACATGTATACAAAATTTAAAAAGATTCACATAAATAGAAAAGATAAATTTATTTTGGTTAAATAATGGTAATGAAACCCGATGAAAAAAAGGTGGTTTTGGTGGAATCCCTTACGGATTATCAGCATGATATCGAGTGAACATAAGAGGGATTAGTGAGAGACAAATGGGTTTCAAATAACTTATACATAATGAGGGAAGTGTGTGGGAGGTTTTAAAACATATGACATTATTATGGATTAAACTGAAAAGGTCATAACATAGAGAATATTTTTTTTATTAAAAGTGAAATAAAGAGGATCCCTTACCTTAAGTATGATGGTGTTCTTCACTTGATATTAATGACTTGAATAATAAAATAATGTTATTTAATTAATAATTAAAGAACCTATTATATAGGTAACATATTTATTATAACCTCTTTAATTTCATTAATTATTTTTGATGGGTTAATTGGTTCAATTTCATTGTTCGGGTCCATTTGTATTCATGGTCTTTTTGATCAGTTTACTTATTTTAATTAATGAAGAATCTTGTAAAATGGAGAAGTTAGTTAATAATTGGGGTTAAATTTTATTATTGAACATAAAGAATAATACATGGTTGTAAAATTAATTTTTTTTACTTAGAGTGACATTTAATCATTATATAAAACATTAATGATAACCACTATGATTAATTTGGTTATTTTTCTCATAATTAACTTGTTTTGTTTTATTATTTTACATCAGCTGTGAAAAAGGACTCTAGAACATAAAATAAGATGAAATAAAAAAATTTAGGATTTTTATAAACCATTAAAATGGATTCATGACCAGTCTAGAATTTGGTAATGCAAATTTAAAACCTTCCATCCTTGAATGTGATTAATCAATACAACTCGGAGAGTATTTTATTTTTTTGAATAATAGGATGGGGAAGGAGAGATTATGATAAAATATAAAATTAGCATTATATATTTCCAGCACATGTATGTTACCGAATTTATCATCCAATTTGGGTGAAAGGAGGGGAGGAAGAAAACAAGAAAAGAAAGTAACCTAAAATAAATTAAATGATTTAAAAAGTGGAATTTACCCCTTGAGTTTGTCTCCTTTGAAAGCCTCTTATAGGAATAGGATTTGGTCTTTTAAGGATAATAAGGGATGAAGGATGTGTTGGGGATATTGGGGTGTGATTTGGGAAGACCTTATGAAGGGAACATGTCATGAGAGGATTGAAGAGAATAGGGGAGTGTGGGTGGTTTTTATAGTGGAGGGGAGTAGGGTTTTCTTAATATTTAGTTACATAGTTTATTAATATCCCTCAAGACTAGAAATAGTGATGATTACATTACCAAAAATAGTAATAATTGCATGTGAGTTCATGATTTTTATTCTAACTTCACTTATGAGGTTAGTAATAGTGGTTTTTAATTATAAGTGATTTATACGGTAAATTAATGTATTTTATTATTCACAAAAAATTCATGTATTGTAGAAAAATTCGAAAAAATCACCGTAACCATTTTTCAATGTGTAGAATAAAAATATGAACTACATTATTCCAAAATAATTTTCTAAAAAGAAGAAATATAATTTTAATTAATATCATAATTTACTTGGAAAATACTAATTTTAAAACTCTACCGGATTTTATATTGCTTTCAAAAATAACATAAGGTATTGTTAAATTATCTTAAAACCAAAGGACATAAAATTGTTAATTTATGAAAACCATTTAGGAAAATAAATTTTCTTTTAAATTAACTAATTAATTGTAATTAATTATTTATAAATTTCAAAAATACCAATACTTTTACTATGGTCATATTATCGCTTATAAGATTACTATTTTTTTAAACATTCATGGATGAGGTTACTATTATTTTGGAAAATTTTCTATTCATAAGGATAATATTAATATTCATGGGGGTATGTTACTATTCATAAGGGCATGTTACTATTCACTAAAAATTATGTTTGTTCCATTAGAATCTAATCATATTTCTGGTCACAACTACATATGTCATATTTTTAAAATTCAAATCACATTGATGAAAATATTAGGTTTAAAGGTAACATAACACTTATTAATTAGTTTTGTTTTAATTTCATGTGATTATATGAGATAATTATAAGAAGTGAATTTCAATGATAAAATAATGGATCATTACATTATTCACCACTTATGAAAATTATCCCCCTGAAATTTATTTTTCCATTCTAAGACATAAAAATGTGTTGGTATTTCCCTTATTTACCTCCCCCAATTTCGTTGTTACCTCTTCATACTTATGGATATTCCATAGTACTTTGACCAGGTGAGTAGTCCTGTTACGTAGAAATTTATCTCTACAATTCAAGATCATCTCTGGATTCTCATCATAAAGAAGATTATTCTAAAATTATACCACCTATGAAGAGTGTACATGTGAAGGGTTTGGTATGTATCTTCTTAAGTGGGATACATTAAGGATATCATGCACTTTTCACAAGGTTGGTGGAAGTGTTAGTCAATAGGCCACTTCCCCAACATGATCAATAATCTCTAAGGAGCCAATGTTCTTGGGACATGACATTATTTTCTTCCAAAGAATCCTGAACTTTTTCCATTGATATATGTGTATAAATACCATATCTCCAACATTGAACTCAAGGACTCTTTGACGATTTCATGTATAACTATTTTTTTCATTTGGGTTCTCTTAAAGTGTTGCTGAATGGTTTTCATCTTCTCTACCATTTCTCTGAACATTTCAGTTCCTAACTGCTTACTCTCACCGAATTCATCCCAACACATCGGTGTTATGCACCTTTTCCCATAAAGGACGTAATATGGTACCATTCAGATGCTCAAGTGGAAAATTTTGTTTTATAAGAATTCAACATGTGTATGATGTTGATCCCATCCTCCATTGATGACCCTGGAAAATTCCCTCAATATTTCATCCAGTGTCTGAATAGATCTCTCATATTATCCATCAGTTTGAGGATGATAGGTCTTACTAATGTTCAGTTATATTCAAATATCATGTTCAAGAATTTTTCATAACGTCATGGTGAATCATGGATCTCGATCTGAAACAGTAGATAGTGGTACTCCATGAAGCCTTACAACCTCTTTGATATTTATCCATGCTTTTTGATCCAATTATTAGTCCCCTCAAATTTCAATAAATTAAGCTATCTTTGTAAGATGATCCACAATAATCCATATAGAAATTTTTCCTCTATGTCCTTCAAAGTCCAGTGATAAAGTCCATGGTGATGTTCTCCAACTTCCATGTTGGTATGGGTAGTCATTTCATCATTCCCTTAGACTTCAATATTTATGCCTTCTATTTTTGACATAACAGGCACTTTGATGTATACTCAGTAACCACGTTCTTCATATTGTCCCACCAAATATTTCTCAGAGATCATGATACAGCTTTGTGCTCCCTAGGTGAATAGATAAGGATGAGCTATGTGCATCATTCAAAATATATTTTTTAATCTATGTATCATATGGTACACATAATCGTGACCAAATCCTTTTGGCTCCTTCCTTTTCAATCTTGAACTCATAGGATTTTTCATTTCTAATAGCTTCCACCATTTTCATAATTTCCAAATATTTCATTTAAGCATCTTTTATTTTCTCCATGATGAATGGTTGATAGATCATTTGATAAAAGATTGATGATGTTCCTCCCTTAATGATTCCAAAGTCCATCCTCTACAAATCTAGGAAGATCAGATCCTTTTCGCCTCTCATCGTTGATAAACATGCAGGATCCATTATACTTATATCATATTTCGTCTTATTTTCCATACTGTGATGGTGGTGGTTTTAGCAGTCATAATCTTTGATGAGATCTATACATATTCGCGGAATAATATTGTGCTCTTTTTTGAAAATATATATTTGACTTTTGTGATCATTATATATCTCACACTTCTCCACATAGATATAAATCAACAACATTTTTAATGAAAAGATCCCAGCTTCCCACTCCAGATAATGCATTGGATGGTTTTTCTCAGATATTTTTATTTTCCTTGAGGCATAGGCTATAACTTTATCATTTTTCATTAAAAAACAACCTATGACCATAAAGGAAGCATAACTATACACAACAATGATTTATCCACTTGTTAGGAGTGTGAGTACTTGAATAGTTATTAACCACTTTTTCAACACCCTAAAACAATCTTCACATTCTTGAGTCCAAAAAACATTTACTCTCTTCCATGTCATCTTGGCAATTGGGTATGAAAATTGTGAAAATTTCATCACAAATTGTTCAAAATACCCAGCTAGAACCAAAAATAATTGTATCTTCTTTACAGATGTTGTCCTAGGCCACCCTTTAATCGCCATTCTCTTAGAAGGGTCTATATATATCCCATTTCTACTGATAACATTCCCCATGAATGATACTTCCTCCCTTCAGAACTCACATTTATTGTACATTACATTCAACTTCACCATCCACAAAGTCATTCACGTAGTGTTAAAATGATCCTTATGTTCCTCCTTTCTCCTGAAGTATATTATATTATAATCGATAAAGGCTACCACAAATTTTTTGAGGTGATGTCTTGAGACTCTATTAATTAAATCCATGAAATTTTTGGGAGCAATAGTGAGTCCGAAAGGCATCACTATGAACTCATAGTGTCCACACCACGTTCCAAAGGAAATATTGGGAATATCTTCCTTCCTCACCATTAATTGGTGATATCCTGACTATAGGTCAACCCTAGAGAAATAACTAGCCCCATGAGGCTGGTCAAAAAAGTCATCTATCAATGCCAAGGAATACTTGTTCTTTGTCATGATTTTATTGAGATCATGATAATCAATGGATAGGAGCATTGATCCATCCTCCTTTTAGATGAAGAGGATTGGAACACTCCATGGTGAACCACTCGGATATATAAAAACCATCCCCAGATTATCCTATAACAACTTCATCACCTCTTCCAGCTCTACAATGGTCATTCTATAAGGTTTGTTTGATATAGGTAGGGATCCATGAAAAAGTTCAATTGAGAACTCAACCTCTCTGTTAGGAGAGAGACTAGGAAACTATTAATGGAATACGTCAATGTAATCCCTCACGATGGGAATGTATTCAAGAATTATTCTCTCCATTGTCTCAATAATTTGAGATTTAAAAGATTTCTCATAAAGAATTAATATCCACACATGAGACATTGATTCGAAAAGAGATTTGGATTTCTCCATATACTTGTAAATAATGGGATGATGCTTCTGTATGTGAAGAGTGATCTACCTTTCCCAACAGTTGATGTTGGATTTGTATAAAGATAGTCAATCCATAACAAAGATAGCATCGAACTCCACTGTTGAATATACAATGTGATTTTATGAGAGGTTCATTCCACAAATTCTAACTGAGGAGAAGATATAAACCATTTACACAATACTTTCCCCAATCTATATTCTCACATATATCTTGTCCTAAAAATTTGGAGGTGGTATTTGAATAGTTCTACTAAACATTCAAGATATTAAAGAATATGTACAACTAGAATCAAATAGTATGTTATCTATTCCTAAATTAATAGCCAACATACGTGTCACCACATCGTTTTTTGGATCCACCTCAGTACTATTGATAGCATAAGCCCTTCCTTGTTTCCTTGGTGGATTTTGTTGACTGCTTCTAGAAACCTAGATCTTTGTGAAATTCTTTGCATAATTCCCATGATCCTTGTAGTTTTAGAACTACACTATGGGCTTAGTATTCATATGAACCATCCATTTTTATTCCACATTAGTGGGATTCTTCATATCGCATCCATAGTTTTTACCAATATGTTCAAACTTTCTACATTTGAAGCAACTATTAGTTCCCTTTAGACAATTCCTAGGATGCTTCTTCCCACAATTTTTGCACGTGGGATAATTGAGCTTCCTCCCATAATGGGATTTATTTGCGGGAACAACCACATGAGATTCCATTTTCCTCTACTTTTTGGTGGGCCCATGATACCATTTTGATCCTCTGATATCCATTTCCACCTTGACGGTAAAATAGACAATCTCTTCATAAGTTTTTTAAGTCTCTAATCACTGGCACTTCTAGTAGACTCATATTTAGTCTGCTAAAGAAGCAATCTTCCATGACATTGGTGTTCATGATAAAGCTATAGGTTTACCTTGAATGCATTATAAAGTTTTCTTCATACACCCTGATTGACTCATATTTTTGGTTCTTGAGGTCAACAAACTCTCTTTCCATCTTGGGAATAAGGGATCAAGGAAAATGTTAATTGTAAAAAATTCTCTTGAATTCCTCCCATTCCCTGGAATCAATTTCTTCCTGGGGCTTCGTATTATTGATCAATGTCCACCACTGATTAGTTTTTTCACTGAATCGATAGACCACTAGTATGACTTTCTCTTCTATAGACCACTGGAGTATAGAGAATATATTATCAGTGGAGTTAATCCACAATTCCAATATGAGGGGAACAGATGATCCCCTAAACATGAGAGGCATTTTCCACAAGAAGGATACAATGGAAACTAATTATTTACATGGATGAGTATGGTGTTCCACATGATTCTATTTATTATTCATAACTTGGGAGAAAAAAGAATGTAATTTTTTGATGTTTTGAGCACCCATTCCTATAATAGTAGGAATATAATTTGGTATGTCTTCACACTCCATATCACATTGATTTTTGGACCCTATTTTCTATTTCCTACCATTAACTATGAAAAATAACACAAATTAGAGTGATTAACTACTGAGCTATTAATCATATAAAACAAGAAACATTGAACATAATAGGATAAACTTGTAAAGGAGAAGTATCTCCTAACATGTGATTACCTATATTTCAATCTAGGTTATCCTTGATCTATTTATTATCTTATATATTTATGGGAACTTTTTTGTATTCCCTTAGTAATGGTTTATACTAATCTCATGAATTTACCAATAAAAATCCCTCGAGAGTGTCAAACCAAGAGTGTAGTAAGGCCCATTATCGTGCACCAATTCCCGATCGAGTACAACTCAATGTGGTGTTGTCATGTTTTACAACTATATTCATATGTGATAGAGCCACCACTAAATTTTGGTAACAAAAATGGATTTATTTTCTTGTAAAACCACGTACACTTTACTTAACAAAATAAAGGGGTGTTTTATTACTCTTAGTCGCATATTAATTATTCGTAATCCAGTGCTCTTTTGCTAATCTCCGAAAAAAACAATACCATCATATAATACAAACTATAGAAACCCTATCCTTTTATAAATTATATTACATGATTTTAAGAATAATTATACATCATAGTACAGGTCCAGGATCGTAAATTCTAGTGTCTTGGAAGACTAGGTACATAAAACTGAAAACATTGAACTAAATAAAACATTACATTATTTAATATTAAAATCGAGTTCCTAACATACATTTTTCTCAAACATCCTTATAGGTTACCCTAGGGAACACATGAAAAATAGGATATTCTAAATATCCCAGTAATAGAATTACCATAAGAAAAAAGTATTATCACATGGGATAAAAGGCATGACCTGATGATATAAAAAGACATGTACCAAATTGAATCATAACATATAAACATGGAATCATATAAACATGATTCAATAATAATGTGGTAGAAAAATAGAACATTTCTTTAGAATTAGTCAAGTCTAACCACTAATACTATTGCACATGGTAGCACAAGCGAAGGCTAACCGCCAAGACCCTCACATATGGTGGCACAACCAAGGAAAACTGCCAAGATCGTCGCACATAACATATCATGAGAGAAAAATTACCCAATGCAGTGGATAACTATCTGTTTTCACCCATATTAACTTTTTATGAATACGTTTTCCACATAATGAATCATACATAATCAATCTTACGTAAATATAAGGGTTACTCATTGAATGATTCAGGTACCATAATCATGTCATTAAGTATAAAAAATGGGAATATAATAAAAGTTTCCATGATAAAATGAACTATAATATAGATGTAAATTCATAAGGGAAAATATTCATGTATTCTGGTATGTGATTTCATGTAGAATTTATAACATCTAAAACAAGTATTTATGAAATTTTATCATTAATAAACTTTTGGGCAGTTTTATTGAAAATACAATAGATCCATTAAAATAAAAAATGGAACAATATTTTATGTAATACTATAAGTGAAACAAGATGATTTTCATCAAAAAAAATATTTTATAAATACAATGGTGTCTTAAAACATAAGATATAGTGCACATGAAATCAGGTAAAAATTTAGGAAGTTCCCTTAAAACATGTTTGCTTATCGAGAGGTATTAATGAGAGGATCACATAAAAATTAATATCGCCAACGAAAATGAGGAAAGGGTCATGATAAATGAATTTGGGACATGTAAAAATAATCTATAAGATTCACATAAAATTATAAGATAACTTTGTTTTGGTAAAATAATGATAATGGAACTCGGAGGAACAAAGGATGTTCATGTGGAATCCTTAACAGGTTATCAGCATGGTATCAGGTGTTCATAAGAGATATTAATGAGAGAAAAAGGGGTTTCTCATCACTTTTAAATAATTATGTAAGTATGGGGGACCTTCTAAATCATACCCCATAATTATTTATTACACAAAAATGTTAATAACGTAGAGGACATTCTTGATTAAACGTGAAATAGAGTAGATCCCTAACCGTAATTCTGATGGCGTTCTTCAATTGATATTAATGAATTGAATAATCAAATTAGGTTCATTAATTAATAATTACATAAAATATTATATATGTAATTTATTTAGTATAACTTTTATAAGTTCATTCATGTATTTTTTTATGTGTTAGGTTGTTAAATTTCATTGTTTGGGTCAATTTTTTTTCTGGGTCGTTACGATTAGTTTACTTATTTTCATGAATGAAGAATTATGTAAAATGGGAATGGAAGTCCAAAATTGGAGTTATATTTTTTATTGAACATAAAAAAGGTTACAAGGATGTAAATTTAAATTGGTTACTTCGACTAATTATGAATCACTATATAAAACATTAATGATAAACACATGGATTACATTGAAAATGTTTCTCATAATTAACATGCTTTGTATTATAATTTTACCTCAGGATGAAAAAAGGATTCTAGAACATCAAATAACATAAAATAAATATATTATGATCTAGTTATAACATTAAAATGGATTAATGACCATTCTAGAAGATGGTAATGCAAATTGAAGACTCTTCATCTTTGAATGTAAAAAATCAACACATCTCATACGATATTTTCATTTATAGAATAAAAGAAGGGGGAGAGGTTATAATAAAAAATCCCATTAGAAAAATAGAATAATAGTAAATTTATTCTATTATAGTTTTCATAAAATTAGTGAAAATGGAGGTGAGTAAATAAACAAGGAAAAAAACTTGAATGAAAATAAAAGAATCGGAATGAGGAATTTACCTCCTGAGTTTATCTCATTTGAGAGCCTCTTAAGGGGAGAGGATTTGGTATTTTTTGGAGACCAAGGGATATAGGAAATAGTGGAGGAGATTGGGGAGTGATTTGGGAAGAAATTATTCATGAAAAAATGCTTGATACGAATGAAGATAAGAGGGGATTGTGGCTTGTTTTAATAGTGGAGGGGAGGAGGGTTTTCTTTAACATTTAATACCTTAGTTTATTAATTTCCCTCAAAACCTGCAATATTGATGATTCCATGACCAAAATTAGTAATAAATTCATGTGAGTTATATATTTGGGTTCATACAAAACTTATGATGTCAGGAATAGTGTTTATAAATTATAATGTATTTATACTGTAAATTAATGTATTTTACTATTCACAAAAAATTCTTGTATTTCAGAAAAATCCAAAAAAGTCACCCTAACCATTTTCCAATGTGCATAATTCACAAATGAACTAAATTTTTCAAAAATAATTTTCTAAAAATTATTAATTTAATATTTATTTAAAATCATAATTGACATGAAAAATTGAAATTTTAAAAATATAACTGATTTTATAATTCTTTCAAAAATTTTATAAGGTCTTATAAATTTTTCTAAAAGAAGAAGAGAGAAAATTGTTAATTTATAAACACCTTTTATGAAAATTCATTATCTTTTATATTAATTAAATAATTTTATTTAACTATTTATGAATTACAAAAATACCAATACTTTTACTTTGGTCATATTATACTGTATTATATTCCAAAATTTTATTTTCACATTCATGGATGATCTTACTATTCTATTGGACAATTTACTATTCATATGGGTCACATTACTGTTCATAAGGTTATGTTAGTATTCATAAGGGTAGATTACTATTAACCATGAAATTAAGCTTGTTCTATTAGACTCTAAACATGTTACTGGTTGCAACCGAATATGTTAGAATTTCAAAATTCAAATCACAAAGGTGAAAATATTATGTTTAAGGGTCACATTGAACTTAGTAGTTCATTGTGTTGTAATTTATAATGATTATTTGACATAATAATAAGAATGGAATCTTCCATTGATGAAACATTGGGTCTTTACAATTAATGTTATATGGGTGGTAGTCAATTGACCTACAAATACAACACAACTCATTTTTATTAGAGAATACTTCTCTCTCGACCAGATGTCTTGTATATAAATTAAATTTGATTTAAAGATATATATAGTAAAATTTTATATTGAATCTTGTTAGGATCCATTGATTAATTCAATTGTCTAGATATGTCTTCATTAATGACTTCATATATAATTGAATTTCTTTGCTGCTCATCTTCCTCAGACAGATGGTCAATCTGAAAGAACATTTCATACACTACATGAAATGTTGAGATTATGATAGATGGATTTCAATGGTGGTTGAGACCAACACCCTAATTTATCTTAGTTTTCTTATAAAAATTGATTAAACTCAATAATTCGGATGCCTATTTATGAATCCCTCTATTGAAAAATGTGTAGCTCTTCAACATGATGGAATGAAGTGGAGAAAGAAATCTATTGAGACCTATGATTTTTGAAGAAATGGCATAAATGGTTAGAAACATTCAGTTTCATGTCAGTGCAGCTAAAATACAGTATAAAAGTGATGCTGATAACCAATGGTGTGATCTATAATTTGATGTTCGTGAGATTTTGTTTCTATAAATCTCTCCCTTGTCAAATGTTATGAGATTCTGAAAGAAAGGGAAACTAATCCCTAGGTATATTAGTCTTTTAGAAATTATTTATAATATGAGGATGGTATCATATCACATGGAACATACTTTTAATATCTCTTAATTCCCAGATGTGTTTGAAGCATCTCTCTTCATGATGTACATACAGGGTTCTTCAAATGTAGTGAACTCATAGGTCATATCACTTGAGTAGGATCTTTCTTAGAAGAAAAAACATGTGCTGATTTGTTATCCCAATGTCCAGGTTCTACGAAATAGGACCACTCACCCGGTCAATGTTTTTTAGAAAAATCATATGCAAGAGTAAGATATATGGGAACATGAGGATATTATGAAGGAGACTTATCCCAATTTGATTATTCAAATGATGTATTTTGAGGGAGACACTCATTTTTATGGGCAGAATGAAACACCCTTATTTATGAATATTTTTTAATAAATTAATTTTTATTTTGTTTATTTCATTTCATGCTAATCCAATTTATGGTTTTTTATACTATACAAGAGTTATTATTTTTCTACATGCAAAAATAACATTTCATAGTCTACATTCAAAACAAAGTTTCTATGAAACATCCTTTTTTTAATATAAATATTTAAATAATATAGTTATGAAATAGTTGTTAAACTTATTAATAGAAATAGTAATAACTAATTTATAAATATTATTTATAATGTTTTTATATAAAAATAAAATATTGATAATAAAAACATTCATTTTTTTCTCGTATATTTATATATATTTGAAAATACCATTTTCTCAAATGAAGTTCTTTGTATGACCTTATTGAACAATAATAAAAAAATAGTTTTAGAAATTTAATTTTATAAAATGAAAATAATTATTTAAATGATAAATTCATAATTATCTTTTTGTTAATTTTTGGGATTTTTTTAGAAAAACATCTTTTTTGGATAAATAGTAAAAAATAATTATCTTTTGTTCAAAAACTACTTCTCCAACTAATTTAATTTTACATTTAAATTATATTTTAATTTTTAAAAAATTTCAATTAGATCAATTTTACCTAAAATAATAAATTTTAGTTAATTGGAACCATGTTTACATTGAAATTTGATATAAAAACATTCCAATGTGGTAAACATTTTTACATTAAAAAACTCGTTGTTTGGTTTTTTCTGTGTTATTAATTTTTAATTAATATATTAATGTCATGTGAACTGAATTTAGAAAAATGTATGAAATATTTTTAATTATAATGTACATGATTATTAAATTATTTCATTCTATTTTGGAACAAAATAAATAGTAACTTTAATAATTTTTATTACCATAGTTTAGTGCAAATCAAATAATTAATGGTAATTTTTTGTATAAATTATTAGAAACTTACACTAAAAGATTACAAAATTTTATTGTAAGAAGTAAATTGTACCATTATAAAAAAATTTAAAAATGGAGTATGTTATGGGACACTTTTCCAAGAAAATACTTGTAAATTTTTAAAATCAAAGAGAGTGGAAAAATGTTACACTATTACTTTTAATAAGTATAATAGTTTTAATTTTATGTTAAATAAAAGATATGATAGATTATGTATATTATTATTAAATATAAAAGGATTGTGTACATTATGGAAATTTATTTTTAATTTTTACTTAAAAAATAGCAATCATAAATAATTATACAATGATGGTGTAGTATTTTTTCAACTAATGAAAACTAAATTATGTGATATTAAAAATATTAAAATGAATATAATTTAATTATATAAGGTAATAAAATAATTTTATAAGTTCATATGACATATTAAGTGTTTATTTAATGAATTTTTCCAAATTTATCTCGTTGTATTAACTTTAATAATGTCAATATAATGAATTTTATCAAAATGGAACGTAATGATATTGTATGAAAATAATATTTTATTAAATTAGATAAAAATAATAAAAATACCAAGGAAAATGGGATAAATATTACCAAAAATATCATTAATTTAACATTTCATATTAAATTTATACCATATTAGTAAAAATATCCACCTGCTAATACTCAAAATATTGTTACAATAAATAATATTAAAATAAGTCAACTGGGGGTTAATAAAAAAATAATAAGCTTTTAAATTTTACCAAAACATGTCAAAAATCTTTTAGTTTTTTGTATTAACACCTTATCATAAATTATATACGATATAATTTTAAATTAGTTATAATATTATTGAGACTAAATTTATTATAATTTAATATTTTGAGAATTTCCAAGAGTGCATGAGAACCTCTTGTTCTATTTTATTCAGACATCAAACCCAATTTGGATCCAAAAAAATCCATCCAAAAATCCTCCCATATTCTCTATCATAATAACATAGTATTTACATTGTTAATAAAGACATATATATAAGTCCCTCTATGGAAATCAAAAGTAGATGCCCAAAAGATATGTAATATTAATCAGTGAATGTTTTTTTATTTCTTCCATAAACACATTAAATTATTTTAATTTCATATTTATATAATAACCTAGGTATCATAAATATACATATATTTTTTATATTATGTTTTATATCAACACTTGCATACATTTATATCAAATGGGATATGCAATCATCCATCTTGTGTATAGCGAAATACCACCTCGTGAACGATGTCATTCGTTCTTCCATTTCCACCTCTCATGTATGGTAATAATGATGGAATTGCTGTTTTTATATGATATATATAATATTTATTATTTATTTATTATTATGAAGTTATTATATAACATGTTCTTTCATTATTTTGATTTTTTAAAATATGAAAACATTGTTTTTCAATGTATGGGCTACCGCATCCTCAAAGCGAAGTGATTTTTTCAAACTTTACATAGAATTAATTAAGGATAGTTTTAGTGAATTTTTGTGATATATATTACATAATAAATCTACTATAATGATACAATATAATATATATAAATATATATATATATATATTTCTTTATTTCTTCCAAAATGAATAAATATGGATACAATATTCATGCGTATATACGGCCTACCATCTCCTCAAACGGTGTATTTCATTTTATATTTTCATATTATGTAGATTATTATAAATAAAAATTTAATGAAAATATATGATATCATGGTTATCATTTTTTAGAAGATAATACCATGATATAAGTAAAAGGAAGAAAACTATAACAAATTAAAACAAATGTGAATGACAAAGAGGTTATGACATGAAACATAAACATAACATGCAATTGTTAATAAATGGGTAAGATAAAGTCATAATTAAAATTATATATGTTATTTTTATGAAAATATGGTCATGTAGTAGATTTATTATTAATTTATATTTATTATTCAAGAGGTTTTACTGAGTATGACGAGATTCAAGACATAAGGTAAAGGGATTTCTAGTCTAACTTTTATTTATGAAAGACTTATGCCATATTCACAACTCTTTTCTTTTGTGTGATGTATATAAGAAACACATATTTAATAAATGATATTTATCCTTAAATTTATGGGAATTTACATATGATTTTTATGAACACTATTTCACAGGGTTTAGGGTTCAAATGTTTACAAATCATTAAGGTAGTTTTGTCTCAATTTTAGTTCATTGAGAAACATTTTATGATATGCTCCTATATTTTTTACAAGGTGTATATACTTCCCCTTGAAATATTTTATCATGAATATAATTATTTTCAGGATATTATATGTTTCATTTAAATTTATTATCTCATCGTTCAAAAATATTTGTTTCCTTCGAAATAATATTTTCGGCACAGTTTTTAATAGTGTTTTAAATGGTATTCTATACATTTTCAAAGAAAAGGACATAAAAGATGAAAAAATGGTTTTCAAATATTTCTATATATTTTTTCAAGGTTATTTTCAATTAAATATTTTTGAAAATTGTTATATGATTTAAAATGTGTTTTTGAAACAGAAAAGGATATTTCCCTCATGAATTATTTTGAATGATTTTTCAAATTCATCTTCCATATATGATAACATTATTTGTCGTTACATTAGAATTATTTTGGATATTATTAAATTATTATATCATTATTCATTCAATTATTAATTTATTTTTGTGAAGAATAATTTTGTTCTTGTGTCACACATATGTATGGTTTTCATTATTTCACAGTTGGGACTAATATCTTTCTATAATGTATTGGGTTTAGATTTATATATCATGAGATAATTACAAGAATAAAGTTTATGGAATGTATCCTCTATGGTATGATGAGGAAACCTGATCCACTATGGGTTTAAGGGGAAACCTGGTCTATTAAGGGAAGATATGGAAACACATTCCAATATGGGGAGATGGGGAAACCTGACCCCTTGGAAGGAAATGACTGTGATTGGGGATGGTAGTGTTTCACATCGAGTTGGGGAAGTCCCCATGAAGTTCCCTGATAAATATTGTAAATGAACCTTGGATTTTGGGTAATGATATTATATGTTTACATTTCTTTAACCATGCCTTATTCATGTGTTATTATTTCATTAATTATATTCTTGATTCCCTTAAGATTCATGTATTATGAACTATTAATCTTTATACCATGACTCATGCTTATGATCTTTAATATAATTTTTATGATATTATAATGTTATGATTATATTATCATACTCTTATGCTCATGTTTAGTCTTACATATCTCCCGTATTAACCCTTAATAAGTATACTATATCACCCATTTTTATATTGTCTTTCCCTATATTATGAAGATATGTATTGTGTATTATGTGTGTAATAAGGGTGATAATAATGGAGAAACTATATTTATATAATGTATCTCACTTCTATATTAGTGTTTAGGTTTCTATGTTTCCAAAGGCACTAAAATAATATAGTCTTTGGACATCAATTTGTTTAATGTTTTAATTATTACACAAATAAGATGTAATGTTAATGTATAGTAAGTGAGTGTATCTGTATCATTCATTTACCTTCATACATGAAACCTTCACCATGAAATGGGTTTAAGGATGCTATTAATAATGGGATGTTAATGGGGTCACTCTTCTTCATGTGAATTATCTATCACAAGATTTATTTACATTAACCCCTATTTATGTTATGTTCTCATTTAACTGATAAGATTGCTTGTTATTTTAATTTTTTTCTAATCATGCACACATGGACATGAAACCTTATAACGTGATAAGTATTCATGCATTACTTACATGTGATCATCTTTCCATATGAGATGTTAGCATTAGACATGCACCATTTTCACACAATTTAAACATACGACCATGTGTTTTAATGTTATTTCAACCCTTATACATACACTCTTTAATGGGTGGAATTTACATGATACTCTAGGTCATGTTATATACTCATGACCCTTTGATCATAGGGAAATAGTCATATTTCCTTGATCACGTGAACCATTTCCCATGCATAAGAATGGTCATGTGATGGCCATATGTGTCACGTGAAACCCTAATCATGTGAAACATTTATTTGAATCTTTGGTTATGTTATATTTTCCATGATTCCTATCCATGATTCTCTAAATATGTGAACTTGAAATGAGGAAACCCATAGTTACATGACATTTATCGTGCTCCATTTGACATAAACCTATGATCACATGACCCCCTCCGAATTTTATAGTTCTATTATGTGAATACTATATGTTGAAAAAACATTATAGATACTTGTCTTTGAACCCATAGTCCATGTGGACTGGACTAGAACCATTTTAAAAGTATTATCTTCATATTTGAATCATTCATGTGGCACTACCATGATCCTTACGTTTTTTATGTGAGTAGTGTCCATGATGAGATAGAGTTATGCGCCCTTGGATTTATGAAAAAGTATTGATGTTTAGAAATATCTACCTTAGTCTGGTACCCTATGTCATGAAATTGATTATGAGAATGTGACCCTCTTGAGGTCATGTTTTTTCATGAAACATACATGGTTATTCAATCTCCAAATCCTTTTTCAAGAGGTTGAGGGGCTCTCTTATTCTATTCCCTTGAATGAACCACTATAAAAATTGTGCCCTTTATTACACAGTTAAAAATTATTTATTGACTAAAAATGAACTTATTAAAACATAGGATATTGATAAGTCTATAATATTTAGGTTTTATGAACATTACATGACAACATAAGACATAAAATACTACATATTTATTGAAAACATATTTTAACTGACCACAACTTTCCTTTATACATATCATTGCATGGGATAACCTAAGGACATATATATGAAAAGGGTGATCTATAAAGCTCAATAATGGATTAAACTAGGAATTACATTATGAATAAAGTAAATGTTTGTAAATATCCATATCAATGGAGCATAAGAGAAACATGAACATGATGGTGTGATATACCATGATTATCATAACATGAAAATGTGGCAACAATATTCAACATGATATCATCATTATCCAATGTTCAATGAAAATGGATTAGAATGATTAAACCCTATTTTAAAAATAAATAGAATGATTAAACATACATATCACTTGGATTATCATGATACTAAACATTACCCCATGCATTGGAGGGCTATGAGGGTGCACCCTTCATGAACATTTCAATCTCATGCTTAATTGTTTAAGATAGATCATATAAAATTGATTCATTAAACATAACTATTTATTCCATGATAATTGAATTTTTAATACACACATGAATGTATATAACAAAGAAATATATTTTAGTAAAGGAGATTACCCCTGATAGAGAAATAAGCATGATATTCACTACACAATGATTTTGGCATGGAAAATCACAATGCTATTTTGGTAGCATAACCACATCACATAAAAAATCATAAAAATGGCTGATGAGAGATAAAGGTGTATATAATTATATATACATGAAATAGATAGTAAAGGGTTCATATATATATATATATATATATATTTCTCATCACATGTAAGTTGTAAATAGAAGTCATAACATTATCAAGAAACATCATGAAAGAGGATAAATGGAATAATTCTTTCAAAATTTTCACATTGTAAGAGGTGTACAGGGGAGGGATTCATGAGAGAGAAATACATATCCCATTATTAAAACAAAATTAGGGTAGTATGTGGAGGTTATAAATCATACCCCAACATTTTTAATTGAAAATAAATTGTATAAAAACGTAAATAAACATGGATAAAAAAGAGAAAGGATGGTTTCCCTTACGAATATTCAACATGGTAATAGGTGTAAATAATGGTACATAAGAGGGATAAATTAGAATGAAAAAGGATATAATCATTGAAAAATAAAATGGGAAGTATATGGTATATTTAATAAAATATCCCATCATAGTTATAAAATATATTAAAAAACATACCATGAAAAGAATGATTGATAAAAGAGGAGGGTAGAAGATGCCTTACTTGAGTGTGAGGCTTCTAAAGCATAAATAGGGGCTTCATGAGAGATGGGATGCATGAGAGATTGAGGTTCCATCGAAAGATTCTTAAGAGGGGGGTAATATTAGGGATGTGCTACATGGATTTTTAGTGAAGAGGAGAGGGATATTAAGTGGTTTTATAAAGGAAATGAGAGTGGGATTCTTTAATATTTCGCAAACATTAGTTTTTTAATATATATAAATAAATATTCAAAACCACAAAAATACCATGGTTTTTCCCACTATTTATGGGAAAGAGGAGTCGAAAAAAATATTTTATAAGTAAAATTTCCGAACATATTAATATATTGTCCTTTATTATGTGAAAGTGAGTCACACTCTCAAAAAAATGAATTTCACGTCAAAAATTATGTTATACATTTTAGAGGATCTGTTAAGAATTTATAAACTAATAAAAACAAATATGAAATCAAATTATATTAATCGGAAGAATAGATTGTTCATAGAATGCCTATTATAGATTAAGTCATTTTTTGGACATTATGATATCATAAAACACATTTTTTATTTATACAGTATTTAATTTTTAACAAATAATTCGACTATCTCAGAAAATTATGAAAAATAATCCTTTGGATAATTTTTTCATCCTGAATCAAAAATAATATTAAATTTATAAATATTAATTTCTAAATATGTGAATTTTAAATTTTATAATGAAATACAACATTTATTGAAAATTCAACGGTTTTGAAAAAATTTATTTTTCAAAGGTTATCAATATTTTTATTATACTTAAAAAAATTATATTGTCATTTTCTATTAATAATATAAATTTTTTAATTATATTGTATTTATATATTAAGTATTTCAAAAATTTATTAATTCATTAAAATATACACTTCTTGTTGTATCGTATAAAAATATAACTCTTATCAAACTTGTTACATAATCATTTACACATAAAGAACTATTATAATCATCATTTTTAAATAATTATAATATTTTTAATAAATTATTTAGTTTAATATAATAATTTTAATATTTCTCAAAAAGTAAAATTTTTACCCGAAAAAAATCAATTTATCAGATTCATCATTTTTTATAAAATACTATTCCTTTAAAGGAATTTATGGAATAAGAATTTTATTGATCAAATTGGTTTAAATAGTAAGTAAATCATAACTTATTACATAACCCCTCATAACACCCGGATAAGACCAAAGGGAAAGGTGTTTACTAGTGACAGACTCTTAGGGTGGCTTAAATAACATTGCCTAGGTGGTAATCTCTATTAACTTGATCTTCTCATGTATGTGATCATGTTGAATCATAATGTGTTGAATCTTGACTTGGGATTGGTCACAAGAGAATACCAGTGATGCTACCTCCTTTCCGAGCTCTGACAAAAGAGATTCATATGGACCGATTCTATTGGATGAGGACATCATCTCCTTTATCTATGTCGAAATGATATTTTTAAAACATCTATTTTTATGAGTCTTAAGATCAATATTCAATAGATATATTATCATTGATAATGATACTAAATGGTCATTTAAACCCCATAATAAAAATGGGTGAATATATTTTCTATATCCATAAGACAAATAAATAAATTGAATTTTATTCATAAATGTTCGGTTTATTACCACAATCCCCCATTAAGAAATTTTCCCCTTGAAATATCATATTCCCAAAACAAAAAAAAAAGATTAGGGTAACTCTGCCTAATCACTTCTTCAGGTTCCCATGATTCTTCTTCACACTTTTCTTTCACCACAACACCTTGATGAGCGGCATTGTCTTATTTCATATATTTTTCTCTATACGATATAAGCTCTTCACCATATTATCTTCACATTAAAGGTAATTATTAAATGGTAACCCCTATTGATTGAGTACATATAATGGGTTAGGTATGTACTTCTTCACGAGTGATAAATGGAATACATCATTTAATTGAGATAGATTCAGTGGGAGTTATAGTTGATATGCCACTTCTCCAATGTGACTAAGGATCTCAAAATAGTTGATCTACTATGGAATAATCATTCACTTCATCCCAAATCTCATAACTCCCTTCCATGGTGATATGTAGAGGAATACCATGTCTCCAACATCAAAATCTAGGTCTCATCAATGATTGTCAACATAGCTCTTTTATGGACTCTAAAAATACTTAATGTGCTTTTGGATGGTTTTAACCTTATCAACCATTTCATTGATTGTTTCTAGACCAACAAGTTTTCACTCCCCAACTTCATCCCAACATATTGATGTTCTTCACCTATTTCTATAAAGGCCTTCATAGGGAGGAATTTGGATACTTGAGTTGAAGTTGTTTTTGATAGAGAACTCTACTAGGGGAAGTTGTTTATCTCATCCTCCTTTGAAGTACATTGACCTTTCTCTCCACATGTGCTCAAGAGCATGGATAGTACTATTCGATTGGACATTATATTGACGATGTTAATGAGCACCAAAGTTCCAATTAGTATTCAGAGCATGTGGGAGACTCTTCTATAAATTATAGGGGATTTGTGGATCACGATCAGATATGATCAACGGTGGTACACCATGCAGCCTTACCACTTCTCTGATTTATACTAATGTTAGTTGATCTAGTGAGAAATCCCCCCAAATTGCAATGAAGTGTGCAGCCATTGTAAGATGATCCAAAATAACCCAGATAGAGTTTTTCATTGGATTACTTTGAATGTTCAGTGAAAAAGTACACGGTGATGTTTCATCATTTTAATTAAGGTATGGGTAATGGTAGAATCATCCCCACGGATTTATTCCTCTCTAACTTAACTTCAAAAAATATCAGGCACTTTGATGTATACTCAATGATCACCTTCTTCATGTTATACCACCAATAATATGCTTGAACATCCCAATACATTTTTTGGTTTCCTAGGTGAATGGAAAACTTTTAACTATATACATCATCCAAAAGTTATTTCTTTATCTTGTGATTTTATGGAACACATATTATTGAGCCAAATATCACATTTCTTTCTTCATTAACACTGAACTCTGAAGATTTCCCTTTTTGGATAGTTTCCATATTCTTTTGAATTCAAACATCATCATTTTTATCATCCTTTATCCTTCACAAAAGTGACAGTTGAGAAATCATTTTTTGAAAGGATTTATGATGTCCCATTATTTTCGATTACCATGTCCATCATTAGTAAATATCAAAAGATTAGTTTATTTTAAATTCTAATCAATTATAGAATCATTTGTACTTTCTATTTGTTGCTTATGACACCTTGTTTACTCTCTTAGAGTGGTACTGGATTGAGTAGTCATGGTCTTTGATCACCTCCAACCATCTTTGTTGGCACATATTCAACTCTTTCTATGTGAATATGTACATGAGGATTTTGGGATCTGTATATATTTCACACTTATACGCACAGAGTTAAGGTCACCAATTTTTCAAAGAGAAGAACACTCCAGCCAACTCCCGGTCAGGTGTTGGATAGTTCTTCTCATGAACGTTCAATTGGTTTGAAGCATAGTCAATGAATTTTACATTTTTCCTCGACCCACAACCCTAGAACATCTTCTAAGAATTGCGTAATACCATGAAAAGGTCTCCACTTTTGGATAGTGTGAGAATGGGTGTAGTGATATTCCTCATTTTCAACTCCTTAAATCACCATTTTCATTAATAATTCCAAACAAACATGACTCCCTTTCAGTGTTAGCTTGGTTAAATGGTTTTAAAATGATGACTAATTTCTCAAAAATCAGTGATAATATCCATTTAACCCATTGAAGCTGCATATATCTATCACATATTATGGCCTTGGCCATCCCTCAATATAATTTTTCTAGGAGGGATCCAGGGATATCCCATTGCTTGGGATGATATTTCCATACAATGAGACTTCCTTCAACCATAAATCACACTTTACGTAATTTTAATTGAGATTTTTCTTTTGAAAGGCTTCTAGTATAGTTCTTAGATGGTCATCATGATCCTACTTGGTTTTGGAGTATATTATAATACCGCCTATAATGACTACCAAATATTTGTTGAGGTAATCTCTAAATAATCTATTCATCAATTCCACGAATATTTCTAGATAATTATTGAGTCTGAGTGGAATTAATATGAATTCATAGTGCATGTACCCTGTACAAAAAGTAGTCTTGGGGATATCCTCCCATTTCACCCTTACTTGGTAATATCCCTACCGTGGATCGAACATGGAGAAGTATTGTTCTTCATGTAGCTGATCGAAAAAGTCATCAATCTATGGAAGATGATACTTGTCCTTTATCATGATTTTGTTGAGCTCATGACAATTAAGGATAAGGTGCATTGAACCATCCTTCTTCGTGACTAAAAGGGCTGGTGTACGCCATGGTGAAGCACTTGGGCATATAAACCCTTCATCCAGATTCTCCTATATTGGATTCTTTCGATCTTCAAGCTCCAGAATAGACATTCTATATAGAGTCTTGGATATTGACAATACCTATATATAATATCAATAGATAATCCTACAACTCTTTTAGGAGAAATACAAATAAATTCCTAGAAAAAACATCAGCAAATTCCCTCATTGTAAGCATGTCTTTTATAATGGTTACTTCCTTAGACTCAATCGTCTGGGAAATATACAAGTTCTCATAGGTCAGTAATATCCATGTATGAGATGGTGGTGTTAAAGAAAATTCATCCTCCTTTCACTTGAATAGAATTGGGGGTCGATCCACCATATGTAGAGGGATTTTCCATTCAATATAATTTAAGTTGACTCTAAATAAAGAAAGCCAATCCATGCCAATAATTGAATCAAATTCCACCAGATGGAGTTTTAAGAGATTCTACAGGATGTTCAATCCACAAATTGTGATAGGGGGATTTATATTCATGGGATTAAATAATTTCTCCATTTTATGTTCTCACTGACATCTCTACATCCATGATTTGTTTTGGTTTTTGGATTGTTCTACTAATATTTCCGAATATAAATTAATGAATATAACTAGAATCAAAAGTATTTTCATTATTCTTGAATTAATAAATAAAGTACTTATCACCAAATCATTATCGGGATTCACTTTAGTATTAGTGATGGAAAAACATCTCTTATGCTTCCATGGAGGTTGTTGGATGCCTCTTAAATCCATTTTCATATGGCACTAGTTCGCAAAGTTCCCTGGTTCTTTGTAGATGTAGTAATGAACAATGAGTTGGGTGTTGAGCAGATGGTTCCTCCCCTCTATCGCAATTGTGGGTGTTTCTTGTTTCTGATTATTAGCTAGGTACCCTTCTCTTCCACACATAATGAAATTCCTTATCTACTTCAGGAAATTTTTGGGGTGCTTCTTTCTGCACCATTGTCATGTGGGGTGCTGGAATTTCATATCACCATTGGTTTTGTCCCTCAGACTATGAGAATTAAAGTCTGATTTCCACTTATTATCCCCATGATACCCCTAAGATTCAACAATATCCATTTTTAAATTGAGGGTACATCAAAAACACTTTTCATAGCTATCAAATTCATATATCACTAGGGCTTTCTGTAGGCCGAGTATTACCCCCCCAAAGAATCTGTCAAACATGCATTTGGAGGTAACAAACAATGCCAGAGGCGTATCATGAAATCCTTGTGAATTTCTCTTTATATTCTCTGATGTATTTGTCATCTATTTTCAGGAGGCCATGTAAGTCCCTTTAATTCACAATTCAAATGGTGGGAGGAAATTACTTATCGAAAAACATTTTCCAAAAATCCTTCCATTCCATCCCTTCAATCACTTCTTTAGGCTTCGTATTTTTGATCAATGTCCACCATTTATCAAATTCACCCTACATAAAATAAGCATCCAAAAGAACCTTCTTTTGTTTAGAACATTGAAGGATGGAGAAGATCTTCTCAATGGAGTTGATCCATTGTTCGACAATTGTGGGACCTGATGATCCATTGAATGTAGGAGTCCTTTGTCTTATTAAGTTCTCGATTGTGGCTTGTTCATTATATGGGGGGTTGGAAGTTTCATTCTACCCATTTTTCTATTCAAAACATTATTTTACTGAGAGAGTATCACAAAAAATTTTGTGATTCCTACTCCCATCATATTGGGAGTATCATTAGAACAGTCATTATATTGATCTTCACGTCTATTTTTTCCCCGAATACTCTTTTAACCAGCCATTGGATAGAATAAAAGGAAAATTACAGGTAAATATTTTAAACTATTACACACAAAAAGGGAAGACCAATGGAAAAAAGGAAAACATATAAATAAAATTAATTTCATGAACTTATAAATTTACAGGCTTAAATCTACGTTATCCATGATATACTTCCCAACATATTTTCATAGGGGCACTTTTATTATTCCATAAAAAATGATTCATACTAAGATTATGAATTTACTAAAGCATATTCCCAAAGTGTGTGAAACCAAGAATTTAGAATGGCTGGTTGTTGTGCATCATTTCCCATTTAAGTCTAGCTCAAAGTGGTGTTTCCGGGTTATACCCTTAGACACATCTATTCCAGAGAAACCTCTATTTTTTGTATTTAGACAACGATTTATTTTCATGATAAACCCCTTAATATATACTCACAAAAATTTTGGGTTTTTATTCTCATAATCAGCCTTATCCCAAATTCTTTCACTAGAGTTTTATAACCATAATCTCCAAAATAACTAAACCTATCCTCTAATTCCAACTATAATAACCCCTCTCTTTATTAAACACGTAAAAATGATTTATTACATTACCATTCACTTAATACAACCCAAATGATCAAGAGGTCTAGTGTCATTAGAGAATAATAACATTACATGACAACTTAAGAGATAAAATACTACATCTTTATTGAACACATCTTTTTCATAACCACAACATTCCTTCATACATAGCATTTCATGGGATAACCTAAGGACATACAAAAGAAAATGGGGAGCTGAAAATCCCCGTAAGGCAGTAAAAAATCATAAAACGAATAATACAATATATTTTAGTAAATAGTGATATCAATGGAATTTAAGAGAAGCCTGAACATAAAGTCATTATATAGCATGATTACCATAACATGGAAATGTGGCAACAAAATACAACATGATATTAGCATTATCCAAAGCTCATTGCACATGTATTAGCATGAGTAAACCCTTTTTTCACATGAATTATCATGATTAAATCCTCATTTTTCATGGAGTATCATGATACTAAACATTACCCAATGCTTTTGAAAGATATCAGGGCATACCCTTCATAAACATTTCAATCTCATGTTTAAGTGTGCAACATAGATAGTATGACATGGACTCATTCAACAACTTTATATATTCTAAGATAAAAGAATATGGAATAAATACATGAATGTATATAATCAATATGTATATGTGCATAATGGTAAATACCCTAGATAAGGAAATGTGTATGGAATTCACTACTTGATTATTTTTACATGGAAAATCGCGGTGCAAATTCGGTAGCCTAATAGTGTGACATAAAAATTCATAAAAATAGTTGATGAGAGATAAAGGGTTATCTAATTATATATACATGAAATGGATTGTAATGGGGTCATATATATATATTTTCAAATATAATTATTTCAAAAATATGATATGTAGAAAAATCACGAAAATTGATGAAATATTAGAAATGGAATAACTCTTATGAAATTTTGGCTTGGTAACAGGTGTACATGGGAAGGATTAATGAGATAAAAAGATGTCTATAATCATTCAAACATAATAAGGGTATTATTGGGGAGGTTTGAAATTATACCCCCAATATTTTTAATTGAAAATCAAATGGAATAACAACCTAACGAAACTAGGATAAAAATTATAAAGAATGAATCCCTTACGAAAATTTGTTAGGGTAACATGTTTACATAAGGGTTCATAAGAGGTATAAATGAGAGTGAAATGGGATATAATAATTTTAAAAAAAGGGATGTATAGAGGATATTTAATAATATATCCAAACATAGTAATAAAAGTGATTAAAATACATCACATGAAATGAATTCTTGATAAAATGGAGGGTGTATGATCCCTTACTGGAGAGTGTGACAAAAAAATCATGAATAGGGGATTCGTGGGAGCTTGGGGTGCCTTGGGATGATTATAGAGAGTGGAGGGAGGAGTATGGACATCATCCATTGATTTTGAGTGAAGATAAGTGAGTGATTTGTTGGGATTTTATTGGAAATTAGAGTAGAATTCTTTAACATTTCACAAACATATGTTTTGGAATCTATATAATAAAATATTCAAAATCACAAACCATCACATGGTTTTTCCAATGTTTTTTTTCCAATGTGGGGTTGAAAATTTATTTTAAATTTATAATGGCCAAAAATATTACAATATTTCCCTTTCATATGTGGAGGTTAGTCTCACTCTCATAGAAATGAATTTAAAACCATAAAATATTTTATTCATTTTTGAGGATTCACTAAGATTAAATAAAATAAGTAAATCAAATCTTAAATCTTATTATTTTAATGGTAAAAAATATATTATTCTGAGAATAATCATTATTGTATTTATAAAATCATTTTGGGGTCATGATGAAGTCATAAAACACATTTTATTTATATTGTAATTACTTTTTACCCAAAAATAAAAATGTCTTAGAAAATTATGACAAATTCACCATTGGATAATTTTGACATCCTGATTCCAATAATAATAATCATTTTATCTAAATAATTTTCTAAATATCTGAATTTTTTCTTTTAAAATCAAAACCAACATTTATTGAAAATTCATGGGTTTTGACAGAAACAAATTTTAAACCTTAATAATAAATACTGTTGACTTCATAAAAATTTTATAATCATTTATAAATCATAAAATAATTTTATAATAATATTTTATTAAATTAAAAATAATTTCAAAATCTTATAAATTCCTTAAAATATACACTCTCAATTTTATATTATAAAAACATAACTATTATAAAACTGATTACCTAATTATTTACAGAAAAGGAACTAATTTAATCATCATTTATGATAATTGTTTTTATAATATTATTAATACAAATTTTTGATTAATATAATAGTATATATATTTATCTAAAGTATCATTATTCATGAAAAATCAATTTATCTATTTCATCATTTTTTTAAGAAAGACTATTCCTATAATGGAATTTTTAGAAAATTATTTTTATTTTAAAAAATGGATTACATAGTAACTAATACCTTAATACATAACCCTTTATAAAACCTGCTTAAGACCTATGGGTAAGGTGTGTAGTGTTGTAGACTTTTAGGGAAGCTCAGATAACATATCTTAGATGCTAATCTATATTAACTTGAACATCTACCATAAGAGATTCTGTTAAAGCTTAATATGTTGAAGCTCGGCTCGGGATTGGTCAAGTGTGAATCCCAATGATGCTACCTCCTTTCTGAGCTCCTACAAATGAGTTTTTTACCACCTTAGTCTACTAAATGAGGCCATCTGCTCATAGGTCTATTTCAAAAGAAATATTTTTAATGAACCTTATATTTATATCAGTTTTGTGATCATTTTACAATGGATATATTATCAAGAATAATGATACCTAACTGACATTTAAACCCAATAATAAATAAAAGAGTTCATGTGTTTTCTATATCTATAAGACATTAAAAGAAAAGAAATTTTATTCATAAATGATCAGGTTGTTACAACCTCCGAGTCATATAATCATATTGTATATGCCTTTCATGGTCATTATATCTCTACTTCCATGAGAGGATAAAGAATTAACACGTGACATGAGAATCCACTTTGGAGTAAGCCCATTATTATTAAAATTATTCTTGACAATGGGAAAAATTGACTAATGAGTATATTGTCATCCATCATCCCGTAGTTGATTAGACATGGGATTATAAGAGAGAAACCTAATTGGTGTAACTGATAACAACACCCTCAAATTCCCTATGCCAAAATGTATCCTTCTGGCTTTTTCACCCATCATGACTCCATACTCAGATGTTCATTCTACTTTAATCTTATATGGGAATCCACTATGGTGTAAGTCCCTAAAATATGTGAATATTTAAAAATATGAGTTTGTAATCCCCATTTGTGTCAATTATCATTCCTCTCCCATTAGATGGTTGATAATTTACTGAACTATAGGGTCCCCAAATCATATTATAATCTAGATACTTATAATTCCTTCATAAATCTGAAGCCCGATATCCAGCTTATTCATGTTGTAAATTTTACATGGAAATATTATCTAAAAATACAATAATTAATTCATCTATATTACATCTTTCAATGAGGATATATCCCTTATTAAGATAAAACACCCCCATATGGTTTTTTAATATCACAATTTGAAAGGTCATAAATCTTTTATTATAAATCCATGTTCTATGTGAGGTAGTTATTCATACGTCTATAAGAGAATCCTTAGTGTGTAATCCACATACCAAGAAACCCACAATATAGACAGCTTCTTTAGGTATAATCCCAAACCACTTCATTATGATATTAAAAGGGCTATATTCTCAATGAATCATCCTAGGGTAGCCTTAGTGTGTATTCCCTAAATAATTCTAATTTTATGTTCTAATTTAATGTTGCAACACTTTTTCTATATATTTTTTTTCAAACCGAGAATAAATCATATTGTCCTAGGGATTTGAAATAATTATACCAAAATAATAATTTGAATGAATGAAACATGTTAATCTGTTCCAATGTAAGAACAATTACATGTTATCTTATTTTTAGGGGAATATTTTTTGATGAAATATAGCAGGGGAATCCATATGTTTATTTGAAAAACTCAAAATTTTGTTGTCAAATATTTCACGTTATGGAAATATAAAAAACTACATAGTATTTCATTCCAATTCTCATAAGATACATATGAAACCTCTTATAGGATCAATACCTATTCTAAAACACCAACCACCTCCCTATATAGTGATAGACTCTAGTGTTCCTAATTGTAGTTATGAATCAAAGCATAATAAATTAATAAGAGTGTAATATAAAACCCGTAATGCACATATTTATCCATATATGTTTGATCATTTCATTGGAACAATGGTATCCAGCCTCATAACATGATTTTAGAGTTATTCGTGAACATATGATAAATAAATAATAGAGACTTATAGGAAGAGATAATTCATGTTACCAAGGAGCGATGAGCCAAACCTACTATCGTCTAAAATAATGTGAGTTACTAGGTGTATTTGTTAAGGAACCTCAATGATCATCTATATTAGGAATTCAGGATCATAAAACATTATGAATCTGGGATCCATTAGTTGATTACATGGATAAACCATACTGATGTGAATGATTTTGAAACTATACAATGCCTCCAAAAATCAATTATTAGGAAATATAACAATATAAAACAAACTAATGAACCCAAAAGGAATCCTTTAACTATTTTAACAATTTAATGAGTAATAAAGGTCTACTATAATGTTTTCATCACGAAATTTTGTGTCACTATAATTTAATCAAAAAATATGTTGAATTATACTAGAATAATTCAACAATGTAGAACCTTTCATAGATGGGAATGGAGCAGGGATTCATAAATTAATTTTGAAAGAAATTGATAAACCATGATCTCCTATATATAATCATTCACTGATGGATATCTTTTTCTTCACAATATAATATTCAAGGGTCCCTAAAATTAGAAACGGATTAAAAAATATGAAATCAAGTTAATTTTGTTTTTGAAAATGTCACTAATTGAACACCTCAAGTTTTTTCACAAAACTAGTTGATGCAATGTTCATACACTGCATCCTCCATGGAATCCATGACCCTAGGTAGCCAACATATTTTTTTAACCAACCCATATCCTCTGATACCAGTTAGTGAAAGTTATTATATAAGAGAAAAATCTCAATTTATCCATAATGACTTTGGATTTTCTCCTCAAATTATCTAGAGGGAGAATCCTCGTATTCCATCTTACCCATGACAGACCTTGGAGAAGAAGTTGGCCCATGTTTCTATAACCAATCACTTAAGGTTTCCATTCGTGGAGTGCTGTAAAACCATGCTTCCCTATATTTGGTCGGTGAAAGGGACACCACCCAGATCAAGTAAACATCCTATGAGCTATCTAAGAGGGATCTTATTCTTCTCCTCCACCATCATCAATATATGAAAACATTTATGTAAGAAGATACATAGAATTTTTTTCGTTCCCTGATCATGTATGCTTGAAAAACTAATATAAAATTTTTCTTGGGTGATCCAAAATGTGAAACTCCATAGAAGGACTCTGGCTATACTATTTATGGTATCTCTGAGGCCCATATATATATCCTGATAATGCCCAAAAATCAACTCAAAAACATCATTGTCGAGGTGTTTCATGCTTTATTGCAGCTAACATTAGTGAATATGGAGTTCTATGGGAACCCCAACACATAGGGGTGTTGAAATTTTTATTCTTTTTATCTTTTTGAACCCTATATTTATCTTTTACTTTGGCAACATCCCACAAAATGGTACATTACTCACCAACCCATAAAATGGGAAACTTCAATAAATTGGAGTCCTGATCCACCAATATCTCCATAAACATGTTATTAATTAAATTTTAGGACATAGAACTATATTGAGATAGTAACAAAATATATGGGTATAATTATACCCTTTTGAAATCATGTCACCCACACAAAAGATAAAAATTGATATAGAATATGCATGATTTCAATAA
The DNA here is from genome assembly GCA_963277665.1 of Viscum album. Classification (NCBI taxonomy): domain Eukaryota; kingdom Viridiplantae; phylum Streptophyta; class Magnoliopsida; order Santalales; family Viscaceae; genus Viscum; species Viscum album. The sequence goes on from OY728159.1 coordinate 776,666,326, forward strand.
TAGATCCATAATTCTTTGTTTATATTGAAACTCTGATCATAATACACTTATCCCATAATTGATATATTAAAGGGTTATATTAGAAATTCTTCTAGTAATACCATTGTGAAATGAATGTAAATTTTTTATTGGGAATGGATCTCTCAACTCGACTAATAAAATAAAGATCTCTAAGAAATTATTTTGGAAATATTGTAGGTAACATTTCCCTATATTTATGTAATATAACTATCCCAGAAAGATCCTCCTTGTTGTATATTTCACTAAAAAATAAGGATAGAGGAATTTTTATACTCTTCACCCACTCATTAGGTGAACCTATAAATTGTTCCACCTCACCCTAGCCCACATGTCTAAGGGGAGTTTTATATATTTTGGACCGCCAACACATAGGGATAGGGGAATTTCCATGTTTTCACCCCCTAATCATGTGAACCCTAGATGATATTTGACATAAATAGCTTCTATAGAGTCTCCAGGAGAGTTATATTACACTAATATATGATATATATCCTCATCATCTGGTGGAAAATGTAATTTTTAGAGAGTACCTCTAATATAGTATAATCCTAACCACAAAAATATCATGAAACAAATGTCTTAGCTTTCTTTCTAGGGAAACTACCCAATAAAATTCCACTCCCATGCCTCAGATCCAGAAAACAAATATATTTTTCTAGAAAAAACCCTTAACATATCATAACGATAATTCCCATATTCTGAAATCCATTTGAAATCCCACCATAATATTTTGAAATCAACCAATGAGTAAGCTTGTGTCTTATATCACCGACATCAGTTATTCTTGTAATCATCGGTAGAAAACAATGGGAGGGTATATATCCACATTTCCATTTATGAGGACTATCATCATATCCCAATTAATCATGGAGGATAGAAGTGGTCATAAATACCACATCAATTGTAAATTTATGATATTATATCCTAGAAACTGTGAAATTGAACACCTATATTTTTACACACACCCTTCTTAAATTGAAATACTTTCTAGAAATGATAGTTGTGTTTTACTAGAATATTATGGGGATGATATAAGGATGGTAATATATTCCATTACCAATTTCTATGGTAGATTACCAATATGACCGAAATGTGGATGTGGATACTTAAGAGAAAGTGTGATATATTTCCCTCATCCTAAAGGATTATTGAAAGATCTCGATAAAAGAAGTGGCATAAGACAAGGGAAATATTACAATTTTGATAGAGGGTTGTTAACCTAGTTTGGTAGTCACCTCATGTTTGGATTATAACCCAATAAAAATATTCTTAGCATACTCCATGTATCATACTCCAATTCAGGGTCTTTCATAGGTTGTGGTGATATCTTTTCATTACATACAAATCCGCGATTGTTTAGGACTCCTTTATATAGAGAAGTTCCTAAATCACTGGGTTAACCATTTAAAATACCCCATCAACTGCTAGAATCACCTTGACTAGATTAGTAGGAAACCAAGAGAATAAACATCATTGGTCTATCTAGGAGGAATAATAAAACAATTTTTCTTTTTTCATGACATTAAAATAAAAAGAAAAAATCGTTTTCATGTGATGTTAAACTATTATACCTATTAAGTCCACACTATATGAATTAAAACAACATAGTGTTCTTTATCGCAAGAAATTAAACTGGATGACATATATGACCTAATATCTGGACCTTAAACTGAAGGACGCATCTTCCATTGTCACGTGAAATTAAACTACATGACATGAGGCCTTCCTATTGATAGATTATCCATTCTGATAAGTTTTAATCATGTTTTAGTTGTTTTCTTCCTCCCCCTCTATAATGTGTAATATACATGTCAGCATAACCATTAGGGTGTTCAATCCCCTATTGGATATTATGTTACCAATGAAACATATTATTTCTTATTATATCTAATTTAATGCCAAATGATTCCTTGAGAAAATATTCTCTTTGTATTCCATTGATATTGATCCCATATCCTCTCAGTTCACCCCTATGGATTATTTGTTCTATGGATTGGCTAATCTAGAAGAAATATACTAGGATTCACTAGGTAATAACACAAAATGTTAAAATTTTTATTAAGGGATTCCATGGCCCTAGATGAGAGGTCCCCCTTAATCCCATGAGTTATTACCCAAGTTATGTGTTATACTAGTTTCCAACATTACTTATGGTATACCTATACCCACCAGTTTACACTTCCCATATATTATTTCGTTACTATTTACACCTCCCATGGAACAAATATTCTATAAAATTCATATACCCTCGATGATAGACATTTATGCATCTTACCCATTCTAAAATAATGATTGAAATAACATTCTCTAGTACCCAATCATTTCTGGGTATGCACCTCCTATGAAGATTCAAATTCTTGACTTTGCCTTCCCTCTAAAAAAATCCCACTTGGTCAATGATATCAGACTAGAAATGCTAGTGAGCCTTTGGTCAATGTCTTACAGTTTTAACACATGATGGAAAAGCCATAAAATATTATAAATACTTATGGTAACCACTTTTCCATCAAACAAACATCATTCACTTTTTATTTCTAAATTTCATGATTCCATGAGTACATATTATCTTTTAATTTAATGAACATTAATCATATATCCTTTTGGTTATACATGTAGAATATCATAAAATACTATTGATTTATTAGAATGGAACCCACTACGATTCACTACTGAATAACATAATATCTCAAGGCTTGTCCCTAGGGGATATGTTGGTACCATATGATAGGTCCCCCATTCCCCGTGATCTATTTCTCAAATTTTGAAACACTAGTATAAACCATTTTTAATGGTCAATCCCAGACCGTCAATAATTATATAATCATTATTCATGTAGAAATATAAAGAAATTATTTATTTTATCCATTTTCACACATCTAAGAGGGATAAAGAATATCTCAGTGTTCTATGCCTCCATATTCTAGTCTTGATAGAAATACATTAAAAATCAAACCACTTACAAGACCAAGAAGAAATAATTTGTTCAAAAGAGTACTCACAAGTCCTTACATATTATATATAAAATCCATGAAATACATCCCCAATTAAAGAAGTTAAATTTCAAAGAACAAGCCCTCACCAAATAATAATAAACATCATAGAAAACATCGATACCACATGTCATTAAACTACACAGAACAAATCCTTACAGTATAAAGTTAAACTGCACAGAAAAAATCTTAGTCACATGATATTAAATAGTTTTTCATCATAGTCCTCAATACATGGAATTAATATTTATATTCTTCATTGATACAAGACCATAAACTACACAACAAGTGTTTACCTAATGGGTCATGCCTCCCTTTTTACGTATGCTCAATATATATATATATATATATATATTTTATGTTGTATATATTTACTATATGAAGATTAGTTTTATCGAACAATAATATATATGGAAAACATAATCCCACCATTATCCAAGAAAAAAATTCATCCATTTTCGGTTTCAATACTTTTTGATCTAGGACAACCCTTCAATATAAATTCACTATGAATGAGTAAGATGAGTATATAAAATGAATTTTCTCTATCCATATGTATTCGACAAATTTGAATAAGGGACCATAAATAAGGAATATGTTTTGATTAATCCCAATCATTATGGAATACAAAGTGACACTTAGACGAACTATTTCAAGACTAGCCATGAATTCTTATCAATATAAAATATATCCCTCTATGAGAGTTAGATTAATGTAGATATTCTAGACCAAATTAAAATTTGATCTTCCCCCACAAGATTCATATCGTAAAATCACATGAGGTTTAATCTATCTCGTAGTTGCACCATATTTCGTCAATCGATCATGAAACATGTTATCTTAGAAAAAAAATAAATTCCCCATAAAAAATAATAATATAGATGCATTTTATTAAAATAGAGGGAATCCAATTCTTTTTTTACATGATTTTATATTGTAAAATGAGGGATATTAAAACTAAAATGATCAACCCATTAAATGATTTCATACTTAAGAATTGTATAGTTTATCACATTTCACTGAAAATGGGTTACATACACATTTTAATAGACTCTAATTCTCAATCCATCTTCAAAATTATGTTATTCATGAACCAAATTCATTCCTTTGATATATATATTGATACAAATGGATTTTTGAGGGCATAATGAATTTTAATTCCATAGAACATCATCCCATGTTCTCTTGGTTCTACCCCATAGCACACTACTAATATAGACTAACTTGTATGATGTGACCATGCTAGGATTTCCTGGTGAATAACACAATGCATTTGATATTTTGATTTTGGGATATTTTAATATAAAATGGGAGGTGGCACTTAAACCTCAGGATCATTTTCCAGACTGTGTGTGATAAGATATTCCTCAATTACTTATGGTCGAGATATAGTCACTGGTCTGCCCATCCCATTGACTCTAATATTCATATGTTATGATTTAATTTCCACATAATCCATCTATTCAAGTGGAGTTAGAAACCCTTGATGTTACAAATCTATTCATTATACTAATAGTCAATGAAATATCACAACATTGTATTGTTATCCATTTTATTTCATAGTATGAATATCCTATAAAAAATTAAAATTCTCTGAGTTAGTCATCCCTCTCAGTAGTGCCATTTGTTCAAAGATGCAAGACCACAAAATATTATCCCCAATGTCCCCATATCATGAAAATTAATAGAATGACTCTAATTTTCTCATTTAAATACCTTAAATAGAAGGACAGAACAACTTCACAACCACATTAAATTACACTTCAAAAAATATATATATTATCATTTAATAACTTAAACTACTTAGAGTATGCCAACCTATGGGACCCATGCCTCACATGAGAACTAGAAATACCATCTCCCTATATATGGACTACAAAATTATGGAAACAATACTTTCAAAACTACATGTGGCTTGATTACTATCCATATGGGATATGTAGTGATGCTTAGATCCTATGTATAGGGCCCAACTGGAATGTCAATAAAATTCTCTCTCCTTGTATATGGGTCAAAACAATGAAAGGAATTATCTTTACGATAACTACTTATGAATTTATTTATGATATCACATCATACATAGTGGAACCTGGATCTACTATTCCTAGTCCATGAATCAATGTCTAGATAATATAAAATGTCCTCTCCCATGTATATGAGTTAGATCAATCACAATGAACATTTCATTATGAACTACGTGTTTCTTGATTCCTTACCTTTTACGATACATTGGGATATTTTGGTATATTATCCTGGGCTTAACTTCATGTTTTCTAGTATCCCAACCTCCCTCGGTTTATGATTCATATGAAATGTTTCCAAACTTGTTTGGATGTAAGACTATAATGATACCCACACTAGTGAATGAAAATCGGTGTATGAGATCACTTCACCCTAACATTATCAATTTCATATAGAGATCATGAACCTGAATGACATTGGATAACTTTGCATTCAAGGAATATGATTTGCTAATCACCTACAGAAGATCCAAATCTGTGCAGGGAACACTCTCTCAAAAAGTACTATGTAAAGGCTTGATTCTCACTATTTTGGGATACAATTTGACATCCCGGTACTCAACTACTGACCTAGTTTCTATTATCATAATCAATGTCAAATCATTAACCAAATATTTTCACATAATTAAGATCAAAAATGTTATTTGGATATGGGTACTCTATTTTAGGTACCTATTATTGAAATAGAATACCCCTTTCCCTTATATATGAGTCATATCCATGTATGAGACCGCATAATTTTCCAAAATTATGCATGTATTGATTCCTACTACACATGAAAAATAGTGATACCTAAATTCCCCAATTTGGGTAAATCAATGATTCATAATAATGATAACACTCAATTTCCATTCCCCAACATATATCCATAGAGACCATGGATCATATCATCACATTTCATCATCACAATAATAATGTATGATGATACATATTGTCCCTTCTAACCAAATTATGTGGATATGACACAACATGAAACCCATTTTCATCTCCTTTTTTCATGAGATAGATATATGTATTAGATATTTCTCTTTAATAAGTTTGTTTTTATTCACTTTTGACCCTTCAGGATACATTATAACACCTAGGTACAATAATCTTAGTCCTTGTCATAATATTCAAAACAATAATTACCCCTCCTACTATAGTTTTTGTTCCCTTACAACATCAAATAATATCTACAACAACTATACACTAAGGTAGGACATAATCCTCATTTCATATATGTGGGATTGTCCCTACAATGTAGTATCTGCAAATATTTTTCACTACATGAAAAAAATCACCTTCTTTTTTTGCAAGATTTACACCTATATATGGATACATAAAAGACATTCTATGGATTTATTCATATACTTATGTGATATGTAGTGACACAAGGACTCTCCACCCTTGCATCGACCATAATATATTAAAATAAAATTGTCTCTCACCTTTTGTGTATGAGCTATCTCTATAAAGATGTATTTAATTGGATGAGTAATTTTTTCCTGATTAATTCCTTCACAAGATACATAGTGAAACATAGTTAAATATTATAAAAAATATAATATACACCTATCTAGAATAGTATGGGTTATTCACCATTCACTTCATGTTTCTTACAACATGTGTGAAGCATGTGATCTTTGAGGATTTGACTAACCCCTTTGACATGGGTGTGTGTATTACAGCCAATGTTGGGTGGCATCGATGGTCCACCATGTGAGGCCACAAGAAAATTAAAAATTTCAAAATAACAAAAACTAATTTCACCTATATATGATTCAAATATAGGTGTGTCTTGTATATGCATTAGTTTATTCTATGGATAGGGGGATCCAACATCTGGATATATACATTAAATCTTATATAAGTCCAAAAATACCCCCATATTTGAATTCCTCAAACCAATACAAGGTTTCATTATAGACATGTTGCATAATTTTCACATCAGTAATTAAATTCAAGGTCACACAATGTAAAATCGTACCATCATTTCCATGTGCCACTGTTTGTGTGTAGTTAAACTGAATGGACCACCATACATCATCATTCCATGTCAAAGGACAACCAGATCATAAAAATAGTGACCTGATGTTTTGGGAACATCTATCATCATTATTAAAACCTCTATCCATAAATAAAATATTGTTACATGAGAATATCGGGTTCATGAAATCCTCACATAGAACATGGAAATGATAAAAGACCCCTCTTTTCAGCCATGTAAGAGTGGGATCTATAGAATGGACTTAGACCCACTAACCAAAGGAATCATTGCCCTACAATAAGGGCCCTATAATCCTTATGATCCTTAATGTAATTAAATTGGACCTCTCCACCTTAGAATCATTCATGATAACCCTCAGAATGATTGTCTCTATCCATCACTCATGATCTATGAACCTTGATCAATGGTTTAAATCTTATACATCCTAAATTTAATATTGTGTTAAAGTATTCTCAACCTTGGGCATCCTAATTAGATTATTATGTAACACTTACTGGATAATGGGTCCATGAATCATGACTTAAACTATATTCACATTGTCCAATGTTATACAACCTTAAATTCTATCCCCTAATGGTTTTAATCAAAAAACCATAAACTGCTACTGAAATAAAAAAAACTTGTTAGTATGCCAACTTGAAAAAGGATATCTAATAAAAAGATGTTTTTATTCTCAGTAATCTCTTGATATTTACAGTTTAAAAAAGATATTATTTTTTTAAAAAAAAGGCATACTTTTTTTAGATCATATCTTATGAACGTAGAAAAACCATTTCCATTCTTCCATAACATTACAGTCTAATAGAAAGATAGTGAAATGATTTATCACATCCCCTCTCTATGATAATGTGTTTAGTATTTTCTGACACAACATTTAGGTTCCTCATACTCTTCTTGAATATAGTTTTTTTCATAAACAAACATTATGTCTTTGATGTCTGAATTGACACCAAATAGTTTCTTTAGTCGATAAAATTCTACTGGAACCCCAAATCCTTAATTTATTACTCTTGGTTCTCCATCACATCATATTGAAAATAAGTACCGGATGATATGAAGGTGCCTCATTGGGATTAATTTATGAGTAACACAATTTTTTCGTGCTTCTGTCTAGGTGATATTATGGTTTGTGGGAGAGATCCCAATTAAACCCATGATTTATTTCCCAAACTAAGTGTGACACTATTTTTTTTAAATTACTAATGAAAATCTTATAATCCATATCCTTCCATTCTCATTTACTTTTGTATTCTCAAATAATGATTTAAAAGTCCCTTAATCCAATTATTCAAGGGGATTCAATATCCTTGAAATTACTCCACCATGTACTGTATCAGTTTTCGAAGCATGAATGTGGTACATCAAGATTGAAACATTGGTAGTCCCTATCATGTGATCCTGAAAACCTGATATAGGGACCAATATTCAAAATCATAAAATTAGTTTCCCCTTTTTATATGATTTATACTAGAAACTATCTATTAATTAATAACAAGTCTCACTTGGCCCTAATCATATAAGCATTCTCTCGAGTGTTAAAACCCCCCTTCGATAGCATTTTACCTATACCCAACATCATTTAATACGGTTTTAAATCTTCTTATACATGATACATCCCTTTAAATGGAGAAAGGAGCCCACATCATGAACATACATGAGTTTTACCAATATTAGGGCCCTCTGGATCGTCATCCAAATGGATCTTTACAATGAAAAAATGACCATGGATCCTCCTGACACCAGAAAATATTGTTAAAGCATTCATCAATATAGAGTGATTCATGATCATCCTTAGTGTCAATTTCATAATTTATCATCCTCAATTAAAAATACTAGAGACCATATTTACATATCCCATAATCCATATATCAAAGTGGATTTTAAGTCCTTGACATTATGTCACCATATACCATACATGTTCTTATGAAATGAGGCAGAGTGTCAGAACACTTCTTAAATATTTAAAAATTATAACCTGAGTAAGGTGTCACGACCACCTCCCACCAAAGATGCCCCTTCTGAGTTGGAAATGGTGAAAGGGAGATAATGACCCCCGAGCCCCACCTCTAGTAGCCCCGGAGTGGCGACTAGCACCAAGGGTATGAGTTTTCACAAATATGGGAGGCATTACCCATTTTATTATTTATGATCGGGAAATAGAATAAGTCAAACACCAAAATAAAAAGATACAAGTAAATGAAAATAAACCCAAAACCAAACCCATATGCATGTTCTATACAATACTGAAACAAATTTACAAGTACAAGAAAATCTCCAAAGTACGATTCCAAAAAAATCAATAACTACAACCAGCAAAACTCCAACGCCCAACTAGCAAGGTCCCACACGGTCCCTAAAGTCCTCCTAAAAACCTGAAAGTAAAAATAGGGTGAGAATACATGTATACTCAATAGGAAAACCTAAATATCTCAAGCACTGGTGGTGAGATACCCTAATTCCCTTCGAGAAAACAGAATGAACCAAATCCTAGCAAGGAATCTATCCACCCATCCTTAGAAGCCACACTCACAAAATATCAGAAGTAAATATAGTAGTATAGTAATATTATAAATTCTGGGTACCCTGCACCATCTTCCCACTAGGTACTGCTCAATCCCTCATGCCTGATGCTCGGATGCTTCCCCCTCTTCTTGTGCTAGTGCCACAACCTGTCCATACGAAGCTCGAGCTAGTGCCGCAACCTGGCCCTTTCGAAGCTCATAGTATCATGTCGGCACTCAATCCTCGGCCATCATAGTATTCGGTTGGCACTCAATCCTCGGCCATAACCACATCTCATCCTGAAGACACCTTGGAACCACATCACATCTCATCCCAAAGACACATGGGAACATATCACATCCTCTTCCTGAAGACTCTTGGTAAACATCTGTGGTAACCTTCCTGAAAGATCTTGGGCTATAGAACCTGGATGAGGGAGCACAGGGAAGAATAGTAACCAGCCATCCTTTAGATGTTTGAGAATCTCACCCCCCCCATCACACGAGTGTTCGGCATGTAGTGATCAACATGGGTGGGGTGGGAAAAGAAACATAAAACATACATATTTATATAATTTTATGAACCATTCATCCCATCCTAAGGCTTCTACACAAAAGATCTGAGCACATGCCACGACATTACTACCTTAAAATTATGCACATAATAAACAACCCCAAACCACATTTAGCTTTTCATGTTTCAAAATTTTTAGATTATCAGTTCCTTAACTACCGAGCAACTAACAACAACCAAACCAGATCAATCTTTCATAAAACATATCCCTTCCAGCCACAAATAAAGTTAGGTAAAACACAAGAAAAACAATACCATTTTCTTTTATCAGCCAATCAATTCCATTGATATTCTGTATTTAATCAACTATCGTACCGCAAAATTCATTAGTTAACTCTTCCACTTTTATTCATATGCACAACCCATCCGTGCAACCCTGTTTCCATCCACCATAACCATAAACACATTAGAAACAACACCCACACCACATCATCATCCCTTTGATACCATTTACCACTGCTCCTCTTCCCATCATAACCATATCATACACACCAACCCATAACCAATCCAATCACATCCCCGCTGCTCACCCATTCCACAACAACCAACAAAACAACCTTTCAAATAATTAAACCCCAACCATCACCCACAAATTCATTCTTTCGTTTAGTTTAACTGGGGTGATCATTCAAGGGTTCCAGGTATTCACTTAATCATCCAACTTTAAATGAATAACCAATTTCTACATTCTATGAAATCCCATCAACAAAAAAATCTAGAAAAACAGGGCAACATTTAATTGTCCAAGAAAAGTCCCCCAATGACCGTGATTTTCAGTAGGCATAAGCCTATTCAATTCACAACATAATCAAAGGATAAGCATTGATGTAAATAAAACAACAATATCAACAAAATTTTCCAAAACCCGTTCTTTAACCAGTTATTATCTTTATTTTCTAGTTCAACCCTATATCACGAAAACAAGAGGATAACCACCCCACATGATGCACAAATGAGAGAGAGATGAAGGTAAGAACCCTTTCGAAATAGGTTTTGATACCCTTCTGTGAGAACAACCACCACGAGGATTCTGATCACACCTCAAGATGACTAAGTCCTCCCGTGGACGTTGCGGAATAACCGCTCTAACAACCAAGTGAGACTTCATTAAGGTTTAAGGAGTCACTTTTCATAGCATGTAAAGGAGGAATAGAAAGAGTAGACCGAAAAAAGATTATAAACTAGGTAGAACATACCATTACAATGGTGTTTTTTGAAGACTGTCGTTCTCGTCAAATATCAGCAATATCCTCGGTAAGAAACTGAGAAGAGGAAGTCGAAGAATAAGAAAAGGAATAGGGTGCACGATGTTCGGCTCGTTGACACGATCCTGCAGCCACTGACAGATCGACAATCGAAGTCCGGATGAAGAAGATAGGTGGAAGGCTTCTGGGTCATCCAGGAGCATTGCCATGTGGAGAAAAAGTGGGGTCTGTAAATAACATGTGACCCTCTCTTATATAGGAAATGAAAAGGTAAAACAATATGCAACGTGTATTAATGAATACAATACGTGACCGTACAACTGTTACACTATTTGACGGGTCAACACACGACACATCACGTGGTCTCCATGCGTTTAATGATAATAATAAATTCAATTAATAGTAGGTGTTTTATTGACCCAAGACATGAGTTATAAAAAGTTATTCATCATTGGTCTTAAAATAAACGTCATAAATTTAGGGTTGCAACGTCACAGACGGTTTGCCATTCCAACACGGTATGTAAGAGATATGTTAGGTACAAAATCCTGTAATAATAAAAATATTATTATTATTGGGTTTTTCGTGGACCTGAACCACAAACCATAATATAGTATCCCACATTATACATGAATCGATCATATTAATGACAGGATCCTATCACCAATGAAGGAATGTCAATATGACATCGCACGCATGAGTTATGGTAGGTTGAAGATTTAATAATAATATTAAATCTATTATTTTCTGAGTGCTTTGGGTACACGATCCAAAAACCCGAAAAAAACATCCAATATTTGACTTATAATTTCTGTCTCGAAGTCAGGGTCACACTTCCACTGATGGTTCTTGAAAACGAGGTCTCACGAGGAAGATACAGTCAAAATTCAGTTCTCCGAATGAAAATAACAATAACATTATTATATTATTAATATTTTATTTAACAATTTTTTCCATCAATTCCAGATCCCACGCACAAATAGATTCCCACAAATTCTCTTTGGGAACATCACCATTTATTTCAGATTTTATTTCTATTTTTTTATTTACTTTATTTCCTTAAAAATTTCTTCTCTCTCCAATCTTCCATCTTCTTCTTCAAGTTTCCCACGGTCCAACCCCAAAGTAGCATCTCCCCTTTTATTCCATACCCAACACGCCCAATTTTTAAACCTTTATTATTATTATTATTATTATTAACACAATTATCCTAAATAATAACATCTCTCATCTATCCTCATATCTCAAATCTCATTGCATTGAATTTGAAATTTAAATCTCATTAAATCGTTATTAATAGATATTTCAAAATTTATGACAACAATATTATTATAATTATTTATTATAATATTAATAACAAATCTCCAATTAAAATTTATTAACTCATCACCAATTAATAATAATAATAACAATTTTTATTGATGTTCGTTGTGGTGACCATGTCAGACCACCATTACGTCAATGCCGAGTAGCCTCCCATTACTTGCCCATTACCCACATAATTTATTGTTTATTAAAATTTAAATAAATCAAAAATAAACCATCCACCTCCCCTCATTGAATTAAATACATTCAATTTTATTTATTTTATTTCACAATGAATAAATTAAAACCATTTAATATAATTAACACCAAATACTTTCACGCCACCATTATCAATTATTTTTATCAAAAATTATTATTATAACATGCATCATGTTTGACCACATCAAATTTTTACAAAGTAATGGACCAGAGTGGTCTGGGCCATTACATGAGATACCTCTCAAAACATTCTCGTACTCGAGAATTAAAAACCAACCCATAAAAAGTGGAATGGTCCGAACAACCACCACGCAAGATACCCCTCAGGGCTCTCGTCATAACATGAGTCCAACCACTACCCTAATTATATGAGTCAGGGAATTCCTTCCCCCATGTCGAGATATTATCCTCTTTATGTAGCACTCACTCGCCTACACGAGCTTAATCGCATCCACATTTATGCATCTTGATTAGGGATTAGGTCCTCCCAACCCCATATCATAGGATTCCTCATACACATACAGCCCCCAACAACACACAAAATAAGAAACACGCTTCCCCAACACGTGGATTGAGGAATTCCATCTCCCATGTCATGATACTATCTTCTTTTGGCATCATTCACTCGCCCGCGCGAGTTTAATTGTATCCACATTAATTTTTCTTGATTATGGATCATGTCCTCCTCTACCCACAAGTTTGGAATCTTCACACACATTTAAAGGAAATAGGGAAACAAATTAGCATTATAGACTCATGAAAAACAAGGTCCAGATCCAAAGCATGGGCGATAATGAGTTTCAACAAAAGAGTGTGATGCTCCAAAATTTAAACAAAACATAAACGAGAGCATTTAAGTAAAACTGAAAACATCTCTCTCAATCTCTGGCCTTGCAAGGGTTTCCGCTTCAATTGTGTGGAACTGTCTGTGTCCCACTCCGATGCCTTTCTATTTACGCCCACCTCCTCGACCATATCCCGGTTGGGGTCCTTGAGGAACTCCCTATGGTTGGCCACCACCTTATCTAGCTCCCCTTGGAGGTAATAGAGCCTGTTGTTGCTGGAAGGGTCGAGCTGGGAACTGCTGTTGGGGCTAGGGATAAACTTGGCCAGTCCCTCCATACTGAGTCTGAAAAGGGAAATGTATGCCGAGATGCCCATGATTCCCACATGTAAAGCACCACAGTCCATTCCCATAGAAAACGGGCGAAAATTGTGAGATTAGTATGGGACCTGGTGAAGTCTGCTCCCTGTCGGTCGAAACATGGAAGGTCCAGTTGCTGGGGATATAATGCGGACCACCTCCTTCTTGGAAGAACTTGGGTGACTCCTCTCTCACGGTGGACCTATATGCGAGCGCATCCTCTCGATTATCTCTTTCTTCTTCTGTACATCCAGGTACGTTGGTAAGGTGAAATGGGTCACTGCGCACCAAATAGAGGGGTGAAGTTCCTCCTCTAAATGTCTGGCTCAGGAATCCTCATCCAGAAATAGATTCAGGGAAAAACAGAGGATATCCTTGAACATGACCTCTAGTTTCTGCACTGACATGCTTCCTTGTTGGAGAGACGACAACTCTTTCCTCTTCTCGTCCTTCCTCGTCGAGGAAAGAAATTCCTTGTGGAACTCCTTCTCGAAGTTGGCACATAGAACTTCTGTCTCCTTCCCCTCCCCAAGGTAAAGCATCCACCACTGACGCGTCGCTCCTTGCATCTAGCTTGCTGCTAGAAGAACCCAGCACTCTGATGAAGCCCTGATCAGCCCAAAGGTGATCGCAAGTTCCCCAAACCAAATCTCTGATTCCGTATCAAAATTGATTCTTTCATAATACTTCACTCTCTATCACTGGAAAGCATGAAACATGCACTACCACAAGACATCTTCCTCCTCTCGGTCAATACGCAGCTTATCGACCTTCTAAATATGTTGGGCCACGACTGCCCAAGTCACCTAAGAATGACGTCCAGGTGTCACAGTTTTACAGTAAACAAACAATTCCTAAGCCCAAGTAGAAATGAAATTTTTTCAAGGTTTCATTTTATCATTTTATTTTTATTTCTTTCCCATAACACCCAAATCAATTAAAACCCAAATTATGATGATGCATGTACCTTTCCTAGGGTCTCTACCCTACTATCAATGTAGTCTTACTTGGTAATTTGGTAATCTCAGATTCCTTGCATCGGATCAGCCAACATTGTTTCCCTACCATCCCATGCAATCCTTAATGTGCCTAACTCCAGAATCCATCCTATCTCTCAATCATCAGGCTCTGATACCAGTCTGTCACAACCCCCTCCCACCAAAGATGCCCCACCTGAGCTGGCAATGGTGAAAGGGAGATAATGACCCCTGAGTCCCACCTCCAGTAGGCCCTAGTGTGGGGACTAGCACTAAGGGTATGAGTTTTCACAAATAGGGGAGGCATTACCATTTTTATTATTTAATATTGGGAAATTGGATATGTAAAACACCAAAAGAAAAAGGAACATGTAAATGAAAATAAACCCAAAACCAAACCCATATTCATGTTTTATACAATACTGAAACAAAAGTTCAAGTACAAGAAATGCTCCAAAGTATGATTCCAAAAATGAAAGCATAAACTACAACCAGCAAAATTCCAACGCACAACTAGCAAGGTCCCGCACGGTCCATGAATTCCTCCTGAAAAACATATTGTAAATGTACAGTGAGAATACAAGAATACTCAGTAGGAAAACATAAATCTCTCATCAACCAGTGGGGAGACATCCTAATGCCCCGTGAGAAAAAGAAAGGAACCAAAGCCCATCAAGGAATCTATCCACCCAACTATACAAGCCACACTCACAAAATTTCGCAACTCAATAGAGTAGTATTGTAATATTATCATAGTCTGGGTACCCCGCACCACCTTCCCACTGAATACTACTCAAGCCCTCACGCCTAATGCTCTGATGTTTCCCCCTATTTCTGAGAAATTGCCGCAACCTGGCCATACAAATATCGGGCTAGTGCTGAAACATGGCCATATGAAGCTCATAGTATCCCGACAACACTCAATCCTCGGCCATCATAGTATCCCATGGACACTCAATCCTGGACCATAACCACATCTCATCCCGAAGACACCTGGGAACCACATCACATCTCATCCTGAAGACACTTGGTAACCTATCACATCCTCATCCCGAAGACTCTTGGGAAACATCTGTCATAACATGCCCAAAGGATCTTGGCCTATAGAACCTGGAAGAGGGAGCACAAGGAAAAATAGTAACCAACCATCCTTTAGATGTTTGAGAATCTCACCCCTCTTCCCACTAGTGTTTGACACGTAGTGATCAACATGGGTGGGGTGTGTAAGGAAACATAAAACGTACAGATTTATATAATTATATCAACCACTTAGCCCATCCTAAGGCTTCTACACAAAAGATCTAAGAACATGCCTTGAAACTGCTACCTTGAAGGTATGCACGCAATAAACAACCCCAAATCCCATTAGGATTTTCTTGTTTCAACAGTTTTATTTTATCATTTCCTTAACTGCCGAGCAACTAACAACAACCAAATGAGATCAATCGTTTGTAAAACATATCCCTGCCAACCACAAATAATGTTAGGGAAAACAAAAGAAACACAATACCATTTTATTTTATTAGCCAATCAATTCAATTTATTTTCCATATTTAATCAACTATCTTTCCCCACAATTCATTGGTTAACTTTTCCACATTTATTCATTCGCACAACCCATCCCTACAACCCTGCTGCCAACCACCATAACCACAAACACATCAAAACAATACCCATACCACATTATCATCCATTTGATACCATTTACCACAGCTCATCATCCCATCACTACCATATCATACACGCCAACCCACAACCAATCCAATCGTATCCCCGCTTCTCACCCATTCAACAACAACCCATGAAACACCCCTTCACATAATTAAACCCCAAACTGCACCCAAAAATTCATTCTTTCATGTAGTTTAACCGGGGTGATCATACACGGGTTCCAGGTATTCATTTAATCAGCCAACATTACATGATTAACCAATTTCCACATTCTATGAAATTCCATCCACAAACAAATCCATAAAAACAGAGAAACATTTAATTGCACAAGAAAAGGCCCCCAACAATCGTGATTTTCAGTAGGCATAATCCTATAAAATTCACAACATAATCAAAGAATAATCATTTATAAAAATAAAACAACAATATCAGTAATATTTCCCCAAACACGTTCTTTATCATGTTATTATCTTTTTTTAATGGTTCAATCTTATATCACAAAAACTAGAGGATACCCACCCTGCATGATGCACAAAAGAGAGAGAGACAATGTTAAGATCCCTACATGAATAGTTTTTGATGTCCTTCTGCGAGAACAACCACCACAAGGATTTCGATCACTCCTCCTAATGACTACGTCCTCCTGTGGATGATACGGCATGGCCGCACTAACAAATAAGAGAGACTTCATTAAGGATTAAGGTTTTACTTGTCATAGCATGGAAAGGAGGAACAGAAAGAGGATATCGAGGAAGGAATAAGAATGGGGTCGAACATGGAATTAAGGTAACGTTCATTGAAGAGTGTCGTTCTTGTCAAATATCAGCAATCTACATAGTAGGAAACTCTGAAAAGGAATTCGAAGATGAGTGAAAGGAATGAGGTGCACGATGTTCACCTCGTAGACATGATCCTGCAGCCACAGACAGATCGACGATCGGAGTCCAGATAAAGACGATAGGTGGAAGGATTCTGGTTCATCCACAAGAGTCACCGTACATAGATAAACATGGGTCTGTAAATAACATGTGACCCTCTCTTATATAGGCAATGAAAAGGTAAAACGGTACGTAGCATGTATTAATGAATACACGACGTGACCATACTACTCTTACGCTGTTTGGCTGGTCAACACATGAAATGTCACGTGGTCTCCATGCATTTAATGATAACAATAACTTCAATTAATAATAGGTTTTTTATTGACCCAATAAATGAGTCATAAAAAGGTATACATCATTGGTCTTAAAATGACCGTCATAACTTCAGGGTTGCATCTTCACAGACAGTTCGCCATTCCAATACCGTATGAAGGAGATATGTTAGATACATGATCTAGTAATAATAACAATATTATTATTATTGGGTGTTTCATGGACCTGATCCATGAAAAATAATTTAGTATCCAACATTAGACTTGAATCGACCATATTAATGACAAGATCCTATCTCCACTGATGACAAGTCAATCGGACATTGCATGCATGAGTTATGGCGGGTCGAAGATTTAATAATAATATCAAATCTATTGTTTTCTAACCGCTTTGGGTACCCGGTCTAAAAACCAAAAAAAATCCAATATTGGAATCATAATTTCAGTCTTGAAGTCAGGGTCACACTACCGCTGATGGTTCGTGAAACCGAGGTCGCACGAGGAAGATACCATCAAAATTCAGTTTTCCCAATGAAAATAATAATTACATTATATTATTATTATTATTTTATTTAACCAATTTTTTTCTTTCAATTGCATATCCCACGCACAAATAGATTCCCAAAATTCCCTTTGGGTGCATCACCATTTATTTCAGGTTTTATTTCTATTGTGTTTTATTTACTTTATTTCCTTACAAATTTCTTCTATCTCCAATCTTCCATCTTCTTCTTCAAGTTTCTAACGCTCCAACCCAAAGTAGAACCTTCCCATTTATTATATACCCAACACGCCCCATTTTTAAACCTTTATTATTATTATTTTTAACACAATTATCATAAATAATAACATCTCTCATCTATCCTCATATCTCAAATCTCATTTCATTGAATTCGAAATTTAAATCTCATTAAATCTTTATTAACGGATCTTTCAAAATTAAATACAAAATTATTATTATTATTATTTATTATAATAATAATAACAAGTCTCCAATTAATATTTATTAACTCGTCACCATTTATTATTAATAATAATTATTATTATTGACGTTCGTCGCGTTGACCATGTCCGACCACCATTACTTCAACGCCGAGAAGCCTCCCATTACATGCCCATTACAAACATAATTTATTGTTTATTAAAACTTAAATAAATCAAAAAGAAACCATGCACCTCCCCTCATTGAATTAAATACATTCAATTTTATTTCATTTATTTCACAATGACTAAATTAAAACCATTTAATATAATTAACACCAAATATTTTCACGACACCATTATCAAATATTATTATCAAAAATTATTATTATAACATGAGTTGTGTTTGACCACATAAAATTTTTACAATGTAATGGAACAGATTGGTCTCGATAATTACATCAGATACCTCTCAAAACATTCTCATCCTCTAGAATTACAAACTAACCCATAAAAAAGGGAAAGGTCTGAACAACTACCCCGCAAGATACCTCTCAGGGATCTCATCATAATAGAAGTCTAACCACTACCCTTATTATATAAGTCATGGAATTCTTTCCCCCATGTCGAGATATTATCATATTTAAGCGGCACTGACTCGCCTGCACAGGTTTAATCGCATCCACATTAATGCATCTCAATTGGGGATTAGGTCCTCCCACCCCCATATTTTAGGATTTCTCAATCACATACAGCCCCCAACACCACACATAACAAGAAACACGCTGCACCAACACATGGATTGAGGAATTAATTCTCCCATGTCAAGATACTATCTAATTTGGGTAGCATTGACTCTCCCTCACGGGTTTAATCGCATCCACATTAATGCATATTGATTAGTGATCGGTTCCTCCTCTGCCCACATGTTAGGACTTTTCACACACATTTAAAAGAAAGAGGGAAACAAAATTTCATTTTAGACTCATGAAAAAAAAGCTCCAGACGCAAATCATGGGCAAGAACGAGTTTCAATAAAAGAGTGTGATACTTATGAATTTAAACAAAACATAAATGAGAGCATTTAAGTAAAACCAAAAACATCTCTCTTGATATTTGGCCTTTCTAGGGTTCCCGCTTCTGTTGCGTGCAACTGTCTTCATCCCACTCCTCTATCGTTCTGTTGACGTCCACCTCCTCGAACACATCTCGGTTGGGGTTCTTGTGGAACTCCCTATGGTTGGACACCACTTTCTCCAGCTCCCCTTGGAGGGACTGGAGCCTGTTGCTGCTAGAAGGGTCAGATTGGGAACTGCTGTTGGGGCTTGGGCTGAACCTGGCCAGTCCCTCCATACTGAGTCTGAAAAGGTAAATGTATGCCATGATGTCCATGATTCCCACATGTAAAGCACCTCATTCCCTGGCCCATAGAAAACGTGTGAAAATCGTGAGATTGGTATGGGACATTCTGAAGTCTGCTCCCTACCTGTCAAAACATCGAACGTCCTATTGCTGGGGATCTACTCCCATAGTAAAGAGAGGGTTTATATAAAGAAGGGAACATTCTGAAGTCTTCTCCCTACCGGTCAATCATGAGATTGTTATGTTGGATGATAATCCAACATTGTTTCCCTACCATCCCATGCAATCCTCAATATGCCTGACTCCAGACTCCATCCTATCTCCCAACCATCAGGCTCTGATACCATTTTTTGATGACCCCCTCCCACCAAAAATTCCCCTCCTAAGATAGAAATGGTGAAAGGGAGATAATGACCCCCGATTACGACCTCTAGTAGGCCCTGGAGTGGCGACTAGCACCAAGGGTATGAGTTTTCACACATATGGGAGGCATTACCCTTTTTATTATTTAAGAATGGGAAAAATGGATAAGTCAAACGCCAAAAGAAAAAGGAACAAGTAAATGAAAATAAACCAAAAACCAAACCCATATTCATATTTTATACAATACTGAAACAAAATTACAAGTACAAGAAAATCTCCAATGTTCGATACCAAAAACGAAAGCATAGACTGCAACCAGAAAAACTCCAATGCCCAACTAGCAAGGTCAGACACGGTCCCTAAAGACCTCCAGGAAACCAGAAAGTAAATGTAGGGTGAGAATACATGTACATTCAGTAGGAAAACATAAATCTATCATGCACTGGTGGGGAAACATCTTAATGCCCCGTGAGAAAACAGAAGGAAGGAAAGCCTAGCAAGGAATCTATCCACCTAACCATAGAAGCCACACTCCCCAAATATCGCATGTCAATTGAGAAGTATAGTAATATTATCAAAGTATGGGTACCCTGCACCACCTTCCCACTGAATACTGCTCAATCCCTAACGCCTAACGCTCTGATGCTTCCCCCACTTCCTAAGCTAGTGCCTCAACCTGGCCATACGAATCTCGTGCTAGTGCCGCAAAAGATCTGACCACATGCATCAACACTGCTTCCTTGAAAGTATGCATGAAATAAACAGCCCCAAACCCCATTAATCTTTTTATGTTTCAACAGTTTTAGTTTATTTGTTCCTTAACTACCGAGAAACTAACAACAACCAAACTAGATTAATCGTTTCTAAAACATATACCCTCCAACCACAAATAATGTTATGGAAAACACAAGTAACATAATACCATTTTCTTTTATCATCCAATAAATTCCATTGATTTTCCATATTTAATAAACTATCATTCCCCACAATTCATTAGTTAACTATTCCCCTTTTATTCATATGCACGACCCATCCCTACAGCCCTGCTGCCAACCACCATAACCACAAAGACATCGGAAACAATACCCGTACCACATAATCATTCCTTTGATACCATTTACCCCTGTTCAGCTTCCCATCACAACCATATCATACACGCCAACCCACAACCAAGCCAATCGTATCCCCGCTGCTCACCCATTCAAAAAAACCCATGAAACACCCCTTCACATAATTAAACCCCAACCAGCACCCACAAATTTATTCCTTCATTTAGTTTAACTGGGGTGATCATACAAGGGTTCCAAGTATTCATTTAATCATCCAACATTACATGATTAACCAATTACCACATTTTATGAAAGTCCATCCACAAAACAATCTAGAAAAAGAGGGAAACATTTAATTGCACAAGAAAAGGCCCCCATTGACCATGATTTTCAGTAGGCATAATCTATTCAATTCACAAAATAATCAAATGAAAAGCATTAATGGAAATAAAAAACAATATCAATAAAATTTCCCCAAACCTGTTCTTTAAAAAGTTATTATATTTATTTACCTGTTCAACCGTATATCATGAAAACAAGAGGATACCCACCCTGCATGATGCACAATAGAGAGAGAGATGAAGGTAAGATCTCTACATGAATAGGTTTTGATGTCCTTATGTGAGAACAACCACCACAAGGATTTAGATCACTCTTCCTGATGACTATGTCCTTCCGTGGATGTTGTGGCACAATCACACTAACAACAAGGAGAGACTCCATTAAGGTTTCAGGTGTCACTTGTCATAAAATGGCAAGGAGGAACATAAATAGGAGATCGAGTAAGGAATAAGAACAGGGTAGAACATACCATTAAGATGACGTTCGTTGAAGAGCGTCATTCCCATCAGATATCAGCAATATCCTCAGTAGAAAAATGCGAAGAGGAAGTCGAATAAGAGGTAATGGAATATGGTGCACGATGTTCACCTCGTCGACATGATCCTGCAGCCACCGATAGATAGACGACCGGAGTCCGGATGAAGAAGATTGGAGGAAGGCTTCTGGGTCATCCGGGAGCGTCGTCGAGCGGAGAAGAAGAGGGTTCCATAAATAACATGTGACCCTCTCTTATATAGGTAATGAAAAGGTAAAACAATATGCAGGGTGTATTAATGAATACACAACGTGACTGTACAACGGTTACATTGTTTGACTTGTCAACACATGACAAATCACGCGGTCTCCATGTGATTAATGATAATAATAAATTCAATTAATAATAGGTGTTTTATTGACCCAATACATGAGTCATAAAAATTTATTCATCATTGGTCTTAAAATGATCGTAATAAATTCAGAGTTTCAACGTCACAGACGGCTCGCCATTCCAACATCGTATAAAAGAGATATGTTATATACAACATCCCGTAATAATAAAAATATTATTTTTATTTTGTGTTTTGTGGACCCGAGCCACAAACCATAATTTTGTATCCATCATTAGACTAGAATTGATTGTATTAATGACAGGATCTTATCACCACTGATGGAATGTAAATTGGACATCGCAAGCATGAGTTATGGCGGGTCGACGATTTAATAATAATATTAAATCTATTGTTTTCTGAGTGCTTCGGGTACCCGGTCCGAAAACCCAAAAAATACATCCAATATTGGACTCATAATTTCAATCTTAATGTCAGGGTCACACTACCACTGACAGTTCCTGAAACTGAGGTCGCACGAGGAAGATACCGTCAAAATTCAGATTTCCCACTAAAAATAATAATTACATTATTATATTATTATTATTTTATTTAACCATTTTTTCCTTCAATTCCAAATCCCACGCATAAATATATTCTCACAATTCCCTTTGGGTGCATCACCATTTATTTCAGATTTTATTTCTGTTGTGTTTTATTTACTTTATTTCCTTACAAATTTCTTCTCTCTCCAATCTTCCTTCTTCTTCTTCAAGTTTCTCACGCTCCAACCCCAAAGTAGCGCCGACCATTTTATTCCATACCCAACACACCCGATTTTTAAACCATTATTATTTTTTTTATCACAATTATCATAAATAATAACATCTCTCATTTATCCTCATATCTCAAATCTCATTTCATTGAATTCAAAATTTAAATATCATTAAATATTTATTAACGGATCTTTAGAAATTTAAGCCAACATTATTATTATAATTTTATAGTATAATATTCATAAAAAACCTCCAATTTAAATTTATTAACTCGTCACGAATTATTATTAATAATTATTATTATTATTGACGTCCGTCGCGTTAACCATGTCCAACCACCATTAGGTCAACGCCGTGCAGCCTGCCATTACATGCCCATTACACACATAATTTATTGTTTATTAAAATTTAAATAAATCAAAAAGAAACCATGAACCCCCCTTCATTGAATTAAATACATTCAATTTTATTTCTTTTATTTCACAATGATTAAATTAAATCCATTTAATCTAATTAACACCAAATATTTTCATGACACCATTATCAATTATTATTATCAAAAATTATTATTATAACATGCATCATGTTTGACCACATAATATTTTTACAATGTAATGGACCGGAGAGGTCTGGTCCACTACATAAGGTTTTAGGGTGCTCAAACACTTCTTTAATATTCATAATTTATTACTAATGAAATGATACATGGTGTCAAAACCCTTCTTGATAATTCATACTTCATGAATTCTTTAATGATGTGGGGTGGTAGAACCATTTAAGAATATGAATACTTTATAAACATTAATATGGATACAATGTATCAGTCCCATTCATGAATATTCACCCTTTATGACCTTTATTAAGGACATATGGTGTCAAAATCAATCATTAATGTTCAACCTTCATACCCCATGCAGATATTGAGAGTTGTAGAACCTGTCATTAATGTTCACCCTTCAGATCTCTAAGCAATGATGTAGGGTTTTAGGACCCTTATTTAATATTCATCCATCATTATCCATAATTTATGGTAATTGAAACATGATTATACTTTTCCACCGATCAATCCAATAGTAAATATGAGTTATTTATTATAAAATAAGGTAAGATATATACGATGGTATTAATGAAATAAGATGGTTAAATCTATATGTCCTTAAACTATAGAGAAAATGGTTCAAAATACATGACCCTAAACAGAAACAAAAGAATCTTTAATATATATGTCCCTAAAATAAAATATATTATGGTTTAATAGATATATGTAACTGAAAACTGTAGAAAATGAAGGTCCAAAATACCAGAACATAAAATCTATCATTGTCCTTTCGTACCTAAACGATGCTTATTTAATTTCAAATCATAATATCATAAAAAAAATTGAAAAAATACATAGAAGTTTTAAAAACAAAAAAGGTATCCCTCAGAAAAATTAAAGTTTATGCTCTCTTTACATGTATTTTTTGTGATCTATGGATCATTGAGAACTAAAAAATAGAATAGGTGTAAAAAACATTTGGTTCAAAACCCATATAGGGTGGCCTAATAAAATGTCAAGACTATAAGTACTATACATTTCCCTTAATATCTTAGGAAAATTTTTCCATTATAAATTGGTGATACAAATCTTATACGAACCATTATCTAGACCTATAAAAACATAGTTATGTAATCTAGGTATACTGACAGAGAAAAATATTAGAGAATATCTCTATTCCTCGGGACCTATCTCAGGGTACGGAGTCTTATAATGTTTTGAGAATACATGCAACATGGTTTTCCCTACATGACAAAAAACTAAATATAGTGAACTACATTATGTGGCTAGAAATGTGACACAATAGACATATTTATGGAAAATCCCATATAAATCATGGTCCCCTACCAATTATTTCATCATATAGCGATGACATCCCATCTCCTTTAAATGAACTATATCTATATAAGATATTTCATTATAGAATTATCTGTCCATGAACTTTTGTCCCCAATGAATGAGCTTGACCCACATAGGAATATTTACTAAGAACATTATAGGGATTATTTTCCATTCCACTAAGATATATTAAGAAATTTAGGTCCCTTATCCTACATATAGAAACAAATTCCTTCTCTATATTAGAATTATTAATTTTTCTCAATTCGGGATAATTTTGTTTGACGCCATGATTACTCAATCGGTAGTCCCAATGACATGAGTATATTATTAATTTGTGAAATATGATATTTCCAATTTTTAATTGCAATGGACCAAGGTAAAGACTACTAGATTGATAAAAACATGAATATAATTATTTAATATCCTCCTCTTGGAGAATAGTCTCATATGGTTCAGTATCAAAACAAATCAAGTATTTACTTTCACTGAAAAGTGAATAACATTTAACTAAGAATTCAATTCAATTCATTCTGAGTGAATCCAATTATAGTGGAAGTTTTCTAGCAGTCATAAATATTTTCCATTAATTATTCTATCAATGATAATATAAATGATAATACCATAAAAAATAATAATATAATTTTCATAAACTTATTGGAGGTGGAATTCATGGGAATGATGGCTTAGGATATATTTCATATTGGCACTTTACTTAAGTATTTTATGTGTGTTTTAAGGAAAAAAATATTACATCCTTCGCTAGCTAGACAAGCCCTCTCATCTAAGGCCATATGAGAGTCATGACAACGATGCATGGGACCCACAAATCTATCAAGAACAAAAAAAACAGGTTGGGTATGAACACATGCACACATGTAATAGGAGAATATTTTTATCAGGGTCTGCTAGCATAGTGGGGGAGCATGTCGGCATGGGTCAGTGCAAGAAACCATCCAGAGTGTACCACAGTACTCACATATGATGTTCAAAGCACCCATATAACTTATTATGAATGGACTATCTGAGAATGATTTTGATGTGGGATTCAAATAATTAGTACATTATTCCTCCATTTTTTAAAAATATATATATCATAGGGTTTTTCAATCAAAAGTGATCCAATGCCACTCATACCTATAAAAAATAATCACCTTATTTCAAAATTTGAATGGTTTCAATTCTCGTAAAAATCACATGCTATACATATTTATTAATAATGTTTGTACATGATAGATTATAAAAAATCAATGAATCAAATCATAATCTTATATTTATATGGTATTTTATAGAATAGAATAAATAAATGACCATCTTTTATCACATTAAGAATCAAAGCATAAATGGGTTTTGATCACTTGATGTCATCACCAGTCTCTGTGACATCACATAATGAACAACAAGTATGAGAGGATACCATCTCTGATATACACAGTTTAACTATGTTATCAAGATCTACCAATAATACATTCATGAGAATACCTCAATGTGACATGATAAAAAATATTCATAGTTTTAGAGATTCAATGATATTTCATCCACTACTTCAATATGATACAACAAGAAGACTCATATTGAATAGAGGAGAGAACCAAGACACCCCTTCTTTATATAAACCCTCTCTTTACTCCTAAAAAAATAGATAGATAAACAGAGATAATTATTAAAGGTATATCTAGTTACTAACATCAAATAAATTATCTAGGTAACTACATACCACACGAGACCCCATTGAGTAACCCATTACACAGTCACATTAATATTTTACACTCACTTGATTCCATTATTTTATTCTTTAGACTCCCAATGAATTTTTAACAACCCGATTTTTATGAAAATAACACTATGTTCGGTAGCGTACATTATACTAAACATCAAGCTTAAACAAACAACTAAATTTTATTATTTAAATGTTACAATTATAACCCAACCATTAGAAAGAAGAGATTGAATATTATTAACTGAATTAAGGAAAATACTTTACATATGTTTATAGTTAATTATTTAGTGCACTAATAATTACAAATTAATGTAAAACACATTTTAAATAAAATGAAATGATTTTCAAAAAATATATTTAAATACATATATGTGAGTTTATAATGTTATAAAAGAACTCTTGTTTGTATGTATTAATGAAATATGTATATATTATAATCAATTTAATTTTTAAGATTCATATTATTAGATTTCTATACATGATATAATAAAAAAATTAATTTTTTTGGATAAAGTAACTATTTCATAAGAAAACGAATTTTCATCAACTTTTGATGGTGCAACCATTTTAAAACTAATTTTTAACAATCCTTTAAGTTATATAAAAAAATAAACTTCCTATTTTGAAGCGGGACATAAAATTTTACTTTGGATAAATTTTTGGTAAATTTTTTATAATATTTTTTTTAAGGAATTGTGAAAAATACTACATTTTAACTCAAATATTCATTTTCATATAATTTGTTTATAAATTATTATTTTCCTTTTAATTGGATTTAAATAGTTATTAGATTAAATTATTATCATTGAATCAAATTTTTCCATTGGAACAAATTTCAAGTTGAAAATAGATATAAAAACATTTCACTTTAGAATCCTGCCTTTTTTCTGCAGAATTTTTTTTAAATAAATATTTTCCAATTATTTGATTTGAATATGATAAAATAGATTCCATATTTTTAATAATAATCTCCAAATTATGTGGTAACTTCAATTTCATTTGAACGTATTAAAATCTTGCCATGTTAACACAATTATTTATAGTAATTAAACTAATCTATTGACATGTGTTGAAATTTGAAATTTAATACTTAACAAACACAAAACAAAAACATTTTAATGGTGTTTTAGGTGTGGCTAGACCCTAAAAATAATATAAAACATTAATTACAATCCAATTTCATGGAAATTAATTCCACTCCTATATGGTTTTCTTATAACAACCATGGACTTTATTTCACACTTTAAAATAATTTATTACATCAAATGATCACTTGATACTGCATAGAAGATCAAGAGGTATAGTGTCATTATGTCGTAATAACATTACATAATAACTTAAAACATGAAATACACATCTTTATTGAAATCTTCTTTTGCATGACCACATAAATTCCTTAGTACTTAACATTGTATGGGATAACCTGAGGACATGAATAAAAAAGGGTGAGCTAAAAAGCCTAGTATGGGAGTAAAAAATGAATAACATGAATAATAATTTACATGACAAGAAATATGAATATTAATGAAGCATAAGAGAAACATTATCATAAATTCATGAAATCGCATGATTATTTTAACTTGGAAATATGGCATCATCATTTATCATGATATTAGCATGAGCCAAGGCTCATTGCACATGGAGCATTAGAAAATCCTCATTCAACATGAATTAGAATTTGTAAAACTTAATTTAACTTAATGTATCATCATATGGATATTTACCCAATGCATTAGAGCGCTATCAGGGAACACACTTCTTAATCATTTCATTTAATTCATATTTGTGCCACATAAACCATATAACTAGGATTCACTAAACATCATCATTTATTACATGATAAAGGAATGATGAATTCAAACATTAAAATAAAAAATCAATAAGTAAACTTTCACAAAGGTGAATACCCTTAATAGTGTAATGAGCATGGTATTCTCTATACAATGACTTTTTAGTGGAAAACAACGGTGTAATTTTGGCAGCATAACGGCATGACATAAGAATTCATAAAAAAATTTATCTTAGATACAGGTGTTCATAATTATATGTACATGAAATTAACAGTAAGGGGTCATATAGAGACATGTCCCAACATATGTAATGATATTTAGATTCATAATAGAAAATAATTTATTTAATGTAAATGAAAAGAGAGAAATTTATGATGGAATTTATGCATGGTAATTTGTTTACATTTGAATAACTAATGGGAATCATTAAAAAATTATGAGGTATGTATGGGGAATGCTTGAAATCACACACCCTCATTTTTAATTGAAAATACAATGGTATGGCAACATAAAAAAACATATTCAAAAATATGAGATGAAGAAATCCCTTATGTGGAAGTGTGATCCCAAAGGCTTGGGAGGGGATTGAGTGAGGCTTATAGGGAGATTGTGGAACCTTTGGAGGATATTAGATTGAGGTGGGCATGAAGGGACATTATAAAAGGGTTTTTCTTGAATATAAGTCGGATATTGGGTGGGTTTATATAGGAAAAGAGGGTGAATTCTTTATTATTTAGGTTTTTGACACGAGACATTAAACTAACCAAAACCTAAAACCATCCCATGGTTTTTCCCAATGGTGTTTCCAAATTCAAGTGGAAAAATTTATTTTATAAGACCAATGGTCTAAATTATTCAAATATTTGGTTGCTTATGTGGAGGTGGGTCACACTAACAAGGAAATCATTTTAAAATTTGAAAATTTTGATATGTATTGCAGGGTCGACTAGGGCACCATAAAATTAATAAATAAAATCCAGAATCACATTATTATAAATATAAAACTTATATTTGACGAAAATACCATTTATAATATTTTATTACGTCACTATTGGGTAATTATGCTATCATAAAACACATTATATAATTAAAAGGTATTTAATTTTTACTCAAAAAATCTACTCTATCAGCAAATTATGAAAAATTCACCAATGGATAATTTTGACATCCTGAATATAATAAATAGTATTAATTTTAACTAAATAATTTAATAAAAATGTGAATTTTAACTTTTAAAATAAAAACCAACATTTATAGAAAATTCATGAGTTTTGACAAAAACAGCTTCCAGCCTTAATAAAATTTATAATTGTATTCAAAATAATAATTCAATAATTTATATTTAATAAAAAGTAATTTCTTAAAAATATTTTATGAAAATATTTTTTTTATTAAAAAATCCAGTAATTCATCAAAATAGATTTCTTAATTGATTATTAACCTCAAATACTATTTGCGATTTAAAAAATCATTACAAAATAAATTTATGTTCTTTATACAAAAATAAAGCACACAGTCATGGTGTTAGGGTATTCTTAAATATCCCCTTATAACACTCGCATAAGACAAAAGGGTAAGATCTGTGTTGGTGATAGACTCCTAGGGAGGTTCAAATAACTTCTCTCAGGTGGTAATCTCTATTAACTTCCACTACTCCCATAATTAGTTCCTCTCAAGACTAACGTGTTGAAGCTCAGCTTGGGATTGGTCTGAAGTGAAGCCATGTGAGACCACATTGTTTTTGAGCTCCGACATATGGGATTCGTATAGATTAATTCTACTAGATGAGAAAATCTCTTCAATTGTCCATGTAAATTGGTTTTTTTGAAACACTATATTTATAATAATTATGTGATAACTATTCAATGGCTATATTAGCAATAGTCCCAATTCATAATAGTATTTTAAAAACCAAAAACATAAAACAATGTAAGGTAATATGTTATATAACCATATTATATAATAATACATTTAATTATATCAATTGGAATTTTTCTTAATAAAAGTTGGGTCGTTACAATCTTCTCCCCATAATAAAATTTCCCAAAAAAATTTCATTCCCTATACTAATGAACATGTGGGTCACTCTACTTCATCACTTCCTCTGATTCCCACATTACCTCTTCAAAAGTGTGGTTTCTCCACAATAACATGTTGAGGGATATTGTCATATTTATTAGAACTTTTTCTCTATGATCTAAAATTGTCATTTTCTTCTCTTCACAGGTGAGATCATTGTCTACTATTACCACATGTTGATTGAGTACATGTGATGGGTTAGGAATGTACTTTCTCAAGAGTGATACATGGAATATATTATGTTCTTGATATTGGTTTGGTGGGAGTTCTATTTGATAGGCCGCTACTCCAATGCGATAAAGGATATAAAAAGGGAATATGTACCACAGACTAAGTCGTCCATTCTTCCCAAATATCATAACTCTCTTCTGTGGTGATATATAGAGTAATACAATGTCTCTGACATCAAATACTATGTCTCATAAAAGATTAGAAGCATAGCTCTTTTTTCGACTCTGAGCAGCTTCAATGTGTCATTGGATAGTATTAACCTTCTCCACAATTTCTATGACCATTTCTAGACATATAAGTATTTTCATTGCAACATCATCCCAATATTCGAGTTGTCTACACCTCTTCCCATACTGGGATTCATAAGGATCGATTTGGATTCTTGATTGGAATCTCTATTGTAAAAGAACTCAACAACATGAAAATTTTTATCCCATCCTCCTTTGAAGTCCATTGAGCAAGCTCTCAACATGCCCTCAAGTGTTTGGATAGTCTGTTATGATTGGCTATTAGTTTATGGATGATAATTCATACAGAAGTTCATCTTAGTATTCATAGGATGTTGAATACTCTTCCAGAACATAGAGGTGAATCATGGATCTTGATAAGATACAATAGATAGTGGTACTCCATGCAACCTTACCACGTCTCTGATATATATTTGTGTTAGATTATCCAATGAGAAATCCTCTTTAATGTAAATGATGTTTTCAATCACAATAAGATGATCCACAAGAACCTAGAATGAATTTTTTCATTTGGATGTCTTTGGATCTCCGACGAAAAATTCCATGGTGATGTTCTCCCATTTCCATTATGTTAGGGGAAATGGATGCATCGTCCCCTTAAACATATGCCTATCAAACTTAAATTGCTAACATATCAGGCACATTGATGTATACTCAACAATATCATTTTCCATGTTATCCCACCCAAAATTCTCTCTGAAATCTCATTATATATTTTCATTTCTTGAGATAATAGAGAAATTATAACTATGTGCATCATCCAAAAGTTTATTCTTTTACTCTAGTTTTGTTGGAACACTTCGTATTTTCAGAAATCTCACAGTTCATTCTTCATTAACATTGAACTCTGAGGATTCCCCTTTTCTAATAGTTTCCAGTTTCTTCTAAATGCCCTCATCATCCGTTTGAGCATCCTTTAATCATTCCAAAAGACATGGTATAGAAATTAATTGTGAAATGATTGATGATGTCCCTTTTTTTATGATTACCATGCCTATCTTCATCAAATCTATGAAGATTGGATCCTTTTCAATTATCATCAATGATAGAATCACTCGGTCCACCATACATAGAGATACTTCAAACTTGTTCACATTTCTAGGGTGGTAAAGGATTGAGAAGTCCTAGTAATTAATCATATCTAACCATCTTTTATGGTGCATGTTCAACTCTTTCTGTGTGAATATATACTTTATGATTTTGTGGTCCATTTATATTTCACACTTCTCCCTAAAGATATAATGTCTCAAAATTATCAAAATAATGATTATTTCCACAAACTCCATACCATCTGTTGGATATTTTTGCTCATGAACATTCAATTGCCTTGAAACATAGGTAATGACTTTGTCATTTTACATCTACAGACAACACATTCCCTTCTTCAAAGAATCAATGAATAACACAAAATGTTCTCCACTTTGTGGGTAGTGTGAGCACAAGTGTAGTGATAAGCCTCCTTTTCATCTCTCGGGATCTCTCTTTACATTCATCACTACAAAAAAAAACGTTACTAACTTATGAGTTATCTTTGTAAGATTGTTGGACATTCGTGAGAAATTTCTCATAAATCGGTAATATTATCTAGCTATCCTTAAGAATATATGGATATTTATTTCTGATTTTGGCATTAGCCATTCCTCAATTACTGTTTTCTTGGAGGGATCCATAGATATCCCATTGGTTGTCATGATAAGACCCAATAATGTGATCTCCTTCAACTAGAAATCTCACTTGTTATACTTTTCATATATATTCTCCTTTAACAAGGTTTCTAGCATTGGGGTTATATGATCCACATTCCCCTCCTTGTTTTTTTTGTATATTAGAATATCATCTATAAAGACTGCAACAATGTTTTTGAGGAAATATCTAAAGACTCTATTAATCGAGTCCATAAATATTGTTGGAGCATTGGTGAGTCTGAAAGGTGTCACTATTAATTCATAGTGCCAAACCTTGTAAGAAAAGTAGTATTGGGGATATCCTACTTCTTCAACCTTGATAATATTTCAACAACAAATCCACTTGGAGAAGTATTGTTCTCAATGTAGCTGATCGAAAAAGTCATAAATTCTTGGTGGAGGATTATTGTTCATTATCGTGATTTTGTTGAGCTCATGATAATCCATGCAAAGGGTCATTGACCCATTATTCTTCTTAATGAAGAGGACAGGTACACCCCTTGGTGAAGCACTTCGGCACATAAACCATTTATACAAATTCTCTTGTGGTTTCTTAATCAGCTCATCAAGATCCACAATAGCCATTAAATACATATTATTTGATATTGAAAATTCCCGAGGTATAATATCAATTGAGAATTCAACATCTCTTCTAGGAGGAAGACTGGGAAATTTCTCAGGAAACACTTCAGTGATTTACCACACAATATGCATGTCTTCAAGGATGGTTGCTTCCATAGACACAATCATATAAGAAGGATAGGTATGCTTATAGGGTAGTAATATCTATTCTTGATATTATGGTTCTATGGAAGAATAATCATCCTCCTTGAACTTATACAGAATCAGGGGTCGATTCTCCATATGGTGTTTGATTTCCCTATAACGAAAATTTATGTTGGCTATATATAGGGAAATCCCATCCCCGACAAGAATTATATCAAATTCTACCAGAGTAAGTATGATGAGGTTTTCACGGAAGTTCAATCCATAAATAATGGTAGGGGATGAGTTATATTAATGGGATGCAATGATTTACCCATTTTTCATTCTCACAGACATATTTACTTCCATGATTTTCGGTGGTGTTGTTATTGTTATACTAAACATTGAGTCTATAAAAGAATTCCTAGAACCAAAATCAAAAACTACATTCTCTATTCTTGAATGAATAACTATAATACCTATCACCACTTCAATGTCGGGGTTCACCTCGGTGGTAGTGATAGAAAAATCTCTCCCTTTCTACCTATGAGGTTGTTGGTTGCCTCCAAAAACCCTTATCTTCCGGAACTGGTTTGCAATTTTCCCTAGTTCTATGCAGTTTAAGCATTGAACAATGTGTTGAAGGTAAAATGGAGAGTTCCCCTGTTCTTTCATAGCCGAAGATTTTTCTTGTCTGTAATTAATGTCCAGGTGCCCTTCTCTTCCATAGGTAAAGAATTTCCTTGTTCCCTCTAGGCAATTTCCAGGTAGTTTTTTCTACACCATTGGCCAATAGGGTGCTCTATTTTACTAGCACCATTATATTTATCCATAGAACCTCCAGAATTAAAGTCCACATCAAGATTCTTATCCCCATGATACCATTGAGATTTTATTATATCTATTACAACCATGAAGGAATATCGAACAACTTCCTCATAGCTCTCGAAGTCACAGATCTCTAGAGAATTTCATAGGCTAGGTTTTATCCCCCCAAAGAAGCGGTAAACTTTGCTTTTAGTGGTAACAATAAAGTCTTAGCCATATTGTCCAAGCCTTTTGAAATTTTCCTGGTATGTTCTGAGGGACTTATCACCTTTTTTTGGGAGGAAAGCGAGTCCCTTTCCATCTTAAGTCAGAGGGTGTGAGGAAAATATTTATCGAAAAACATTTTCCAAAAATCCGTCCATTCCAATGCCTCGATCTCTTCCTCATGCTTCATATTTTAGATCAATTTCCTTCATTGATCAACTTCCGCATCTATATGGATAAGTAGATAGAAGAACCTTCTCTTGTTCGGAACATTGAATAATGGAGAAGACATCTTCAAAGAAGTTGATCCATTGTTTGGAAATTGAGGGATTAGATGATCCATTAAAAGTAGGAGGCCTTTGTCTCATGATGTTCTTGATTGCAAATTGTAAATTATTGTGGAGGGGGGTTGAATGTTCCCCTTGACCCATGTTTTTATTCAAAACATAACTTCAGTTAACTGAGAGAGTATCGTGACATAGTTCTCGATTCCCGCTCACATCTGGTTGAGCATCTCATTAGAACAGTCGTCTCATTGTTCGTTGCATTGGTTGTTTTCTCGAGTCCTCATATCACTGAAAATTGGATGGAATAAAAGGAAAGTTAGGGGTACCATATAAAGGGTAATCCGAAGAAAAAAATGGATCAATTATAAATTATATTTATTTCCTTAACTTATGAATTTATATGCTTCAATCTATGTTATCTATGTTCAACATCACAACATATATTATTAAGGGATTTTTTTATTCCCTTAAAAATGGTCCATACTATTCTTATGAATTTACAATAGCATATCCCGTAAATGTTTTGTAACCAAGAGTGCATCACAACCTGTTGTCTTTCACCACATCCTATACGAGTGTAGCTCAAAGTGGAGTTTTCTGGCTTTACCCATAGATACATCTATGCCAGAACCACCTCAACCTGCTCGTATCCAGATAAAGAAATATATTGATGATAAACCATGAACCCATTAGTCACCAAAATATAGGTATGTTTTTATTATAATTAGTCTAATCCTTATGGATTTCACTAGGTTTTTCAAATCATAATCCCAAATATAACCAAAGCTATCCTCTGATACCAAATATAACAACTATTCTCTTAATTTAAAACATAAACATAATTTGTTACATAAAATATTCACCTGATACAAAATATATTATCAAGAGCTATAGTTTATTTGGGTTTATGAACATTTTATAACAATTTAAAACATGAAATACACATCTTTATTGAAAACAACTTTTACATGCCCTCATACATTCCTTCGTACTTTGAATTGCATGGGATAACCTGAGGACATGAAAAAGAAAAGGTTGAGCTATAAAGACCATTAATGGGTTAAACTAGGCATAACATGAAGAATATAGAACATGTGAGGAAACATGAATATCAATAGTGCATAACAGAAACATGAACATAAAAGAGAGATATATCATGATTATCATAACAAGGAAATGTGGCATTAACATTTATTATTATATTTGCATGAGCAAAGTTTTTTGTACATGGGGCTTGAGTAAACCCTAATTTCACATTAATTAGCATGATTAAACCCTCATTTAACTTTATGTATAATGATATTATTCTTTACCAAATGCATAGGAGTTCCATCCGGGCACACCCTTCTTAATCATTTCATTTCATGCATAAGTGTACCACGTAGATCATATAACCTGGATTCATTAAAAATCATCATTTATTAAATGATAGATGAATTTAAAATTCATACAATAAACTACAAAATCAATAATTAAAAGTTCATTACATTGAATACCCTTGATAGAGAAATGGGCATGATATTCACTACGTAATGACTTTGGCTTGGAAAATCACAGTGCAATTTCGGTTGCATAACGACGTGACATATGAATGAATAAAAATGGCTGATGAAAGAGAAATGGGTGTCTTAAAATATTTACATGAAATGGATAGTAAGGGGGTAATATAGATATGTGTCCAAACATATGTAATGAAATACAGATTCCTAATACAAATGAAGTGCTTGAATGTGAATGAGAAGAGAGAAATTTGTTATAGAATTTAGGCATGGTAATGGGCCTACATGGGAGGCATTAATGAAAGAGAAAAATGTATCTATTCATTAAAATATAATGAGGTAATTATGGGGAATATTATAAATAATACCCCAAAATCTTTAATTGAAAATACATGTGTATATAAACATAATGAAACATGGACAAAAATGAGATAGGATGAAATCCTTTACTTGGAAGTGTGATCCCAAAGGCATGGACGGGGCATGAGAGAGACTTATTAAGATATTGGGGAAACTTGGGAGGATTTCAGAGAGAGGAGTAATGGTTATAGACATGATACTAGGGTTTTTATTGATGATAAGTGGGAGCATGGATGGGTTTATATAGAAAGAAAGAGGGCATTCTTTATTACTTGGGTTTTGGACACCACACATCCAACTAATAAAAACCACAAACTATACCCTGCGTTTTTCCCATTTTTTTATCCAAAGTGGAATGGAAAACATTTTTTTATAAGTCCAGTGTCCTCACATATTGAAATATTATCCTTTCTTAAATAGAGGTGAGTCACCCTCTCAAGGAAATCATTTTAAATGATAAAATGTATATTTTTCTTGGAGGGTCCACTAAGGCACCATAAAATTTGTTAAAACTATCGTAAATAACAATATTTTAAATATAAAACATATATTTGAATAACATCCCATTTATAGTATTTTATTGCCTCACTATTGGGTCATTATGATGTCATAAAACACAATATATAATTAAACAGTATTTAATTTTTACCCAAAAATTTCATTGTCTAATAAAATTATGAAAAATTTACCTTTGGATAATTTTTACTTCCTCAATCCAAAAATAATATTCATATTATATACATAATTTGATAAATATGTAAAGTTTTAATTTTAAAATAAAAAACAAAATTTATCTAAAATTCATGGGTTTTGACAAAAATAACTTTTAAACCCTAATAAAATTTAAAATTTTATTCATAAAAATTGTGCAATAAAATATATTTAATAAAACCTTATTTAGTAATAATATTTTTAAAAAAAATTTATAAATTAAAAAATCCATTATTTCATCAAAATATATTTATAAATTTAATTTTTACTAAAAATACTATTTTTTCACTAAAATTCGTTTACAAAATAAATGTATGTTCATTATACAAAAATAAAGAACACAAGCATAGTGCTAGGGTCTTGTAACATATCCTCTCATAACACCCGCATAAGACCTAAGGTTATGGTGCGAGATGGTGAAAGAATAATGGGGATGCACATATAACATTGCTCAGGGGTTAGTCTCTATCGACATCCACTTCTCCCGTAGGTAATTCTACTCAAGATTAACAAGTTGAATCTCAGCTTGGGCTTGGTCAACGGTAATGCCCAGGGATGCCACATCCTTTCCAATATTCATAAAATGGGCTTTGTAGGGAAAAATTATACCATATGAGAACATATATTTCTTTTTCTGAGTAAATTAGATTTGTTAAAGCCCTATATTTTTACTAATAATTTGATAATTCTTCAATAGAAATATTAGAAATGGTCACAATTCCTATCGATATTTTAAGAACCAAAAACATTAAACCAAGAAGTGAATATTTTATATAATCATTTTATATAATATGAAATTTAATTATATCAAGAATAATATTCATTAATAAATTTTTGGTCATCACATTACTTCTAATATAAGAAAACTAATAAACTAATCACATAAACCAACCTCTCATCAAGTATAAATACCACCACACCAACCCCCAATTTTAAAAAAACAAATCCTTTTAGCTCCTCAATTATCTACCCAGACCTATACTCCTCACTCTCCCCATGTTGAAGGGATATTGGTCTCACAAAAAGGCCAAACCCAAGGTTCTTCAAGGGTATTTCATGGAGGGATCTTGATATGTAATTTTCTCAAAGTAACTTTCTTAATTTCATTTCATATTCTACTTCACCTACTTCAAACATAAATTCAGGATAATTCTAGAATTACGTATAAAATATATTTTTTTGTTTATAATGGATATATTATATGCATTTTTTTCTCACCTCCTCTTATTTATGTAAATGAAATTATTATCCAACTTATGTTGGTTATGCAGCTTTGTGAATAATGTTTTGGTTCTTTTTCTGTTAAAACCTTCTTAAAATCTCTTAAAACAGTTTTTAAGGTTAAATAATAATTAAATATGTATATTATAACCTAATTTCCTTTTTTTAAATGTTATATCAAATATACTTTCCCTTTTCCCATATTGTTGTTATATGATAAGTTCATTTGGGGACGTATGGACTACCACCTCCTCAAAATGATGTTATTCATTCACTCACCACATAGAATGTATTAATTATTTTTTTAGTAGAAATATATGATATAAATAACATATTAATTATAATATAATTATATTATATATTTATACATATTTAAATACAATTAATTTAATTTCATTCCTTAAATACGATAAGAGAAATGAAAATAGTGTTCAAGTGTACGTATGACCTACCATCTCCACTGAATGGGGTTTTCAGTTCAATGTAGAAATAATATTATAAATATATATATGTATATATATATAATATTTATATCAGGTCCTATATGCTATATATGATAGACTTTTGACCACATGGACTATTGACTTCATGTCAAGTTCATTTTCGACTCATGTAAAGAATATCCTCAAAATTTCATACATGAACAAAAATAATTATCCAATTTTATACCTTCAAAAGAAGTTATATAAAATAGATAATAATCTTGAAAATGTATCTATAGAATGTTTAAATTAACCTTTGTTTATTATTAAATATTATAGGGAATGTTTGAGACAAGTTAGACTCAAGGTAATGAGTTTTTCTAAACCAATTTTATTAATTGGGTTATCCGTCTTCTACATTGATTTTTGTAAACCAAGATTATGTGTCGAATAACATGTTTTTTTGGTATTATTTTTTATTTAAACATTTATTTTTTTATATATTTTTTATACACATAATCACCCCATTGATAAATTCTTACGTCATTGATACAATCTTTGTAAGGATTTACCCGTCTAACTTATTTCTTTGCTGAGATATATGCATTATTCACCACAAATTAATTTTGGGTGATGTATATATAATGAAATTTGATATGAAGTTTCCTGAATATTTTTATCTACATGTTATTAAATGTTTCATTCAATGATTACTACTTTAATGGGTTACACAATTTTTCTGATTATATGTGTTAAAAGAATTTCTGACCCCAATTTCAATTCAATGGGTTAAACTTCTACTTCTGGATTATGAAATTGAACTCTTATGTGTGAAAAAAAATTAATATCTTATATTTTATTTATATCTTTAATTTCATTTAATGTTTTTTAAAATGAATCTTTTTATATGGAGTGTTCAAATTTCCGTATGATATGTCAAAAATAATTTTTTATGGTATATGACAACATTGATTTATTTGTCATGATAAACATTATTTGATATTTTGTGTCCATTATAAGCCATAATTTGTCTAAAATAAATTAAATAAAACTTTCACATTTCATATATTTTAGTGTTGAATGTTTTTTTAGATGGGATTGATTACTTCATTATCTTGAAATGATATCTTTTGATTGTAATGTGGAATTTTTTTTTTTTTTAGGAATGATTTATGTATTTTCCTTATGTTTTGCATATTGAAAATTTCTTATTTATATGGGTGCTTCAGTGATAAACCAAGGGTGGGTGAGACTCTAATATCTCTCCAATTATTTGGCTAATTAAACAGAGTTAAATGATGGGATTTCTCCTAAGAGATTTTGGGAATACACTTCGATGGTTATTAAAAATGTTACCATGAATGTTACTCCCAATGTATATATGAAATATAAAATATAAGTATGATATAGATACCAAAAATTACCTCTAAGATTTATGATTTAAATGTTTTTTTAGGAATCTAATGATTTCATGTGGTAGGATTAAATGTTTATGTTTTATGGGTAGAATGTATTGTTTTTTGAGAATGTTTTCTTCATTTTATTATATTAATGGACTAATGGTTTTGATTCCATATGTTATATCCCTTAATGATATTTTTATGCTCATACCATGATTCTAAAATGTTTTTTATTGGGAATAACGATGGATATGAAAAAGGAAGAATTAAAGAATATTTTTATCAATAAAATAATTCATGTTTTATTTTAAAAGTTTTATATTTTGTAACCAATTAGTACTATTCAAGTAGTATCATCTTGTATAATTATTGGATGATATGTGTAAATGGTGGAGTAATTCCCTAAAATAATAAACCATAAAAGATACTCAATGTGAAATAAAATAAATTATTTACTAAACTTAGGATTTTTAAATGTTTAATTTTGGGGCCTTATAGTTGGTCTTAAAGGAACGGTTTAGAATATATTAGGGATTAAGAATTTTTATTAATCATATGGAAAGTTTTTATGTCAATTCGTTTAGTTAAATACTTGTTTTATAACATTTTTGATCATGGAAATTCAGTTACAAATGGAAGGAGGAAGATATCAATCAATATTCGTATCTCTTCATAATGAATTTCTGGTAATAATTATTATAAATTCTTGTATAGATGATTCTAAAACATTTTCTAACACAACACTCTCTTGTAATCATTTTTATGAGATATCAAACACCTCCACTATTCCTTAATACTATCGTGGATCGTGGGTACTTTTTAATAAATTTTTTTTTAATATTATCATAATTTAAAAATACGTAAATACTATCAAGGAATTCTAAGATATTTTACCTTAATATAATATTAGGAATCATATTATGATTTTGAAAATGCTGATGAAGAATGAGACCCTTTCAGAGCCTATCAATACATGATTTTAAAATATTCTTTCATCACAAACATATGGAATTTTAAAATGACCATTTATTAAATGTTTCAAGTCAATCCGAGTCTGAATGTTTTATAGAAATTAGGTATTATTTAATATTTTCAAATTATATGTGATACAAGATTATTTTTCCAAACTATTTAACTACGAAGACCCATAAATTACAATTTGTACAATGTGTATTTGTATAAATCAAGAAAATGATTTTGAATAATCTCTAAATCATTGTTGTAATGTGTTTACCTTCTATCTACATGAAAAAAATTATGATGAAACCAGGTTGACACCGTGACCAACAATGTACTTTATTTTCGAAATAGCTTTTTTAAATCATTTAGAGATGAAATGAAAATTTTAACTACATATAAGACTTTTTGAATTATGATATTGAGGTAATTATAAGGGGGATGGAAAATAAATGTATTAAATGAACTATTTGATTCAAAAATTTAATGGTAAATTTTTGAGTATTTAATATCATATTGTGAGTTTATAAGAATTATATAGTTCTTAAAAAGTATAACACATAGAATTTGTGACAACCTATCATATTAGAAATGGCTATAAGAATTGAACCCATAACTGAAGGGTGATAAAGATTTATTGCTGAACACTGGGCTATGTGATGTTCTTTGTTATTATGAATTCTTATTTTTAATTAAAGGTGTTAATAGAATATAAATAAGATGATTTTGGGAAAAATGTTTTATCAAATGGATACCCATGGTATTGGAAAATTATTTTTGGGATCAAGTGAATGATTATTTTTTTTATTTTTGGAACCATATATGACTGAGGTAAATAGAAAAATATGGGATTTTATTTGAGGATTAATGGTTTAATTTTACTTTGGTACAATGTTTTTTTATTATAGATTTATTGTGATTTTGTTTATTTTTTGAAATTATTAACCAATCATTGAGAATATGTCAATTTTTAAATCACATTTTATCTATGAGACATTGAGGATGATGGATGTTATTTAGTGATAAATATTTAAATTTATCTTGGAAGACTATGTAATCAAATTTTTATGAGTTTTGGGATTTAATCATATTTTGGATAATTGTTTAGAGATTTTAATGATAGTTATTTTTTGAATGGTATATGTTGAAATTTTGGTAATACAATTGAATATTAGAGATTATAAGTTGTATTCTTCATACAATGGGTTATTCTTATTTAGGAATTCACATCTCATTTATGAACAATTTTGGTTTGATTAATGTAAAAATGTATGAGAAATATATAGAACATGTTTTTTGTGTTATGTGGTTCAGTAGAAGTTGATTCTATTCCTTTAGGCGTGGCCAAGTCATCATGAATATCATAATTTGGAAAAAAATATTTGTTTTTGGTATAAATTTATTAATGTATGATATTATATTGGTCAATTCAGTATATTTCCTTATGAAAAAAGTCCACGAAGTAATTGAATTCTTCAATTATATTAAAATGATCCAAAAGAATTATTTGATTTCTATATATAACCAGAATTAAAAGGCCTTTTAAAAAATCTCAAATTTACGATTTTGTGATTGGGAACATCCTCTTATAATTTTTTAATATAACTATCCATTAGATATTTAAGGCTAATTTTCTCTTCAATGTACATTTTTTCCTATATGGAACCATATTAGAATTCATCTAATGTGATCATTGTACTTATCTTTCTTTCTTTTAATGTGGTAGTTTTACAAATCCATTTTTTAATATGGTATTACAATAAAGGAATTTTTAAAAGCAATACCTTAGTTATGACACAACATTTAAATTGAATGGATGAAATTTAAAAAAGGGTGTATATGTAACATCTTGAGTTTTATGAAAAAACCTTATGTCTGATAGTGTACATTATATGCTATAATGACATTATAAGGACAACTAAATATTATTATTTAAATTTTACAGTTATTACGTTGCTTTTGGAATTGGGGGAATGAATATTATTTACTGAATTGTGAAAAAAATTACAAATTTTAATAATTAATCCTTCGGTTCGCAATTAATTAAAAATTAATGTAAAACCCTTTAAAATAAAATGAAATTTTTTTCTAAATAATTTATTTAAATGACAAGAAGTGAGTTTATAAAGTAATGAAATCACAAATTTTTTGTTTTATTAATGAAATACATATCTAATATATCAAATTTCATTTTTAATATTCAACTTATATTTTTTCTAGAGAAGGTATAATAAAAAATGTTCATTTTTAGATAAAATAAGTATTTCTCAAAAAAATGATGGTTTCCCACATTTTGATGGCGAAGACATTTTAAATCATTTATTTGAAACTTTTATAGTTATATTGGAAAATTAAAAATATTTTTTCGAATAGGGAAATTAAATTTTACATTGTATTTTTTTTGTTTTTTTAAGATAATGTTCATTTTTAGTGAATAGTGAAAACTACTACATTTTAACTCAAGACTCCTTTTTCATGTATTTAATTTATGTCTTTAGATTTTAATTGTAAATGTTTTTAAAGTACAATTAAAATATTTTTTTATCATTTATTCAAATATAAGTCATTGTAACCACATTCATGTGGAAAATAGATATAAAAACATTTGAAACATTTGAAACTTTCACATTAAACCCCCCCTTTTGTGAAGAACTAATTTAAATGAAAAATTCCAAATTATCTGAATTTAATTTGACGAAATAGATTAAATATTTGGATCAATAATATCTAGATTAAGTTGTGAGTTCAATTTCATTTTTAGTTATTAAAAATTTACCATGTTAATTATATTATTAACCTTTAAAAAAGTAAAATTTTGAATAGGGTTAAACGTAAAAGTAAAAAAGGCTTAACATACCTAAAAACTACAAAATTTAAAGAGTGGTTGAGGTGTTTATCAAGATTAAATATCCTATAAAACATTAATTACTAGTAAAATACATGTAATTTAATTCCACCTCTATATGGTTGTATTTTATTATTAGATAATTAATAATCTAATCACATTAACCGACCTCTTATCGTGTATAAATACAACCAATCCACCTCCCATTATCAAACCCAAAAGACTTTAATCTCATAAAATTTAATCCTAATACCATCCTCCTAATATCCCCACAATGATTATATCATGGTATCTCCAAAACTCCAATTCCAAGGTCCTCAAGGGTCTTTTAAAGAGGCAATATTCAAGAGGTAGTCTACTCAAAGTAAATATCTTAATTTCTTTTCGTTTTCTATTTTCTTCTCACTCCATCATCCATTAATATAGGATAAATCAATAATAATTTATATACTGGATTTATATGTTTATAATGTTATATGTAATACCCACTTCATTTCTCACCAACTATTATTCATTGAAAAT
Source organism: Viscum album (assembly GCA_963277665.1). Lineage (NCBI taxonomy): Eukaryota > Viridiplantae > Streptophyta > Magnoliopsida > Santalales > Viscaceae > Viscum > Viscum album. Next base: position 776,711,306 of record OY728159.1, read on the forward strand.
ATATTATTATCCAAGTTATATCGATTATATGTCTCTGTGAATAATGTTTTTTATTATTTTTACATTACCCCCTTCATGGATAGTCTTAAAAATATTTTTAAGGTTAAATAATATTTATAAATGTATTATATAACCTATTATGTATTCTAGAAATAATATATTAAAAATAACATCATTCTTTCCAAATTTTTGTTATTCGATAACTTCATTTGGGGGCGTGTGAGCTACCTCCTCCACAAAATGATGTGATTCATTCAAGCATCACGTGGAATGTATTTAGGATTTATCTACTAAATATATATGATATATATCACATATTAATTCTACTATAATGATATTATATATTTATAAATATTTACCTGTATTTCATTTAATTTTCTTTCTTCAATATGATGGAAAAAATGAAAATAGTTCTCACGCGTACGTACGACCTACAGTATCCAGGACTATTGATTTTATCGAGTCTTCAAAATATTATTATAAATTTTAAAATAATCAATATATAATGTATTTATATATTTTTTTATATTATTATGATTTTGTACTTATGACCACATGGAATATTGACATCGTGGCAAATTCATTTTTGACTCAAGTACATAATAATGATGAAACGCATAACATGAACATAAGTAATTATATTATTGTTATAAAATTGTATTAAGTGACATAAATTTAATAATAATAATGATTTTTTATAATTTATGTTTAAATTAACCTATTTTTATGATGCTGGAAGACAACGAACATACGAGACAAGTGATCTCGTGGTAAGGGGTTTTTTTAACTCAATTTACATTCATTGGGTTATACGTCTACATAATTGATTTTACTATATCATGATTATATGAGAAATCAACTTTTTATGTTTTATTTTTGTGGGTATATTGTTTCTACACATAATCTCCCCATTGATAAATTCTTACGTCATTGATATGAACATTATAAAGATTTAATATTCTCACTTTTTACCTCTATGAGATATATGCATTATTCACAAATAATTACATATATGTGGGGTATATATAATGAAAAATGATATGAAATATCAAGAATATATTTATATTAATGTTATTAAATATTTCAATTAATGATTATTATATTTATGGGTCATACAATTTGACAAATTACAGGTGGTGATGTAGTTTCTTAACCTAGTTTACATTATTTGGGTTAAATATATACCTCATGATTATGTGTTTCAACTCTTATGCATGAAATAAATATTTAATATCATATCTTTTATTTATATCCTCATTTTAATTCAAGATTTTTTAAAAAATTAATCTTTTTATATGGAGTGTTTCAATTTTTGTATGGAATGACAAAAAGGAATGTTTTTTAACATATACAGTAACAATGACTTCTTTGCCGCCATAAACATTATTTGATATTTGGATTCCATTATAAGAATTAATGTTTTGAAATTGAAAATAAATACAAAATTCCATTTTCTTGTATTTTGGTATTGAATTTTTTAGATAATGGAATGATTATATCAATATATTGGAAAGATATTTTGTGATTTCAGTGTGGAAATGTAATTTTTCCATGATGTGTAATTTATGTAGTGTGATTATGTGTTGGTTCTTAATAATTGATTATATATATGGGTGGTTCCACGATAATCCAAGGGCATGTGATCCCGTGATATCTCTATAATTAATTGGTTAATGAGAAGGATTTAAACAATAGGGTTTCCCATAAGAGTTTTAGAAATATATAGTGATGGGTATTCAAAACATTACCATGAAGGTTACTCCCTATGTAGCTGTGATGGTTACAATGTAATTATGATATGTATTCTACAAATTACCTTTATTATTTATGATTTCATGTAATTATTTATGAATATTATGATTTCATGATCTATAGTAAAGAGTTTACATAATTTTTGGTGAAATTTATATTTTTCTGAAAATGCTTTCTTGAGTTTATAATATTCATAGAATAATGGTTTAATTCATTATTTTAAATACCTTACTAATATTTAAGTTATCAAAACATGTTATTGAAATTTTTTCCATTGGTTATTAGGTTGTTTAAGCGAAATTAAGAAGTCAGGAATATTTTTATCATGAAAACAAATAATGTCTTAATTTAAGAGTTTCATACTTTGGGAAAAATGTATACTATTTTTGTAGTATCCTCTAGAATGATTATGGGTTGCCATGAATTAATGAAGTCGTAATTCTCTAAAAATATAAACCTAAAAATATCCTCAATGTGAAAAGAAGTAAAATATTAACTAAACATAATATTATGTAATGTTTATGGTTGGGGTCTTATAGTTGTTATCAAAGGAATGGTTTAAACTACTTTAGGGATTATGAGCTTTGGTTAAACATATGGTAATTTTAAATATCTATTATTTTAGATAAATACTTTTTCTATAACTTTTTTAGATCATGTAAATTCATTTAGAATTCTATAGGGGAGGATCTCAAACAATATTACTATCTCTTCATGGTGACATTCTCGAAATAATTGTTGAAAATTCATGTTTGGATGATTATAAAACATTTTCTATCAAATAGCTCTCTTGAAAACAATATTACATGATATAAAACACATCCTATATACCTAGTTACCATCATGGATCATAGGTGGTTATAAATAAAATCTTATTTTCTCTATATTCTCATATTTAAAAAAGGTAAATAATATCATGATATTTTTAGATATTTTACTATATCAAAATATTAGGATGAATATTATCATTTTGAAAAATCTACTAAAGAAGGTGACGCTTTAAAAACTTATTAATAAATTAAATTAAAATATAGTCCTTCAGAACATACATATGGAATTTTAAAAGGACAATTTGTTGAACGATTCAGGTCAAAAAATTTCTAATTATATTATAAAATTCAATTCCTTTTTAATTTTTTGAAATTATATGTCATATGACATTATTTTTGAAAACAATTTATATGATAACACCCATATGAAAAAAGTTATACATGCTGTATTTGGATATATGAAGCAATTTATTATGAATAATATCCAAATAATAGTTTGAATGCATATCCATACTATCTACATGAACAAAATGATGATGAAACCAGTTGGGCATCACGGAAAAAGTAAAACATTATCTATTTTTTGGAATATTTTTATTAAACCATTTGTAGATGAAATGAAATATTTAATTATATATAATACATCATTTATTAAGATATTGAAGTATTTATAAGTTGGAATGAAAATGAAAGGCATGAAATAACATTTAAGGTTAAAACATGTTATTTTTGTTTTTTAAAGATTTTATCCCCTTGGGTGAATAATATAAAATGTATATAGATTTTGAAAATGTAAAAATCTCAGACTAAGTGATAACCTATAACATCAGACAAGGCTATGGGAATTGAACCCCAAACTGAAGGGTGATTAGGCTTTGTTGCTTACCACTAGCCAACGAGAAGTCCCTGATTAGTATGAACTTTTATTTTACATTAATTTATTTTATGGAACATGATAACTTTTTTAGGAACTTATGTTTTACCAAATGGATAACCTAGGTATTGGAACATGGTTTTTTAGAATAAGTGATCAATGTCAATTTATTATTTTTTTAATCTTATATGACTAAGGTAAAAATAATTCTATGAGATTTTATTTTAGGAATAATGTTTGAAATTTATGTTGGAATATTCTATATTTTTATTATGAACTGATGGTGATTCATGGTACTTATGAAAATAATTATACCAATCATAGAGAATTTTATATTTTGGAAATTATTTTTTATGGTATGAGACATTGATATTTTTCAATTTTACTTGGAGATAAATTTTAAATTTATATTAGAAGTCAATGTAATCAAATTATTCTGATTTTTTGGGTTTCAATATTAGTTTGGATTGTTTTTTAGGGATTTTAATAACAATTATTTATTGAATGTTATATGTTGAATTTTTGTTCTTATAATTGTATTTTGGAGATTAAAAGTAGAATTCTATATACAATGGATTATTATTATTTTAGAATTAACTTCTCAAGAACTATCTAATTTGGTTTTGGATAATGTCTAGAGATTGGAAAATATATTGGTCATATTTTAGGTATTATTTGATTCTCTAGAAGTTTATTATAGTGCTTTAGTTATGACCAAGTCAACTTGAATACTCATATCTTGAGGAAAAATATGAGTTTCTGGTAGAAATTTTTTAAAGGATGAAATTCTACATTTTAAGTTAGCATATTTCCTTATGAACTTTATCCATGTAATAATATCATTTTTCAATTCTATGAATTTGTTCCTAAACAAAAAACATTATCTTATTTCCTTATATAACAGGATATTAATTTCCTTGTAAGAAATCTCAAATTTATGGTTTTTTGATTATTAACATTTTCTCAAAAATGTTTTATATAACCCTCCATCAGAACATGACGGTTAATTTTCTCTTCCATATCCATGTATTCCTATATGGAACCCTATTATTTTTTATCTTAGGTTCTTGTTTTTTACTTATCTTTCTTTCCTTTGAAGTGGTTGTTTTATTAATAATATTTCAAATGTGTCATTGCAATCAAGGTATTTTAAAAATAAATACCTTAATACCTAACCAAAAATTCAAACTGAAATGATTCAATTTATTGATGTTGGTAAGATGTAACATCCCGATTTTTATGAGAGAAACACTATCTTTGATAGCATACATGATATTCTACATCGAGATTAAATGAACTACTATGTGTTATTATTTAAATGTTACCATTATAACTAAGTGGATGGAATATAAGGAATTAATATTATTAACTGAATTGTGAATAAATAATAAAAAATGTTTATAATTAATTATTTTCTTCACAATTAATTGTAAATTAATGTAAAACCCTTTTCAATTAAAATGAAATGATTTTCTAAAAACTATTTGAATGAAAATAAGAGAGTTTATATTGTAATTAAATCACTCTTTTTTGGTTTTATTAATTAAATATAAATTCATAATATTCAATGTAATTTTTAAGATTCATATTATATTTTTTCTACACACAATATAAGAACGAATTCATGTTTTGGGATAAATGAATTATTTCTCAACAAATTATGTATTCCACCTTTTGATGGATAACATGGTTTAAATCTAATTATTTACATTTTTGTGGGTAATATTATAAAAAATAAAATATTAATTTGTTGGGGAGATAAAATTTTATTGTGGATAAATTTTCTGTATTTTTTAGATAATAATAACTTTTTAATGAATAGTGAAACAAATTGTATTTTAACTCAAAAGTAATTTTTAATCAAATTTATTTATATAGATAGATTTTTATATTTATTGATTTTTAACGTTTAATTATATTATATTTTTATTATTTAATTTAATTTATATTATTGTAACAAATTTTAAGTAGAAAATTGATATAAATAAATTTCAATCTTTTTAATGTCTCACATTAAAAATCTCTTTTTAGTTTTGTCTGCAGAATTAATTTTAAATCAAAATTTCTATTTTATGTTAATTTAAGTATATAAAATGGTTTAGATATTTGTAATCATAATGTTCCAATTATTTTTAAATTTCAATTTAGTTTTTAGGTATCAAAAATTTACCTTGGTAAGAAAACAGTTTTTATAATAAAAATAAAATTTTGACAAGGGTAACAATTAAAAGTTAAAATCATAACCTATCAAAAAACAACAAAATTTAAAGATTGTATGTGTTTTGGATCGACCCTAACCATCCTATACAACATTAAGGTCAAGAAACTGTCATTTTATTTAATGGAACCTTTATATGGTTTGTTTTTCATGTCCAATAATTAATTAACTAATCACTTGAACCCACCTCTCCTCAAGTATAAATACCACAACTCTGCCTCAAATTTTTTTACCAAAAATCCTTGTATCTCCTAAAATCTCAACCCAAACATATTCTAAAAAAAATCCCCATATAAAAGTTATTTGGATCTCACCAAAATACTAAAATAATGGTCCTCAAGGGACATTCAAGAAGGGGTTATTGATTATGTGATTTTCTCAAAGTTCCTCTCTTAATTTATTTTCATTTTCTACATTCTTCACACCTCCTTCATCCATCAATGAATTATAACTCCAAAATATTGTATATACCATATTTTTATTTTTATAAATGAATATATCATACCCCTTTGATTTATAACCTCCTATTAATCAATGAAACAGAATTATTATCCACACAATGTTGGATATTCACCTATGTGAATAATGTTTTTGTAAATTTTCCATTACCGCCTTCATAGTTAGTCTTATAAAAATTCAGGTAAAATAATATTTAATAGTTTATATTATAAACTATTTCATATTTTGGAACTTTAATATTATACATTCCTTTATTCTTTCCATATTGTTGTTATATGATAACATTATTTGGGGACGTGTGGACTATTGCCTCATCAAAATGATGTGATTCATTCATGCATAATATGGAATTTATTACAGATACTTTTAGTAAAACAATTTGGTATAAATAAAATATTATGGATACTTTAATGATATTATATATTTATATAGATTTAAATATAATTAATTTAATTTATTTCCTTTAATACGATATGAAAAATGAAAATAGCATTCATACGTATGTACGGCCTATCATCTCCATGAACGGTGTTTTTAGTTTTTCATAAAAAAATTATTATATATAATAATAAAATAAATAAATAATATATTTATAAAAAAATTTATATTCTATATATGAAGGGCTTATGACTGCATTGACTACTGGCATCTTTCCATGTCCATATTTGACTCAATAACCAAATATCAAAAAAACATCTGACATTAACATAAATAATTATGTAATTATTATAATATGGTAAAAAGTGATAGAAAATTAATAATAAAATTTAATAAGGTTATAAATAAAGTATAAATTAACCAATTTTATTATTTAGGAATATATATAACATACGAGATATGTCAAAATCGAGGTCAGGGAATTTCAAACTCAATTTCCATTCATTAGGTTATATGTCAACTTCATTGACTTTATTATACAAAGATTATGTTTGGAATAACTTTTTATTAGTTTATGTTGTATGTAAAATTTTTTTGTGTTAGTCTATTATTTCTAATCATATTCATCCCATTGATAAATTCTTATGCCTATGATACGAACATTGTAAGGATTTACTCATCTTAAAGTTTACCTATGTGAGATATATGCATTATTCAAAACTATTTACTTTTTTGTGCTTTATATATATTTATATTTAATATGACATAACATTAGTGTATTTATATTCTTGTTATTAAATATTTCATTTTATTATTATTACTTTTATGGGTAATACAATTCAACAGATTACAATTGGGTAGATAATTTCTAAACCCAATTTCAATTCTTCGGGTTAAACTTCTACATCTTAATAATGTCGTTCATCTCTTATGTGTGATATTAAGTCTTAATATCTTATATTTATTTTTATATTTTATTTAATTCAAAAAAAATAATGGAATATTTTAAAAAATTACTTTAATTTCCGTACAAAATGACAAAAGGAATGTATTTTTAACAGAAATGGAGAAAATAAATTCTTTGTCACCATAGAGGTTATTTGTTATTTGGATTAAATTATTTGATTTAATGTTTTTAAAATGAAAATAAATACCATATTACCTTTTCATTAATTTTGGTTTTGAAAATATGTTTATACGAGATTTATTATGTCAATATCCTGAAATTATATCTTGTGATTGCAATGTGGAAATGTTATTTTTCCTTATGTATGATTTATGTGTTGTTATTAAGTTTTAAATCTTGGTCATTTCTTATGTATTCAGGTGGTTTTATGATAGAAAAAGGTAATTTGAGCCCATGATATATCTTCAATGCATTGGTTAATAATAAGGAGTAAAACAATATGGTTTCTCATATAAGATCTAGGAAATATACTATGATGTGTATTCCAAACGTAAACCTGAAGGCTACTCCCTATGTATCTATTAACGATACAATGTAAAAATGATATGGATTTTAGAATTTAACATTATGATTTATAAATTATATGAGTTTTTAGTAATCTTATGTTTTCATATGTTATGTTAAATAGCGTATTTTTGTGTGTGAAAAGTATGATTTTGTGTAAATGTTTTCTTGAGTTTCAAATATCTATTGACTAATAGTTTTAGTCCATAATTTATATATATTTCTGAGATTTTTGTTCCCATCCCATGTTCTGGAAATATTTTCTATAGGTTATAAGGATGGGTAAAAGAATGTAATAATTCAAGATGATTTTTATCAAGAAAATAAATCATATTTTATTTTAAAATTTGTATATTTTTTAAAAAAAATTATATTGTTTTGGAAGTATCCTATTGTATGATTATGAGATATAATTAATTAATGATGAAATAATTCCTTAAAACACTAAAAATAAAAATATAATTACTATAAAATCTAGTAAATTATTGAATAAAATTAAGATTATGTAATGTTTATGGCTAGGGCATAAAAGATGGTATCCAAGGAATGGTTTGGACAACTTTAGGGATTATGAGTTTTGGTTAAACATATGGTCAGATTCTATGTTTATTCTTTTAGTTAAAACATTGATCTATAAATTTCTCAGATTTTGTAGAGATGATTACAAATGAAAGAAGGAGGTTCTCAAAAAACATTCATATCCTTTTCTTATGACTTTATAGAAATAATTATTGCAAAGTCATGTTTGTATTATTATGTAATATTTTCTCACATAATAATCTCTTGAAAAATTATTTATGAGATATCAAACACGTCCTCTATACATTGATACCATCAAGGATCATGGTTTTTTAATGAAATAATATATCTTCAATATTTTCATACTTTAAAAAATGAGAAATATAATCAAACAATTTTTAGTTATTTTTCCTTATCAGAAGATTAAAAAGCATATTATGATTTTGAAAAAATGAAGAAAAAGGAGACCCTTCCATAACCTTTTTATAATTTTTTTTAAAATATTGTCTTTCATCACATACTTTTATATTTCTAAAAGGACCATTGTTTCAATGTTTCAAGTCAAACATGGTATAACTGATTTATAAAAATGAAATCTTATTTAATGTTTCGAAATAATGTGTCATACGAGATTATTTTTAAAAAAAAATCTCTAAAAAATAAATATGACCAAATTTATACAAGATCTATTTTGATAATGGGTGAAAATTATTTTGAAGAAACTTGAAATCATTATTTCAATGAATGAGCCTTATATGCATGTGAACAAAATGATTTTTAAACCAGGTGGACACCACAATCAAGGTACAACATTCTTTATTTTCGGAATACTTTTATTTAATCCTTTAGAGATGAAATGAAAAGTTTTACTATATATAAGACTCTATAAATTATGATATAAATGTACTAATAAGTTGGGAGGAAAATTAATGGTATGAAATAAATATTGATGTTAAAATATGTTATAGTTATTTTTTTCATTTTATCTCAATTATAAAATAATATATGAAATATATAGTGTTTGAAGAAGGACAACATAAAAACTGTCTTATAACCTGTCACATCGAACAGAGTTGTGGGAATCAAACACACAACTGAATGGTAAAAAGGAATTATTTCTTAAAACTAGCCTACATGATTTCCCTATTTAGTTTGACTTTTTATTTTTAATTAAATGAGTTTATAGAATATGAATAAGTTGATTTTGGGAACTTTTTTTTTATAAAACGGGTACACATGGTATTGGAAAATTATTTTTGGGTTTTAGTGGTAATTGAAATTTTTTTGGGGATACCGATTTGACTAAGGTAAAAAAAATACTATGGGATTTTATTTGAGGATTAATGGTTGAATTTCACATTGGAAGAATATATAATTTTATTATAGACTAATGGTTATTTGGATTATTTATAAAAATGATTAACTAATCTTAGAGAAATTATGGTTTTAAAAATTACACATTTGGTATGAGTAATTGAGACTGATCGATGTTATTTTGAGATATATGTTAAAATTTTTCTTGTAAGATTATGTCATAAAATACATTTGAGTTTTGGGTTTCCGACATTATTGGATTATTTTTTACGTAGTTTAATGAAAATTACTTATTGAATGATATATGTTGATATTTTGGTATTTTAATTGACGTCTATAGATTAAAAGTAGTTATATTCATAAAATAGATCAATAATTGTTTGGAAATAACTTCTCAAGTTACTACCATTTTTGTTTTTTTAATGACTAAATATTGAATAAATATATGGATAATCTTTTTTTGTTTAAGGGATTATCTAGAAGCTGATTTTAGTGCTTCAGGTCTGACAATGTCATATTGAATATTCATTGTTTGCAGAAAAAGATTAGTTTTTTGTAAAAATTGACTAAAGGATGAAACTATAATTTTCAAGTAAGTATATTTCCTTATAACCTCAGTCCATGTATTAATATAATTCTACAATTCTATGAAAAATATCCTAAAACAATAAAAAATCAGAGTTCTTTACATAATTCGAAATCAACGAACATTTAACCAATATTCTATATATGGTTTTTATTGTTATCTTTCTCTTAAAAATGTTTTATATCGCTCTCAATCAGAACTTGATGGTATATTTTCTCCTACATATCCATCTTTTCTTACATGTAACTCTATTATTTTTCATCTTAGGTTATTTTGTACCGCTCATTCTTTCATTTAAAGTGGTAGATTTATAAATCCTTTTTCTCATGTGGGATTGCAGTAAAGCCATCTTGAAAACTCATAAAATTATTTCAAAATAGAATTAAAACATTGTTATGATGCAATTTATTAAAAGGGTAGGATGTAACATCCCATGTTTTAAGAAATAAACAATATGTTCGATAGTGTACTTGATATGCTGCATTGATCTTAAACAAACAACTAAATATGGTTATTTAAATGTTACCATTATAACTAAGACGTTGGTATAGTGAGAATCAATAATACTAAATAAATTGAGAAAAATTGTTCAAACATGTTTATAATTAATTATTTGGTTCACAATTAATTATAAATCGATGTAAAACCCTTTTTAAATATAAGGGAATGTATTTCTAAATAAACTATTTTAATGAAAATAAGTGAGTTTATAAAGGGATAAAATCAATCATTTATTTTTTATTAATGAAATATATATGTAATATATTTGTTATAATGTTTAATATTTATCTTATATGTCTTCTACATATGAAATTAGAACAAATTCATTTTTTTTAGAAAAAAGATGTATTTCACAAAAAATGTTGTTTTGATACCTTTTAATCGTAAATCCATTTAAAATATAATTTGTGACACTTTTATAAGTTATCGTTGATACAATAAAAATCTTATTTGGTAGTGGGACAAAAAATTTTACTTTGGATAAATCTTTGGTATGTTTCTGATAATATTTATATTTTAATTTATAGTGTAATATACTGCATTTTAACACCGAACTTTGTTTTTAACTAATTTTATTATGTAGTTATATTTTCGTTTTAACTATTTTTAAAGTATATTTAGATTATTGGTTTATTTTTTAATGCAATTTAATTCATTTTACCCTAATTTATGTTGAAAATAGTTATAAAAAAATTTCAATCTTTTGAAAGTTTCACTTTAAAAACCTTTCTTTTTTGTTTTGACTATAGTATTAATTTTAATTTAAATTTTTACAACAGGGGGAATTGAATTTGAAAAAATGGATTCAATATTTGTAATCAGATGGTCCAAATTAGGTTATAAGGTCAATTTCATCTTTTACTTGTTAAAAAGTTATCCTGGTAAAATAAATTATTTACCGTATTAAAAGTAAGATATTGACAATGGTTAAAAATAAAAGTTAAATGATTTTCCTACTGAAAAACTATAAAAGTTAAATAGAGTTTGAGATATGTATTGACCATAACCAGAATACATAACATCAATTACAAGTCATTGTCTTATAATTTAATTCCACCTCTATATGGTTGTATTTTAATATAAGGTAATTAATAAACTAATCACTTGAACCCACCTCTAATCAATTAAAAATTCCACCACTCTACCTCCCATTTTCAAACCACAAAGTTTTTTAACACATAAAATATCTACCCATACATCTCCTCCTCACTATACCCAATGCTATGTTATTCTAGTCTCACTAAAAGGCAATACCCTTGTTCCTCAAGGGTCTTTCAATGACTGGATATTCAAGAGGTAATTTTCTCCAAATACCACTCTTAGATTCATTCTTTTTTCTACATTCTTCTCAACACCATCATCCATAATTTCATGATAACTCCATAATAATTTATATATATGATTTTTATGTTTATAATGGAATATATCATACCAATTTCATTTCTCACCTCCTCTTATTCAATGAAACCAAATTATTATCAATGTTTTGTCAGATATTCGCCTTTGTGAGTAATGGTTTTGTTCTTATTCCATTTCTTATTTCATGGATGGTCTTAAATTTTTTTTCAGGTTAAATAATATTTAAATTTTTATAATATGACTTATTTCATATTCTATAAATGTTATATTAAACAGTTCTTGATGATTTCCATATTGTTGTTATATGATAACATTATTTGGGGACGTGTGGACTACGACCTCCTCAAAATGATGCGATTCATTCACAGAACACATTGATTTGTTTAGGTAATTTTTTAAAGACATATATAATCTAAATAAAATATTAAGTATATTTTTATTATATTATTTATGAATAAATATTTATATAAATTACATTTAATATTATTCCATTAATACGATAGGAAAAATGAAAATAGTGTTCATGCGTATGTGCTACCTACCATCTTCAGGAATGGTGTTTTTAGTTTGTATTATAATGTTTAATATAAATAATTTATAATTAATATATAAGTTAGTTATATCATATTTTATATTCATGAAATTAGGGACTTATGACCACATGTACTATTGGCATCAAGCCATGTTCATTTTTTACTCATGTACCAAATATCGACAAAATATTTGACAAGAGCATAAATATTTATGTAATTTTTATAAAATGTTTACCAATGACCTAAAATTGATATTAAACATTAATAATTTTCTCATTTAATTATAAATTAACCTATGTTTATTATTTATGATGATAAATAACTTATAGGACAAGTCATACTCGAGTTACATGATTTTTCTATCTCAATTTCCATTCATTAGGTTATATGTCTACTTCTTTGATTTTATTTTACCACAATTATTTGTGGAATATATTTTTATTAGATTATGTTGTATATAAACATTAATTTGAATGGATATTTTATTTATACACATAATCACCACATTGATAAATTCTTACGTACCTGATACGAATATTGTAAGGATTTAGTCCTCTCACTTTTTACCTCTGTGAGATATATGATTTATTCAACACTAATTACATTTATGTGGTGTATATATAATTTAATTTGATATTTCATAACAAGAATATCATTATATTCTTATATATAAAGGTTCCATTCAGTTGTTATTAAATATTTGGTTCATACAATTTGATAGATTGTAAGTTGTAAGGGAATTTTTTAACATAATTTCCATTCATTGTGTCAAAATTATACTTTTTGATTATGCCGTTAAAATATTATATGTGAAATTAATTTTGAATAATTGATATCTTATTTAATTCATGGATTTAAAAAAATATTTTTTTTCAAATTAATATTTTTATATGCATTTTTTGACATTCCGTACAAAATGACGAAAGGAATGTCTTTTTATCTTATACGGTGAAAATGACTTCTTTTCCACCATAACCATTATTTTATATTTTGATTCCTTTATAAGTCATAATGTTTTTAAAATGAAAATAAATACCAGATTTCATTTTCATGTATTTTTATATTTAAACAGTTTTGAGAATGGTTTGATTGTCTGAATATTTTTACATGATATCTTGTGATTGTAATGCGGAAATGTTATTTTTCCATTATGCATGACTTATTTGTTGTGATTATGTTTTGGTTATTGGAAATTACTTATGTATATGGGAAGTTCTATGATTAAACAAGGGAGGGTGAGCCTATGGTAGATCTTCAATGCATTTTGTAATTATATGATGTTAAAAAATATGGTTTCTCTTAAGAGATTTAGGGAATATATTGTGATGGGTGTTCCAAACATAACCGTAAAGGTTACTCCCTATATATTTGTGAAAGTTATAATGTAATTATATATGGATTCAAAAAATAAACTTTATGATTCATCATTTCTATTATTTTTTCAGAAATCTTAGGATTTCATGAGATGTGTTAATGATATTTTGTTTTTATTAGTTAAAAGTATGATTTTGTGAAAATGTTTTCTTGGGTTTAAAATATTCACGGAGAAATTGTTTCATTCCTTATTTAATATCCCTTACTAAGATTTCTTTCTCATCACTTGTTATTGAAATTTTTTCCATAGGGTATATGTATTGGTATGATAAAGAAATAATCAAATATGATTTTTATCAATTAAAGAAATCTTGTTTTAAATTTAAAAGTTTTAAATTTTTTAAAAAATGAACACAATTTTGGTAGTATCCTCCTTCATGATTTGGGGATGTTATGTATTAATTATGTTACAGTTACATAAATTTCTAAACATGAATATGTCCTTAATGTAAAAGAAATTATGTTTTTTAAGAAACTTAATATTATGTAATTCATAACGAAGGGCCCTCAAAGACTTCATGTTGCATGGTTTATGAAATTAATTCATGTGATAGATTGTGACACAAATGATTTCACCCTTGGTCTTTTTTCACCCTTGATCACATTAACATTGTCTCATGGAAACTTCTTTTTTACTATGGAGTCAACTCCTCCTATACCATACACACACAATCCATACTAAATGATATGAACAAGCTACCCTTCTTTATGTGATGGCCATATGTGACTTTGATCATGAGGCCTTAGAAATATTCCCTTAATCATATAAAACCCTAGTTATACGAATCATTTATATAATGTACTTACATGATATAGTCTTTTATCTAGTCCATGAGCCCTTAGACATAAGATAACATCCATTCACCTTTATTCATGAAACCCTAGACATGTCATGGGTTTGAGAAAGCATGATGTGATGGGATTACCATTTATTATCTCTACATCATGAGAACCCTTATTAATGTGAATCATTTTCACAAAACCATTATTGTATAATGTTATTATGTGGCTGATTAAATTATCCAATAGTTTCAATGTGGCCTAATCATAAACCAAAAACTGTGAAACCATTCTACGGGAGATGTATTTTTATTACTCTAACATGTGAACCACCCCTAATGCAAGATATAATCCATGGAAATACACATCCTCTTGTAATGTAATCATAAAATAAATGGTCACATGACTTGTGTATACCCTTATACACACACTTCTTGACGTGTATTCATGACTTGATACCCACTATCTTGCGATGACCCAAGGTGAATTCATTCTTATAACCCCATTATAATTACCTTGTTCATGAAAACCCTTGTACGTGAATTTATTTTGACATGTGACAGAATTATGTGACATGAAAACTGCTATTCATGTGAAACATTTATGAAAAACCTTGGTTATGTGAAATTGTCAATGATACCTAGCCATGAGCCTTTTTAAATGAGACCTTATCATATAGAAACCCCTTATTTTGAAATGTTAATGATGTTTCCATGTACATACACCCTTGATCACATGATTCCCCCCCCCCTCAAACTTTTTCATTCCCTTTTATGTGAACACTAATAATGTAAATGGGATTGGAATCCCTAATCCATAAATTATTATGTGTCTTGTACAAGAACACATGGATAAGAAACCTCTTCAAATAACAGGCCATAATATGGTAATCCCATGTAAAATCTCAGTCATGATCCTTTGGGTGAGAACATATTTTTCGTGTGGGCTCCCATTGTAACGTCCCGGACCCGGGTGCCATGCAACGGGTACCCCGAGGCCAGTTCACCACGTGACCTCATGCACATTTCCCCAAATTGCAGAGGCTTCCGACTAGCAGCGAGGGCCCAGGTCTGATAGTGGGGAAACTATGCCCTCATTTGTCAAAGTGTAGCGCAGTGGAAAACAAAATAAACATACAACGATGGAGGAAGCAGTAAACATACACAACTAAAATAAACTACAGAAGTTGGTATAACCAAAAGTATATAAATGATGATGCTACATGTTTCAAGTTCTAAGAAAACATCCAGAACATGTTATACATCAATATAGTACAACAAAATACAGGGTACAACAAAACAAGCAAAATAGCTGGTAGCGGCATCGCGAGCCTAGGCTCGGTCCCATGCCCCCTACTCATCAGCAATAGTCAAGTACCTGTATAGGGACTCTTTACCCTATCTACACCTACAGAAACATAATCTGTTTGGGCCGAAAAGCATGGCCCAAATAGTGTGTGAGAAAGATATCTCAGTAGACAGCCACCAAAGGCCCATGCCCAACTGCGTGTAAGTATGAAACAACAGTGTGCAATAGTAAAATGCAATAAATTAAGCAGTACTGAAAAGTAACTGACTTAACAATTAAATTTCAATTTTATTATTCATTTTATTCATTATATACTAGAAATCACCACAGTGAATTTCTAAACAAACAGTCCACGTCCTTAGAGAGGCAAAACCTTACCCTTGGGTATGCAGAATCCAACTCACACGTATAGCCCTTAGGCGTAATAGAAATTTCCCTCAGGCATACGAAGTGTCGCCCTCAGGCACAGAAGTCAATCCCTCAGGCACGAAAGGATGCCCTCAGGTGAAATACTACATCCCTCGGGCTAAATAGTGCAGTGCCCTCAGGCTAATCACAACAACGCAATCAGGATAAATACAACAACGCCCCCAGGCTAAACAGGTAAACGGTCCATGCCCAACATTTAAACAAGAAGTAATAAGAAATTCCTCTCAAGGAAATTCTACAATTACTACTTTGAAGGCATACCCTCGGGTATCCTGGCCAAACAGCTAAATAGTGGAACACACCCATGGGGTGGTTCCAGATCCAAGTAATTATCCAAACCAACATTTTATTATCATAATTTCATCACCTATGCAATTCTAGGCATTAAACATAGCAACGGCATCAGCCACACGACACCCCAACATGGGTTCATGGCACAAAAATGCACAAAAACGCACGAAAGTTGGAAATTTACACCAGGCCACCTACCTTATACGTCAACGAGCGGTATACATGATCGTCGATCCCAGAAACGCCCAAGAATGGAGTAGATCTGACGAAGAACAAAACCCATTCTAACGTAAATAACTCCATTTGGGATAAGAATTTTTCAGAACAAAACTAGGAGAGGAGAGGTCTTACCCGTGCGGTTACAACGGGAACGTCCGAGGCGGAAACCGGTTCCAGACGAACACCCGGCGGATCATTAAAAATCCGGCCTCCTCCTTTGTCTCCAAATCGGCACAAGTGTCTCCTCTGCCAAATTAGGAGGCTACTGCCTGTTTTAAGCTGAAAAAACAAATTCCACGGTGTGTACTTCTGAGTACACGGCATGTACTTCTTTCATTTAACTTTTCATTTGGCGGCGCTGCAGCACTGTTCATCCATCGACATGAGTACACGACATGTACTCCCGAGTACACGGCGTGTACTGTTGCCCAGCTGGTGGCTGCTCCACCACCTTACTGTTTAAGCATGCCGACGGACTACATGGCGTGTAAGGTACCACTAGACGGTGTGTAGTCGGTTCCTACACCCTTCGTCACCGACAAGGCTACACGCCCCGTGTACCCATTCCACACGGCCAAAAGTACACGACATGTGGAAAAGTACACGGCGTGTAGTTCCATAATTTAGGATTTTCCCCGTCTTCCATATTTTCTAAAAAACACTTAAGGAAAAGGAAAAAGAAGATGAACGTACCTCAAAACTATGAACCAGGTTCTTAGAAACTCCCCCCCCCCCCTTCTAGAAATTCGTCCCCGAATTTCCCTTCCCAGGGTGGCTAAGAATATGCCTAGAACAGCTCTGGCCATTGAGCACGTACAACAGCCTCCCGCTCCCAGGTCTCGTCCTGCACTCAGCCGTGCTTCCATAGCACCCGTATGAGAGGAACTGACCGGCCTCGGAGAACCTTCGTGCTCCTATCCACGATACGGATCAGATGCTCCTCCAAGGATGCATCATACTGATGCTAAACCTCCTCTGGAAGAAAGGTGTGAGATGGGTCTGAATGGTAGTGATGCAACTGAGACACGTGGAAGACATCGTTCATTACATGGCGCCGTTGCGGTAACCACAACCGATAGGCATCCAACCCGACTCTCTTCAGAATCTCGAATGGACCCACATACCTCGGTGAAATATTACCTTGTCTCTTGATCCGTTTGTGTCCCAGCCTCAGCAAAACACGCAAGAAAACCTGATCCTCGACCACGAACTCCAAAGGTCATCTTCGGCGATCATCATAAGACTTCTGACGAGACTACACAGTAGCCATCCGCTTCTAAATCAACTAGACCTACTCAGATGTCTCATGTACGAGTTGTGGCCCCAGTAAAGCTGCCTCACCTGCCTCTAACCAGCACAATGGTGATCGGCATGGCCTACCATATAAAGCCTCGTATGATTCCATCTCAATAGTCACCTGAAAAATATTGTTATAGGTAAACTTTACTAAGGGTATATGCTACTCCCAAGAGCCCCCAAAGTCTAGGACACATGCGCGCAACATGTCCTCTAGCACCTGTATCATCTGCTCTGACTGGCCATCTATCTGAGGGTGGTATGCTATGCTCAGATGCACCTGTGTACCCAGCGCACTCTAAAAACTCAACCATAAACAGGACGTAAAGCGGGCGTCCCTATCATAAATGATAGAACGAGGGACCCCATGAAGACGTACGATCTCTCGGAGATAAATTCTTCCGAGCTCGTCCACACCGAAGGTCTCCTTGATCGGAAAGAAGTGAGCTACCTTCGTGAGTCTGTCCACAACAACCCACACTGTGTCATTGCCTTGAGGTGACCTCGGAAACCCCGTCATGAAATCCATCGCGACATAATCCCATTTCCACTCTGGAATGGCCAACTGCTGTAACGGCCCAGCTGGCCTCTCGTGCTCTGTCTTCACCTGCTGATAGGTGGAACACCTCGTAACAAAACCAGCTATCTCTCTCTTCATACCCGGCCACCAGTACTGACGTCTCATGTCATAGGACATCATGGAAACCCCAGGATGAACTGCCCAAGCCTATGCATGAAACTCTTACATCATCTCCTCACGTATATCCCCTGGAACCCATACCCGTCCATGGAAATGCAAAAACTCATCATCGCTTTCCGTCCAACCAGGAGAAGGGTCTCCACCTTCCATCGACTCCCGTAGAACTAGGCCTTCTGAATCAGATAGTTGTCACATCCTCACTTTGTCCAGGAGGGTAGACGTCACAGCCAAAAAAGAAAGATAAGTCTGCCCCGGACTGTCCTGCACATCCAGATGCATCTCAGAGAACAAAGCCATGAGCTACCACTCACCACTGGCCTCATGCACTGCCTATCTCTGAGTCTTCCTTCTCAGTGCATCGGCTACTGCATTACCTTTTCCAGGTGTATAGGTAAGCTCAAAATCGAAGGACTATAGGTACTCAACCCACCTTCTCTGCCTCAGATTTAGGTCACGCTGAGTAATGATATACTTGAAGCTTTTGTGGTCAGTGAAAACCACAAAATTCTCTCCCAACAGATAATGTCTCTAGCATCCCAACGCATACACAAGTGTATCCAACTCGAGATCATGCGTCGGGTAATTCCTCTCATGTGGCTTCAACTGCCGATACCCGTACGCAACAACTCAGTCGCCCTGCATCAAAATGGCCCCCCGCCCAATCCATGATGCATCACAGTAAACTGTATAGATCTTCCCCTACTCTGGGAGTATCAGGATCAGTGTTGATGTCAACCTTCCCTTCAGGTCCTGAAAACCTGTCTCGCAAGCTTCTGACGAAACGAACTTCACACCCTTCATAGTCACACCTTTCAATGGTGATGCTAAGCGGGATAAGTCCTGTATGAAGCATCTGTAGTAACCATCCATCCCTAAGAAACTCTGTATCTCAAACATATTCTTAGGCTGCTCCCAGGAAACTACTGCTCTCACCTTCTCTGGGTTTACTATAACTCCTGCCTCTGAGATGATATGACCCGGGAAGTGAATCTGGTCCATCCAAAAGTGGCACTTCGAGAGCTTAGCATATAGTTGATTCTCTCTTAGTGTACTTAATACGATCTCAAGATGGGTGGCATGGTCGTGTGGAGTGTGATAGTACACCAAGATTTCATCCACAAATACCACCACAATGGAATAAAGATACAGATGGAACACATGATTAATCAGATCCATGAAAACCGCTGGCGTGTTTGTGAGTCCGAAAGGCATAACCAAGTACTCGTACAGACCATATCTGATCTGAATAGCTATAAGTGGTATATATGATGGTATCACGTGCAGTTGATGATATCCCGATCTCAAGTCAATCTTTGAGAACACTCGTTCTCCACAAAGCTGATCAAACAGATCATCTATCCTCGACAAGGGATACTGGTTCTTAACCGTCAACTGGTTCAGCTTCCGATAATCCACGCAAAGTATGAGGGTAACTTCCACCTTCTTCGCAAAAAGGACTGGAGAACCCCAAGGAGAAGTACTGGGTCAGATAAAACCCTTCACATGTAGCTCCTCTAACTGCCTCTTGAGCTCCTGCAACTCAGGTGTGGCCATCCTATAAGGAGGAATGGACACCAGTGCTTCTCTTGGCACAAGCTCGATAGAGAAATCCACCTCACGCACCGGAGGTGTACCTGAAAATTTGTTTGGGAAGACATCCCTAAAATGATCGACAACTGGAGGGAAATCCGTCTGACAAGTCCCATGATCATCCAGATATAAGCTCGCAATCTGGGATGTGACTCCACCTCACCCATGATGCTCTAGTCCAGCTCGACTCGCCTGAACATCCCAATCACCCTTGTATAGAAACTCTCTGCCCTATGGTGACATGAAACTAACCATGCGACGATAGCAGTCTACAATGGCCCAAAAGGGAACCAACCAGTCCATCCCGAGAATGACATCATAGCTTGTAATCTCTAAGACATAGAGGTTCCAAAGGAAGTGACACCCACCAACCTCAAGGGGGAACTCCTTGCACTGATTCACACCAACCGTCCTAGTTCCCAATGGAGTGTATAGCATCAAGATATCGGAAGAAGTGGAAACACAGAGCCCAAGGCTCTCCACAATGGGTACGGATATGAAACTATGAGTAGCACCCATATCGAAAAGTACTGAAGAGAAGACAAAATATTCTAGACTAGTACCTCTGACTGTAGAAGGTCTGGGATCCTGCTCCGGCTGGGTCTGTTTCACTGCATATGCCTGCCCAGTGCCGCGGCCCTACGACACAGCCTAGCTACCCTGAGCTCTCCCGCCCTGCTGCCTCTGAGATCTTGGTTTCTAGATGCCACGGCCACGACCACCATCTCTGCTTGCACACCATGACATATTCCAGTTCCCTGACTGGTAAGAAGCCACTAGTCCTTCTCCCACACCTGGAGTCTTCACAGAACCTCTCTCACTAGCCACTAGTAGAAATTCCCTGCAAAAGAACTACAGATGACCCATCTTGCCGCAAGCTCGGCACTCCACTGGGTCTCATGGACACTACGGCCTCTTGTGCCCCTCTCTACCACATTGGCAGCACCTAATTGGACCACCTGAAGAAGCTGCATGGATGGTACTTCCACCCTGAGAGAAGTTCATCTGTCTCTTCCTCTTACCAGCAGAAATAATACCAGTAACTGGTGCCGAACCGCCCTGGAACACACAACTAGATTCCCATAGGTTCCTCTCAGGAATCAGTGCCTGATTCCTAATCGCGTGTATAGTAAGCAACCTGAAAACATTTACCAGCGATCAGATGTCATACCGAAGACCATCCTCAAAACTTCTGGCTCTCAACGTCTCGTAACCCACCAGCACGGGTGCAAAATGCTGAAGCTCCGTAAAATGAGCAGAATAGTCCAACACCGACATGGCACCCTACTGTAGATTCATGAACTATCGATCTCTATCTACCCTTAGCGTCTCGGGAAAGAAGAATTCATAATAGAATGCCTAAAAATATTCCCACGCCATGTCTATGTGATTCTCTGACTGGGTGGTAACATCCCACCACCTCTTGGCGGAATCACACAGCATGTAAGTCGCGAGCTTGACCCTCCGCCCTGGAGACATCTCAAGATGCTTGAAAATAGTTTGCATCGATCCTATCCAAGACTCCACAGCCTGTGGTCCGCCATCCCATGAAAACGTAGGTGAGTGCTGCTGCTGAAAGATACGAGTCAGCTCAGCCATAGATGTGGCAGCCTATGGTGCTCCCTGAAATGTCTGCATGAACCACATAAAGCCTTCATGGAATGCGCCTCCACGCCTGTGTCCGGTATAGCAGCTGGCGTCGCATTTGGCTCTTCTGTAGGATCAACTCATAGCCCATGGCCCACCATCTCCGAAGTATAATCGTCGCCGCTCTCCTGGCGGACAACTCGCGGTCGTCTAGGCATCATGACTCTACATGGTCAAAAGCACGCCTTAGATTCGATGGAACCACAAAGGAAACAAGAGGAAGAAGGCATTCAAAATTGGAAAAACAAGACTACATGCCATGTACAATGACTACACGGTGTGTAATTGACGTTCCTTCCCTTGCCCGGGTCCTTCCACACGGCTAAGGCACACGACTTCCGTCGAACAAAACTACACAGTGTGTATAATATCTACACGGCGTGTACGGGGTTATTTTCTAACTGCCCGTGTCGTCTGTGACACGGCCGATTACTCAGCTTAACACTACAAGGCGTGTTACACCCGCACACAGCGTGTACACCACCATGTTTCCAATCCACAGGGATAACTCCACACGGTCTATCCTCAGACAAGAGTAAACGGAATGTACCACAGGTAAACGGCGTGTTCAGGGAGAGGTGACACCAGCCCGTGTTGTTAGTTACATGGCCAAGTTTCCAAGTCACACTACCCGGCGTGTCCATCATTGACACGGTGTGTCTGTCAAGGATTTCACCGACCCGTGTTGTTAGTCACACGGCCGGACTCCGGGTCAACACTACACGGCGTGTACAAAACTACACGGCATGTTTTACCCAATCCCTTCCCTACCCCGGGTAGCCGCCCACACGTTTTGTTACACGGGAATAGACTACACGGTGTGTACTCAGGGTACACTGCGTGTACTCAAAGAGTTCATTTTTCTTCCCGAACAGAAGAGCATACAAGGCGTGTATAAAATACTACACAGCGTGTATATTGGGTTTCCAGACAATATGCCTCAGAAACTTCCCCGGAACCCAGAAAATACTGAAACCAACACCTAAGTGTCAAATTCCGACCCATGGGGGCCCATACTACCCACGAATCAAAGTTTGACATCTTATATGTGTTATAACCAATAAACAGTCAATGATCCACCAAATTACTGTCAATGGGGACCCATACTCCCCAAAAAACAAAGTTTGGAGTCCCTTATATAAACAAGATCAACAGAAATACCATATTACAAGGCATGTATTTATCACGCAGATATCACAACAGCATGCTTTATTAGCACAACAACTATCACAACAACATGCAAATTATAATGTACCTCCATGGCATGGAAACTACCCATGGCGTGTGATATCAAGCATGTGCCTATATGATGAATGAGACGGCATACCCTCATCTCATCGGGTTGCAACTAAATAGAAACCCTAGGTAAAATATAAACAGCACCATCTCAAAGTACGTCACCCAACGGTGAAAACATATCAATAGTAAAATTGCAAAATCATAAGAATTCAAAATACGAGGTAGACTGGATTTTCCCTGTACACAGGTTAGCTATGCCTGGGGACAGCTTATTACCAACTACCGTTCGTCTTATCTCTGACTACGGCTCCAAATAGCAAGTCAAAGAAAAGAAACCCCTCTTATACCACTTACTAACGTTCCAGACCCGAGTTCCACGCAATGGGTGCCCCAAGCCCGGTTCTCCATGTGACCTCAAGTGCATTTCCCCAAACGCCAGAGGCTGAAAACTAGAAGCGAGGGCCCATGTATGATAGTGGGGAAACTATGCACTCATTTGTCAAAGTGTAGCGCAGCGGAAAACAAAATAAACATACAACGACGGCGGAAGCAGTAAACATACACAACTGAAATAAACTACAACCATGGATATAACCAACAATATATAAATGATGATGCTAAATGTTTCATGTTCTATGAAAATATCCATAACATGTTATACATCAATACAGTACAACAAAATACATGGTACAACAAAACAAGAAAAACAGTTGGTAGCGGCATCGCGAGCCTGGGCTCGGTCCCATGCCCCCTAATCCTCAAAAATAGTCATGTACCTATATAGGGACTCTTACCCCTGTCTACACCTGCAGAAACGTAATCTGTTTGGGCTGAAAAACATGGCCCAAACAGGGTGTGAGTAAGATATCTCAGTACGAACACACCAAAGGCCCGTGCCCAACTGCGCGTAAGCATACAACAATAGCGTGCAATAGTAAAATGCAATAAAGTAAGAAGTACTGACAAGTAACTAACTTAACAATTAAATTTCCATTTTATTATTCATTTTATTCATTATATACTAGAAATCACCATAGTGAATTTCTAAACAAATAGTCCATGTCCTCAGACAAGCAAAACCTTACCCTCTGGTAAGCAGAATCCAACCCGTAGGTATAGGCCTCAGGCATAACAGAAATTTCCCTCAGGTGTACGAAGTGTCACCCTCAGGCACAGAAGTCAATCCCTCATGCACGAAAGGTTTCCCTCAGGTGAAATACTACACCCCTTTGGCTAAATAGTGCAGTGATCTCAGGCTACTCACAATAACGCCCTCAGGCTAAATACAACAATGCCCTCAGGCTAAACAGGTAACCGGGACATGCCCAACAGGTAAACAAGTAGTAACAAGAAATTCCTCTCTAGGCAATTCTACAATTACTACTTTGAAGCCATACCCTCAGGTATCCTGGCCAAACGGCTAAACCGTGGACAACACCCCTTGGGTGGTTGCGGATCCAATAAATGATCCCAACCAACATTTTATTATCATAATTTTATCACCAATGCAATTCTAGGCATTAAACATCGAAACGGCCTTAGCCACATGACACCGCAACATGGGTTCGTGGCACGAAAATGCACAAAAACACACGATGGTTGGAAATTTACACCAAGCCACCTACCTTATACATCAACGAGCGGTATACATGATCGTCGATCCCAGAAACACCCACGAACATCGTAGATCTGACGAAGAACAAAACCCATTCAAATGTAAATAACTCCAGTTGGGAGAAGAATTGGTCAGAACGGTACCAGGAGAGGAGAGGCCTTACCAGTGTGGTTCCAATGGGATCGTCCGAGGTGGAAACCGATTTCAAATGAACACCTGGTGAATAATTAAAGATCTGGCCTCCTCCTTTGGCTCCAAATCTGCTCAAGTGTCTCCTCTGCCAAATGAGGTGGCTACTGCCAGTTTTAAGCAGAAAAAACAATGTACACGGCGTATACTTATTTCATTTAACTATTCATTTGGCGGCACCGTCGCACTTTTCATCCGTCGACATGAGTACACTGCATGTACTCACAATTACACGGCATGTACTATTGCCCAACTGGCGGCTGCTCCACTGCCTTACTGTTTAAGCCTGCCGACTGACTACACGGCATGTAAGGTACCACTACACGGCGTGTAGTCGGTTCCTACACCCTTCTTCACCAACAAGGCTACACGCCCCGTGTACCCATTCCACACGGCCAAAAGTACACGGCGTGTGGAAAAGTACACGATTTATACTTCCAAAATTTTTGATTTTCCCCCATTTTCCATATTTTCTCAAAAACACTTAAGGAAAAGGAAAAAAGAAGAAGCTCGTACCTCAAAACTAAGAACTGGGTTCTTACACCCATGGTGGTATAAGGTCATGTACCCATGGATTTATTAAACCCAAATCATGTTTATCATTATGTTCCTTAGTTATTCTTCAAATTCATGATGTTGTTAGTAAAAAAATCACCCCTTGAGGTTGGATGATTAGACAATCAATAAATGAACATGAAATACTCAAATAACTTATAAAGATGTATGGCGGATCTCTTGTGTCATTCCATAAATTGGCCTCTATCTCATAAAAAATTGTTCTATATATTTTTCATGATCATCATATCTCTTAATATTTTAAATGATAATGAATGAATATGTGAATTAAGATTCAATATCATTGTAGTCCCCTTGAAATTAAAATATTTAATATCATGGGATCAAATTATCATATTAATCTATCATCATTATTTATCCATATTTGGAATATAAACTTTTCCATGGATGATCATCCTCTTCAGTGTAGGCCTTGAACATTCCCTCAAATAACATAATCTAAAAAGTCTTTTTTATATCTGTCATGCATCAGGATTCCAAACTCAGTTGCACTTTCAAGTTTTATCTAAATTTAAAATCCAACTTATTTTAATTATCTAAAATATTCCAATAGTTTTAAACTTTCAGGTAGTAATTCCCATGAGTACCAATTATCCCTTTTCATCCATAATCAATTTAGGAGTCTACTAAACAATGAGGACTCTCATTCTTGTTATAAAAATGATACAAAAGAGGCCTGTCTAGGTTTTTTTCTCTATATCTATCATATTCCAATAATCCATTTCACAGGTTCATATTCCCTATTATCCCAATAAATCCTTCATCTTTATTTTGTATATCCATCATTATATTTCTCCTATGAAGTGTATCACATCGCTATACTCCTTGTGAAATCTCACAAATCTTATATCATAGGGCTCTATGTTCCATGACATTGGTAATAATACTTATATATGGGAAGCATCAATGTCTAATCCCTTTACTAGGATACCACTAATATGTGAATCCTCTTTAGTTTAATGGTCTGACCAGGTCCATATATTCATCAAATGGGAATATTCTCAATGATGAATCCCAAGGAAACCTTGGTGTCTGAGCCCCATATTAATCCAATCTTATTCTACCATTTAATTTTCCCAATATTATTATAAATATTTTTTTCCACACCGATCATGAATTTTATGGTATTATTGATTGGAGATCATTGTGCCAATAGGATGATGTGAATGCCACCAATATGGGACTCCATTCAGATATTAGACCAATTTCATTTTATGTATGTTTAAATGGATATATTCCTAATAAAATATCATAGGGAAGACCTATGTGATTAACCCCTACTAAAAATTCTATTTTTATACCATTAATAGCATAGATATCTAATGAACTAGGTGGGTTTTGATTCATGTTCTCAAAGGGTACATAGGAAACCTCTTGGATATTCAATCCTAATTCAAGGACCAAAACTACCTCCAAAGATAGTTATAAACTCTAGTGTACCTCATTGTGGATATTAAAAAATGAATAATAAATTTTGAAGATTGAAATGGAGAACCATTAATGCATGATTTTTTCTACAAGATTTTGATCAGGTCATTTCCACTGGGGTAACCAGTCTCATATCAGAATTTGGAAAGGACTCACAAACATATATTAAATATATAAGAGAATCATGGAGTATGAAACATTTTATCCCAATTGGGTGCGATGAGACCATCTTACCATCCCCATGAAAAAATTTAGTTCGTAAGTGTTGCTTTTTAAGGAGACATAATGACCATATGCCTTTAGAATTAAATTCTTTAGATCATTACATATGTGGGAGTTATTGGGTGTGTCTATTTATAAACCCTACTAATGTGAATTATTGTGAAACTATACTATGCCTCGGATAATAAATCATTGGTAAGCATATCTGTACAAAACACACCCATAACTATATAAATGATTGTAGGAAATTCTATGTGATATACTTTACTGAGTCATTCTAGATAATAAGTCTTCACATATTACACATGAGTCAATAATTTACATAAAAAATACAAATATTTTTATTGATTAAAATATTATACTCATTCTAATATTAACATATCATCCCAACCCATAATAGTATATATTGGTCATCAATTTTGGAAAAATCAAAGTCATTCTTTAAGGTGATAATTTATGATTTTACTTCATGAAAAATATGCAACAAACACGAATGAGTAGTAATGTGAAGGATTCATGTTGTACAACATGAAACACGTAATGATCTAAATATTATTTAAGAAAACATATGAAACCATATGTAGGTTCATGTATGACAACTCTTTTACATTTAAATTCTAGATCAAACATTTGTTCTCCACATTTTCAATGGTTTTATTAAATAAGTTACATATCTATGTGATTTCTACCAAATCACTATGCGAACACCTAATAAAACCATCCTACTAAATTATTTAGTGGTTAAAATAAATGAATAAATATATTCTAAATATTTTTGAGATATAAGAATAATATTCCTAATGTTAAGCTCCTTGAACAAATTTAAACTACTTAACACAAAAGACTCAAATAATTTAATTTTAATAGATTAAATTGTAAATAATGATCTCTTTCTATGATCATCATCAATATACTTATAACCCTTTATATTAAACCTTTACATGAAATCTTATGGTAACTAAGGTAACTATTTCAATTATATATTTTCTAATATACCCTATTTTACATTTTTTTTAATATTATTAGAAGAGATATTATTCTCTAAAATATGATAGAAATTGGTGGTGGGAACATCTACCTTCATATATTAACAAATTTCATGAATAACACATTTATCTATGATAATAAATTTGTATGGTTTTTTAAAACAAGTTATTGAATATGATGAAATATTGACCAATTTTATGGAATCCATTATCTCCTATATTCATAACAATACTTTGTTAAAAAAACTTTTAATACCATATAAGATAAATAATATTAATATACTCATCCTTTACATAGATCCATATAGTCAAGAAGTATTTTTTATAATTCAAATCATTGAAAAATCATGTCATTAACCATCCTAGTTCACCCCAAAGCTAGTAATATAATTTGGTTTGTGGCATGGCCTCATGAATATTTCCAATCACCCTAGACTAGAACTAGTGATGATGTATCATGTATTCGCTATTGTGAAATTTTTCACCCAAGGAAGACCAAATTAAAAAACAGAAATCCACTTAAAGATCATACATGACCGACAAATATATCAAGACCAATGTATAAAAGAGAACATTTAAAAAAAAGTAAAACAAAAAATATTGTATGAATAATATTTGAATAATGAAATCTAACAAACATTGATGTAATGATAATAATCATCATGATTCAAATATGTCAAAACAAAATCCCATGCTGATAACACGGATGAAATTGCATCCCAAAATGTAAATTAAAATCAATCAATGAATAACTATCTCCATTTAACCCCTAGGTCAATCTTCTCATCCTAATCCAACCATTATGAAGAACCCTATCACCCAACATGTTGAATACCAAATATAAGGCACATGAAAATATGTTATAAAATTCATGCACACTAAGTGGTGTTTGTCTGGTGAGAGAGAACACAATCCCAATAGGCTCCCACATGGAAGATAATATAGATCCTTTCAAAATAGATTTTATTTATTCTCGATTAAAATGGAATTAGATTATATATTTTTCATTAAAATGTTTATAAAAACCAAACATCATATCCATGACCATTTTATAAAAATCATCTTTGATTTATATGATTAAAAAAATAAATATGACAATTTTTCATAAATCGTAGTTTTATTTATGAAACAAAATTTATTAATATATCTCCAAAACTAAAATTTTAAAAAAATATAATCAATATTATAAAACAATTAAATGTATATTAATTATATTTTTAAATAAGAATCCACTATAACAATAATGAGATAAAAATAACCAACCTTTATTAATATATTATAGTGCTATAGAGAATTATTGAACAATGGGACAAATGGAATGATAGTCCCCTATTTAATTCAAAGATAATCATGGGAAACATACTAGATCCAAATATATAATATTCCTAGACATTTCCAAATATGGAGAACTGAATATAGAAATATTTTTCATCAAAAAAATACAAGCTACATGATTAGTCTACACCTAGCCTCATTAGAGTCACTCCCTAATAAAATGGCATACAACACAACTAGGGGGACACTAGTAACATAATAATTTCTTGATTATCATTAATCTAAACATAAATCTCATTGCCTTGGTTCCCATGAAATCAATAATTGATTTGAGCAATTAGTCAGGTCATATGACCTACACAACATCAAACATAAATCTCTTCCCACCTCTAATTCCCTCATAAAAACAAACCATTTATACATCATTCATATAAAAATTATTGTAAATTTCCCTATCAGGACGAAACTTCTGTAAGAACAAATAATTTATGTGGAATTATAATGGGTCTCAAACCATTAAAGGAGATCATTTAGAAACATCCAAAATAGACTTATTAAAATAGTCTCAAATTACCATGTAAAATTATTTCACACCTTAGGTGACATTTTTAAATCATTCTTTCAATATAAATGTAATACCACATTTCAATTTAAAATTGAACACCACTCCCTTACAACTAAAACCATTCAAGAAACCAAAATATTCTCTTCCTTTGAATCAATTCAATCAAGACCAACCCTTAACATAATTCACAGCCCAAAAAGGTAAAATTACCTTTAAAATATTTTTCATTTATAAAAGATATATATATATATATTTTTTTTACCAACATTTATCATTCATATACGATTTTTTGAAATCAACCCCATCTTCAAACAGTCATTTATTCGATGTAAAGAACCAATTTAAAACAATTATAAAATATATTCGACTATTTATTATATTAATAACTTAACATCAAAAAAAATTATTAAAATAATGACTAAAACTATATGAAAAATAAATTAAAATAATAAAATCACATATATCTTTCAAGATGGAAATACCAAACCATAAGAATAAATGCATCTTCTTTAATGGAGAATGCTAAAATATGAAAGGTTACACCCACTTCATGCCCTAACAACTAAAATACCCAATATTGAGTCAATTTGAACCGTAATTCAAACCATGATTGTTCTTAGAGTTCATTAGAGAATGAAAATCAAGGGAGAAAAAGAATAAATATTATAAGAAGTCAAAAATATTTTTGGGAAGAGTTAACCAATAATAAACCACTTAGAAATGATGATACAAGACATTGATGTTTCCAACAGATCGAGGGAGGAACATTAATTCATGATCCTTATAGAAATTTGAATGAAAGGCGAAGAAAGAGGGGGACCCCACTTATAACATGTGAAGATAAAACAAGAATATTAAATTTTTAAACACCTAGGTAGTATATATTTTTAGAAAAGACTACATGGTAAACCATTCCCAAACCATGAGTTTTTCACTAGACACCCAGTTCACACTTTCATGATTTTGAATGTGGTTATGTAAATTGTGCACCAACTATGTGAAACTCATTTACAATAAATTTGAATATTCATATATAGTTTCCAATGTTTTTATATTCACAGTTCACAAGTTCTGATGCTTGTATAAAATCTATAATTTTAAAAATGGGCCTCATAACAAAAAAAACACATTGTGACCCAGAATTATTTTACATATAGTTCGTAAAAGTGACATAAAGTGTTTCAACCTGCCAAAAATTCAACATTTCTCCCCATAAATTTTTTTGGTAAGAATAAAAGTAAAATAAAACAATCTTCAGTAACACGCTGAGAAAGGTAGTGGGTTGGGTATGGAATTATACTATAGAAAGTCCTAAAATAATAACCATAAAAATAAAACCCATTTGCTCATACGAAACCATATCAATAGTGAAATTTTATCTACTGTTTCTTTGCATGATACTACTATTATCATAAAACAAATCTTTATAGGAATGGAGACAAATCATAGGTCTCTTTGAAATTTATAATTTTCCAAAAATAAAGAAATAATGGGAGATAATCGATAACAACAAGAATACCACCGACACAAATTCATCTTTAATAATAGTCCCTATTATTCTAGAATTCATCCCCAAATTCAAAAACTATTTGAGAAAATAATTCTGTTCCCAAAAGAAACATAATCCATAAGAAATTACAACATCCTTAAGGTAAAATCATCACCAAAACTATCTATGAAAATCATCAACATAAAATTACATGGGCTTTAGACCTCGGTTCACTCTAATAAATATCTAAAATAAGACCATAATTCTATAAAACATTCCCATAGTGAACTAATGAAATGAAAACTAGCACTCTCAAGTAATTAAGTACCCTATTTCCCTAGTGGTCCTAGTTAACTAATAATGGACCAATATTTTCCTATGATCACACCATCATGAAAATAATATTGAAACAACTACTTCAAAAATCTATATCCAAATCTTAGAATAAAGAAACCCAAAACTGGGAAGCACACCCATATTACAAATTTTCTACCATCCAAAAAAGAAATATGAGACACTTTTAAAAGTTCCAAATAAATATTCAAAAACTAAAAAATAACCCAAAACCATATTACACCTGGGAATTTTTTTGTGATGATTCATAATACATAATATTATTATATTGAGTAAAAATCACATTAAAAACTGTCCCTCGATGTGTTCACACTAGAGTATATGGAATAGTTAGGTTCACTATTATAAATGCATGAGATATGACTCTTATCCTCTAATTTTATATGGAGATTGTATCTTCTCTACAGAATATTTTAACTAGGGTGTAACTAACCTATACCAATCACTAGATAGAAAACTCCCAATAAAATCCACCAAACCTGATCCCTCACATGCCAAATGACGATTCTCTTAGGTATGTTTTTCTACAAATTCCCTTACCATGAATTACACAAAATACATTCATCCTAACATAAAAAAACACCAATCTATGGTATGGATAGATTCAACTATAAAAAAATGAGAAATTAAAGTGTTACGCTAAAATACATGGATGTGTTCCATTTTTAGAGAAGAGGCTGGCTACACCATAAGGTCCTGGGTTAATGTAGAGTTTACAAGTGGGAAGACCACTCCTAAAATAAAAGTAGAACAACATTTCTGTGTATCCAAATGAATGGACTTTCAAAGAATATTTTAAGAAACTCTAGGTGGTTTAATCAATCACAGGGAACACACATTTTTTCATAACATGATTTCAAAATGGATCAAACAAAACCATCAAAAACCATAATAACCCTACGAGAAAATTCATTTTACTAAATCACATTCTTGTAACATAATCCAATAATTTATTAACGCAATATAGAAATTTAAAATCCAAGATTTTTAGTAAATAATTTTATAAAATTTCCAAATTCATTTCCCTAATTTTTTTTCAAGTAATAAAATTTAATGAATTCACATTTTAAAAACCTATATATCGTAAAACAATCCATATTTTAAAGAATTTCACCTCATTTTAAATTATCAAGAAGTCCCTTATTTTGAAAACAATTGTAAAATAAAAATATTAATCATAAAACAAAATTATGTAATAAAAATTCTTACCCATGACAAACAAACATTTCAATTATTTTGAACTAAGATTTAAATTGAAATAATTCATGGGTATCATGATTCATTCAAAATAACTATAAAATTGTTTTCTAAAATAAAAGAATAAAAAATAACATTTTTTAACCACATGCTACTTCTTCAAAACATAAAACATTTTTTTTCAAATATATGAAAAAATATAATATCCTAATATACCATTCCAAAACGAATCTAAAACATAAAATTCACAAAAAAATACTCCCTAATTTCACTTCACACCAAAGGTAAAAACCATTGGGATCTTAATAAAAACAAAAATTTGAAAAAAAAAATCATTAGGAGAAATATCATTGATCTTCATTTGGTTAAATGGGATGATAAACCATGAACAATTAATTATTCAATCTTTAGATGGGTTTTAGGATATCACAAATATTATCCGCTTAGATTTCTAGACTATGAAGACTAACTTTTCTATCCTAGTCACATCTTTCCTTTCGCCTCTGAAACTTGACTTGATCCCTAAAACTACTAGTATACTCATCAAGGATAAATATATTATGACTACACATGGAATAAATTTTTTAAATTACATTATTTTAAAAAATATATTTCATTATAATATATTCACAAGGTCTTTTAGGTTTCATGTTTTTTGGAAATTGGACTGACCATTAACGGAAAAACATATAATTTTTTTATCTAAATTATATTATTCCACTATATAATCAACTAATTAATAAATAAATATAATTTGACAACTCTCATGAATTTTACACACAAGATACACCTCCAGACACATCATATGTATTAATTTTCTTAATAATTATTGGAAGTGGAAATAGTAGAATAGGTTGAGATCAAATGCTCTGTAAGAATAAACATAAGTGACGATAATTAAATATCACTAGGAAATGTAATATGATCTTTTGGATATAATAATAGTCCATAAGAAAATATTTCCCAAATAAAATTATATCATAAAACATGAATCATGTAATATGGAATTACATTGAAAAAGAAATTAATCAAAACTACATTGAAACAATTGTCAATATACTTGATCCATTCATGAATAGTATATAAATTAGAGTAAGAATAAATCATTAGAGAAAACATATTCATATGAATAGATTGTGAATAAAACCAATTATATCCACCCTTTATATTGTGAACAAATCCATGTAGCTTTTTTGTTAACAAATCTAATTATATTTATGCATCATTATCTCTTGAGATATAAATCCATTGAAAACTAATTAAAGTAAAATATAGGATCCTACCCATTCTCATTTAAAAATATTTCTACCAAAATATATCAATCATTCAACATATCATGGAAAACCATGGGAATTAAAAGGTTGTCATATACTTTTGAAATATAATCATATCAATAAATCATTCATAAATCCATCAATAATCATATCTTGATAAACTCATGTAAAATTAATGGGTATCTGACGATAATATATAACCTTCCTTATAAATACTCTTCAATTAAGATAATAATACATATACAATATACACCATATAGATAAATGGTATTCCAAAAAGTTAATTTGTATGTCAATCAATCAATGTATGAGATCTATGTGAATAACTATCAATAAAAATAATCTAAAATTATATATTCACATATGATAGGAATTGAAAGAAAGGAAATTTAAACAAAAATGATTCAATGAAAAAATTTATGTGATGAGGGATTTCACTTATAGAGATTTATCATTTGGGAAATAATATGTGAATAATAATATATTAAATTTAGTTTACATTTTCAAAGAACATTAATATTTTAATTTGAATAAAATTAAAAAAATTAGTCTTATTTCATGAAAACTATCTGAAATAAAACTCATTGAATAATGGTAAAATAATTTAATTTATAAAAACATAAATCCTGACAAATAATTTTAAAAATTATTTTAAAAATTATTTTAAATCATTTGTTGAGAAAAATGATTATATAAAATTTATTTTCCTCTTAATATAAATATATTATAAGAAAAAATTCACTGGTTTCTTTTGGAATATTATTGAGAGATATCTTAGAAAAAAAATTATTATATTTTAAAATATTATTTTTTAAGGAATTTCCAAAAATGTTTTCATGAAAGATATTTAAATTTTTAATATAGAAAAATTGTATATGAATTTATGAAATATAACTATTCTATGTAAAACATCTTAGTATTTTGAAACATATTTATTGAAAATACATCATGTAAATTGGGAAATATAGTTTTGATTTAACAATTTCTGGTGACAAGTAGGGGGATCATGTGAATTATTCCTTATTTGAGTTCACCAAAAGGTAATCCAACATTGGTTGGAATTGAAATGTGGGCATGGTGGAGAAATATTCATTGGGAATAATTATAAGTATTCTTACCAATATTATATAATTAATTGAGAAGGTATTTCATAAATGAATATGAGACTGATAAAATGATTTAAATTTCCTTGAAAAAATAAACTTCTATTAGAATGCGAAATATAATGATAAAAATGTAATAGAATATCATCAACATGTAGAGAATTAACGTCTCAATGAAGATGATTTTTAGTGGGTAAATCTAGTCTGCAATGAGTAACATTTAAATAAAAACCCCTTGAATTATAGAGATATTGAAATTGAACATATAATATAGTGATTTTAATAAATTTAATGTAATAATTAATCAAATGGGAATCATATACACCATATAAATGAAATTATGTTATTAATACAATCACATCCTAAAGACGGAAGTTTGATATGAAAAAACACTTTCAAGTTGAGTAGAAATTGGATTTAAAGAATGTGAATAATTAATTGTGAAGTTATATTTTTTGAAACACATGATTAATGTTTTTTTTTGATGAATTAATTTAATGTAAAATGGTTATACAATATCAACAAATATTATTTAAATAACCAGAAATTTTTCCTCGAACAAATTGAATTGAGTCAATAATCCCATAGGTAACAAAATCAATGAAGTATAAATCACTAGTAGGGAACCAAGGTGGCAGTAGGATCCACCGGAACAAAGGCCAAACACTCGTAAACATCGCTACCCAGCCGTATTAAAGGTGCACATGGTCTCTCAGTTGTGTCAGAGGCGCACCATGTGGTGAGCTAGACCCGAGGGTCATGCGAAAGGGTCGATCAATGTTAGTGGACTGGCACTATAGAGAGGTACCACTCAGGAACCATGTATTAAGAGCATCCCATAAAGGCGGGACACAACATGAGCTGGCATGGGGTCTTAGGACGCATGCAGAGGAGGCTTCTGGCCTCAACCGGCCATGTGCGTAGTGAACTAGACACCCCACGGGAGTCTGGGAAGGGGAAAAGCCGCCAGCCATTTAGGCTAATCCAATGGGACAAACTAGGCCTCTGGGAATAATGGGCTAACAATGAACCGGACCACGAGTTGTAGGTCGGGCCGAAGGAAACAGGGTCACTGGGCAACACGACGGGCTACACCTATGGATAAACAAGGCCAGGTCCAGCTGGCCCAAATGGGCATGTCCCATAAGCCAGTTTGGACTAGGCCATCCGGGACCCCACTAGGTCGGGTTGATCGGGTAAACTAGGTTAGGCCATCCAGGACCCTCCGGGCTGGGTTGGATGGGACAGTCCGACCAGGTCGGATTGGGACTGGACACCAATAGATCTTGTTTAATAAAATGCAAATATCTTTCAGACATGGAATCTGATTGATGTGTTGTCTATGCAGTTGGTACCCTTTTGATAAGGCAGTCCTTTGGTAATTAAATAAGTAATATCTCTAGTAGTTGAGATGTGACTTATTTCGTGAGGATTAGATTCAACCATAATCAAGTGCGCTACATGTGGGAATCATGCGGCTGAATGAAATAAGAAAACTGATGATGAGAGGGTATATGTGACCCTATAGGCCTAGATGATAAGAGGCCCCATGTGGATTAGATACAAGTAGCTCTGTGTGAACCATCTACAAGCGGCTCTATATAAACCTGCTATAAGAGGCCTAGTGTGGACCTGCTATAAGAATCCCTGAGTGGACTAGCTATGATGGCTTATGTGGGGACGAGATCTGTGTGACCCGGTAGACCCTCGGTGGGGAGCAGATCTGTGTGACGTAGAATATCCACGGTACTCATCAGGGATGAGCACCTCAATAGTCCAAGGTGTTTAGTGTTACAAATAATAGTATTTCGTTCAATACATCAGATTATACCTTCGTGATATGATAGTACATTGTGCATATCTTCTTTTGGGGTCTTTCCCATTTGTTTCAGGGACCTTAATAGGTATTGTATTACTTAACCCTGCATGGGCTTCTCCGACAATTTTTTTTTCCCTTGTAGGTGATCGATTCTTCGATAGAGACCTTTTTAGTCCAGGACCAGGTGGTTCTCAGGGGGATGGTACGGACAGATGCCTAGACAACTACCTTGGTCATTCGAGACCAGGTGC
The DNA here is from genome assembly GCA_963277665.1 of Viscum album. NCBI lineage: Eukaryota > Viridiplantae > Streptophyta > Magnoliopsida > Santalales > Viscaceae > Viscum > Viscum album. The sequence continues at coordinate 776,749,256 of OY728159.1, forward strand.
TGAACATTGAGATGGGATGGATGGGCGTACATCAATGGATACAAAGAGATACCCTTCACCTACCCTTCTGGTGGGTCTCGAGTGGACAGAGTATGGCAGTAGTACTTTCCTTTGTGGTATTGTTCTTTTATTTTGGACCCTTTCTACTTCAATTTGAACTATACTCTTAATAGTTATCCTACTGATAGTTTTGGATTACTTTGTGTCAACTTCTTAAAGATTTAGATTTGTATATGTGTACGAGTTTAAAGACATATTCCTTCCATTTTTGGTATATGAATCTTCAGTGCTAGCAGACAGCCCCTGGCCTATTACAGGATGGCTTGAGGTAGTAACAAAATGGGTCATGCGGGCTGGGTCATGACAAAGTGAAACCAATGCAGGTTAGTTCTACCAGAATAATTAAGAGTCTATAAATTTTAATGGGGAAATGTGTTATGTGTTTTGAGATTATATTTCAGGCTAGGGAGTCCAGTGTTGGTGCGACGATCGATGTATCTATACACCAGGACCAGAAATTCATTTTTCCAACTAGGTATAAGAAAACACTGGTTGCAAGAATATTGGAATGTGTTCTCATAATATATTTGTGTCAGAGTCAGCTCACCATGTATAATCTATTAGTCATGATTCATCTTGATCACTTTCAAGAGGCCTCCATACTGATAGGCATCCAAGACACTAGTGTGTGACCATGAGGATGGTCTATAGAGTGATATGGCTTTAGTAAAGGGATTGTTTCCCGAGATGGCACCTACAGATGGTGTCCCTACTTTACCACCACCCATGGGTCATCTGTTACTACGAGTACTACCTATAGAGGTCGAATTCATTCTTAGTTCCTTACATGAGTTTCAGTGATAGAGACACCTATGGTTATGATGCGAGTCTAATATACAAGTAGCTATGGATAGGGTTGAGGTGTGACCAATTTTTTCAACTATTCGAGGAACCATTAGATCAGATTGCAGTCCTGGCAAAGAGCCTTCTATGTGGATCAACATGGACGATGACGAGGTTTAGATTATCTGATCTTACGATGAGGTAACTTTTCCGTAGATGGATCTTGATAACCTCTCTCCGATAAGGGTATCTTTCTATAAAAGATAAGGGAAATGTGTTCCCAAGATATTCTGATACTTAGGTGGGATGACTTGTTGATAGAAGGGTATTCATCGAGGCATACCGACTATTTTAGGTACTTGAAGAATATGATGTGACAAGTAAATCATGACATGGACCTTGATGCGAGATTTTTTTAGAAACATCAAAGAAAAAACTATTCTACTATACATTCCAACATATGCTTTGGTGCTAGAGATAACCTTTTTGGTTGAATGTTATTTGGCTGGGCAGATAAAGCTATTGTATTTTAGTAGGTGGAAAGAAGAAAAACAAATGTCAATGTCAGATACAAGGAAGAGTATTAGGATGTATTTACAAAGGATATCAAAGACTACCTTCTTGTATAGAGGTATATTTCTGCATTGATCTATACACTAGGACTACACCGATAACTACAACTAGATATTGGATGACTCTCACAGAGTTCGGGGAGCAAAGGTATAGTAAGAGGACTTACATAGAAAGGGGTTCATAAGGCCCATCCTTTTACCATCGGGTTCCCCAATGTTGTTTTCCAAGAAGGAAGACAGAATATGGAGGTTTTGCATTGTCTTATGGAACCTGAACCAGGTGACAGTCAGGAACAAGTATCCCTTTCCGAGGATTTATGACCTCTTTGATCAGATTAAGGGAGCGATATGGTTCTCCAAGATAAACCTCAAATCAAGCTATCACTATCTTCGAGTATGAGATGAGGACATCTCGAAGACGTATTTCAGATTTTTCTTCAATGACTATGAGTACTTAGTGTAGCCATTTTGTGTGAAAAACATCCCAAAATTGAGCATATGACTCATGAACAAGATATTCTAGTCATACTGAGACCAGTTTGTAGTGATTTTTATTAATGACCTTTTAGTGTGTTCATAGACTTGGTTGGAGCACGTGATATACCTTAGGATGGTTTTGGAATCACTTATATAGAACCATATATATTTAATTCTCTTTAAATTATATTTTTATATTCAAAAGTTATATTTCCTAGGACATGTCATCTCAAAGGAAAGAGATGTGGTGGATGTAGTGAAGATCAAGGTGGTTCTTTCTTGGGAAACATCAAAGTGAGTCACCAAGGTGTGTAGATTAATTAGGTTGTATGGGTACTATAGGAGGTTTTTACTTGACTTCTCTAGAGTGGATGAACCCATGACAACATAGAAAAGAATAGAAACCCCTTTTTGTGGACAAATGGTTGCCAGCAGAGCTTTCAATAGCTCAGTCAGAGCCTGAACAGCGCCCCTATCTTGAGATTCCCAGAGGAGGGTGTTTTCCATGTAGTGTACTATAATGGATCAGGATGTGAGCTAGGATGTGTACTAATGCAAGGTAATGTAGTGACTGGTTATGGCTCATGATAGTTCAGATTGCATGAGTAGAACTATCTAACTCATGACCTTGAGTCAGTAGTGGTAGTCTTTGCCTTAAAGATGTTTTGACACTACCTTATGGTTAAACGATTCATCTTCTACTCTAACCACAAGAGTATGAAGTATAACTAATCTCATAAGGATTTGAATTTGAGATATCAACATTGTCTGGATTTCCTCCAGGACTTTGGAATTGAGATAGTCTATACCTCTAGGAAGGGGAATATGGTGGGAGATACTCTTAGTAAGAGATATAATTTACATCTATGGAATGATGCCTTAGAGAAGTTGGCCTCACATCAGATATCCTTTGGGGATAGAGATGAGGCATATTATCTTCAGATGAGAGTAGTTTCCCCTCCACTCTTACAAGGATTCAGGGAGGTGTGACTCGGAGATTCCATCTTTGAGAGTACAAATTCCCAGATTTCCATATGGCATGTACCTGTTGGATATTCAAAAGGTGGGGAGCATGTCATCCTTTTCAGAGGAAGAACCATAGTAATAGTGGATTTTTGGGATCAGGTATTGTGGGAGTTTCATACTTCCTCTTTGGGACTACATCCAGGTGAAGTGAAGATATACCCAGACCTCTTACGTCACTTCTGGTGGTCGGGAATGAAGAAGGTAGTGGTAGAATTTGTCTTGAGATTCCTCACTTGTAAGCAAGTGAAGGCTGAGCACTAGGTACCAGCAGGTTTCACACAGCCCCTCCAGGTATCGAAGTGGAATTGGGATGGAATATCTATGGAATTACCATATTATCCGAGGGGGAATGATACCATCTGGGTGATCGTAATCCAACTCACCATCTTAGCCCACATCTTACCCATTCATGAACACGACATAGTAATGATAATGGGATACCTCGACATGCAGGATATTGTTCGACTCCATGGAGTCAAATCTATGATATTCTCAGTTCATGATGCATTTTTACATCCTATTTTTTGAAGGGATTAGAGGACGTGTTTGGGACTCAGCTACGTTTGAACAGAGCCCTTCACCCAATAATGGATGGTCAGACAGAACGCACCATACAGACCTTAGAGAAAATACATCATGCTTTCATTGTTGATTTTGGTCGCATATGAGAGTACCACCTAGAACTGGTGAAGTTTGCGTACAACAACAGATAGCACTTCAGTATCATTATGGATCCATTCGAGGAACTGTATGGATGACCATGCAAGTCACCGTTATGTTGTACAAGCCCAGGGGAGTCAGCACTAATGAATCCAGAGATGGTACAAGCTACCACTGAGAAGCTGTAGGTAATCCGAGAGTGTATAAAGACTTCCTAGAACTGATAGATGATTTATCATGATATGAGACAGAGACCCATGATGTTAGGGGAGGGGGACCACATATTCTTATGATTCTATCCTCAATGTGGGATACAATGATTTGGCCAAGGTGGTAAGTTATCTCTAAGGTTTATCAGACCATTCCTGATACTGAGTAGTGTGGGAGAGGTGGTGTACCAAATGGATCTAACTCCACAGTTAGAGAGGGTGCACGATGTCTTCCACGTATCCCAGCTGAGGAGATAAATTCACGACCCTTATCACGTCATCGACCATGGAAAGATGAAGATTGATGATGGGGAATCATTCATGGGGTACTTAGTAGAGATATTGGATCAACAAATGAGGATATTTTGTGGATAGTCGATACCTCTGGTGAATTTTCATTGGTAGAATAGGAATCTCTAGGAGAGCACATGGGAGTAGGAGGCACATATTGGTGGTCAGTACACGCATTTGATGGTCTATCCTTATTTTATATTATGATGGCATAAATACCTGAAGGGGGGAGTAATCAAATACCCCGTATGAAACACCTCAAGATTTCATAGTACGTTATCTCTTTAAAATAATTTTGCACCTTATATTGCACAAAATACCGACTTGGATTGCGTTATATGCAAGATTTAGTTTCTAAAAAACAACACATTATTATTATAATTATTTATATTATATATTAATTGATCAATTAAATATTGTGAAATGAATAGATAAAAATAAAATTTTAATGATATTTATAGTGTTTATAATTAAATGTATATGTTTTGTAAAAAATTAGTTATATATTTTGAAAAACAATTTTCATAAAATAACTACTTTTTATGTCCTTTTGTGAAAAATAATAAAAGTAATTTTAGTAACTCTTATGAATAGAATTTGTTAAAATAGACTTTATTTTTTAATTCATAATATCAATATTATTTTAGGCATAATTTTTTGTATTTTTTTTAAAACATCAATTTTTGATAAATAGTGATGAATACATCATAGTACATAAAATTGGATTTTTTATTTAAATAGTTATTTTTAATTTACATAAATTTTAAAATAAAAATTGATAAATGATACCTATATTAGTGTTATTTAATTCAATAGAGTCATTTTATAATAATATGAGATGTCTTAAATTTTTTTGAACCTTTTAACGTCTTTTACACACATTCAAAGAAAAATATTCAAATTTGTATAGAATGTAATTTTACCGCTTCTGTGAATTAAATTTAAAAAATCCAAGACACATTTTTGACATCAATAAGTAAAATTTGTTTCAATATAGTGAAATTATATTTCGGTGAAGAGTAATTGTAGAATTTTATTTACCATGGTTAAAAGTAAATACTGTAATTAAGGGTAAAAAAAATATTATAATAATATAAAATTACCCCAACAATGTCCTACTTATAATGGATAAGTGTTTTTCAATAAAAATAATCCTTAGGAAAAAAATTTGATCCTTTTTTATTCACATGGGTCAGATTAATATATTTTTTATATTTTATTTAAAGAAGAGTTAGAAGTGTTAAATTCAAATTTTAATAAGTCATTTTTAATATTCAGTCATACATAAGATAAATTCTACAATAAATATTAATTATAAATATAATGTTATTTATTATATCATAGTATTTTATTTATAATTTTTAGACATTATATAATTAAATTTATTTATGACACAATGATGATGTAGTAATTATCTTATTAATGAATGATTAAAATAATTGATATTACAAATATTAAAATAAATGTAAATTAAAACTTATGATTTCATCCACAAAATTTATAGTTTAATATGACATGTTAGGGTTAATTCAATGTATTTTTTTCGAAGTAGGAAATTTTCTATTACTTTCATAAAAATGAAATACTAAATAGTGTCAAAATTGACATAAATGGGTTTTTAAAACAAATACTATTTTATTAAATGATATAATATTTATAAAAATATAAAATTCAGAAAAAGAAGAAAACTAATTCAGATATGCCATTAATGAACCAATTGAGGATCTCTTGGAATTTTATTGTATGTTTATTAACCATATAGTGTAAGAATACAATAATACATGGTATGAGTTAAACTATTTGACTAATGGTTAAATAAAAAAGATAAGGTTAAAATGGTGACCTAAAATTTTCTAAAACCATTTGGTTGAATGAATATAGACCCATACCCACCATATCCTCAATATAAATCCATTTGGAGGCATTAGAAACCAATAATGATTTTATAATAAAATAATATTTCATGCTCTTCAAAAAGTGCCACTCACCTCTCTTATAAAACGGTACTTCCCCTTCTCTAAAATTCACACCTCCAATGCAATTTGGCTTGGCCAAACCCTACTCAAATGTCCTAATAGCTACCCTCAATTCATCTATAGGAATTATTTTGATTATAAATAAAGCCTATGGATCCCCTTTGTTCAAATGAAATGGAAGCACCAAAAGAAGAGGTAATTATTTTATCACCTCATTCAAGGTAATTTTCTTATTATACATCATCTTTCATTGTTATTTCCATAATAACATAATAGATAAAGTACCTCATACAAACTGATATTTAATAATAAATATTCTAAAACCGTATTAATTATTTTATCTATCCTATGAATGACAATGTCACCAAACGTGCGTACGTACGGCTTACCGTCTCCACATTGCGGTGTAGTTTTTTATTCCACACATCATTTTTTGGATGGGTATTATAATGAGTATAATTGATGTAAATAATAAATATAACATATTAATTATTCTGTATATTTAATATAAAATTCAATTAAACATTGTTTCATCATTATTAGAATGCTATTTTGTTTCGTGCATATGTACGCCTTACTCTATCCACAACGCGATGAGATTCATCTTCAACGATCACCCTTCAATTTTTTTTATAAAAATATGTATATGTGTTGATTATGAGGTATATGAAATTATATTTACACTACAATAATATATATTTATGTACATAAATATAAGTCATTTACTTACTTCTATACTATATGAAAATAAAAGAGAAGCAATGTTCAAGCGTACATACAGACTACTATCACCATGAAAGGTGTTTCCGTTTCATATATCTATCTATTATACATTTTTATGTTCTGAATATATCTGATATATAAATATTGTTTTATATTCTGAATTATGTAAATGGTGATCTAAGTAATATGATATGGAATAATATGTTCAAACATGTACGACAAAGAAAGCGATTATAACATTAAATGTTACTTTAACATATAAATTATTATTAAATGGGTAGTATAAAGTAATAAATAAGTCATATGTGATATCATAAATATTAATATGGTTCTATTATAATTTAATTACATATTATGGCCATTATACAGGAGGTTAAAGGTACCCTCAACTAAAGGAATGTACACGGCAAGGGTTAATTCCGCAATCTCATTATTATATGAGATTGTTTATTGTAAGTATTTTCATGGATATATTTATCATCCGTGTCCATGATTCCTGAAAACAAAAATTCAATAGAAATATTATATAGTTTTTGGAAGGGACACTTAATCAATATCATCATTTTAAATATTTTAATGATTTATTTTTCTAAATCGTTTTAATTAATTTCCTTGTATTAAAAATTGTTTTAAGGATTTATTTATATGGACATTATTGTTTTAAAATGAAAATTCCATTTGAAAGATTCTAAGTGGTATTGGAAAATAATATTAAAAAATCCATTTTACATGACTTCTTTTATAAATGTGTGACTTTTAAATGATTTCAAAAAAGAGATTTCTCTCAAAGAGTTTTACAGATCATTTTCAACAATGTCAACATCCTTTACTGAATATTATTCATGATTGAGGTTAATTTATTATAATACAATCTTCAATATTGTATTGAATGTGTTATGATTTGTTTAATGTGGATGTGATATTTTTATAACATTCATGGTTGATTTTTAACGTATTTACATTTTATATTCTAGTTTTAATATGAATTTTTATGTTTTATTTCAATATTTTCATATGACGAAAGAATTGGACTTATTAAGTGATGGGAGGGGCCCTATATAGCCCCTTTATGAATCAGTAGGTCTCATGAGACAAAATATTGTCTTAGCACATGGTCTTAATAAACTATTTATGGTCTTGTCACGAGGCATTGAATTTGGGGTTAAGACATATGGCATTATGCATCCCAGTATTTTGAGATTAGTTATTAATGTTACATGTGGTTATTCGACTAGTATAATATATATCTAAATTAGTAAATGGAATTATTTGATTTATTATTTCCCTGTTATGTTGTAGATTATGTTTAAAGGGATTTTATTTCAAATTTATACCTTGCTATAAATGTTTATTGTTATTTATTATAGCTTCCCCTATATTGTTTATCCTTACTAAGGAATTGAGATCACCCCGTTCTTATGTTTTATTTTACTTGGATGCCTATAAGTGTATAATTATTTATATGCATGTTTAATCTAAGAGAATAATGGAGTTCTCAAATGATTTTTTACGTTGTATTTTATGTTAGAATTTGTAATGTAATTCTCAGATATGTATTCTATTTTTCGTGATTGTTGAACTGATCGGTCCATAGGGACATGATTCCTTGAAATCATGCCAAAGTATTAAAATAATGCACCAAATCTAGGCTAAATAGGGTCAGGGTATTATAGTGGGTATTAGATAATGTTTACAAACAACCTTTTAAATCGATTTAGATAAACTCTTATTAAGAAACATTACCCTAAGATAGACATTGGGGATTAGTATATATGAACATCCAAAAAATATGGTAATTAAGATATTGTGTGGGTTTTCCAATAAATGAAACCCTATATGGATAATAAAAATGGATGTGGTTTTGGAACATATGTATACTGGAGTGAAAACTCTATTAAGGAGTATTGGGCTTGACCCGGGGCATCCTGGTACATGACAACAGGCCTTACTGCACAATAGGTTTTACACTCCTAGGTGATATGCTTAGGATAATTCAAAATTTCATTACAAACCATTATGAAGGATTTATGAGTAAATATGTCACCAAGCAACCATTTTTATTATTATGAGACTATATGTGTGAAAAAATCAATTGATGTTGAGAAGTTTTATATTTTTTGGATTATACATTATGATATGATCTAACCTAGTGTATGTCTTCATTTAGAAATGGTTCTGAGTAGAATGATTGAGAACTCTAGAAAATACGAATGATCTAAAGTGTAAGAAAGATCATATCATTCATGGTCTTAACAGAGCATTTTGAAGGGAAATAGTATCACACATATTCTCATCATATGAAGAAATAGTATCATGTGTTAATAAGATAAGTAATGAATTCTCCGAGTCCTATGGATTTGAAGGGAAGAAATAGAAAAAGAGGATGGAAGAGAAAACGATGGATAAAGGGAAGAAGAGAAATAAGGATATTCCAACATGTGATAACTGTGGAAATAATCGCCATGGGAAATTCATTAAGGGGATTGGAGTTTTTAAATGCATTGAAAAAAGGGACACCAAATATGTGATTGTAAGGGTAAGAAAAATGTTTCAAATGTACAATGCTTCATCTGAAATGATTTGGGACAGTATACGAATCAATGTCCAAATCTTCATAGTATACCCCAAATGATGTTATTTGATAATAAAAATGATATGAAACTACCACATATGAAAATGAATGATTATTGTTCTTATGTTTTTATTAAATAATTGCATCATTTAGGTATTGTATTAATGATGTAAAAGTTATAAGAATTATAGAGTATATAAGCATTGTACTGTAGTGATATTTCATTAAGGATTTGAGATTGTGTGGTACCAAGAAAAGTGACTTAATATCAGGTTAAACACATTGGAAAATAAATGGTTGAGAGAAAGGTAAATCTTTAAATAGTCCTGAGGCTGAGGTAATAATTTTTGAATAAGAGATAATTGATTTGGATAAATTATATTGGATATTATTGACTACCTTGGAACTAATTAATAGTGTGTTTATTCCATAATTGTTGGAGATTACAACATTTTTGGATTTAATGAATATGTACAGTATTTTATGTTTTACAGATGGAATAAGAAGTAAATACCTATTCCAATATGGTTTTATGGTAATTCAGGTTGTTTCCAAGTTTAAATACAATAAATTGTGAGTGTATTCTCATATTGTTATATGATAACAGTGATCATAATTATGTTATGTTGACTTTCCTTATAAAAATTTGGACTATGAGTACAGACAGAAGTATTTTTCATAAGTATAATGGTTGGAATGGATTACATTGGACATTGGATACTATTATTTAATGTTAAAGAATTTATTAAGATTATTTTTGGATTATTATAAAAAGGACATCCCGGAGGTCGGGTGACAGTCCATCGCATCCGACAAGGCCGCGAGACTTGAACTGGAAACTGAAGGGTGGTAAGGGTGCATCACCTACCAGTGGCCTACGTGATGTCATGGTTTGTATAATTAAATTTTTTAATGGTCATTCAGATGAATTATAAATTCATTTTTATTGAACCCTATACAATTATGTTAAATAGAATATCGTTGAGTTCTATTATCTTTTAGAGTGAAAGATAAGTATTTGGAAGAAATTAGTTAAAGGATGGAACTTTACATGTATTGTATTCTTTTTTAATTAAACATTATATAATGGATAATAAAAACTAAACTTTTTTATCCTAATACCTTATGTTTTTTTGAATCTATGATATTTTAAATCATCATCATAGATTTATGGCTTTGAGGCCCTCAATCTTCCGTTTATTGTTCATTTTTTTGTGATTTATGAGCTCAATCACTACCTATAAATATTTACGTTTATCCTCCAATTATATGTCTCTGATTTCCACCAATGATCCATTATTTGAAATCTTAATTTGTTCATGACTTTTTCATTTCATTTTCCCTATTATTAAGACTAAATTTTATAAACCCTATTTCTGATGTGGTTTTTCCACAAAGGTATTCCTATTTCTCGCCTTTTATTTTACAAGAACAATTTAAAATTGGGAGGAATTAATTTATTGATGTAGTGGATAATGTTACACCCCCAGTGTTTGATTGTACGTTTACTATTTAAAGTAATTTAATATCTTATATTTCACGCATCACCGATATGGCTTGCGTTATACACTAGATTGAGTTTCTTCGAAATAACACATTAGTATTATAATTATATAGAAGATATATTTTTTTAACAATAAAATATTGTGATTTGAATAGTAAAAAATAAATTTTAAATTTTATGTAATGTGTTTATAATGAAATGTATAAGTTTTGTTAAAATAGTTATATATTTTGAAAAAACTATTTCCTTAAAATAACTAATTTTTATGTTCTTTTTATGAACAGTAATAAAATTAATTTTAGATACTCCTATGAATTGAGTTTGGTAAAATGGAATTCATTTTTGAATTCAGAATATCAAAATTAATTTAGGCTGGATTTTCGGTATTTTTCTGAAAACATTCGATTTTTTATGAATATTGAAAAATACTACATAGTACATAAAAACATAATTTCTTATTTAAATAATTATTTATATTTTATATTTATTTTAAATTAAAAATAGATACAGAATACCTATTTTAGTCCAATTTAATTAATTGGAGTCATTTTATAATAATATTATATATATAAAATTTTATTGAACTTTTTAACGTCTTTTACCCGCCTTCTAGGGACATTTCCAAATTTGCATAAAACATGATTTTAAAAATTCGTTGAATTGAATTTCAGAAGTTCAATAGACATGGTTGAAATTAGTAAGTAAAATATGGTATAATATGGTGAAAATAATTTTTGGTGAATAGTAACTTTAGAATTTTTTACCAAGGTTAAAAGTAAATAGGGTAATTAAAATTAAAAATACTTTTATAATAATATAAAATAAACCCAAAAATTGTCCTAATTATATTGTATTAGTGTTTTTAGACCAAAATTAACATTAGGACCAAAATGATATCCTTTTTTATTCATTTGGTTTAGATTATGTCATTTATTATATTTAATTTAAAGAAGAGTTAAAAGTGTTAAATTCAAATTTTTATAACTATACAATTTTTAATATTAGGCTATAAATAAGATAAATTGGACTATTAAAATTCATTAGATATAAAAAAATATTTGCAAAGTCATATTATTTTATTTATAATTTTTAGACATTAAATAATTACATTTGTTATGACACAATGATGATGCAGTAATTACCTTATTATCAAAATATTAAAATATTTGATATTATAATTATTAAAATATATGTAAATTGAATATTCTTATGCCATCAAATAATTTCCTAGAATCATATGACATGTTAGGGTTGATTCAATGCATTTTTTCGTAGTAATAAATTTTTTATGACTTTCCCAAAAACCAAATATGAAATAGTTTCAAAATTGACATAAATGGGTTTTTAAAACAAATACTATTTTATTAAAAGATATAATATTCCTAAAAATATAAAATTCATACAAAGCACAAAAATAATATTAAATATTTCATTAATTAACAACTTTAGGTTCTCTTGGAATTTTATAGTCTGTTTATTAACGATATAATGTAAGAATACAAGAATACATGGTAAGTGTTAAACTATTTAACTATGGGTTAAATCTAAATGATAAGGTTAATATGGTGACCTAAACTTGTCTAAAACCTATTTGTTGAGATTATTTAGACCCATAAAAAACCTATCCATAAAATAAATTCATTTTTTCCATTAGAAACGGGCCATTATTTTATAATAAAATATTATTTCAAGCTCTTCCAAAAATACCCCTCACCTCTATTATAAAAGAGAACTACCCCTTATCTCATATTCACATCATTAAATCTATTTGGTTTGGCCAAACCCTACTCAAATATAATCCCAAATACTCTCATATCACCTTAGAGTCCTTACATTTATCATAAATCCATCTTTAAGAGCAATTTTTTTTAAATTAAAAGGAAGCACACGAAGAAGAGGTAATTATTTTATGTCCTCTTTCAATGTATTTTTCCTTCTTTTACTTCCTCTTTCATTGATATTTCCATACTAAAATAATAACTATAGTACCTTATATATACATATATGTTATTATAAATATTTTAAAACCATATTCATTATTTTATCCATCCTATGAATGAAAAAGTCACCATATACGTGTACGTATGACTTACCGTCTCCTCGTCGTGGTGTAGTTTGTTATTCAACACATCATTATTTGGATGGGTATAATAATGAGCATAATTGATTTAAATAATAATTATATCATGTTAATTATTCTTTATATATAATATAACATCCAATTAAGCAATGTTTCACCATCAATAGAATGATATTGTCGCTCGAGCATACGTACGGCTTACCATCTCCATGACGCGATTAGATTCATTTTCCATGATTTCCCTTCAAGATTTTTTATAAAAATATATATATTGATTAATTATGAGTTATTTTAAATAATATTTATACTAGAATAATATATATTTTTGTAGATAAATATATTTGGTTTAATTACCTCTATACTATATGATAAGAAAACCGAAACAACGTTCATGCGTGAATAGACTACAGTCTCCATGAATGGTGTTTTCATTTCATATATCCATATAACAAAAATATTTATATTCTGAATATATATGATATAAAAAACATATTTTATATTATGGTAGTATGTAAATCCTAATCTAAGCGATATGATCATGAATTACAAGTTGAAACATGTATGATAAACAAATCTATTATTACCCAAAATGTTACACTAAATGAAAATTAGTATTAAATTGGTAGTCACAATAGAAAACTTATCCTTTTCCAATGGTTTCAAACGGTTGGAAAATGTAAGAAAATTGTTGGAATAAACTATACCATGGGTTGTCCAAATCGTTGGTATATACTTTTTCCAACATTTTCATGTAACCGTTGGTATAAATCATTACTAATGGTTTAAAAATTTTTGTATAAATCTTTACCAAAAGTTTATAACTATTGTAAATATCAAAAAAACATATCTATTCCAATGGTTTGCAAACTGTTGGTATAGACATTTACCAATGGTTCTCCATTAATCATTGGTAAAAGTCTAGTAAAATGTTTTATAATAATTAATTGTAAACCCTTGGTATATACTATTTCCAATAGTTTATGTGAAACCATTGGTATATGTTAATTTAGACACATATGCCAATGTTTTCCAACAATTGGAAAAGGCTTGTGCACCTGCTGCCAGCAAGTCTGCCTCCCCCTGTGCAGAATTCATACAGAATTCTCAATACCTGCAGAATAAATTCCTAATTCTGTATGAATTCCCACATAATTCATAAAACACATAATTCTCAATACCTCGAATTTTTTATTTAATAACACACATACATAATTCATAATTCATAATTCATAATTAATAATTTAATTAACAAATAACACATACAGAATTCAATTCGATATTTAATTAATAATTCATAATTCAATTACCTTACGCAATACAAAATTATGATTTGAATACATACAATATTAAATTATCTATAATAGACACAGAATTGAATTCACAATTCATATTGTAATAACCCATATATAAGAAAATCTCGTATCAGGTTTTGAATATTGAATTTTTGTTCATAGGAATGGGTGAATTCAGATGAGATTTGAATTTTGTATATTTTGGTATGCCATATAGTAGTAAGGGGTAATGTGACATGGGGGTGGGGGATGTTTAGGGGGTTAGGGTGTTGTCCATCGGGGTAGGGGTGTCCAGAGGGTAGGGGTTGTATGGGAGGTTGTCCATGGGGTTGGAGGGGTTGTCTTTGGGGATTGGGGGTTGTCAAAGTGGGTAGGGGGTGTCCAGGGGGTGGGTGTAAAGACCCGTAAAATTCAAGGGAAATTTTTTCTTAATTTTTTTTAGAATTTTACAAGAGCGCGGTTTCAGACGGAACCTGATTCCGAGGCCAGGAGTGCCCGGAATTAATTTCCGAAGTTTGGCTCGGGTACGTTCAGTGAACGAACGAGCGGGAATTCCTAACTTTTGATCCGGTGCTCGGAATTGAAATCCGAGAGCACCGATGAACTCGCAGCGCCGATATTCTCTTAAAGAGACCTTTTCGGGAGTTGCGTTTGTTGGGGGTTGAAAGTTAAGTTTTGGGGTTTTCAGTTGAGTTAAATAAAATTTGTGTAAGACAAATTTTATTTTTTAGTTTGTTAAAAACCTACCTAAGGGGGTTGGAAGTGGGACCCACACCCACTTAACCTCCCTTGGGAGGATTAAGTGTGGTGGGGCCCACACGAACCCCTAGACTTTTCAAGTTCCCTTAACCCCCTCTTTATTGGCTTAAGTTACTCTTAATTAATTATGGGAGTTAAGTCTTTTTGAATTTCAAACTTTGAAATTCTTTTATGTTATGTGTTAATAAAATAAGAGGTAGTCTTATTTTATTTTGAGTTCTTTGTTTGTCATTTTGAGAGCTCCTCTTCATCTTCAAGCTCTGACGAAGAACGAAGAACGCTCAAACTCCGACGAAGAACGACGCCTCTCTTCTTCGTCCTCGGTGTCAACAAGAGGGAACGCCGCACCCTCCTCGGACCTTCTTCGTCGGCATACGAAGATTCGCCAACGACGTATCTCTTCGGGCATAACTCTTCGTCAACGGATTTGACGAACGACGACCGCGACGCCCGATCTCCGCGACGCCGTCTTCCGCGGAACGTAGACGAATCTTCGAATCTTAGACCCGAGGTAGGGGTTGTTGATTTCATTTTGGTTTCCTTATTCCTTTTCTTGCTCGTGGATCGCATGTCTACGTGAGGCATTTAAATATTTTATATAAGTGTTATTGTTAACGCGAGGGGGGCCGGACCGCACGAACACGGCCGAACCCCCCCCCCCCCTCCATCGTTCATGTTTATTTTGCGGAAGAAAGCAAGTGGCGTGGTGCCGTCGCACCACGCAGATGAACGTGCTTATATTTTACGCGGCGCCGTCGCGCTACGCCAAGGAAAAATCTTCAAGAACACGACGCCGTCGCGCCGCGTTGAAAGGATTCATGGCACGGCGAAAGGGGCACGGTGCCGTCGCACCGCGCCGGACGACAAACACCGCGGCCGGTTCCGGGCCGCGGCGGGACGAGAAGACCGCGGCCGGTTCCGGGCCGCGGCGGAAGAGAAGACCGGCGGCCGGGCCGCCGGCGTCGGAAGCCGAAGAGGGGACCGGAAATTCCGGTCCCGTTGGAGAAAACCGGCCGGCCAGCTGGCCGGCCGGATGCCGTTAAACCGGGGAATTAATTCCCCGGCCAGCATGCTAAACCCCCCTCTTAAAGAGGGGGGGGGGGGCGGTTTTAATTAAAGGGAGGGGGCAGCCGGCCCCCTCGGTTCCGCACCAGCAGGCCCCCCACGTGGGGGGGGGCTTCTTTAAAAAAATAGGGGTGCGGCCCTTGTGCCGCGCCGCCCCTCCAAAAACCGCGGGGCTTAGCCCCCGCGTGCGCAGCCTCGCCGCGGCCCGCCGCCGCCGCCGCCGCAGCCCGCCGCCGCCGCGCCGCCCAGGGGGGGGGGGGGGTCGGGCCGGGTCGGCCCGGACCCGGACCCCCCGTTTCGAACCAGATTTGGTTTTTCTCCTATAACTTGAGCCTCAGACCTCCGAATGACGAACCGTCTGCGGCAACGCGATCCTTGAATCGAGACGGTCGTTTCGGTATATCGCACTCAAGGTTTCGGTATACTTTGAGTTCAGCCGGGTTGGTTCGTTCACGAAACCAACCGGGCCTTCGGAGCGGAAACGCTCATATCTTGAGCTACGGACGTCAGATTGACTTGCCGTCAGTCGCGTAGTGTTCCTCTTAGTGAGACGGATCTTTTGGCATACTCCGCCCGAGGTTTGGACGCAGGTGGAGTACGGTCGGGTTGGTTTAACCTTAAAAACCAACCGGGCCCCGGAGACGAAAATGCCAATAACTCTCAGACCGGGCGTCCGATCGACACGCCGTCTGTTGCGTTGAGTTCCTTTTGACGATACGGAACTTTTGGATACATCAACTCTGGTCTTTGTGACAGTTGATGTATCAGCCTCTCGGCTCGTGGAGCGGACTCTCCGAACGAGCTTGCTGTGTGCGGGAACCCTATTGCTGGCTGCGACTATTCTACTGCTACGACTGCTACTGTGACTGCGACGACGACAGTACAGAGATCCTGTGTGGATTCGACGACGACGACTACAGCACTCAGCGATCCTACGTGGATCAGTGCTACAGGTCCTGTGTGGGCCCGATCCTGTGTGGGTCCTTGCGCTCAGCGGTTCTGTGTGAGCCAGCGCCTACAGGTTCTGTGGGAGCCCGATCCTGTGTGGGTCTTTGCGGGGGTTAGTTACCTATCGATCCTTCGTGGGTCCGACGACTTAGATGGATCAGTGATCATCTTTATCTTCCTTGAAGAAGTATACCTGTGTGAGCTGAATCCCGTTGCTTTCTTGTGTGGATTGTGTTGTGCAATCCTGTGTGGATTATGTTTTGCTTTCCTATGTGGAATACGTATACTTTCCTGCGTGGACTGAGTTGTACTTGGGCTCGGAGGTTGGAGCGTATTTTAATTGATGACTTAGGTATATGTATGGGCATATACCTAAGCAGTGTCGGTTGTTACTTCGTGATTGTACTTTTCTTCGTGGTTTATCCTTTGTGGATTTGAGAGACCTTCAGGGGTCTCGGGGTCCCTACTGAGTAGCTTATACTCACCCCTGCACGGGCTTTGCCCGCACGACGTTGTGTTGGTTGCAGACGACGGACAGCGTTGACCTTAGCTGAGGCTTGTAGAGCGGGACGGTACCCGGAGGTGGACCACTGGGCGGGACGTGCACGGAGCGGACGGCGGGACCCGTGGAGCAGAGGAGCTATCTGTACCCACCCTTCAGGTGGGATTTCCGGTGGACAGCTCGGAGTAGCGGCTTTTACTTTACAGTTGCTGTTTTTCCCTTTTCGAGTTGTACTTTACTTTCAGTTTGGGTTTGTATTCTAGCCCATTTACTTTTCTGCACTTTCAGTTGTACTCTGCTTGTTTAGTGTTTACTTTCCGCTTGTTTACTCTGTGGTGTGTGTATACTTATCAAAGGCAATGCCTTCCCTTTTTACCGGGATTTACGCCTTGGTGCTAGTCGCCAGCCCCTGGCCTATGGAAGGCGGGCTTGGGGTAGTCACGGCACGGACCCCGAGGGCGGGTCGTGACAAATTGGTATCAGAGGGGTTCGGTTCTACCGTGAACTCTGATCTTTTCTTTGTGAAGCAATAATGTTTAGCGTATTGAGTGTGGTTATCAGTCCAGGGAGTCCAGTGTTGGTGCGGCGGCAGACGTATCCGTACACCAGGACCCTGACTTCTGATTTCCGACTTAATGCACGAAAACATTGATTGCGTGTGTGTTTCAAAGTTTTCTTTGTGATTACTTATATCAGCTCACCAGGTATACTGTTCTGACCGTGGCGCACCTGTTTCCTTTTCAAGATGGCCCCACGACGGCAGCCAGCTAGGGTTCCGAGAGTCGAGCGAGACGACAGCCCACCGAGCGACGAGGCCTCGGTGCAGGGCCCTTTTCCAGTAGTGGTACCGGCGGTAGCTTTACCCGCCGATCCCCCGATGCTTCCAGCAGCAGCCGCTGACGATGCAGGTCGCCTCAGCGCACTGCATGAGTTTCAGCGCCAGCGTCCGCCCAGGTTTCGCGGGGAGATGGATCCCCAGGCAGCAGAGGACTGGCTGGAGGCAGTAGTTCGAGTGTTTAGGCTAGTGAGGACACCAGCAGACCTCATGTTGATCCTCACTGCGAGCCTACTACACGCAGCAGCAGGACGATGGTGGAGCCTGATGCTCCAGGTGAACGATGAGGCATCTCTTCTCTGGACGGACTTCGAGAGCCTCTTCCGCTCTGAGTTCGTCCCGGCCACCCTCCAAGCGGTGCGCATCCAGGAGCTTCTACAGCTGCGGCAGGGAAGCATGACGGTCGCTCAGTACTCGGAGAGATTTACCGATCTCTCGCGCTACTCGACCGACATGGTACGGGACCCATTCTTCCGGGCCCGGACCTTCGAGCAGGGTTTGAGACACGAGATCAGGGCATCGCTGATCTCCCTCAGCATACCGACTCAGACAGGAGTACTGGAGCGGGCCCTTCTGATCGAGAGCTTCCTTGCTGAGTCTACACCAGCACAGCGACCCACCGCAGGGCGGCACGTGGCAGAGTCATCTGCAGCAGGCAGTCGACGGATGAATCAGGGGTCTAGACAGACCAGACCTTCAGGCAGACGACCTCAGGGCACTGGCTCAGCAGTGCGGGGCACACAGCGCGGAGCCAGTCTTACGAGAGGCAGACAGTACTACTCGTGCGGCGGGCAGGGCCACATGGCTCGTGACTGCCCGACCCGCCGTGCCGAGGAGCAGCAGACAGTTGATGGACCACCGAGGCAGAGGCATAGGATCGACCGTGGCGGTCCGCAGGGAGGAGGCGGACGAGGCAGAGGAGCTGGACGAGCAGCTGGTGGTGGCCGACGCTTTGAGGCACTACCACCACCACCACCAGGAGGTCCACCCCGACCACAGGGAGCTGGCGGGCAGCGACAGGCACAGCTCCAGGCAGCAGAGGCCTACGACCACGGCGCACCTGAGATGATTCGAGGTACTATCTGTGTCTATTCCACCCTTGCTGTAGTTCTTATAGACACAGGAGCGAGTCATTCTTTCATAGCCGCTGCCCTTGTTCGGAGCTCGGAGATTCCGACAGAGCCGTTGGCTCGATCCTTACGGCTAGAGACTCCTACGGGAGCAGACTCGACGATTACGCACTGGTGCCGGCAGTGTGATCTTACTCTAGGAGGCGAGAGCTTCGGCTGGGATCTTCTTGTAGCAGCGTCGAGGCCTTACGACGTCATCTTGGGCATGGATTGGCTGTCTACGGTCCATGCACAGATTGACTGTTTTAGGCGCAAGGTGCGATGTGTACGCACCGACGGGAGCAGGTTCACCTTCACCGGCGAGAAGGGAGCCTTAGCAGCACAGGATGGACTTCAGCGGAGGAGAGGACATCCCATCACTCATCAGTTGGCTAGCCTTATCCTTGGAGCAGTTGACGTGCGGAGTCCTGGTTTTCCTGCAGTGGTGGATCAGTTTGCAGACGTTTTTCCCGACGACGTTCCAGGGCTACCTCCTCGCAGAGAGGTAGACTTTTATATTGACTTGTACCCCGGGACAGCCCCGATATCCACTCCAGCATATCGGATGGCCCCCGCCGAGCTTCGAGAGCTACGGGTACAGTTGGAGGACTTGCAGGGCAAGGGGTTCATCCGACCCAGTGTTTCACCCTGGGCTTCCCCGATATTGTTCGCCAAGAAGGCGGACGGGAGCTTGCGACTTTGTGTTGACTATCGTCGCCTGAACCATATGACAGTGAGGAACAAGTATCCGCTACCGAGGATTGATGACCTCTTTGATCAGCTCAAGGGAGCACAGTGGTTCTCGAAGATAGACCTCAGGTCAGGCTATCATCAGCTCAGAGTCAGAGACGAGGATGTGCAGAAGACAGCCTTCAGATGTCGGTATGGCCACTATGAGTTCTTGGTTATGCCTTTCGGTGTAACCAATGCTCCAGCAGTGTTCATGGCTCTCATGAACAGGATCTTTCAGCCATACCTCGATCGGTTTGTTGTGGTTTTCATCGACGACATTCTGATTTACTCTACGACAGAGGAGGAGCACGCCTATCACGTGCGAGTTGTTCTTGACACACTCCGAGAGCACCAGCTTTATGGTAAGCTCTCGAAGTGCCAGTTCTGGATACGTGAGGTCCACTTTTTGGGACACGTTATCTCTGAGGCGGGAGTTGCAGTGGATCCTGCGAAGATTGAGGCTGTGTTAGCATGGGAGCCACCCAGGAGCGTGACTGAGGTTCAGAGTTTCTTGGGACTAGCTGGATACTATCGGAGATTTGTGCCGAACTTCTCCAGAGTTGCGGCATCACTCACAGCTTTGACGAAGAAGGGGAAACCCTTCGTGTGGTCAGACAGATGTCATCAGAGCTTTCAGGAGCTGAGACAAAGATTGACTAGCGCACCTATCTTGAGGTTGCCTGAGGAGGGAGTAGGGTACGTAGTCTACTGTGATGCATCAGGGACCGGACTCGGATGTGTTCTGATGCAGGAGCGGGCAGTGATCGCCTATGGATCACGACAGTTGAGGCCGCATGAGCAGAACTACGCTACCCATGACCTGGAGTTAGCAGCAGTGGTCTTCGCTCTGAAGACATGGCGACACTATCTGATGGGCGAGCGCTTTAGAGTCTTTTCCGATCATCAGAGTCTCAGGTATATCTTCTCGCAGAAGGACCTGAACCTGAGACAGCGACGATGGCTCGAGTTCCTCCAGGACTATGACTTTGAGATAGTCTATACTCCTAGGAAGGGGAACGTAGTAGCCGATGCCCTCAGCAGGAGGACGGGCATTCAGCTACTTGAGGAGGCAACAGAGCAGCTAGCCTCTTTGCAGATATCCTTCGTGGATAGAGACGGAGCAGCCTTTCTTCAGTCTCTCACACTCACTTCTCCACTACTGCAGCGAGTCAGGGAGGCACAGCATGGGGACGCTGACTGTGAGACACGGCGTGCACAGATATCCTCGGGACAGGCACCTGATGGTTTCTCCCTTGGAGCAGAGCACGACATCCTTTTCAGAGGACGTACCATGGTACCAGTCGCATTGCGAGAGGAAGTGCTGAGAGAGTTTCACACATCTCCTTTGGCGGTACATCCTGGAGTGGCGAAGATGTACCAGGACCTCAGACGACAGCACTGGTGGCCGGGCATGAAGAAGGCAGTAGCAGAGTTCGTTTCTCGATGCCTCACCTGCCAGCAGGTGAAGGCTGAGCATCAGGTACCAGCAGGCTTGGTACAACCCTTGGAGGTTCCGGAGTGGAAGTGGGACAGCATATCTATGGACTTCGTGACTGGACTTCCACGCACTTCCAGAGGTCACGACTCCATTTGGGTGATTGTTGACCGACTCACCAAGTCGGCACACTTCTTACCCATCAGAGAGCAGGGCTCAGTAGAGAGCTTGGGACGTCTCTACGTTCAGGAGATTGTGCGGCTCCACGGCGTGCCATCATCTATCGTTTCCGATCGAGATTCCCGCTTTACTTCCCGGCTTTGGAAGGGGTTACAGGAGGCGTTCGGTACGCAGCTACGTCTTAGCACAGCTTTTCACCCTCAAACAGATGGTCAGACGGAGAGGACCATTCAGACTCTCGAGGACATGCTCCGCGCATGTGTCCTTGACTTTGGTCGTAGCTGGGAGGACCACCTACCTTTGGTGGAGTTCGCGTACAACAACAGCTACCACTCCACCATCGGGATGGCACCGTACGAGGCGTTGTACGGCCGACCATGTAGATCTCCTTTGTGCTGGACAGACCCTTGGGAGTCAGCACTGGTGGGACCGGAGATGGTCCAGGCCACGACAGAGAAGGTCCAGGTCATCCAGGAGCGGATGAGGACAACTCAGAGCCGGCAGAAGTCATATGCTGACAGGAGGCGGAGGCCACTGGAGTTCGAGGATGGCGACCACGTCTTCTTGCGGGTCTCACCTCGACGTGGTATTCAGAGATTTGGCCGGGGCGGCAAGTTATCTCCGCGCTTCATCGGACCCTTCCAGATTCTCAGCAGGATTGGCGAGGTGGCTTATCGCCTGGCTCTACCACCTCAGTTGCACCGGGTGCACGACGTCTTCCACGTATCTCAGCTGAGGAGATACGTGCATGACCCGACGCACATCATTGACCATGGGGAGCTTGACGTTGACGATGGGGCGACTTTTACGGAGGTCCCGGTGGAGATAGAGGATCGACAGGAGCGGGTCCTGCGTGGGCGATCGATTCCTCTTGTGCGCATCAGATGGCAGCACGGGAATCTCCAGGAGAGCACATGGGAGCGGGAGGCTCAGATGCGTGCTCAGTACCCTCATTTGTTTCCCTAGTTTTTGATGTATCTTTACGGGGACGTAAAGCCCTGAGGTGGGAGTAATGTAAAGACCCGTAAAATTCAAGGGAAATTTTTTCTTAATTTTCTTTAGAATTTTACAAGAGCGCGGTTTCAGACGGCACCTGATTCCGAGGCCCGGAGTGCCCGGAATTAATTTCCAAAGTTTGGCTCGGGTACGTTCAGTGAACGAACGAGCGGGAATTCCTAACTTTTGATCCGGTGCTCGGACTTGAAATCTGAGAGCACCGATGAACTCGCAGCGCCGATATTCGCTTAAAGAGACCTTTTCGGGAGTTGCGTTTGTTGCGGGTTGAATGTTAAGTTTTGGGGTTTTCAGTTGAGTTAAATAAAATTTGTGTAAGACAAATTTTATTTTTTAGTTTGTTAAAAACCTACCTAAGGGGGTTGGAAGTGGGACCCACACCCACTTAACCTCCCTTGGGAGGATTAAGTTTGGTGGGGCCCACACGAACCCCTAGACTTTTCAAGTTCCCTTAACCCCCTCTTTATTGGCTTAAGTTACTCTTAATTAATTATGGGAGTTAAGTCTTTTTGAATTTCAAACTTTGAAATTCTTTTATGTAATGTGTTAATAAAATAAGAGGTAGTCTTATTTTATTTTGAGTTCTTTGTTTGTCATTTTGAGAGCTCCTCTTCATCTTCAAGCTCTGACGAAGAACGAAGAACGCTCAAACTCTGACGAAGAACGACGCCTCTCTTCTTCGTCCTCGGTGTCAACAAGAGGGAACGCCGCACCCTCCTCGGACCTTCTTCGTCGGCACACGAAGATTCGCCAACGACGTATCTCTTCGGGCATAACTCTTCGTCAACGGATTTGACGAACGACGACCGCGATGCCCGATCTCCGCGACGCCGTCTTCCACGGAACGTAGACGAATCTTCGAATCTTAGACCCGAGGTAGGGGTTGTTGATTTCATTTTGGTTTCCTTATTCCTTTTCTTGCTTGTGGATCGCATGTCTACGTGAGGCATTTAAATATTTTATATAAGTGTTATTGTTAACGCGAGGGGGGCCGGACGCGCACGAACACGGCCGAACCCCCCCCTCCATCGTTCATGTTTATTTTGCGGAAGAAAGCAAGTGGCGTGGTGCCGTCGCACCACGCGGATGAACGTGCTTATATTTTACGCGGCGCCGTCGCGCTACGCCAAGGAAAAATCTTCAAGAACGCGACGCCGTCCCGCCGCGTTGAAAGGATTCATGGCACGGCGAAAGGGGCGCGGTTGCCGTCGCACCGCGCCGGACGGCGAACACTGCGGCCGGTTCCGGGCCGCGGCGGGACGAGAAGACCGCGGCCGGTTCCGGGCCGCGGCGGAAGAGAAGACCGGCGGCCGGGGCCGCCGGAGTCGGAAGCCGAAGAGGGGACCGGAAATTCCGGTCCCGTTGGAGAAAACAGGGCCGGCCAGCTGGCCGGCGCCAGATGCCGTTAAACCGGGGAATTAATTCCCCGGCCAGCATGCTAAACCCCCCTCTTAAAGAGGGGGGGGGGGGGCGGTTTTAATTAAAGGGAGGGGGCAGCCGGCCCCTCGGTTCCGCACCAGCAGGCCCCCCACGAGGGGGGGGCTTCTTTAAAAAAATAGGGGCGCGGCCCTTGTGCAGCGCCGCCCCTCCAAAAACCGCGGGGCTTAGCCCCCGCGTGCGCAGCCTCGGCGCGGCCCGCCGTCGCCGCCGCCGCGGCCCGCCGCCGCCGCGGCCCGTCGCCGCCGCCGCCGCAGTCCGCCGCCGCCGCCGCCGCAGCCCGCCGCCGCCACCGCCGGCCGCCGGCGCCGGCGCGGCCGCGCCGCCCAGGGGGGGGTCGGGCCGGGTCGGCCCGGACCCGGACCCCCCGTTTCGAACCAGATTTGGTTTTTCGCATATAACTTGAGCCTCGGACCTCCTAATGACGAACCGTCTGCGGCAACACGATCCTTGAATCGAGACGGTCGTTTCGGTATATCGCACTCAAGGTTTCGGTATACTTTGAGTTCGGCCGGGTTGGTTCGTTCACGAAACCAACCGGGCCTTCGGAGCGGAAACGCTCATATCTTGAGCTACGGACGTCAGATTGACTTGCCGTCAGTCGCGTAGTGTTCCTATTAGTGAGACGGATCTTTTGGCATACTCCGCCCGAGGTTTGGACGCAGGTGGAGTACGGTCGGGTTGGTTTAACCTTAAAAACCAACCGGGCCCCGGAGACGAAAATGCCAATAACTCTCAGACCGGGCGTCCGATCGACGCGCCGTCTGTTGCGTTGAGTTCCTTTTGACGATACGGAACTTTTGGATACATCAACTCTGGTCTTTGTGACAGTTGATGTATCAGCCTCTCGGCTCGTGGAGCGGACCCTCCGAACGAGCTTGCTGTGTGCGGGAACCCTAGTGCTGGCTGCGACTATTCTACTGCTA
The DNA here is from genome assembly GCA_963277665.1 of Viscum album. NCBI lineage: Eukaryota > Viridiplantae > Streptophyta > Magnoliopsida > Santalales > Viscaceae > Viscum > Viscum album. Next base: position 776,774,423 of record OY728159.1, read on the forward strand.
CGACTGCTACTGTGACTGCGACGACGACAGTACAGAGATCCTGTGTGGATTCGACGACGACGACTACAGCACTCAGCGATCCTACGTGGATCAGTGCTACAGGTCCTGTGTGGGCCCGATCCTGTGTGGGTCCTTGCGCTCAGCGGTTCTGTGTGAGCCAGCGCCTACAGGTTCTGTGTGAGCCTGATCCTGTGTGGGTCTTTGCGGGGGTTAGTTACCTATCGATCCTTCGTGGGTCCGACGACTTAGATGGATCAGTGATCATCTTTATCGTCCTTGAAGAAGTATACCTGTGTGAGATGAATCCTGTTGCTTTCTTGTGTGGATTGTGTTGTGCAATCCTGTGTGGATTATGTTTTGCTTTCCTATGTGGAATACGTATACTTTCCTGCGTGGACTGAGTTGTACTTGGACTCGGAGGTTGGAGCGTATTTTAATTGATGACTTAGGTATATGTATGGGCATATACCTAAGCAGTGTCGGTTGTTACTTCGTGATTGTACTTTTCTTCGTGGTTTATCCTTTGTGGATTTGAGAGACCATCAGGGGTCTCGGGGTCCCTACTGAGTAGCTTATACTCACCCCTGCACGGGCTTTGCCCGCACTACGTTGTGTTGGTTGCAGACGACGGACAGCGTTGACCTTAGCTGAGGCTTGTAGAGCGGGACGGTACCCGGAGGTGGACCACTGGGCGGGACGTGCACGGAGCGGACGGCGGGACCCGTGGAGCAGAGGAGCTATCTGTACCCACCCTTCAGGTGGGATTTCCGGTGGACAGCTCGGAGTAGCGGCTTTTGCTTTACAGTTGCTGTTTTTCCCTTTTCGAGTTGTACTTTACTTTCAGTTTGGGTTTGTATTCTGGCCCATTTACTTTTCTGCACTTTCAGTTGTACTCTGCTTGTTTAGTGTTTACTTTCCGCTTGTTTACTCTGTGGTGTGTGTATACTTATCAAAGGCAATGCCTTCCCTTTTTACCGGGATTTACGCCTTGGTGCTAGTCGCCAGCCCCTGGCCTATGGAAGGCGGGCTTGGGGTAGTCACGGCACGGACCCCGAGGGCGGGTCGTGACAGTGGGGGCTGTCTAGGGTGGTGGGGGATATCTGGGGGGATGGGGGTGTCTAGGTGGTGGGGGGTATCCAGGGTGGTGGGTGGTTGTCCATAGGGGTGGGGGTGTATAGGGGTTGGGTGGTGTACAGGGGGTGGGGGCTGTCTAGAGGGTGTTGGGGGGGGGGGGGGGTTATCCAGGGGGTTGTGGGGGTCTTCCAGGGGCGGGGGTTGTCTTGGGGGTGGGGGTTTCAAGGGGTCATGGGGAGGTGTCTAGGGGGTGGGGTGGTGTCTAGGGGTGAAGGAGGGGTTCTAGGGTGTTGGGGTGTCCAAGAGGGTAGGGGTGTCTGAGGGGATGCAAGCTATTCAGGGTTGGTATAAGGGCTATCCAAGGGGTGTGGGTGTCCACGGGTGGGGGGTTCATGGAGGTGGGGTGGTGTCAAGGGGTGGGGTCTATCTAAGGGGTTAGAGGTTTTACGAGGGGGTAAGGGTGTCTGGGGGTGGGGGCTACCCAGGGGGTGGGGCAGTCCATGACAGAGGGGGTGTCCAGGGGTTGGGGGTGTCTAGGGGGTTGGGTGGTTCCTGAGGAAGTGGAGGTGTTTTCCTGGGGGTTGGGGATATCCAAGGGGGTGGGGGTTGTCTGAGGGGTGCTATTCCGGGGGTGGGGGATGGTCAGTGGGAGAATGGGTGTCTAGGGGTGGGGGTGTGTAGGGTGTAGGGTGGTGTACAGGGGGGAGGGGGATACCCAGGGGTGTTGGGGGCTGTCTAGGGAGGTCAGGGATTTCCTAGGGAATAGGGGTGTCCATGATTGGTGGGAGGGCTATCCACGGGAGTGTGGGGATATCGAAGGGGGTTGGGGCTGTCCAGGGGGTGGTGGGGTGTCCAGTTGGTCGGGGTGTCAAATGGGGTGGGGTGTCCAGGGGGTGGGGTGGTGGCTAGGGGGTAGGGGATGTCCATGGGGTTGGGGGCTGTACAAGGTGTAAGGGGGTGTCTGGGGTGGGGGTTGTCTAGGGGGTGGGGTGTCCAGGGGGTGGGGGTGTCCTTGGGTGGCGGAGTCTAGGGGTTGGGTGGTGTCCAGGCGGGTGGGGGTTCTCCAAGGGGGAGGGGTCCAGGGGGTGGTGTGGTGTCCAGGGGGTGGGTGGGTGAGGGGTTGGGGGCTATCTAGGGGTTGGGTAGGCTGTAAAAGGGGGAATGAGGTGTCCAGGGGGTGGGTGAGGGCTATCCATAGGGTGGGGTTGTCAAGGTGGGTGGGGTGTCCAGGGGGTGGGGGTGTCCAAGGGGTGGGGTGGTGTTCAGGGGGTGGAGGGGATGTCCATGGGATTGGGGTGTTGTCTAAGGGGGTAAGGGTGTCTAGGGGTGGGGGAGTGTCTATGGGGTGGGGGTGTCCAATGGGTGGGGGTGTCTAGGGATGGGGGCTCACCAGGGGGTTTAGGGTGTCTGAGGGGGCTGTCTAGGGGGTGGGGGCTATCCATGGGGGTGGCATGTCTAGGGGTGGGGTGGTGTCTAGGGGTGATGGAGGGGTTGTCCAGGGGTTTGGACAGTCTAATGAGGGTAGGGGTGTCTGGGGGGTTGGGGGTGTCCAGGGTGGGTGGTGGTGTCTAGGGGGTGGCGGCATCCAGGGGGTGGGGGTGTCGTGGTGGGGGTGTCCAAGGGAGGGGTGAATCAATCATAGAAAATCATCAAATCACGTTTTATTATTTCAAGATAAAGAATTAATGAAAATGTGACCTACCAAATCACACATACATTCAGGTAAAACAAATCATCAAACATCAAATGTTCGTAATATTAGTCAAAAAAATGCAAGGAATCAATTTGTCCCTCCTCACCATCACAATCATCAATGTCATCATCAGCCTCACCCTTGTCTTCATGTTCATCCCCATCATCATCCCTACCCTCCTCGACTCCCTCTTCTTCACCCCCATACTCTTCCTCAACCACCTCTTCCTCCTCCTCTTCATCCTCGCCCTCCTCCTCTACCTAGGCCACCTTCTCGATCTCCTCCCCTTTTGCCTTTCCCACCTCCCCACTAACATCTCATCCACCACTATAACTTTTAAATGGTGAACCATATATATAACGCATCGATGACATATATTAATCACAAGTTTTTTTGGCTTATGGTGGAAGTGTTTGATGTAAAACTTCCATCAGTTTCATAAATGTAGTGTTTACCCTAGAAGACTATTTTGTCATCTCTGTGAACCTTTTTTCATCCTCTTCCACCTAGGCCTTAACGTGCTAGAACTCAGTGGAACACAATGTCATACCTGAGGAGGACCAATACCTTATCTCAACTATACTCTTCCCAGGTCGGCAACGTACTCTGCCAGGTTCCTCATCTCCCAACACCTGATGTAAATGATCTTTTAGGCTAAAATTGTCAGGTTCCAATGCTTAAATGGCATCTAAAGCAACCTGTTATAAATATAAATAGATTATTATGTTACAAAATAGATATTTAAAATTTGAAATCAACAATGTAAAACAAAAGATCTACTATTGAGTCAGTTCATTAACATTACTTCCATCTTTCTTCCACTCTGGAAAAACAACATTGTTTGAGACACACGTCCATCAATATTCAATATTTTCCTCTACACTAACATTGAATATAAGAAATAATAATTAAAAATAGGTTACCAATAATTAATTTCATTAATAAAATTATATAAACGACTGTCATACCAGCTTCCTCTCATGATATAACATGGAAGTACGTCCCAATGTGAGGAGGTATATTTTTGGCATCAATGTTTTTTTATTTCTTTTGAATGATTACTAAAAAAATCAATAAGAAAATATAGTATAGACGCAAAACCTAAATATTTTCATTTAAATACCACTAATGTGATTAAAACCTTGAACTGGGTAGTCGCCCAATGAGTATTCATCTACTGATACCGTTCTAATGGGAAATCATCAATGACAGGGGCCACCTCTAACTTTGTGCCAACTCTAGCACACCAACCTATATACAACTTGTGCTTATAGGCTTTCCAAAGCTCACCTATATTCTTTATATGTGTTGGTTGTGCACCCTCACCATCGGGGAAATTAAACCGAAGTTGACAGAAAAAATATTAATTAATAGAAATATAGAAAATAATATATTTCATTAAATAAAACAATTTTTTACCCATATCTCATCTAAAGAATTATCCATGACTTCATTTGACAACATTATCTATGAGAGGTTTCTAACAAGAATGATTTCAGAGTATTTGGTAAGCGTTTCCAAACAATCTAATGTTGTTTCCCTTTTTTTCAATCATTTGACTGTCTTCATTGTTGTCCACCGTCAACTATGTGTAAAGGTTCCACACCGCACGCATGCATGTACGATGTGATAGTAAATAAAATAATGTTTTAATTCATCAATTTGATCTTTAATTTATTATTAATTTATTCCATTAATGGGAGACTACACGGCATGTACATGTAGTTACATGCCATGTACCTCTGTTTTCATATATCCAAGTCACATGCCTAGGGCTTCGTTGTGTGGACTCGGCCAGACTATATGTTGTGTACATGCCAATTACACACCATATATCATATTATTGTGTTCTAGAATGGCCTGGTCAACACACATTGTGCAATAAAATCACCACAAGTAATTAATTACTCGGCACATCTAGTTACATTTTGGATGGGTATGAAACATGTTCTCTGAAAACAAGTTGTGTAACCTAGTTTTACCAGCCATTAATTTGGTACTTCTTGAGGTAATCTCCAGTCATTCTTGATTTGTTCTTAAACCTTTAATAAAATGAAACACCGAAAAAACATGATTAATAGATTGATAAAAAGTAAATTCAAATTGTATTAATTAATGAATAACATGATATAAAATCAATCCAAAATTACACATAGATAAAAAATCAAATAAATAATTATAAATTTAAATGTAACCTCCCTATGATACCACTTGTTAGTTTTAGGCATAGTGGAAGAATCTGTTTGGTGGGTGATATGTTAATATTTATTTCAATAATCCTTTCTCAAAACCAAGAGTGGGGATCTTTCACATCAAATTTAAAATTAATTTATTTAATATCTAAATTAATGAATACATGTGATTATGAACATTACTCAATGATGATTGTTGATCATCCAAATATTCCCTTCCATATTTCCTTCACTGTGGTTGTGATGATCCAACGTAAAATACCTTTAGAGTTGATCAACACATTGTTGAGAAAAGTATTGTTTTCAACAATACATATTAATGTTATTTAAAGGTGGGGATTATTGAAAATAATACTCTGTCTCTTTATGATAATTGTTATCCTCACAAATACCATTAGTTATTTTATAATGATTTTTTTAGTATTTTGCAGGAATTTATTAATTAATTTTATTGTTGAAATAATGAGAATTTATTATTTAGCGCGGAATCTGCTTTAGCGCGTTCTGGAATCACTGTTCATACCTTACCTGGATAAATATAGCGCAGAATCAGCATTAGCGCGTTCTGGAATCAGTGTTCATACCCTACATGGATAAACATAGCGTAAGGATGAAAAGTGTCTATACTTTTTGAGATAAGATAAAAGTATGGTTAAACAACCATACGTTTTCAGCAAAGTATCGAAGGAGAACCTTATGTTCGGAAGGAAACATATGTTTTGGTTATCAGCAAAGTATGGAAAAATAACCGTACATAAATTCTAAACGTTACGTTTGTTTCTCAAAAGTATGGTTCATCAACCTTACATTTGTAAACAACCATACGTTCTTGAAAAGTATGGGTCAAGTAAATGTATGGATCTTTCACCGTACATTTGAGTGTTGAAGAAAAATTATGGATGATCAACCCTACGTCTGTGTTCAAACATACATTTTCAACCATACGTTTGAAGACTATGTTATCAACCCTACGTTTGGAGGCCACATCATCAACCTTACGTTTAGCGTCGGAAATTTTGACAGACGATATTTTTATGCAGCGATTAGAAAGCTGATTATCGGGTGGATTTCAAGACAGATTTGAAGTTGTTTTTAAAGTAAAACATTTACTGATTCAAAGCCATTTTATTAATGGATTTAAGATCGAATTAAAAAGAGCTTTTTATGCAGAGTCTTAAGGGAAGTTACGACTTCTCTATAAATTCAAATTTTTGAATATCACGAATCAGAAGGCGACTTTTATGGAAATAAATGTGCAGGAGATTTTCTCATATTTATTATATATGTTCTCTCTGAAACACCAGGTACGTGTTTGTATGGTGATCGATATTTTATTAAAAATGTGGAAAACAGAGACTGCAAAAATTCACGATTAATCTACTGATTCAAAAAGAGCGTCAATCCTCTTTTCTTTTATGAAGACGGAACTCGATAAAAGTTTCACCTTTTCTACATCAAATATCTATAGTGGATCTACTACTACTGAAGTTGTGCACTATATCTCTATATCTACTACAACCGGATCGACTCAGAACTGCTTCAACTTGAAGATCAATATTTCTAGGGACTTCGATTCATCTGCTGTCAATTGCATTCTGTTGCAATTGTGAAGATCAATTAGAGAACTTCATTCTGATATTCATTTTATTCTTGGGTAAACAGCTTCTCGTTCTAAGCTGTGTAGGTTTGTGTTTGAACCAGATTTCTTTGTTTTTACTTGGGTTGTAGAGGTGTCAACTTCCTGTAATCAGTTGTGAACCAGTCTGTGGAAAAGAGGACCATATAGTGAAAATCACCAAGCTCATGGAGTTAAGCATTTGTGGAGTGGACTAGGGGCCTTCTATTCCCCGAACCACTATACATCGTTGTGTTCTACTTTTATTTAATTCTACTACATGATCAAATCTGATAAAGAATAAAGGACAGAACTCGTTCAATCAAAGTGTTACCGATAAATTGAAAAATACACAATTCACCCCCCCCCCTCTTGTGTATAATCTGTAGATTCAGATCCAAGAATTGGTATCAGAGGGGGAGCTTCTGATAGAGACTTAGCAAGCTAGAAGAATATAAATATTATACAACAGATCATCCTGACTAATACAATAGAAGGGATGTCAATGGTCAGAGTACCATATTTTAATGGGGACAATTATGGTTTCTGGAAATTGTGCATGATAATATATCTGAAAAACCTCGGATATAAAGACTATTCAAAGATTTTGACTCCTTATGAAATTCCTGAAAATCCTGAGAAATGGAGTGCTGCTACAGAGGCAGAGTAAGATATGAACTCAAAGACTTTGAATGTAATTATCTACGGTCTAGGACCAGATGAATATAACAGAGTATCTCAGTGCCCAACAACATATGAGATGTGGCAAAAAATAGCTGTGGCGTATGAAGGAACAGAAAATGTGAGGCAAATGAGATATGCAACTGCAAAACTAAAATTTGATACTTTCATAATGTTCGAAGGTGAAAGCATTACCCAGATAAATGGAATATTGATAGACATTGTCAATAATATAACAGCTCTAGGAGAACCAATCAAGAAGGATGATCAACCATTAAAAGCACTAAGGGTACTTCCTACTCAATGGAATGGTATCTCTACTGCAATAAGACAATCAACTCCTGTCAAATATCTAACCATGAGTGAGATAATTGGTACAATGATGATGTATGAAGCTGAAATAAAAGATGATGCTAATGAACATAAAGTGCTTATCAAAAGAGAAGATGCTTTTTTGAAGGTAACTTCACAACAAAATAATATAAAGATGAAGAACAGAGAAGCCAAATCTAAATTAGAAATTTCTGACTCATCAAACATAGATGAAGAACTAGCTCAGCTAGCCAAGGAATTTAGAATGTTCTACAGTAAGAAAAGAGGCTTCATAAAATCCTTTAAGGGAGATAATAAGGAAGTAAGATGTTATGAATGCAAAAAGATGGGGCATATCAGACCAGATTTCCCACAATTGAAGGATGAAAAGAAGAAAACATTCATCAAAAGAAATGACTATGAGAAGAATGACATGAAAGCTATGAAGGACACTTGAAGTGTACCTAAAGACTCGAGTAGCTCTCCTGAATCAATCTCGGAGAAAGAAGAAGTCAATATAAAAGCAAAAATGTGTTTTATGGATGAAACTGATGAGGTACACTCATATTACTCCTCTGAATCAAATTCTGAATCAAGCTACACAAATGAAAAACTTGAAGCCTACTGCAATATGCTTGAAGAAAGATATGATTCACTATTTAAAAAAACATAAATCACTAAAAAGCATACATAAAGCTGTTTCAGATGAAAGAGATACAATGATGACACAACATAAGGAATTAACTGATAAATACAATTCGATTAACACTAACTATATTGAATTTGAATCAAGAATAAAAACACTGCATGATGAAGTAGAATCTTACAAACAGGCTGCATTGGTGTTTACAAAAGGATAAAATTCATTAAATGAAAATCTTGGAAAAACTGTCATTAAAAAGGAGAGATTTGGAATTGGCAGTAAAGGAGAAAAACCTAAGCTATATAAAAATTATTTTGTTCCAGGATATAAAAAGGATAATTGTAATTTTTGTGGGACAAAGGGACATATAGATAAAAACTATTTCATAAGACAACCTCAAATTTTTGGTATTAATAAAGCCTCTGTTTCATACGACTTATATGATTCAGCTAAATTTTAAAAGAACAAAGGAAACTTGGATACCCAGATCATTGCTAGCTAACACCCCGGGACCGAACAAAATATGGGTACCAAAGTAATTTGTTTGAATGTATTTGTAGGTAGCAAGCCACCAGATAAGAAAAGATATATGGTACATGGACAGTGGTTTCTCAAGACATATGAGTAGGAACTCATTGAATTTTTCTTCAGTCACTCAAAAGGAAGGAGGACTTGTAACATTTGGTGACAATGCCAAAGGAGAAATCATTGGAATTGGAACTGTTGGAGATCCAAACACAGTCTCAATCAAAAGAGTTCGTTATGTACAAGGAATAAATCAAAATCTGATAAGTATCTCTCAACTCTGTGATGATGGATATACTGTTGATTTTACTAACAATTGGTGTACTATTTCTAAAGATAAACTGTTTAAATTTAAAGCACCAAGAATTGAAAATGTCTATACTTTAGATTTAAATTCCCTGTGTAAACAACAAGTAAACCTCTTGACTTCTAAAGTAAGTGAATCCTGGATCTAGCATAAGAGACTTGGACATTGAAATGTATATGTTTTACATAAGTTATCTAAGAAGCATTTAGTTTCTGATTTACCTTGTCTCAAATTTGAAAGTGACAGATTTTGTGATGCATGTCAACTTGGCAAGCAACCCAAATCATCCTTCAAATCTGTTAATAAGGTTGCTACATCTAAACCTCTAGAACTAATTCATATAGATTTATTTGGACCCTCAAGAGAAGCAAGCCTAGCTGGTAAATTATATGAATATGTTTTAGTTGATGAATATTCAATATTTACATGGATTTTCTTTTTGAAATTTAAAAATGAAGATTTTACTTTATTTGAAAGTTTCTTAAAATCTATTAAAAATGAAAAGGGTTTTATTATAATCTCATTGAGAAGTGATCATGGTGGAGAATTTGAGAATATATAATTTAATTCCTTTTTCTCAAACATGGGTATTTAAAATACCTTTTCTGCACCCAGAACACCTCAACAGAATGGGATTGTAGAAAGGAGAAATAGAAAAATTCATGAAATTGCTAGAACTATGTTAAATGAATATAGGCTACCTATATATTTCTGGGAAGAAGCTATGAATACAACTTGTTATATAGTTAATAGAGTTTTAATTAGACCTATTTTTAAAAATACACCCTATGAACTATTGAATAACATAAAACCTAAAGTAAATTACTTTAATGTTTTTGGATGCAAGGTTTACATCTTAAACACCAAGGATAATCTTGGTATGTTTGATCCAAAATCTGATGAAGGTATTTTCTTAGGATATTCTGCTACCTCCAATGCTTATAGAGTTTATAATAAGAAATCATGTATTATTGAAGAATTAGTTCATGTGAGATTTGATAAATCTGATCCCTATGAGAAAAGGACAGAACAAATGTATGAACTTGACTCTAATGATAACATGAGACTTGAGAACATAAAGAATGATTTTGAAAATAATATTAAAGAAATTCAGTCTAGTTCATAGGAACATGATACCGAAGAACCTTTAAATATATTACCTAGACAGTATAGATCCCTAAATAATTACCCTTTAGAAACTGTAATAGGTGACCTAGAAACAGGTGTTCAAACTAGAAGAAACTTAGGAAACCTAGTGGAATTCTCTGCCTTCCTATCTCAACAAGAACCCAAGACTATAGAATAATCTTTAGATGATAAAATCTGGGTAATAGAATACAAGATGAATTAAACCAGTTTAAAAGAAATCATGTTTGTGAATTAGTGTAAAGACCTAAGAATTATCCTGTAATAGGAACCAAGTTGGTCTTTAGAAATAAACAAGATGACCAAGGCACAATAACTAGAAATAAAGCAAGACTAGTAGCTAAAGGATACAATCAAGAAAAAGAAATAGATTATGATGATACTTTTGCACCTCTAGCTAGGATAGAAGCCATAAGAATCCTTTTAGATTATGCATCTTATATGAATTTTAAATTATTTCAGATGGATGTTAAATCTGCCTTTTTAAATGGTTATTTAATGGAAGAAGTTTATGTTGAGCAACCTCTTGGTTTTGAAAACTCTCAAAAACCTGATTCTGTTTTTAAACTTACTAAATCTCTTTATGGCCTTAAACAAGCACCTAGAGTTAGGTATGAAAGATTATGTTCTTTTCTTTTGAAAAGTGACTTTACTGTTGGAATGGGAGACCCAACACTCCTTAAGAAAACTGTGAAAAATAATGTTTTATTGGTTCAAATTTATGTTGATGATATAATTTTTGGATCAACTAATAAATCTCTTTGTCATGAATTTTCAAAATTAATGCAAGAGGAATTTGAAATGAGTATGATGTAAGAATTAAATATCTTTTTTGTCTTCAAATTTAACAAAAAGATATTGGAAATGTTTTAAATCAAAGAAAATACATTACTGATTTACTTAAGAAATTTGGACTTGAAAACAGCAAGCCATTTACAACTCCGATGTGTACTAATATAAAACAGGATTTGGATGAAACTGGGAAATCAGTTGAAAAAAAGTTATATAGAGGTATGATTAGTAGTTTGTTATATCTTACTGCTAGTAGGATAGATATAATGTATTTACTATGTCTTTGTGCTAGATTTCAATCAAATCCTAAAGAATCTCATCTGACTGCTGGTAAAATAATTTTTAGATATTTAAAAGGAAATATTTTTCAATTTTTTCGTTATCCTAAAACTTCTTATTTTAATTTGATTTCATTTTCAGATGATGACTTTGGATGTTGTAGGTTAGATAGAAAAAGCACATCAGGTACATGTCACTTTTTAGGAAAGTCCTTAGTATCATGGTCTAGTAAGAAACAAAATTCAGTTTCCCTGTCAACAGGTGAGGCAGAATATGTTTCTACTGGCAGTTTTTGTGCACAAGTGTTGTTGATGAAAAAAACTATTATGGTCTTTGGATTGAATTTCAATAATACACCTATTTTATTTGATAATACAAGTGCAATTAATATTTCAAAAAATCTTATTAATCATTCTAACACTAAGAACATTGATATAAGGCACAACTTTTTAAGATATTATGTTATTAAAAAGAATATATTTTTAGAATTTATAAATACTAAAATTCTATTAGCAGATATTTTTACTAAACCACTTCCCACTAAAAGTTTTGATTTTATTAAAGGGGAGCTAGGTTTATTTTATTTTAAATAATTTTTATTTTTATTTACTTTTATTTATTTTTATAATTCATTTAATACTATTTAAGATTTTTTTTCTTTCACCATATTCAAACTTTATTTGTTTTAAATATATGTAATGATTAGTGATTACACGGGAAACAAGGTTGTCAGAGCCTTTTCGACTTATAAACTGTTTCACTTCTATCGAAACCCTTTCGAAATCTGAAAATCACACTTCCTCTCCTTAACCATAACCTTTGAAACTCTGAAACCCTAACCTTCAAACCTTCATAGATTCTCAGATAAATGGTAAGGACTAAAAGTGCCAGTGAATCCAAGCCAAGCAATACCTAGAGACAATGCACCGAGGGAAGAAAAATTTTACAGGGCAAGGTAATCGATCTCAACTGGTTATTTCAGACTAATCTATTGTTGAAGAAAGCACTGTTGTTTCAGAATCTTGAACAGATGTTCAATAATAAAAATACAGAATTTCTGTATGAAGTAGAACATAGATACTTTTTGAAATCTGTATAGTTTAGCCTGGAGGATACTGAGGACAGTATGATGGCTAAGATAGAGGATAGGGATTTCTCAATCTCAACAGTATAGATTGGTCAGATTCTTAACTGCCCTGATGAGGGAGTTTTTCATTTCAATTTGAAAAATATTGGTGATTCTATGCATAAATCTGAAGACATCATGTCTTTTCTTTTCAGTACTAATACAATAAAGAAGATTTTTCTCAAGGATTTGGATCATGATCAGAAGATTTTGGTCAAATTTATTCAGCCTGGAATAGCTCCAAGAATGGAAGAAATGGAAAAGATTTTGTACCCTGATATGTATATAATTTTTCTTCTGTTAAGCGATATTAAGTTAAACTTTCCAAGATACATGATAAGGTATCTCAGTTATTGTTGTCCAAGCAAGGCCAGGATAAATTTCTACCCTTTTTTTCAGTTTATTTATAAAATTCTGTTTAAGAAAGACATGGTGAGATTAGTGGATCGCTGAGTAAAATATCATCATAGTAATATGTTTAATGCTGGATCTTTAAGGAAAGTTGGATATTTCAGGAGCATATTTAAAGGAAACAATTTTCCAGTAGGAGCTGAGGAAGACTCAGAGAGTGCTAAGGCTCAACCTACTAAGTCCAAGGAGGGACAAGCTGAATCCAGATTCAGCAATGTATCAAGAAGGATTCACTTTGAAGTGGAATATGTTGAAGAAGATAGAAGTCAAGAAGGACTTCAATCAAAATGAAAGAGACCAATCAATGAGGAAATTACTTCCCCTTCTTTGGAAATAACCTCAGAAGCTTTATTTTATTATTATTTTGTAAGGGAAGTTGTTCTTGATATGACGATGGAAGTTGTTACTAAAAGAACAACACTAGTACAAGGATTAGGAGTTCTAGAAGAACCTCAAGGGGAGAATCAGGAACATATTGTAGCTGATGTTGAAGTTCCACTTCAACAGGAACAAGAGATGGAGGCAGTGTCTGGTGAAGAAGTGGCCAGACCTTAGGAAAATACTAAATATATTGTTCTTGAAAACCCAGTGGAAGAAAAAGATGCATATGAATATTATGAGCATTCTTTCGAAGCTCACGCAGAGGTACTGCAAGGGTATTTTTCTGTGGAGGAGTTTGAGAACTCTAAGGAAAAATCTGTGGACCAACCTTCTCAGGATAGAGAAAAAGAAAAATCTAATGTTGAATCATTGCCTTTGGTACTACTTCCTAAACCATAGCATGTGGCTATGAATCAGGAACAGGGTTCATATGATTCAAGAAAATAAGAAATTGAAAAACTGTACAAAAAGGTTTCTCAGTTGGAATCTGAGAATGTTTCTCTGAGAAATGCCTTAGACGTAGAACATTTGAAATTTCAAAATCTGAAGGAGTGTATAGTTTCAAGGAATGAAGTTGAAATGTTTAAATAGGATATGCTAACTTCGGTTAGACAATTGAAATCTAAAATGATTATGAATTGAGATTTATCAGATATGAAGTTGTTTATGGAGAACCAATTTGCATTAGTTGCAAATAGTGATGCTAGTGGATCAGGTACTTCACCTGATTTAATTAGAATGTTTCAAGCTATCACAACTGTGATGAGAAACATGAATGATGGGTTACAAGATCTTCAATGTAACAGTGCTCCTTTTTCAGTGTTGCTGGATAATCAGAAGTTCATAGTGGATCAACTGACATCTAGTGAGCCAGCGGTCAGAATTCTGTTAAATCAGTTATCAGAGAAGTTGTCAGTGTTTGTCAAAAAAGAGGAAAATATGCATGAGTTTTTTAGAGTCAATTTAATCGAGGGTATTCATGTGACTCAAGAGAATAGGGAGCTCATTATCAAACTTGGAGATGGGATGATGAAGAGACTTCTGGAAAAGTTCACAGAAATCAAGTTTGCAATCCAGAGGAGATAGAACCTATTGCCTATCTTACCCAAAACCTGATTCATGTGTATATCATTGTCATGTATATACTGCTATTTTTGAATGAAAATTTCCTTCATTGTTTATTTGTTTTAATAATTTTATTTTTCATATTCTAGTACTCTAGATTTAATTATTGATAAATAGTTAATAATAAGCATTTACCTACAGTTCCGTGCACCATTAAATGTGTTCAAATCCATGATATCTCATTCATTTTGATATCACAAAAAGGGGGAGAATTTGGATAAACATCAACATTTTATTTAGGGGGATAATTCATTTTATTGAGGGGGAGAATTAATGGAGAAATTTGGCTAACCATAACATTTTATTTTTCAAAACTTTATTTCAATAGTTTTCTATATATATATTGTTTATTCATAAGGAGAAATTTTTCCAAAATTAAATATTGTTTCATCTTTCAAAATAATATAACTTTATGTAACTAATTTTCAACGTTAATTTTGTTTAAATAATTTTAATTATTTTATGGGTTTTGTGATCATCAAAAAGGGGGAGATTGTTGAGCAAATTATTCTTTTCAACAATACATATTAATGTTATTTAAAGGGGGAGATTATTGAATATAATAATCTGTCTCTTTTTGATAATTTTGATGCTCACAAATACCCCTAGTTATTTTATAATGATTTTATTTAGTATTTTTCAGGAATTTATTAATTAATTTTACTATTGAAATAACGAGAATTTATTACGTAGTGCGGAATCTGCTTTAGCGCGTTCTGAAATCACTGTTCATACCTTGTGTCGATAAATATATCGTGGAATCTACTTTAGCGCATTATGGAATCACAGTTCATACCCTACGTGGATAAACGTAGCGTATGGATGAAAAGTGTGTATACTTTTTGAGATAAGAGAAAAGTATGGTTAAACAACAATACGTTTTCAGCAAAGTATGGAAGGAGAACCTTATGTTAAGAAGCAACCTTAAGTTTTGGTTATCAGAAAAGTATGGAAAAAGAACCGTACGTAAATTCTAAACATTACATTTGGTTCTCAAAATTATGGTTCATCAACCTTACTTTTGTAAACAACCATACGTTCTTGAAAAGTATGGATCAAGTAAAAGTATGGATCTTTTACCATACATTTCAGTGTTGAAGAAAAATTATGGATGATCAACCCTACATTTGTGATCAACCCTACGTTTGTGTTCAACCTTGCATTGTCAACCATACGTTTGAAGACTATGATATATACCCAACGTTTGGAGGCCAAGTCATCAAGCTTACGTTTGGCGTCCGAAATTTTGACAGACGATATTTTTATGCAGCGATTAGCAATCTGATTATCGGGCGGATTTCAAGCCGGATTTAAAGTTGTTTTTAAAGTACAACTTTGAATGATTCAAAGACGTTTTATTAATGGATTTAAGATCGAATTAAAAGGATCTTTTTATGTTGAGTCTTAATGGAAGTTACGACTTCTCTATCAATTCAAAATTTTGAATATCATGAATCAAAAGGAGAATTTCATGGATCTAAATGTGCAAGAGATTTGGTCAGCTTTATTATACATGTTCTCTTTGAAACACCATGTACGTGTATGTATGGTGATCGATCTTTTATTAAAAAAGGTGGAAAATAGAGACTACAAAAATTCACGATTAATCTACTGATTCAAAAAGAGCGTCAAAGCTATGTTCTTTTTAGAATAAGGAAGCCGATAAAAGATTCACATGTTCTACAACAAATATCTACTGTGGATCTACTACTACTGAAGTTGTGAACTATATCTCCATATCTAATACAACCGGATCGACTCAAAAATGCTTCAACTTGAAGATCAATATTTCTAGAGACTTTGATCCATCTGTTGTCTTACGCATTCTGTTGCAATTGTGAAGATCAAATGGAGAACTTCTTTCTAAAATTATTTTTCTTCTTGAGTAACCAACTTCTCGTTCTAAGCTATGTAGGTTCGTGTTTGAACCAGAAGGCTTTGCTTTTCCTTGGGTTATAAATGTGTCAACTGCCTGTACTCAGTTTTGAACCGGCCTGTGGAATAGTGGACCATATAGTGAAAATCACCAAGCTCGTGGAGTTGAGCGTTGGTGGAGTGGACTAGGGGCCTTTTTTTCCCCGAACCACTATACAACTCCGTGTTCTTCTTTGATTTATTTCCGCTACATGATCAAATCTGATAAATCATAAAGAATAGAACTCGTTCAATCAAAGTGTTACCGAAAAATTTCAAAAGACACAATTCACCCCCCTCTTGTGTATAATTTGTAGATTCAGATCCAACACACATGATTCATTGGGCGTTGAGAAATTCCACTCATTCCTCGGGTGCTAGAATAGTGAATCTAAAGTCCTACTTTGTTCTTTCATGATTTCCCTTTCTCAAGTTGTGATGAAATTATCTCTTGGGTTTCTCATTATTGAGAGTGAGGGAGGAGATGTCGATATGGAATTTGTTATGCATAAAAATTCTCAATTACCATACTTGTAATTGGTTACGAATGAATTACACAGTAGACGTAGCCATATATTTATAATGTGGTGATTTTAGTTTCAAAATTTTATTGTATAATAGAAATTAAATATATTTATAACCATTAATGAAATATTATGCCTCATAATAATTTTAACAGTATTATTTTTTTTGTGGTGCACCATCTTTTACCAAATGAATAAATAATATTTACCAAATCAAGAATAATTATATTATCACCAGGCACAGTCTTCGTCAATTCTAACTCTTATATTTATTTAACACCCTAATAAATATTTTATTCTCTTAAATAAATATTTCATTCAAAAAATAATAATAATTTTTAAATATTCAATAATATATATATATATATATATATTGTTCACAATCCTATGAATAAATATTCATTTAATTAATGAAATAATTATAAAATTAAGAAAATTATTCTTCAGCTATGACAATATTATTTATTCAATTTATTATATTCAAATAGAATTTAACCGAGACCACTAGAAACACATATTGTGTGACCCTCTTGGATTCATTATCATTAACATTAGGTGGGTTTTCCTGAAGGATGTGATTACTATCCTGTAATAGGTCAAGGAACCCAAGAGAATTAAATTAATGTCCTAATGAAAAAAACCACATACAAATGCTCACTATGTAATATAATCCATATTTCACATAATCTCATGAGGTAGGTTTCATGGAGGTGTATGCAACCTTTAAGTTTGATACCTTGTTCGTTGACAATCGGAAATAAAATCATCATTACACCATGTTGATGGAATTTATGTTTATGGTTCCTTTTCAATCAGTTGTTTAAGATATAAGCTTCTATAAATATGAAAGGTACAAATCCTTTTTTGACATATTATTAATAACATTTCATTAATATTGAACCCAATATACCCTACTTTTCATCAATATATTTCGTGATAGTTTTCATCAGCGTTACTAACTGCATGAGTCAGGACCTGCATTAATGATAATATTAAAGTATAAGGACCATTGCATATTCTTGAATATAAGAATATCTTATGACACCAAAACTTGCATAATTCCTACTGGCAGGTATGTTCTCATAATCTCGCATTGTTGATATTACCAATTGAGAACATCATGAAAAGATGTCTCGTCTACTTATGAATTGTCTCAATTGATGATCTATGTACTATGTTCCCATCATAGTATTTTATCCAACCATATAACTATATTAAGAATATAGTCATAGAACATAACTATTCTTTTCATAACGGGGAACTATTATGACCTTATCAATGCAAAAAAATAATCAAGGACATTATTACATTATGGACATGAAAAAATGCACAATATGAAATATTTTTTTAATTTAATATTAAAAACATCAAATATTCATGTAATCAATGTAAAATAGTTGGTACTAGGACACCAACTCTAGCATTTATAACATAATAAGTTTCAAACAGTCTACCAACCTCATCAATTCTAAATTATTTGGATGCAATTTAAATAAGGCATGGAGAATGTGAAGCCCCTAAATTTTGACCCTTTTATGAATTTTATTTTTCAAAATAAACATAAATTTTGAATTTGTAACTTTTAAATTATCTTATAGGGTTTTTTTCGGATTTGTCATGAAAATTCATTTTTTGATGAATAGTTAAAATTACTGAAATTTAGATAAAAATAGACTTTTCATTTAAAAAATTATTTGTGTTAGATTATAATATGAGATGATTTATAAAGAAAAAATACATCAATTGTTAATATCCAATCCAATTTAGTTCATTGTAATATTCATTATAGTTAAATTATATATAAAAACATATTTATCTTTTGAACGTTATTACTTTTAGAAAACTTGCATTCTCACAACGTCTTTGGGATTTGCATTAATCTAAATTTTTTCACTTATGTTATTTGAATTTTAAAAAACGGACATACAAGATTATAATAATTTCAATATTTTTTGTCTAATAAGACCAAAATTTTTACACTAAAAGTAATAGTGAAAGTGATTAAAATTACTCATAGTGATTATTGAAAAATTAAGCTTAATAAAGACTAAACCATTTACTCAAGGGCCCAAAAAACTATCCACTTATAAAACACCACATTTTATGGAGGTATATAATCCATGATCTATCCATTAGTGTGTTTTGTTGGATATTTCAGAGTTTTGTTACGTAAAAATGTGTGTACTCCAAACATCGTTACAAAATACCATGTGAGTCCATTTCATTCGTTATAAAAGGCCACTATCTCTCCCCATTCCTCACACCTATAAAAACATTTAGGTTCAGCCTATATCTACCCATATATCTTTCCATAATACCACCAGTTGAAATTTAATCCTCCCCTTGGGTTTATATCCTTCGAAGGAAACCTTTTGGTACAAACCAAAAGATGTTACTCGATTAAATGGTAACATATTCCCTCAAACTCTACAGTTTCACTTCCATTATCCACACCCTAAAATATCTTTATTATATTATTATATGAAAAAAGTATGAAAAAATATACTATTATTTTTTTATTTGATTTTTTGATCCTACACAAACAAATATCATTACTACAAAAACGGGCAATAACAGAGCTAAAATCGGGCTTTAACAGCGCTAGAAAAGCGCTGTAAAGCTCAGCGCTGATAAAGGGGGGGGGGGGGGTCCTTTAACAGCACTTTTTTAGCACTGTTAAATGTCACCTTTAACAGCGCTAAAAAAGCGCTGTTATATGTTTCCTTTAACAGCGCTTTTTTAGCGCTGTTAAATATCTCCTTTAACAGCGCTTTTTTAGCGCTGTTAAATGTCGCCTTTAACAGCGCTAAAAAAGCGTTGTTAAATCCCTGCCTGCTGCTAATAAAAAACCTGCACCAGTACAGCCAGCCGAGCAGACCTGCACAAAAACCAGTATATCAACCACAGACCTGCACAAAAACCAGTATATCAACCACATGCATGTCATCAACCGATCACAACCCAACCAAACAGTGTTCTTACCATGATTTAGATACCATCTACCCAGAAACCAAAACTACCTCATTACATAGTATCACAAAATATTCCTACACAACTCAGAAGATAAATACTAGAAAATTCCACTATGCATTGTTTCTCCTTGGATTGCCACTTGGTTTTGACAAATCGTGCAGATCCCGTGCTCCTTGAATCATTCTGCAATACATAAAAAGGATATCCTAACTCTCCCAACCATCACCCTTAGTAATTATGTATATTAATACAAAAAAGGTAACATATCATAAATTGGGGGACTGTAATGAGACATCAAGATTAACATTCTATATATAGGATCGATGTCTGGTAGGATTGGTTGTGTTGATACATGACTCTACCTGGACCTCAAAAATAGATATATGATCTCACTCCAGGACTTTCAGAGAGACTCCAACTATGTCTAGGACGTCCTGCTGAAGCGATCGTACTACCGTAAGTCAGAAAAGATACCAAAACCATCCTAGGAAGGATCATGGGAGCCAACCCTAATGAAATATGTCCTTGATATAGTGTTCAAAGAGATCAATCATGGTACATAAAATTATGTGTCATTTAAAGGGTCACATGCCTTGTCGCTTTACCCAGGGTAACTCCAATGTTCAGCTGCCTGTGTGAATATACATGTCATATCAATAAGAAATTACATGGCATGTTAAAAAACATATACGTGTTACCCTTTGATCTTGTGTCCTCTTATGCACTCTTGCCCTATGTTAGTACATGACGTCGATCTCGTGTGATTCTTCCTGTGTATCTGTACAAGGGATAAACTGCGTAGCTGGCTCATTAAAGACGTGTAGTGGGATATATTCCATGTTGGAAAGCCATCTAATCCACCCCAGGTTTGACTCGTACACGTCACATATGACCCATGGATCATTTTACTAAAGTGTTAACACAATCCTAAGGCGTTTGGTCGGTTTCCCGTATGTCAGTTGTTGATTCCACTTAAAAATAAATCCATTTTGAACAAAATAGAGGCACTTTGAGTGGTGTCGGCCACACCGGGCCTCGGATTGATGCGTTGTTTAATCTTACACGTCACACATGAGTCATTGATCGTTGTGAAAAAGTATCAACGCAATCAGAAGCCGTTAGATCGGTTTGGCGTATGTACGTAAAATATTGTCCATTTTAAACTAAATACATACACTTGGAGTGATACCGGTCACACCGCGCCTCTGATTGAGGCGGGGTTGACTCGTACACGTCACATTTTATCCATGGATCATTGTCCTTAAGTTTCAATAGAATCCCAATGCGTTTGGTCGGTTTGTCGTATGTCAGTTGTTGATTTCACTTAAAATTAAGTCCATTTTTAACAAAACAGTGACACTGTGAGTGGTGTCGGCCACACCGGGCCTCATATTGATGCGGTGTTGAATCGTACACGTCACACATGAGTCATTGATTGTAGTGAAAATGTATCAACGCAATCAGAAGCCGTTAGATCGGTTTGGCATATGTACGTAAAATATTGTCCATTTTAAACTAAATACATACACTTGGAGTGATACCGGTCACACCGCGCCTCTGATTGAGGCGGGGTTGAATCTTACACGTCACATTTGACCCATGGATAGTTGTCCTTATGTTTCAATAGAATCCCAATGTTTTTGGTCGGTTTTCCGTATGTCAGTTGTTGATTTCACTTAAAATTAAGTCCATTTTTAACAAAACAGTGACACTGTGAGTGGTGTCGGCCACACCGGGCCTCGGATTGATGCGGTGTTGAATCGTACACGTCACACATGAGTCATTGATCATTGTGAAAAAAGTATCAATGCAATCAGAATCCGTTAGATCAGTTTGGCGTATGTACGTAAAATATTGTCCATTTTAAACTAAATACATACACTTGGAGTGATACCGGTCACACCGCGTCTCGGATTGAGGCGGGGTTGAGTCGTACACGTCACATATAACCCATGAATCGTTGTCCTAAAGTGTCAACACAATCCGAAGGCGTTTGGTCAGTAACCTGTATATCAGTTGTTGATTTCTCACTTAAAAATAAGTCCATTTTGAACAAAACAGAGGCACTTGGAGTTGTGTCAGCCACAACAGGCCTCAGATTGAGGCGGGGTTGACTCGTACACGTCACATTTGAAGGTGAGTATGCATACACGATAGTTGACCGTCTTAGAGAAGGGTTTCTGGAAGAGTATAAAAGACATGAAGCAATGAAGATCATTAGAGTGTTGGAGAAAATGTGGTTGCTACAAACAATGTGGAAATCGGCTTGTGCAAAGCGACCTAAGTTACAACTTGCAGGTATTGTACTCTATTTTTTTATGGAAGGTTTCAGTTTAAATGCATTTTGGAATGATCATTGCTAGCCATTGTCTTTTAGGTTTTTTTGACAGCCGAGGGGAAAGGGTGGGGTCTGAAGACATTGTAGGATATGTCGAAGGGTGATTTTGTGTGTGAATATGTTGGAGAAATGTTAACTCCCGCAGTTCTGAAGAGATTCACTATTTAAAAGAAAGTCACAAGTTTAGATACATCGCAAGATGGTCAGTTTAAAGACATTTTGAGGGACACTACTAATGACATGCTCAGATATGCACACATCCCCCACTTTTATATCGTTGTCTACTACAATGATCTTCCAAACAAGATATGCATTAGAACGCTCATGATACATAGAGAAATTCACTGGCCACCTTCGAGAATGATCTGAAGCACAAACCATGACAGCATTATGTTTTTAACTTCAGCACCTCAATTGAGAATGTGACACCTTTCAGGACTTGGCGCCAATGTATGTCGTTTCGTCCACTGAATGGGTCTATCCTTTTATTTAATTTTTTTAACTTCAGTCAAATATTCTAGAAAGATGTCGCGGCAGATCCTTCCCCATTTTGTTTTGCTGAACATCTCATTACATTGTTAAAAAAAGCAGGGTGTCTTGCATGGGCAATACGTTACTGTATTGAAGATGATGCACTCCCATTTATTGCGGGGTGGTTTTGTGGGTTCGAATAAATGGGAGTGCATCATCTTCAATACAGGAACGTATTGCCCATGCAAGACACCCTACTTTTTTTAACAATGTAATGAGATGTTCAGCAAAACAAAATGGTGAAGGATCTTCCGCGACATCTTTCTAGAATATTTGACTGAAGTTAAAAAAATTAAATAAAAGGATAGACCCATTCAGTGGACGAAACGACATACAATGGCGCCAAGTCCTGAAAGGTGTCACATTCTCAATTGAGGTGCTGAAGTTAAAAACATAATGCTGTCATGGTTTGTGCTTCAGATCATTCTCGAAGGTGGCCAGTGAATTTCTCTATGTATCATGAGCGTTCTAATGCATATCTTGTTTGGAAGATCATTGTAATAGACAACGATCTAAAAGTGGGGGATGTGTGCATATCTGAGCATGTCTTTAGTAGTGTCCCTCAAAATGTCTTTAAACTGACCATCTTGAGATGTATCTAAACTTGTGACTTTCTTTTAAATAGTGACTCTTTTCAGAACTGCGGGAGTTAACATTTCTCCAACATATTCACACACAAAATCACCCTTCAACATATCCTACAATGTCTTCAGACCCCACCCTTTCCCCTCGGCTGTCAAAAAAACCTAAAAGACAATGGCTAGCAATAATCATTCCAAAATGCATTTAAACTGAAACCATCCAGAAAAAAATAGAGTACAATACCTGCAAGTTGTAACGTAGGTCGCTTTGCACAAGCCGATTTCCACATTGTTTGTAGCAACCACATTTTCTCCAACACTCTAATGATCTTCATTGCTTCATGTCTTTTATACTCTTCCAGAAACCCTTCTCTAAGAAGGTCAACTATCGTGTATGCATACTCACCTTCAAATGTGACGTGTACGAGTCAACCCCGCCTCAATCTGAGGCCTTTTGTGGCTGACACAACTCCATGTGACTCTGTTTTGTTCAAAATGGACTTATTTTTAGGTGAGAAATCAACAACTGACATAAGGGAAACTGACTAAACGACTTAGGATTGTGTTGACACATTAGGACAATGATTCATGGGTTATATGTGACGTGTACGACTCAACCCCGCCTCAATCTGAGACGCGGTGTGACCGGTATCACTCCAAGTGTATGTATTTAGTTTAAAATGGACAATATTTTACGTAGATACGCCAAACTGATCTAACGGCTTCTGATTGCATTGATACTTTTTCACAATGATCAATGACTCATGTGTGACGTGTACGATTCAACATCGCATCAATCCGAGGCCCGGTGTGGCCGACAACACTCACAGTGTCACTGTTTTGTTAAAAATGGACTTAATTTTAAGTGAAATCAACAACTGACCATCTCGAGATGTATCTAAATTTGTGACTTTCTTTTAAATAGTGACTCTTTTCAGAACTGCGTGATATGAAGGTATTTTTGAGATTTTACTGGTTCATGCATGATATGAAGGTATTTTGGAGATTTTACTGGTTTTTTTGTCCAAAGGCCAAAGAAATGTGGCCCATCAATCTTGCATGTTACTCGTACACGTCACCAAGGACCCTTGGATCCTTCTCCTAAAGGATGAAGGCAATCCGGATGCGTCTGGTCAGATTTACGTAGGTCAGTTGTTGTTTCCAATTAAAGTGGTGTCCATTTTAAACAAGAGAGCGACCCTTTGGGTGGTAGCGGTCACACCGTGCCTCGGATTGAGGCGGAGTTGACTCGTACACGTCACCAAGGACCCGTGGATCGTTCTCCTAAAGGATGAAGGAAATCCAGATGCGTCTGGT
This sequence comes from Viscum album, assembly GCA_963277665.1. NCBI lineage: Eukaryota > Viridiplantae > Streptophyta > Magnoliopsida > Santalales > Viscaceae > Viscum > Viscum album. Next base: position 776,798,903 of record OY728159.1, read on the forward strand.
CGGATTTCCGTAGGTCAGTTGTTGTTTTCAATTAAAGTGGTGTCCATTTTAAACAAGAGAGCGTCCATTTTAGTGGTTCAACATTCGTGCATGTTGCTGGTGCATATCATCTGTTAAAATGGAAAAATGACTCATTGGAGAAAGAATGTTTTATTTAATAAAAATTACAATTTTGCTACGAACATTTACATACAACAATATTTCATCTTCTGATCCCCTTAACCCCTCTCAAAAATGACCACCAATTGTACATGTCCCCAAGTCAGATCATCATTGTATTTGTGTACAATCTATCATCAGGTATGTGGCCCACTCGTTTCTGAACACATCAATATCGTCTTGTGAGTATGAGGCTTTTCGGCAGTCATTGTAGTACTGCAAAATAAAAAAATAAAGAATTAATAAATAACTTAAACGAACTGGTAATTGTTTTTGAAAATACATCTTTAGGGATGCTAGTTTGCTGATGGAAAACGATCTCTTTCATAAATTTACAAACATAATAACCGCAATCATTATCGTTTGTTTGTTTTGGACACTAAAAAAAAATTAATCATTAGGAGAATAAATAACTTGTGTTGAGGTGTGTTTAGATAGTGAAATTTTATTATATATACCCTGATATTTGTCCAGACATAGTACTTGCTCGGCTCCTTATGCTTAGCCCCTATCCTCATACCATGATTTAGACGATATTGGTACACCTCCCTATCATAACAGAATCCTCAGTAAAAGATAATATATATTATATAAATTGATGTTTAGACCTAAAACGTAAGATGTAGTGTCTTACAGATTCACAAACTCCATCATGTATGGTCAGTTTGATGGATATCCTAGCTTTGAATCCAGAAAATAAATCTTTGGAGTATCCAAGTTCACCGCAATTAGCAACCAATGTTGCCTAAAAACACAAAAAGGAATAAGTAATAAAAAAAGTGAAAATATAATTGATATGCTTTAATCGTAGAGTATTACCCCTGCATGGTTGGTATTAGGAAAAGTCTGTCATCTGTAATCTTGCGTTCAAATGTTTTCAGCAAGTCCTTCACTATTGCATCCCTTTTTTATGACTTTATTTTTGTTTGGTTTGTTGATGTGATATGAGGACTAACCAGTCCAAATCTTGGCTCATGGGAAAATCCCTTCAACTGTTTTTCATAAATGCGTCTGTCAACAATATAAAATGCATTTAGTCATAATTTGCACATTAGATCAGCTTTTAGAAAATCAATTCATGGAAACATACCTCATATATACATTTACAACAGTGACGCCTAACCAACCGTTTTCAAGGATTTCATTTACATTTTCAACAGCAACGAAATCTTGACTTTCCTCTCCGTATATATTATCTTCGAAAATCACTATATGAATATTAACATCTTTTAGCTTCGTATCCACACGAGTCTTCAATTCTAGTAAATGTGGAAAGAGAACAGGTGGTGTTATTGTGCTTTCAGTAGCTCCTTGGGATCGATTGGTCGATCCTTTAGATGGTTTCGAGCCGATGTTAGTCACCCCCTTTCCTTTCTCCGTCTATAACAACAATCATTGATTCAGACACTCTTTTCATTAATTGTTAAGGGTTTATCTTGAAAATAAAATGAAATAAATACCTCTTTGTCTGCATGTACTCTTACAAGTTGTGCCGGCCATGCAATGAATGTCCCAATAGCCTTTTCGACCGTATGAATATCATCGTCATCAAGTGGAATAGGTAGCATTGCATTTGGCTCATGAGCTACAGTAATCGTCACTTTCAGATGATCTTTTGAAAGTGGTCTATTATGCAGTGTGGCATCTGGGATATTGAACACTGTAGCCCTCTCTACAAGGTGATAGGTGGGTGTTGACAGATATAAATCACAATCATTATCACCCTGTAGAAGATCAGTACAGATAAATTATCAGTGTTTGTCTGATTCATATTTAATGGGAACCGTTATTAGAATATTGATTACCACAGCTAAGAAAATTTTTTTAGGTTAATGGCTCGCCTCAAAGCTGGTGGGGGTGGGGCAGGATGTTCATGCGGTGGTTGTTCCTGAGTTGTGTCCTCCCTTTTCTTCCCACCCATAAAAGTTTCTAGCAACTCTCCCTGCCATTGCAATTGTTCTTCAAGGGTTGCTATTTTTTCGCTCATTTGTTACAATTTTTTCTCTGTATCATCTATTTTTTTATTCTTCTCAAAATATACTCGGGGTGTCACCCCAAACCCTGCACCTATGACATGACCGTATTTTTCTGGCTGCTTCAAAGCCGTCGATAATAGGTCCGTATCAGCTACAGGAGTAGCTGATTCCTGTGACTGTCAGATATAGGAAAAAACTAATTATTTTTATGTAATAGCAATTTTAAACAAATCTTTTTATCATCGTGTTATACTTACACATATTTCCCACACTTTTTGTGTGTTCTCATCTATTAAATTCCCTTCTTTGTTCACACGTGCCTCCTTCCGTAGCACATGACGTGGGATAGAAGTGCATTTGGTTTTAGATTCATCAATCTACATATAAACATAGAAAGATAATTATGATGTTGTTTATTGGCACCTAACAATATTACTGTAAATTTACAATACGTACCATTTTCTTTTCTACTGAAGCATACCCCATCCTTGCTTTACGATAGGGGTATGATGGATTTGATGCACGTTCCTTATTTTCAGTACAGAGTTTCTGTTTCATAAATGAAATATAGACAATCAAAGTGATGAATACAGGTATCCTCAAACAATGTATTATCACTCACAATGTACCTGAAACTTCTCATCCCCATGACGGCCAATAAATGCATCTCATGCTTCTTAGGATATCAGGTGCGCATAGACAATGGGTGGGTGCGGGTTTATTTTACCTTTAGAATCTTTCAGGTGATATCTTGTTAAAATAGTACGAAAACCTCGATGAATCTTTCCTGCAAGACTTAGTACATAATCCTTGTGTGAGTCGTCTACTATAAATGTACTCTGCAAGAGATTGAGAAGAGTAAGACACTGTTTCATCATTTTATTTTCTAGTTAATTAAAGAAATAAATTCATAATGTTACCGTAATTTCTTCCCAGATCACAGCCTTCAACCCGGACACAACATGGTGCCAGGAATCTATGTCAATCGGCACGCGTTGCCGAGTGACAACTCCAATGTAACTGCTAAACATAGCCTTTTTGGGATTCATATGTTGTCCTCGTGCATTCCATCCGACTTCAAATTTTATGCCTTTGCTTTTTGCCTTAAGAATTTTGGCTAACACTGTCAAACTACGACGCACCTGTGATTTCTGCGACGTCGGTCCTTCATTCCCGACCATTTCATCGATATCAACATCATCTATATGTTCATCTACTATGATATCAACGGCATGTGCTGATGGTTGTTGGACCTCAACACTAAGAGAAGGAGCCGCAACAGCAAGAGCAGCAGCAGGAGCAGTAGGAGCACCAGGAGCCGCAGCAGTAAGAGCAGCAGCAGGAGCAGTAGGAGCACCAGGAGCCACAACAGGAGGAGGAGTAGGAGCCACAGTAGTAGGAGCAGCAGGAGCCGCATCAGGAGCAACAGTAGCAGCAGCATGAGCTGCAGGAGTAGCAGGAGCAGCAGCAGCCGCAGCAGCAGCTGCTTGAGAGACTTGTTCAGTCTCAAGGTTAGGAGCACCAGAATGTGCAGAAGTCATTATCTGCAAAAGTGGTTGAACAGTTCATTCAAATTACATAAATTCTGTAATGATAAGATAATAACATGAGATAACAAGATCTATATTACAAACAAAATATAACATGTTTACTGAACTCTGTTTCTTTTTCTCAAAGGTTGAAGAGATTTGACACCTCTATCGACAATCCAAATCCCTTCATTGTGGTCTCCTCTAACATACAAAACATCATCTGCATTGGGACCGCTCCGAATTGATTGTGACGTACCACTAAAAGGATCGTCCTTAACTGAATTTTCATCGGAACCCTCAGTAGTTTTGGACGATAACAAAACAATCGACCACTTTCGGTTTGCGGGATCTGGAACATAAAAAACTTGTACCTCTTGTGATGCCATTATAAACTGTTCGTCTTTGTACCCTTCTTTACTAAAGTCAACTTTCACAAATCCCCATACATCTATTTTAACACCACTATTGTTATCAATCCTTTTGCATTGAAAAATCGGCAATTGAAATGTCGTATAATCCAACTCCCATATTAGTTTGATAATGCCAAAGTATGACATATTTGCATAAATTGGATTTCTATCCTTACTACCAGAAACATGCATCGCTTCAGCCACTAGTGTAACTCCACTATTTTGCATGGTACTCTCTTCATCATGTTCATCCGTATAGAATGTATAACCATTAATCACATACCCACTGTAAGATAATACATACAAACTTGGTCCAGCGGCTAGCCATCGAAGTCGTTCTGAAATTGAATTCGGATTTTCATCCAACTGCTTAAAAATATGGTCCTGAAACCATCCTATAAACTGGTGATTATGTGTATCTGCTAACCATTTTTCAGCCCTCGATGGATTCAACTGCCTAAGAATTTCTTTGTGAGTTTCAATATATGGAGCAACCTCCCAACTGTTATGCAAAACATAAAGATGAGCCTGCTCCCGATCTTTAATACTGATTGTTACTACTTCTCTTCCAGAAATTCCCCCACCCTCAATGCATCTAGTGTGACGAGATTTCGGGAGACCAATTCTTTCCACATCAGATAGGTATTCAATACAAAATTCAATGGCTTCCTCAACAATATATCGCTCCACTATACAACCCTCTGGATGACTTCGATTTTTGACATATCCTTTCAAAGTCTTCATATACCGTTCAACAGGATACATCCATCTATAGTGCACAGGACCACAAAGTCGAATCTCTCTCACCAAGTGAATCATCAAATGAACCATCATATCAAAGAATGTTGCCGGGAAGAACATTTCTAATTCACATAATATGATGACAATTTCTTTTTCCATAGCTGGCAATTTCCCCGGGTCTAAAACTTTGCTACATATAGATTTGAAAAAGAAACAATGTTTGGTTAACGTGTGACAAACATTCTTGGGTAAAATGCAATGTAAAGCTATTAGAATTAGATCTTGCATCAAAACATGGAAATCATGTGATTTCAAACCTTTTAACTTCAAATCATTCATTGACACAATGTTCTTGATATTTGATGAGTACCCCTCTGGAACCTTTACATCATTAAAGATGTTTCAAAACTGATATCTCTCTGCCCTAGAAAGAGTATAAGCAGCAGGAGGAAGAAACATTCGATTTTCACCTTTCACGGGAGCCTACTCTTCTCGTATTCCCATGTCAACCATGTCCAACCTTGCCTTAATTCCATCTTTTGTTTTGCCAGGGGCATTTAGCAACGTTCCAATAACACTATCACATACATTTTTTTCCACATGCATCACATCAAGAAAATGTCTGACGTACAAACAATTCCAGTATTGTAATTCAAAAAAAACTGATCTCTTTTTCCAACCGATTTTCGTAAGGTTTTTCGAAAATGGTTTACCAAAAATAGTGTTCATATCTTTTACTTTCTCAAACAGCTGATCACCTGTTAGTGGAGATGGTGTTGTGCGTTTTTCTAAACTTCCATTGAATGATGTCGTCCAAGATCGGTACTTATGCCGACGAGGTAGAAATCTATGATGTCCTAGAAACACAGATTTCGATGAATGTTTCAACCTAATTGATTATGTATCTTCTTCGCACACGGGAAACCCTTGAGTTCCTTTAATGCTATAGCCTGACAAATTTCCATAAGCAGGGAAATCATTTATTGTCCCATACAACATCGCTCTCAACGTGAAGTATTCACTTTTATAAGAATTATACAACATTACACCAGAGTCCCACAATAACTTCAAATCCTCGATCAAAGGAGTCAGATAAACATCAATATCGTTACCTGGTTGTTTTGGTCCTGATATAAGCATAGATAACATGATGAATTTTCGCTTCATGCATAACCAGGGTGGAAAGTTATAATTTAGCAACATAACAGGCCATGTACTATGAGTGCTGGTTTGAAAACCAAAAGGATTCACTCCATCTGTAGATAACGCAAGACGAAGGTTTCTCGGCTCTTTTCCAAATTCAGGATACTCATGATCAATTTTCTTCCATTGAGGAGAGTCGGCCGGATGACGTAATAACCCATCTTTATTTCTTTTATCTGCATGCCACGACAATTGTCTTGTGGTTTCTTCACTTCCATATAAACGCCTAAACCTTGGAATGATTGGAAAGTACCATACAACATTTGTAGGATTGGATTTATCTTTCTTATATCGAGAAGCACCACACTTTGGGCATTCTGTAAGTGATTTGTTCTCATTTCGAAACAATATACAGCCTTCCGGGCAGGCATGTATTCTTTCAGAAATCATTCCCATCGAGCGTAGCATTCGTCTAGCTTCATATGTCCGGCTTGGGAGCTCATTATATTCCGGGAGAATGTCATTCAATAGAGCAAGTAGTTCCGTAAAACTGACATCACTCCATCCATTGCCTGATTTCAATTTATACAACTTCAGTACAGCTGACAATGTTGTATACTTAGTGCAAGCAGCATACAATGGCGTCTTTGCACAACTCTTTAACTTCTCAAACAATTTTGGGCAATCACGGGGTTCATCTTGAATTTTCGTTGTCATTTCCTCAATACGATCTTCATCATCATTGACATCTGTAATCACATCCTCCATATGGTCTTCTTCATTATCTATATTTGTATTCATATCTAACGATCCATAAAACGTAGTTTTATCCCAGCCAGTAGCTACATTCGCTTTTTCTCCGTGTTTATTCCAACATTTATAACTCCGATCTATTCCGTGACTTATCAAATGTTCTTCCAACTCCTCTGGAGTAAGTAGTCTAGAATAACAACAACATAAACATGGAAAAAGGATTTGAGAAGGATCCTTTGTGTGATCCTTTGCAAACTTGATGAACTCTTTCACTCCGTTCTCGTACTCTATTGTTAAACGATTAGAATCCATCCAATCTTTATTCATCTTCATCCTATTTGAATCTCAAATATTAGTATTTATGGTTCAAGTAAACAAAAGAAGACTTCCAAATACAGTAGAAGGGAACCACTTCCTTATAAGGAGATCAAGTAGTCTAACCTACAATCAAGATTCATAAAAAAGAATATTAGATTCACTAAAAAGATGATTGTCTATCACTCTATAAGGAGGATATAACAGGAGATAGAGGATTTCCAATCGATGAGAGATACCTTTATCAGAGCACCGAATAGGGGAACCTAAAAGAGACTTGTAATAGGGGATCCTCTCATTATTTTATATCTTATATCTTGGTAAATGGTTTCTGTTTTGTGTTAGAGTACTTTTGTGGGATCATGTTGGTCAACACACCATTGGGGGTGTGATTAGAAGGCATCTGTCTTCGTAAGGGGTGTTCCCTCATGGTTTGTGAGTATTGTTTCATTTTGGATTTATACATGCTTGATATGATATGTATTGAATAGATAGTGATGATGTAATTTTTGGTATTTAATCAATATCACATTGATTGTTACCGTAGATGAGTGACCGTCATGCCTCATAAGGGTAGAGCCCATGTCTTTTATGGAGAATGCGATATCTTGGTAGACCATGTAGGACCAGTTCTTCCACAACTAGGTGAGAACATAGACCAGTTTACGAATATTTTTCTTGATGATAATGGATTGAAACAAGAAATATTTCCCCCAGTAGTAGACTGGTTCTAGGATGTGTTTCATGAGAATTGATCAGGGCTACCACCTAAAAGAGACTTTGAGTTCATGATTGAGCTGATGCGTGGAGTTGAGCCATTTTATATAACGCCTTTCAGAATGAAACAAGAATAGATTCAGGAACATAAAACTCAATGAGAGGAGTTAGATTATGAAGGGTGCATCTGCTCGAGTATGTCACCTTGGGGATCTCATGTTTTATTTTCCAAGAAGGATGACAGAACATTACATATGTGTTTCTATTAATAGAATATGAATCAGATGAAAATTAAGAACATATATCCACTTCTTTGTATTTTTTATCTATTTGACCAGCTGAGGGGTTCCATATTGTTCTCTAAGATTGTTCTATGGTTTGTTTATCATCATTTGAGGTTGAGAAATTCTGATATACTATAAACTAATTTTTAAATCATGTATAGTTTTTATGAATTCTTCATAATAAAATTTGTGTTGACGAATTCCCCATGGCATTTATTCTCTTGATGAGTTGAATATTTCACTTGTACCTAGACCAGATTGTAGTTGTTTTATGGATGACATATTGGTGTAATCCCAAAATAATGATGATCATTCCCAACATCTAGACATCATCATGAGTACACTTAGAGAGAATCAGCTATACACAATCTATCTATATGAAAACATATACATCTTCATCATAGAATGTTACCTTATGGCGGCGGCCGAGGGCGTTGCGGGTTGCGGAAGGCGGCCGCGGAGGGAGACCGAGGGAGGCTGAGTGAGGCGGAGGGCGGCGGAGGTGGCGGAGAGCGGCCGAGGGCGGCCGAGGGCGGCCGAGGGCGGCAGAGAACGGCGGCCGAGGGCGTTGCGGGCAGCCGAGGGCGGCAGGCAGTGGAGGTCGGCCGAGGGTGTTGCGGGCGGCGGAGGACGGCGAGTGTACCGAGGGCGGCAAGCTCCGGCGAAGCAAACAGAGCAGCGGTATTCGGGAGAAGAGTAGCAGGGTTACGGTTCCACAAGGGCTTTAGCTGCGATAAAACGAGGGCACTGTGCGACCGACATTATAAAAAAGTCGACTAAGGTTTTATCAGCGCTAAAATTATAGCGCTGATAAAGATAATTTTTATCAGCGCTTTTTGAGTGCTGATAAAGGATACCCTATATCAGCGCTGAAATTTGAGCGCTGATAGAGGTGTTCTATATCAGCGCTTTTTTAGCGCTTATATAGGCGAACCTTTATCAGCGCTTTTTGAGCGCTAATAAAGACCAACTGTATCAGTGCTAAAATTTTAGCGCTGATACAGATCATATTTGTCAGCACTTTTCTAGCGCTGATAAATATTACTATTATCAGCGCTAAGAAAGCGCTGATAAACATTAGCTTTTTCAGCGCTGTAATTTTAGCGCTGATATAGGGTATCCTTTATCAGCGGTTTTTCTTAGCGCTTTTATAAGGGCGCACTTCCCTTGCCCGTTTTTGTAGTAGTGATACCATCATAAGATGTCTAACAAACCTAAAATTTATGTGTGCTGTGAACTACTGCCTCACAAAATGATGATTCCTCATTTTTCATTTACCATCTATCCCGGTGGACATTGTGACAAAAAATATATTTATATATGTTATGTATTATATTTTTTATATTTATTTTATAAGACACACCCTTATACATTCCATTCTATGTAAATATGATAACAACATTTGAGAAAGTGTGGACTACTCCCCCTCAAAGTGATGTGACTCATTCACTCCATACATAGAATGTATGAAGGATTATTTTAATAAAACTATGTGACATTTATAACATAGATATGATAGTTTATTTATAATATACATTTGTATACTTTAATTATCATTATTTTCATAAAATAAATAAATAAACATAGCATTCATGCATACATACGGCCTACCATCTCCATGAATGGCACATTTCATTTATAATCTCCAACTATTATGTAATAATATAAATAATAATATAATTAATATATATGATAATTAATTCAAGGATTTCATTTTAAAGATTATGAAATCATGGTATAATTAAGAAGAACAAAGAATCAAATGTAAAAACAAACTAGAAAACTAGGCAATTAACACCTGAAGTAGTTAAAATAATTAAAGTGTGTCAAAAACGGGTAATAAAATATTGTAAGAAGTTAATATATTATATTTTAACAATATTATTGCTATTTTATAATTTATTAATATTTTTTATACCACTTTAAATGATAATAAATTCCACACAACAAAAGAAAGGTTATGGTATGATAATTTCTTCTCAATTTACATTCCTTTGGGACTCATTTGTAATTGTCTGCCAATTTACATTATGGTGTTGTATATATTACCATTTTAATGTTATTACATGAATACTATTATTATTTTTACATTAAAAGTTTAATTTAATTTCATATGTTTCTAGAGATTATTATTCAAATGTTTCAAAGTGGTATGGAACACTTTGGAATGTTTAAAGATTATTCTCCACAAGAATGTTATTATTTGATATACTAAATTTTCTGATGTCTAAAATTATATTGAAATAAAATCATTATTTTAATCAATGTTCATTTTAAATTTATTAAAATATCAATATCATATTTAATGGATATGATTAATTCCTAAATAGTATACCATTTTTTAATACATTGTTCACATTAAAAGTACTGGATTCTTGGAATATATCTTTGAAAGTATTTGATTATTAAGATGAAAATATTAAACTATTAGATTTGTTGCAAGAGGCTTTGAAATTATTATATTCTTGGAATGAATCCATGACTGTATTAGCTTCTTGGCATGAATCCTTGAATGTATTATATTCTTGTCATGAATCCTTGATGGTATTAGATTCTTTCACGCAGCCTTGAAATTAATAGATCCTTGGCATGAATACTAGTTGGAATGTTATAGATTTCCATAGTTATGATTTTAATTCTTATATTTTATAGTTATTTTTTATCGATATGATTTTTCATTACCATATCAATGGATTTATTCTATTCTTTATTAATTGATCAGGTGGAATGTATTTCAGATTATTACCATTCCCTAATTATATTTCTTTTTCTAGTTATTTAAAAGGCATGTGTTATCAGTTATTTACCATGATATGTTTGTTTATTTCCATTGATTAGTTATTTATTCTTAAATACATAACCTTACTGATCTTTTCATCTCACCCTTGTTATGTTTCTTTTCCCCTGATTATGAAGAAGAAAACATTGAATAATCATTAAAGGATGTTCCTTATTTAATTTTATAATGTATCACATTTCATAATCTATTTCCCAATGTATTATGGGAATCATGTATATAATATATATTTTTAGCACTGTTAAACAAATTAATCCTACCGTATTTTATTCCATGTAATCATTCCAATATAATAAAATAATGTTCTTGCTATGAGCCTCTAGGGTCATTTATTTACAATAAAAACCATAATACCAAGATAAAACATGCACCAAAATCTGATAAATATTTATATTCATCAATTTACCAAACTAACTATTTTACACAAATCTATCATACCTTAAAAAATAATTTGTGGCTAACATACTAACACCCCACTAAAAGGAAAACAAAAAATTCTACCCCATTTATGTGTAGGTAAGAGCTAAAAACTAAAAAAACTACCCCTAAAAATAAAAAACATAGTTTTACATGGTACCTTTCTAGGAGTTTTGATTTCAATAAAATGAAACAGAACCCCAAATGTTGAATGTTTCCAAAAATATATCCAATGTTATCATGTTTTATGAAGGTATAAAAATCCAAATTCCAATTGTACCATAACAATTGAAAATTATTTAAAATAAATCTCTCAAATTCCATGACCCCTTAACAAGGACTCCCAAAAAACATTTCAGAGGAAAAATTTCATTGGAAAAAAAGTAAATTATTTTTAAAAACCATAATATAATTTAAAAATAAACTAACATTTTAATATTGGTTATCATACCAATTTTATTAATTCACAAAAATTTACATAAAATCGACCATCATTTCAAAATACTTTAATACTTTTTAAAGTACATAAAAATAATCCACCACATCATTTACAGTAAATGAAAAAAAATCAACATTGAAAATAAACCATGATGTTCAAAACCCCATGTAATTACTATTAACTACATCTTGAAGACAAATTAGTTTCTGGATTTTATTACAAAACAACAAATTTTAGAACCAAATCATTATTGAACATTTTTCTAGAAAACTGATTTAATTCCATAATCAGGACCAAAGGTACCTTGTTATAGAAAAATAATTTTTCCTAAAACCATCTTTTCTACAAAAAAACTTATTCTCATAATAACCATATTAAAGTTGGAACCCCATAATTCCAAGAAAATTTTAATCCTTCGTCAATATATCACAAGGTTCCCCTGATTTTTACCCTATCTTGTGGTGTCACTCAAAGGAAGTATAAATTTCATTATAAAATTGGATGTGAAACCATTATTTAGTCACACATATGTTTATAGATTATTATTTATCTATGGAACAATTTTTATTATGTTTCTAGATTGAGAATTTAGTCACTGCCCAATTTATCTGGTCATTCAATCCAACCTCATGCCACCATCCCATTTTTTGCGTCCATTACAAAACCAAATTTGACCTCCAATTAAACAAAATAAATTCCAATGACTATCAATAACAACATAATATATGATAAAAAAATCTCAACTGAAAAATTCAAATCCAGATTCCCTTATAAACTTGAGGCACAGGGTAGGAAATTGCTAACATGATTTTCCCCACACATGTATCTCAAGTTCCAATCCCAAATTCTCTCTCAGTTATACTAAGAAAAATACCAAATAACAATAGAGTATTCTGATATCCTGATTCATTATTGATAACCCAAGGAATTGATGCTATTTTTTCAGAAATAACCCGGGGTTCCATTTAAATAGGTGCCTGAATCGGTTCGCCTTTGTCCATAAGGGTGTTCTAAATCCCCATGAGATGAAAACATGTGTATGGGAACAAATGGAATACATTAGAGAATAATTTTATCCTTAAATATAAGTTAACTAATATATGAAATGTTTCAATCAAAACTAGAATGACATATCCATATGTTAGAAATCCATAAAAATTCTATAAATAGAAATAACTAATAGATAGAAACAATATATAGTAACTGTAATCCCTCTACGTACCCCCAACTATTTTTACATAAGAATCACATTCCCCATCCAACAAATATCCATATAAACAAGGCACTACCCATAATGTAATGAATAAGGAATGGAATATTTTTATGATGTGATAAAGGAAAAAAATTAACTGACATACGTCCATGTGACTCCATGATTCACATTATGATCTCAAAACAAAACTTTTTATTTTATTAATAATGAAATAACTAGAACCTGATAGATAAATATTCTATAGGTGAGATCATAAATTAGATTAGTTTTCCACCACATTCCATCCCAAATGGTTTGCCTTTATTTAAATATCTCATTTTATAATAGTTTTAAATAAAAGGGAAAAACATATTTTCAACACATATAATATAAAATCCAACATCACATTCAAAAAACTCATGAAAAATAAATATATTTTAAATAAATGAAAATAATCAGTTGAAACCCATTTCACATGCCATAATCCCTTTTTAATAAATCACTTCCCCCTTATTTAAAAATATATAAAGGTAGAATCAGAACTTTTTGTAAATAGTTTAATAAATTTAAAATAGGGTCCACTATAAGAAACTATGAAGTAATCCAAAAACATTTTTCTATACTTCAAAACACTTATCTAAATATACATTAGTTTATTTTTAAAATCCACTTTTGCAAAACGTTTCATTAATAAATTTGAAAGATAAACTCAATTAATAAAAATGTATCGTGTCACAATAGTCACCCACACATAAAAATATCCTAAAAAATACAATGATAACATTGGGATAATAAAAAATAAATGGTTAGTGGATGAAATCAAATAACAAAATAAAATCCCTTAAATTATCCAAAAATAGTATCTAAGAATTATAGTAACCATCCTATTACTCAATTAACCCTATCCAAACTAGACATGCAATAAATTGACCATCAATACTGATAGTTTATATATACCAAGTACTTACACCATACTATCTTGAAATAAACCTCCCATGATCCCACTGTTACAACATTACACAATGATTTTTCTTGCAAAAATGTCTCACAACCATCATTATATCTAACTAACTTGGTGTATATGAAAAACATTCCCAATTTAATTGACTACTATATTACAGAATTAACTCATACATACCTCTACTTACTCTCCATGGACTTATCATGAAAGGAGAAAAATGGTTTTGAGGAATTAGAGATCACATACAAAAAGTATAAACGATTAATAAATAGCTCACACCTCACCTCCAAAACTATCACAAGAAACATCCCATTTTAAATAAATGATTAAGCATCAAACATTCAAAAAAAATATTAATCCCCATGGAGTTATAGACAAAATGGTCCTAAAAATAATAGAGGTTCAATTGAGGGTATCACACACTTTCAAATGAACCATTAAATGTTCCAAATGGTCTATTAAAACACAGGGCTCTGAATGGAAATATAGTTCATGACAATTTATAAACAATTGGAAATATCATTTGAAAAATCCTTTATAACAAACAATTTTGAAACATAATGAATTATATTTTGATACAAAATAGATTAATCCAAAAAAAATAGGAAATAAAACACATATCCAGGAAACTAAATTTCATTATAATCCTCTAAGTGTCCAAAAAACCAACCCATAAATTTTTATTACAGCCCCAATAGGGTCAAACCATTTTTTGACCTCACCCCTTATTCCCAAAACATTTTTGATAACATTAAAAATTTAATATAATTTCTTCTATAACATTAAATAATAATAGAACCATTTGATAAATCAATTTGAAATTTCAAAAATCAGTTATAAATTTTAAACACTATATTAATGTTCTTTTAGGAAATTTATCAAACCCTTAGTTTTCACGGTTAAGAAAATAATTAACCACCCTTTAAAATAGGATTACATCTTGGTATATTTATAAAAAAAGGTAAAATAAAATTTCATTCTTATAAATAAAAGAAAAACTAATAATAATATCATTAAAAAATTAAAACATAAATTTGAAATAAAATAAATACAATGTTATAATGTTAAAAGTTAGTAAATGGAAACACCTGCCTTGAATTCAATGCATAATGCCATGGTTCCTTGAATGTATCTTTAATGTCCCAATCGATCGATTTGACACCCTTAATGTAAGATAATCACCAAAATAAACTCATAATGACACCGTAAGGTTCATCGGAATAATGATGTTGTAATTGGGAGGAACAAACTGAATGTAAAGCTATAGTAAATGGAAATAGGAGACCCTGACTCAGAGACCTGACCATGAATCATGATGAAAGCGTGGTGATATCAATAGAATGGAGGAGTGTAAAAGGGGAATGGAACATTTATAATTGGGGAGCTCAACTATTTTTGTCACAATGAATGGTGGGATAATATGGATTTATGGATTTTTATCTAGGAGAGAATAAAATAGGAATTTCAAGTACAATAAATTCTTAGGAAACTCTCATGGTTAGCCTGCACAATTTGATAAACCTTGCGTTAATCATACGGAACACAATGGAAACCCAAACACACCATTCATTTCTTTCCACTCTAACCCTCATGGTTAAAATAATAACATTATAACTATTCCAAATAGAACTATCCAATTTCAAACAAAAAAGTATTATTTACATACTATTTCTCTTACTCGTGTGTAACTCATGTGATACCAAAAAAGTGTAAATGGTTTCAAATTTCTTTCTTGAAAATATGAAATACATAAAATGAACCTTAATAACATAAATTAATATAAAATTAATCCATAGTTACATGGTGGTTTTAATAATGGTTTAATAAATAGTATGAAAAAAAACCACCAATGAATGATGTTTCCCCCTCATCATCTCACATCCTCATCACAAATAAAAAAACTAAAAGAAATATAGTTTTGTATGTACTAAGGAAACTACTATCCTATTAACCTTGATTCCCAATGAATATACAAAGGTAGTTATAACAAAAGAGTGTAAATATCTAAAATAAAATGATGAAAAGTCTGAAGTAGAATATAAGCATAAGTACCATAGATAATCATTGTCCCCTAGATATAGCATCATTATGGCCTAAAACTGACCAAAATCCTATCAACATAATCACTGACTCAACTAGCTACCACCATAATGGTTTCACTCATCCATATGCCACTAATAATGGTGTATACCACAGTGTTTTCCTTTTTCTTCTCTATCTCACCTCAACTGAAAAAATGGTTGATCATGCTGCTGATGTGGCCTCTGAAAAAAACCACTACTATTGAGGAAATCATATCCTTATACCTATATTATTTTAAAAAAAATTAATGATTGGTTACTGAAATAAATAATTTACATGACTTTCACAAGTGAAGAAAAAATGAATAGTTGTCATATTGGATGCATGGAAATTACCATCTCTAGAATAATATGTGGAAAGCTATTCAAGAAGAGTCTATTCTAATAAAAACATTGAAAATATTGTTATTCAAGACCCCCAATCTGTAAATACTCTCCTTAATAATCTCTAATGACTCCCCTCTTAAGGTAAGACTAGTTGTTCATGTATCCTATCGATCACCTCGACCTGCTTCAGCACCTCTTGATATGTAGGAAATATAATTATACTCTTATTATACTGAATAACTCTACTTATTGAATTATTTAGTCACCATGTTACAACATGATCATTTAAAAATGATCAAGGTAAAAAAAATAAAAAAAATCATTGAACTTGATACTAATATCCTATATACTCGGTTTCCCATTGTGGTAGGAGAGAAAGAATTGACTCTTCACATCCCTCATCATCAATGAAAAGAAATATTAATGGAAATACATCTAGAAGTTATTCCATTAAATAATCTCTTTCATGAACACTCTAGGGAATATGAATCACCAAATGTGTTTTCCCACTCATCTAGATAATAGATTGTGATTCCTGATACTCTTCCTAAGAATGAATCAATCTAAAAGTGAACTCAAAATCCTTTGACCAGTGATCGGTCTTTAAATCATAGACACTCCCCTTATACTTTTCCAAACCATAATACTGAAATTTACACACTATCTTCCTTGAATTATCATAATACTCAATTAGGTAAACCCTCAGTGATCATCCAGATCATCTTGTTTTCCCTCAACAACCAAATCCACCGGTGGATGATGATGAGAATAAATCTCTATAAGTAATACTGGAATGTCGTAAGCTCAATAATATATAAATCATAAACATTTATTTATTTATATACATTGTATATATCTATAAAATAACCTCAATATAAATAAATTTTAATTCATGTAGATCACCTTGGTCTCTACTCCATAATGTAATGACCTCGACCCTAGTAGCCTTGTTTTTGTGCCCTATATTAATGCACTGAAATAGATAAGCGGATTAAAATCCCAAAAGCCAAAAAGTTTATTAATTTTTGGAATCCAGATACTTGCATGATGTCTATTTTTTATGACATTTTTTCTATTTAAGAGTTTGAAATATTTATTCATATATTTTCGAATCCAAACACTAAGGCGACGTGTTATTCAGAGGTTCAACGTGTCCAAAATATTTTTTTAGAATTATTAAATATATTTTATATTTTGGATGTTTATTTTTTCAATGAAAATGTAAAAAATATTAAATGGAGGCTTGGACAGAAATTTAGATACCATGGATGTTCCTAGAATGACTTTTTTACCCTTGGTTTGAAATAAAATATGTCTTTGTGGGGTGTTCAAATATCTCTCTCTCTCTATCGGTGCATTCAATGGATTAATAAATTATTTAAATTCAATCATTCATTAATTTAACCTATGATTTTTTCACATATTGTTTTTTGGAAATCTACCCTAGGTAAGCCTCATAATCATGGGACCATCTAGTTCTTCTTCATCCACTCCTATCATTAGCGAATTGTATTGTACAATGATGAAACTATGGATCAGAGCTGGTCAGGATGTAGTGAATGAAATGACATATTTCATTCAATGGGATTCATATTATTAAATTATGAACAACAAAATATCTATATAGGGCTCATAAAAATGTTAATTACACCCTTTTTATGGCATTAATTGATCATATCAATCTCCTCCTATGATTTACACAAATTGTGGCCTCTTCATGTGCCTGGGTAACATTAAATTGATTTTTTTTCTAACCCCGGATATCATGTTCTTTATCATTGTCCAATAATTCTTGGAAATAGTTGATAAACATTTTTTGTACCTTTCTTACCTCAATTTGTTTACATTCTTCATCAGTTTAACCCTGTGGTCCCAGTTCGAGGTTGTGGGGTGGAATCAAGGCTGATGGGACCCCTGGAATCACAATGATATCACATGTGCGGGTGGAATCGATGACTCGAGGAAATATATGGGTTTTTTCAGGTATTGGAATATTTTTTCAACAATTTTTGGGTTAAATAATTGTTGGAGGAATGAATTTGGGAATGCATTTTGTATGGAGAACCCCAAAAAAATGATGGAATCTAATTTCCAGAAAATGACTGCGGAATACAGTGATCGACGGCTAGATCCCCTAATTTTTTATGGTATTTATATGAGATCTACTGTGAAATAGATAAGTTCCTAGTGTGGATAACATATCCAGATATCTGGAAAAATATGTACTACACTCCATGTAGCTTAATGAATAGATGGAATTTCAGTCCCAAGAAATAATGCGTATGGTTTTGGAAATTTATATGGATGGAATGTTGTGTAGACTCTATACACACTTTGTACCCCCTTAATCATTTTTATGAGTTGTGTGGAAATGATCATGGTGAGGAACATTCCATGTTCCCAAATACACAAACATGGCTAGAGACATGAGCAACACCCCATGTGAAGAGGCACGTCTTATACTAAAGTACACAAACTCGGGATGTATACACAGGCATGAATAAGAACATGGGATAGACCCCAGGTGGTATGTTAATTTCATGTATATCCCCCATATGTCATGTATCATCACATGGTAGGATATTCATGTGCTTCAAAGTACTTGACCATGTGAGGGGGTAGGACAACATATCGTGTGGGTTCAGTCACTTACATGTACCTCTTGGTTCGTTTTAGGAAACATCAAACTTCTGCAACTCCTTCATTTGAAATTGTAATTTGGATAGTTAGTATCCTATACTGCTTTTTTCTCACATATAACATGATGGTGACCTCCATTTTGGATTTTGGAATATGATGTAAAAATTTTCAGGAACAACTCTTATTTAGAAGATAGCTGATGATGGAAGTGATGAGGCAGAGGATCACCAGATACTCTATGGTGGAACCCCCATATTCTATGGTGTTGGTACTCTACATAACGAGTGGAACCCCCCCACCCATCACACTAGGGTGAAGGTCCCCAAACTCTAAAATGTGACCCCCAATAAAATAGGGCATGGGTCATCGATGACCAGAGTGGAACCCCCTATTGCATTAGGGCATGGGTCCTCTACATATACATACCGAGTGAACCCCATATCGGTTTTGGTGTGGGTCCTCATGACACTATAGTGGAACCCCCATCAATATTTTTGTGAGTCCTCTACCAACCGAGTGGAACCACCTATCTGATAGGGTGTTGGTCCTCATGAAACTAGGGGTAACCCCCCCCCCCCCCCTTCATCTTGGGAATAGGTCCTCTATAGTAAATTATATAGTAAAAAACCCTTAAATAACTAGGGAACAGGTCCTCAATGTGGAGTTTGTTTCCCCTCGGCTATGCGACTAAGTGGTGAGTTCTGGTCCATCACACGATTACATATAGTTCGACATCTGAGATGTTGGGCATCGTTGATAGACATTTACTACAATTGTCAACTCTTTTTCCAGGGTTGAGCTATGATATGGAGATCCCCTTTATCTTAGGTATAGTATTGTTTTGACTGAGTACATATATATATATATATATATACATTTTTATATGGGACTTTTGATTTTTTTACTCTACATCCATGAGTTGCGAAGATACATATGGTATGGAATGTGATTTGCTTATTTAACTTATCATGATTGAATGAGTTTACACTCTTAATATAGGTAGTAATGACTCGACATGTATTCCATCTACACACCGTGTTGAGGCCCTTGTGTTTGGACAAGGTTACTGAATCTATTTCTTTGGGTTGAGATGCATACTATTTACTACCTATTATCATTATATTCCTAATTTATCCCTTACTTCTTCCCGATCAGCTTTTGGGATGTCTTGTTGGGTCTCTTTATATAATATAACATTTACATGGGCTTTTCCCACATGTTTCATGTCTTATGTAGATGAAGGAAATAAGAACGGTGATTATAGAGGAACTTAGGGATAGTAGGTTCTCTGTTCCGTGTATGGTGGTCACATCTTGAAGATCCATATTTGTGCTCTCTCTGCATTATACAATCCAGTTTTTTGACTTTGGTAATATTTATGGTTGGGCGTGTATTGTTCCGCTTTAATTTTTTGTTTGTGCTACTATACACTTTTATTTCATATTGGCATTACATTCATGGTTATTCCCCTAGAATTTTCACTCATTACTCTTCAATTCGTCATCAACATGATTTTTTTGTGTATGAAACATTATTGGAGAAGACATCCTTATGTTAGTTATGCATTTGGCGATAGTCTTCAGTCCATTGGATTTGGGGGTTGGATTTGGGTAGTTTTAGTTCAATACCTAGTTAGGTTTGGGTCATGAAAGGATGGTACGATAGGTTGTTTGATCCTCAAAAATATGGTTGGAGTAGTCCCCATTCAAGGATTTGGTTGGGATTAGTTAAATAGGGTCATATTTTCTCATGTGGGACTCTCAAGCTAGGGAATCTAGTGATGGTGTGGGTGGATAATGAATCCCTTCAACAAGACCTTGAATACATACTTGTCGACTTGGAATACCGATATATTAGATGCATAGATCAATAGTACAAGAATTATATATGATTTTTTATGTAACTATCCTTCTTGAGTCATATCCCCTTTTTATGTTTGTATATATATGATTATTTTTATTTGACCATGGTATCCCTTGATCACATTCAGGATGCCTCCACGATGAAACCCATCTAGGAAACGAGATATCAACAGTGACAATGATTTGAGGTGTGATATGGACATGTTTTAATGTTTATACAATGAGATTATTCCATTCGGCGGGAAGCTACTATCACTGCCCCTATTGAGTATAACATATTTCCATTAGGTAAGGATAATGATGCATGTAGGTTTAGCACACTCTAAGAGTTCTAGTGCTTAAGGCTTCTAAGGTTATATAGTGATCCAAATCATAAAACAAAATAGGATGGGATAGAGTAAATGATCTATGATCTAAAGTTCATTGGACCACTAATAGATCATGTGGTTTTTCTATTAGATATCCTTTTCCATGTAACATCTTTGTACTGTTGGAGTCTCATTACCCAGATGCATAATCAATAAACATTTTCATGAGTCATCTTCATGTAGTTTTTTATTGATGAGAATTGCACCTTCTAATTCCATTAGTTCTATTTTTAGGAGCTAATCGAGTGGTAATAGGGGTGGATGAAAGTGTATGATAATGCATTGAGGTTCATAGAATTTACACGGTACTTTCTTTATATGATCTAGGATGGCTACGTCTAGGTATAGAAGTTTAATAAGGAACTCCATAAAGAGATATTTGCATGAGTAGTTCCCTTTTGAATCCCAAAATATGATGGGGTGTTGGAGTGTGTACTGGTGAAATGGATATTCCTTTCAAAGTGACTCTAGGATTCTGGATCTAGCATCGGTCATCAAAATATTGAGTCACTATTAGTAGCTAGAATACTCCATAAAACATGATATCAATGTAGGATACTTCCCCATGATCAGAATAAAGCATTTTTTAGGGGAAGTGTAGAGGGCCAGTAAACCATGGAGAGGGAGATGCTAATAATGTTATGGCTGAGGTCACATTTCATGAGACTTCCTGACTAGACATGACAAAAATCATAGGATGATAGGTGAAATAACACCATTTATGAGGCAACACCATGATTCGGGATCTCCTAGGGGAGGAAAGCGTGGTACATAAGGATGTGATGCTAGAAGGGCCAGAGGAGCTGTGGGAGGTGGATCCTTCTAAGATAATCTTCCACCATTAGCACCATGCTTCTCACATCATGCTCAGGGCGATGGTAGTTAGGGCCACAGAAACCAACATGCTTTGGAATATTATGACCTCGCGGTGCATGAGACAACTAGAGGTATAATCTATGTGTTTTCAAATCTGTCTTCAGTACTAGTACACTTAATTTTCATTGATTAATTCTTGTCTATACATTTAGAGTGAGAGATAGAGCTTCTAGTTAAGGTGATAGCCCATTATCATCATCTTGAGGTTCTTATAAGGAACGATTCTTCCATATATTATATCAACCACTATTTTATGTAATCTATTGGTGTAGAAAGGTTCACATGGGATAATTTTACCCTCATGAAGGAACCATACGGGTTAATATTGGGTATGGATTGATGTTTATTGGTCTGAGCCAAGATTTAATATCCCAATAGATGATTCAAATGAATATGCACTGATGGGATGGGATTCTCCTCTATGTCTGAGAGAGAGAGATATCATGGTAGGACTAGTGGGCTCTTCTAGTAGGAGGATGTATCCCATCACCCATCAGTTAGAGATTATAACCCTTGGTGAAAAAATATCATTATGAAACTAGATTCATCTAACAGAAGAGAATTATATGGACAACTTCCCCAAAGACATTATGAGACTACCTTTGAGGTGGTATATGTATTTTTTTGTTAACATGAATCATGAGCCCTCTATGATGTATTTTGTGACATATCATTGGACCCCTAATAAGCTTTGAAAGCGACAATTTTAGTTGGAGAACCTTTGATATAAGGATTTCATCAGGCATAGTGTGTCCAACTAGGATTCTCTGGTGTGGTTCATGAAAAAAAATATGATATCTTAGGGATTTCATGGATTATCATATCTTGAACTGGGACATGATAAAGAACAAAGTGCCCATTCTCGAGGATTGAAAACATATTTTACCAATTGTGAAGCACGATATGGATCTAAAATATTGATATCATTTTTGGCTACCACCATTTTAGGGTATGTGTGTATGGTCTTATCATTCTAGGATTCTGATTTATCTATGAAAACTATGAGTTCATGTGATTCCCTTTTGTGTGATGAATAACCCCACCATGTTTATGTATTTGATGAATTTGATCATGCATTCATACATGGACTAGTTTTTGGTCATATTCACCAAATTCATTCTTATCTACTATAAATCAAAGGAGGAGTATGAAGATCCCATAAGGATGGGTCTATATCTTCTTTGAGAGAACTATCTTGATTGAAATCCATAAATGTTACAATTATGAATTAATGAGGACCAATTTTTGGGGCATGTCATTCTTGAGTATGCATTAACTATGGGCCAATTAAGGATCATTGTATTATATTCATGAGAATCCTTCAAAGAGTGTGTCACAGGTTCTGAGTATCCATGGAATATTAGGGTACTCTAAGAGGATTGTGGTATAAATTTCTAGTATTGTAGCCCCTTTGACCACCCTAACACAGAAAGGGATGTTGTTTCCCATGATTCCTTAGTTCTAGTGGTCCTTTGATGAGATGGGCTGAGGATAATGAGTGTTCCTATATTGAGACTAATAGAGGTGGATGTATATTGTGTAGTGTTTTTTTTTACCTCATGAGTTGGGATGGTTGAATGCTTATGTAGTGGAAGGAATTTTGGTCATATGGGTTGAGGTAGTTGAGGCCCCACGAGAAGAACTACACAACTCGTGACCTAGAGTTGGCCATAGTAGTCTTCACCATGAGGTTGTGGAGGTTCTAACATCTTTGGATGGTCTCTTGGTTTACATTGACCATCAGGGTCTCAGGTACGTACTCACACAGTGAGACAGAAACCATATATAGTGGTGCCAGTTGGTGTTCCTTCATGACTATAACTTTGAGATAGTATATATTCCAGAGAGGGGAAATGTTGTGGTAGAATCCATTATCAGGAAGTCCCAATATTACTAGGTTTGGGAGTCTTTTGAGCTATTGGATTCCGTATATCTGAGCCCAGTGGAGCAGGAGGGTACAACATTTCTACAGTCAATGATGTTGACTCTCCTACTTCACAAGAATTTGAGAGAGTCATAGCTAGGATACATAGACTATGAGTTTTTTCTAGACTAAATAGCCATGGTTAATTCACTATTGGGATGTTAGAAAGGAGAGAATCATGTAATACTTTTATAAGGATGGATGGTGGTCCCAGAAATGATGTGGGTGGTGGTTGTGTGAGAGTTCCAGACATCTTCTATAGTTGTACATCCTAATGTGGATGAGATGTATTGAGACCTTCAGCAGCATATTTGGTGGTTCAGAATGATATGGATAATAGATGATTTTGTCTATTCATTCCTCATCTATTAAAAGGTGATGGATGAGCACCAGGTCCTATTGGGCTTGTTTTAGGCCCTTGAGATCCCTAATTTTAAGTGGGAAGGAATATCCATGGAATTTACGATAGGGCTTCTACTCATAGTGAAGCTCTGTGATGCCATCTAGGTGATAGTTAACCGACTCATGATGTCAGTACATTTCCTTTGTATCAGGGACCATAGTTCAGTGGAGTGTTTTGGGTAGTTGTACATATTGGGGATCGTTCTCATTCATGGGGTTCCATCAATTATTTTCATTGATCATGATGTTTGGTTTATATCATGAATGTGGATAGACATTCAAAAGTAATTAAAGATCCAAATGAGGATGAATACAACCATTCACCACCAGGTATATTGATAGACAAGGTGTACTATCCATGTGTTGGGGGATATGATATGATCATTAATATTATACTCTAGTGAGGGATGGGATGATCATTTTCCCTTAGTACAGTTTTGTACAATAACAGATACAACTTTACAATTAGCATGGAACCTTGTGAGTCCCTATTTGAAAAAAAAATTTGGTTACCCTTGTTCTAGATAAGTATTATTGATAAATCTACATTAGTTCTAGAGTTTTTGAATGAAATTATAGAGAAGTTTCTGGTGTTCCATGAGTCAATGAGGATGACTCATGGCAAGCAGAAATATTTTGAAGATCATAGTCATATTCCCTTCAATTTAAAGTAGGGATACCAATTTTTTCTGAGATTTTCCCCATGTAGAGGATTATGGAGGTTAGTTTGGGGGAAAGAAGCCCTTGAGGATTATTAGGTCATTTGAGATCATTGAGAGGGTTGGTGAGGTTTCTAATCACCTCACATTACCCCCATAGATCGAGTGGATGTACGATGTCTTCCACGTGTTTTAGTTGAGGAGATATGTACATGCCCCAACATATAATATCGACTTGGTAGAGAGAAGAATTAAGGATGGAACCACATTCACAGAGCACCTGATTCCAGTCTATGATCAATAAAATATTACCCTCAGTTGATGGACCATCTCCTTGGTACACATGTTGTGGTAGCACCTGAACGTGCAGGAGAGATCTTGGGAGTGGGAATGTCAGATTCAGGCTTAGTATCCTATGATTCATGATTGAGTTTTTATTTTTTATAATGAAAAACATAAAAGATAAATTTATTTAGAGACCCATTTTTTTTATAAGACAATATAATATTTCAACATATATTTGAGGATCTGATTGCTAAAATGATGTTTTATTACAAGGCCTAGTCTTCCAAGAATTAATTTTATAAAAACACTAAATATATTTTCTTATTGTGTAAGTGTACTTCCATAACTAAAATGAAATACATATTAAAGGGAATCTCATAATAGGATGATCAAACACATAGGCACATGCTATGTTCCCGATTACTTGGATTGGGAGAGAGACATGAACAACACCCCATCTGAGAAGGTATGCCATTTCAAAAAGTACCAATATGCAAGATGAATGCATGGGAATTTCCCTAAACACATGAAGGAACCTATGTGGAACGGTAATTTCATGTATATCCCAGGTACATCATGTATACCTACATGGTAGGTGAAATGTGTACCTATAAGGACACAACTATTTGATGGAGTGGGACCACACAACGTGTGGGTCCCCTAACACGTCATGTACCACCTTTTTCCTTTTGAAGAGACATTAAACTTTTTTATATTTTTTTATTGAGCTAATATTTTTTCCTAAGAGTATCATATCTTGAGTGTTTTCTCACATATAATGTGATGGTACCCTTTCTTTAGGATTTTTTGATTTTATGTGAATTTTTTTGGGAATGAAGCTTATATAAGTTATTCCCAATGATGAGAACATCATGAAGATGATCATCTGAGGCACTAGAGTGGACCCCCCCATCAAATTGAGAATAAGACATCTTAATACCAAGTGGAACTACCCATTCTAATTGGGCATGGGACCTTGATGAAAAGAGTGGAACCCCCCTCTTGCACTAGTGTGGGGTCCTAAACCTATAGAGTGGAACCCCAAATCAAATAACGTGTAGGTCCTTAATATACCGATTGGAATCACCTATCACATTAGGGAT
Source organism: Viscum album (assembly GCA_963277665.1). Lineage (NCBI taxonomy): Eukaryota > Viridiplantae > Streptophyta > Magnoliopsida > Santalales > Viscaceae > Viscum > Viscum album. Next base: position 776,825,266 of record OY728159.1, read on the forward strand.
CAGGTCCTCTAAATTTACATATTGAGTGGAACCCCCTATTATATAGGGTGTGAGACCTCATGAATCTAGAGTGGAACCCTCATCAGTTTTGGATGTATTCCTCTATCTAATGAGAATAACGCCCATATTGGATAGGGTGTTGGTCCTCGTGACACTAGAGTGGAACCTCCCATCCCCTTTGGTGTGCGTAATCTAAATATACATATATAGTGTAACCCCCTTTAAAAACAAGGGTATGGGTCCTCTGGTTGTAGTTTATGTCCCCTCGGTTGTGTGACACAATGTTGAAAAAATGTTCCTTTACACAGTTACTTTTGTTTAGCTGCATGAGATGCTAGAGATTGCTAATAGAAATTTAGAACCATTGGATAAACTTTACCATGGGATGAGTAATGAGATGGAGATCCCATTTATCTCTTTTTGGGGATCATTATGAATTAGTATATATATTAATATGTCATCTGTATTCATACCTTTGGATTTGATTTCTATCCTTTTATGGGTTAAAATTAATTGTGGGGTGTGCCACATGCTTTGTATTTTTAACTTATCAAGGTTGGATGAGTTTACTCATTAGATATAGGTGGAAAAAACGTGATGTGTTGTTTATATACACACCATAATGATCCTCTTATGTTTGGAAGAGGTTACTATTTATCATAATTTGGGTTGATCTGAATCATGTTTACTTACTTCTTTCTTTCTATTCCTACTGTATCTTTTACTTCTCCCCCATTGGCTTTTGGGGTTTCCTATTCAATATGTATATAATCACCCATTGCATTGGATTTTACCACATGCGTCATTCCATATGTAGATGATGGGTGGGTTGGGGGTGACTATAGAGAATCGTCAGGATTCCAGGTACTTTTTACTACAAAGAGTAGTCACACCATAGAGATCAGGAGTTAGGCCCTCTCAAAATTTTAGTTAATAGTTTGTTTGCAACGTATTTTTGGTTGGGCATGTATCCCCCCCCCCCCCACATTTACTTTTTGGTTTTCACTACCATAATCATGCAGAATGTAAAGGTTATTCATGCATGGTTGTTCCCCTATTATTTCAGTTTCATTCCTCTTCACTTCGGTATCGAGATGGTTGTGTGTATTGATACAGGTATATATGAAAATACCAGCCCATGATAGTTTTTACTTCAATGCTAGCCACTATCCATTGAGATAAGGAGGTGGGAATGGGGTGGTTTTTTACTAGCTAGTTAGGTATAATTTGTGACACATTTAACCTTTACAATAGAAAAGGAAACAAAATACATAACAAAATAAAATACTCAGCGTCCTTGAGAACTCATTCCAAAAATTCATCTTCATTTCATAGGGAAAAGAAAACTAAACAATGTTGAGATAAAATTCTTAGTATGGGTTAAGTATAATATAAGATATCATAAATCAATAAACAATAATCATAATGGTAAGGTAAATGATTAAAAAACATGAAAATTAATCAACAAAGATTCCATAATATGGTAGGAATAAAAGAAGATCAGATAATTCAAGATAAATAATAAAATGATCATGAAACTTGACAATGGATATTCAAAATAATAGAATAATAACAAAGAATATTAATAATTATGGAATTCATAATTATGTATTATAGAACTATCATGCTCTATCCTCAGTATTTGTACTATCAAGATATATCCTTGAGATAACTTAAGTCTATGGGTAAAAACCCTTCTGATTTGGACAACTAATTCCTCCAATAATACTACCATGCTTCGAGGGGGTTCCATTGACTAGTCCCAAACCCATGTAATGAAATTCCAAATAAATCCTCAGATATTTAATAATCAATTTAATTCAAAAAAATATCACGTATCCTAAAGTATCAATATTGAGTAAATGATACAGAATTTTCTACACATCCCCAATTAATCAAATAGCATTCATAATAAACACCATATGTATAATGGTATGTGGTTTGTGAAATAATAATATCCATCATACAATAATATTTATATTTAATATAAACTAAATTCCAATTTCAATATTATCACATTAAATTAATTTTTCTAATATAAAGTTATCAATCACAAAATGAAGTAAGATTGCATAATAACTTTTACTAACTTGTAATTATCAATTAAAATACTCTTAGATGAAACAATCCAATATGAATCTTAAAATATCATGAATAATGTTATATTCATGGTATTAAATGTCAAATGGTTTGTATATTCACCACAGAAACATGAATTGGGGCATAATAAAAATTAGTCTAAATGGAAAGTAAATTTATGGGAAATGCCTTACCTTATGATTCTATTTGGTTAAAAAGTACTTAACCTCATGTATAATGGTTTTAATAATGTTATTAACATAAATTATATCCATATTAATTATATTTTATATGATTATTTTATAACATATTATCACCTTTTGTTAATAATTCATCATTATTTTTATCGTTTTGGGTTTTAATTTCCTTTCTTTCTAGTATGTTTGGACTAGTTATTGTTTGTTCCTATAAATTGGATCTTGATTAAATCATATATAGAATGAAAAAATGATATAAAATTCATATAAATTCATTATATATGTATTTATATTAATTCATAAAAAATTGATAGAAAATGAAATTCACCATTCATGGAGATGGTAGGTCGTATGTACTCATGAACATTGTTTCCTCTTTCTTCTCATATTGAAATAATGGAAATTAAATGATATATATATATATATATCATTAAAGTATAAATTTTATGTCATTTATGTAATATATTTTTATTTAACCAATCCTTAAAGCATTCCATGTAATGTCTGAATGAATTACATTGCTCGTCATTGTGGTAGTTCACTGTACACACAAGTGATATTTTCATATTTCCAAAAAATTAAAAGCATGAAGGTGTGATTAATATAATAAATCACTAATAATAATAAAATCCAAATTTTAATAGATATTATATATAAAAATAATAATTACATCATTATTACTAATCATTACGGGATGTAATATAAAAATGAACGACATCAGTTCGTGAGCCAGTAGTCCGTCGTACACACGAATGATGATTTCTTAACACGTTTGTTTTAATTATATTAATTTTTAATTCATACCCTCAAAATAACAACATATAAGTATAAAGATGATAGTAAGGTTTTTATATAATCATTTTATTATAACAATTGAATGAGGAATAGATGGAAATAAAATAAAAATACTTTTAGAAGAACATTACCCCTTCTCCATGTATCCTCCATAGGTTTGCATGAAACCCTTAAATGGTTTTATTTAATACAAAAATATTGATTATAATATTATTTGATTAATTTTTTAGAGTTATTTTTTAGGTTTTCCTGGAGAAAAATTTTCCGGGTTGTGTGAATAAGGGTGGGGTGAGTGAGTTCCTTTTTATAGTTTAGAAAGAGTGGTATTCTTGTAAATACGCAAACACATTCACTATAGGTTTGTCCCCCATTCCACATGAGGATACCAAATTGAATAAAAATAGATGGTGGGATATTTTCTGATACACGCCTCCAAAACACACACACACACACACACACACACACATATATATATATATATATTCATTTTTTAAAATTGTGTTTTTAGCTTATATGATGCCTGAATTTTATCATTTTGGTTTTTATTAGGGTAACTAATTTTCTATAAAATGTAATTTATTGGTTAATAATAAATTAATGTGATCCTTGTTATATAATTTATAAAAAAAATTATAAAAATTATATATAATTTATAATATAAAAAACAAATGTTTTCTGGAAAATAATATTAATAGAAACATAAGTCACGTTGTTTCCTCTATAACTGGGGATGACCTCATTGATTTACTGTTCAAACATTCCAAGCAGTTTCTAACGGGATTTTTCGTAGAACTAGAAACATCCAATGATTCCATATCCATTTGGTCCTACATTCCAAAGGTAGGCACTCATTAGTTGTGAACCGATGATGCTTAGGAATTTTCATTGGCCGATAGGATGGTATTTCGGACTCATCACACCTTTTTTAGGAAAATTATTGTCTACTTTAGGACTCTCTTTATAGATTTAAGTTATGTTAGTGAATCCTTGTCAAATTACCAAGTATAAAATGAGCTTTCCTTTAGATCTAACAATCAATGATTGATATGTAGCAAATTTATAGATTCTTCTATATGTATTTGAGGTTCATCGTCGATAGAGAATCATCTGTATTTGTTAGAGATTCTTAGTCAATGATATCCTTTAATACATTATATATAAGTCTCTTGGTCATTATGATGACCATACTAGTTTTAAAGACACTCAGTGGGGGAACTTGAAGTCTATTTTCATTCAAAAGGACGTGGATTATTTCAGAGTTGGGATCATACCCACAGATGGGCTACCTACGTATCCTTGTTTAGAAAAGGAATCGGAACCCATTTAGTTAGAGTAAGGGAATATGATGGGTATGTATGATTGATGTCTTAAAGAAATATTTCATAATTACTTTTACACTCTAAGATCATGTGAGTCATGATCGGTGTGAGAAACAAGAGGTATTGGTAACACCAGACAATTTGTTCCATGAAAGATGAAATCATAATTAATAATGTGGGGCTTATGTATGTATGACTTCCGAAATAGATGAAGAGAAGGATTTACTTCAGGGAAGAAACCCGAGAACAAATTCTATAAAGGTATGTGTGCTTTATGGAGATTTGGATTCTCTAACTTGGGGCTTACTCCCGAGGAAGATGCCCAACATTAGGAGGGGACTTAGGATTGGGTTTTTCTCATGAGAAGGAAGCCCAAATCAAAAATAATTTAGGACTGGATAAGAGAAATTATGACTGGGGATTATTCCTGTGAAGGAGGACCAGGTTAAAGGATTTGAGAACTAGGGCTTACTCATAAGGAGGAGGCCCAGGTTTGGGAAATTTTGAGAACTGGGGCTTACTATTAAGGAGGAGGCCCAGGTTAATGGACTTGGGGATTTATCCTAAGGAGGATGTCCATATTAAGGGAATTATGATTGGGGCTTATTCTTGAAAAGGAAGACCAGGTTAGGGGACTTGGGGCTTATTCCTAAGGAGGATGCCCAATTTAAGAGAACTTGGACTGGGGCTTACTCTTGAAAAGAAGCCCAAGTAATAGATCCTCTCATCTTAAAGGATGGGGTTAAATGAATTAAATCTCCAACCTTGGTGACATAATTATATGTAAATCAATATGTTTTGAGAGATGATTCCAAAGAATTCCTTTCAAATAAGGAATCCAATCAAGAAATCATGCCATAAATGGCTTTGAAGAGTTTTCTCAGGGCTTAATCTTGTAGAGGATAGGTGGATAGGAATAAGAGAAGTGGAATAACCAGGAGGGGCACCCAAAAAGATAGGGGCGCGCAAGTCCTGGTGGCCTCACAAGTACTGCGTGGGCTCGCAAGTCTTGGCCGTGCAGGTATACCTGCGCGTCACATGGGTACTTGCGCGGCTTTTAACCCTTGGTGTAATACTTGGGCGAGACTTTTCTCAAGCCCTTATTAATACACCTAGGGGTTTCTAGAAGGATGGTGTGCAAGTTCTGGTGAAGGAGTAAGGCGGCGCACAAGTGCGGCCATTTCCCTTAAGGGTTGGCCACTCAGGCGCGCAAGTGTTGATGAGTTTCAACACTTAGGCCTTCCTACCCCTCTTTAGATCTTCCGTTATAGGTAATAAATTACCTTATAAGTGTTCGGAAGCTTTGAAAAGAGACTAGGGAGTTGGGAGCTCAAATATGAGTTTCTAGAATTTTTCCGTCTCCCAAAATGGGGGGGGGGGCACATGGGTATTTATAGGCTGGAGAAGACCCTGGGTGAATTTCAAAGAGGGCGCGCAAGACCCCTGCGCGACCACTGGGCGACACACAAGTATACTTGCGAGACCTTGGTGGAACTAGCGCGACCCAAGTGCATTTGAATCTTGGTTCATGCCTTTGTCAATTTTTGATGTTTCTTCAAAGGATGAATCAATTTTGGGTTAAAGGTATTTCTCTTTTCATTCATTTAGACTATGTGATGGAAATGAGCATCAACAAAAGTCCCCCCCTCAGATTTGGATCTGAAAGAAATGAGGATGTGACTCTAAGGAAAAGAAGTGAACCAAAGGAAAGGCGGCGTGCAAGTGTTGATCGCACAGAGGTCGGTGCGCAAGTGTTGAGCGTGCAGGCGTCAGCACGCAAGGGTGCGTCCTGGCCTATAAATATGTGTTCATTCTTGTGCAAATCCATGAGATCTTGAATTTCTTACTCTCATCATGCAAGTTGGTCTCGTCGCACAAGTTACTTGTTTTCCACTGTTTCACTGCTGTCGCGCTACTGTAGAGGTAATAGGACTTTCACGGTGATACTTTTGCCACAAAAACTTGCGCGACACATCCATACTTGCACGACAAATCCATACTTGCGCGCCTTAATGATGTTTCCATTTTTTTAGAAATTTCTTCACAAAATTTTATAAAAAATCAACCCATTTAAGAGTTAATTTATTCAAATTTTGTGCAGATTCAATGGCTCCCAAGATAATCGGAACGGCTGATGAACTGGCTAGAAAGCGAATTGATGATATGATGAGCATCATTGGCCGTGATTACTATACAATCTGTGACTGCACTCTCCTGGATTTGGATAAGTATTTGAAGAAGTGTCATCGTGACTTCCCCCAAAGAATTTATCTGCCTTTGTATGGATATGGTCATCTATGAGAAGTTACCATTCCATAGGCAAAGAAATATATCCTAATTTCTTGGTTTCAGAACTACACCAATTTTGCACCAGCAAATATCTCATGTGGAGGAGTATTTATATATGCTTTAATAGAGGAGATGGACCATATGATGCATCATATCCCTTGTACGCCATATCTGAAACCTCATATTCCCGAGCTACAACCACATTGTTATCACTCAGTTTTCTGAAACTCTCAGATGGATCAATCCAAAGGCTGGAAGAGAAGTTGGGACTTCCATCCTGGAGGAGGTGTGAAGCCAACTTCGATGTGGGCATACTAGGTGCGACAAAGTTGTGCAGAGTTTTTCGAGGATTTTAAAGGAGTTACGATATATGAAGTCGTTTGGGCTGGGAAAACATATATCTACAGGCATGATAACATTGTGTTGGAGATACTCATCCATTGGAGCCTAGAAACCAATTCATTCTATCTGACTCATGGAGAAGTTGGCATCAGTCTATGGGATGTCCACAAGATCTCAGGGGCTCCAATTTTTGGTGACATGTATGATGAATTCATCCCTCCCAATGTGACTTGGAATGATTCGGAAAAGACTCCAGCTTTAGCTCGGGAACTATTGAAAATCATCCACAAGATCAAGAGTTCAGAGACCTCCTTAACTCATTATCGAAAGGATATTCATCCAGAGGAGTGGATGAATATGTTTCTTGTCGAGAAGCAGGAGAAGGAACTGAAAGAGAAGGTATCGAAGGATAAGGGATCCAAGAAGATGGGGCCCAAGAAGAAGAGGCCCCCTCGTCCTACTACCTGCCCTAAAACAGAGAAGAGGGGTGCTCCTGGAACATTCTGGCCGACTCTCGAAGTAGGAGAATTTGAGAACTGGGGATATGAGGTGAATTAGAGGATCCCAAAGAAGACTCTTCTGGAAGGCTTTTTGGCCTTGTGGCTTAGTGTTTATCTTCTGCCAGTTAGGGACTTGAAGGGAGGTGTCAGGCCATGGACCTTCGTTATCATGGCCAAGTTGGATGAGGGGAAAATGGTTGGGTTGGCTATCCCCATTTTAGCAAATATTCATAGGAGCATACTGCATGTATTCATGGGTAAGTATCCTCTGAGAATAGTGGCACCATTCCATGTTTTGTGGGGATGGATCGCCACTCACATCAAGACCTACAATGTACAAAATAGAGTACAGATTCCTGTAAGTTCATTCATGCCATCAGTGCAGGCATTCTCTAGATTTTCACCATCAGTTCTCGATTATTATTACATGAAGGTGAGGCTGATCATGTATAAGGAATTTAAATTCTTTCCTTATAGAAATCCACCAATCGGGTGGTTTGTTGATGATGGAATAGCCAGCCTCGATTTGAGGGAATACATGCTGGCCTGTAGAGATGGTGTGGTGGTTGCCAGGATTGATAGAAAGATTATATGCGAGGCCTATGCACCAAATAGATTTTCACGTCAATACAAGTGTTTGCAGCAGATTGTTGTATCTCCCCCTATGCATGTTAGGTTAGAGCATCATCCGATGGTTCCCCAGTAACTATGGTTGATGACATCTAGAGAGAAGACCAGGGATTTGTTTGAGCTACTAGTTGATAAAGCGAAAAATAACTTGACTACATGGTATGCTGAGCACTGGATAGCATCATACCCTAGATGGGTGCTGAATCACCTGGTTTATCAGGTGGGGAAAAGGAAGAGAACCGTAGAGAAAAAAACCCTTCCTCCAGAAGGTGATGCTTCCCCACCTGAAGCTGATTTTCCAGATTCCTCGTCTAGGACTAGCTCATAGGATTCTCAAGATGGGGATGATGAGGCCCAACATGTGGCAAAGCGGCCCCGTTCCTGATATAATCCTCCATTCAGAATCAAAATACCCACTCCATTAACTCTTGGTGAGTTAATTCATTGTGGAAAGTTAATCACCATTACTTTATAGATCAATAAGTCTTATTTTCTTATTCTCTATATGTTGTTGCAGGAGCTGGGAATAAGATGAAGTCCATGAATGTAGGACCTTCCTCGAAGCCTTCTGGAACACATATTGATTATCTATGACCAGAGGTTGTCCAGACATGGCAGAGTTTATAATGTGGTGCTGAAACTACCTGGAAGGATTTATGCGAGGGGATGCACCTCCCTGGAATAGGGAATATCTGGCTTCTACAGAAATATGTTTCGATAATAACCCCGATCAAGCACAGGCATACATCAGAGAGCTGGAAATGCTCATATATTCCACTGACTATTCCATTCATGTCACCAAGCGAGTGAAGGAAATGATAGATCGTGGTGTTGCTGAGGGGACTAATGTTTTCGTATATGAGGAGTGGAACGATTACGTGGCTCATGAAGATATGATTTTTCTTTCCTTATTTTCATTGAAACATGATTTCAGTCAATGCTTTGTTACTCAAGGAAATTATTTTCTTCATCCTTCACCTTGCAAAAAAAGGAACTATTGAGGTTCCTTCGCCGCAATATAGCCCTGGTGGTACTGCCGTCGGGGTTTCTGTTGAATCTTCTCGCGAGTCGGGTGAGATATCTTCAGGCCAACAGTCCATGGATGAGGAGTTGTACATGGTCTTCCATTCTCCAATTTAGGTACCTATAAGGGAGACTGTCGACACTCCCAAAAGGCCAAGGAAGCAAAAGCAAGGAAGGAGGAAGTCCATATCTAAACACTTCATCAGTAGTGGTAAGTCCTTTGGGTAATGATGAGTCTTAAACCATGAATATATTTCTCATTTTCCTTGGGATTGCAGGGGCTTCTTCAATTTCTCCTCTAAGGGAGAGGACTGACCCTCCTTTGAAGACCACAGAGGGTACTGGTGAACAATCACAAGTTCATGCTGATGTGTCTTCTCCTAGAGGAGACCCATCATCTGTTCCCAGTATCCCTCCCACTGTTGTTGTAAGAAGAGAAGAACCTGCTTCTAGAAAGTTAACAATGCTTCCTAAAAATGTTGAATTAAACATCGACTGACTTCCATTCTGTGATAATTTAGGTTCATCCCCTGCATTAGAGCTTTTGGTATCCACTTTAACAAATGTCGTGATTTTATCTTAAGATGTTGTCTAGGGTCAGAGACTGTAGGATAAAGGTCCCCAAGAAGACACATCAAATGCTCCCACTACTGAGATTAACTAGGATTCTGAGATGACATTAGATGAAATGATGGAACTTGGCGCATCTTTCGAAGATTTTATAAATCATGTTAAATTACCATGTAATTTAGAATATTATGGACGTGAGTGTTATATTTCGTTCTATTTAAAATAACTTCTTATTACATGTCTAATCATGATCGGTTCAAATAAGCAGTTCTATCTGAGCAAACTGCTGAACTTCCAATGCCTGAAGGGGGTACAGAAAACCCTACTATTGTAGAGACATTAGCGCAAGTGAAGATGAACCCCATAGAGCATCCTTAAACTCACCACGAAAATCCTGTTGAAGCTAGGATAGATGGGGAGGAGCATTTTCAAGTAACTGGTCTACCATTGGGTAAGGGATAACAATATTTGCGACTGTACTTAATTTCCAAGATATCCAATTAACTTTTCTATCCATTGAAACTAACCAAATATTTCAATTGATTATGCAGGGCCATCAATTTTAGCGGTTATATATATAGGTGAAGCTTCAACCTGTGCCGCAACGAGTATTGAAAGTGAAGAAGCACATGTCAGGGGGAAAGGAGAAGAACAAGGCACTTTTCTAAGTGCATTAATCCCAGATTATATTCCCCCCTGTGACAGTGACGCTGAGTCGGACCCGGAAGTTCAAAAGGTAATCCAATTTTCACAATGAAAGGCATGGAAGAACAAATGGAAAATCATATCTGAAGTGCCTCTACAGGAGCTCTCATTGAAGAATCCTCATCTGTCATCCCTATTTTTCATATTGGGACTTGGCGATTTTGGATATGAAAAGATCCATGGCGCGGTGAAATAGTTCATTTTTCGAAGTGAGCAGGAGCAGAAATATCATTAAGATTTGACCAGGGTGAGGTTGTTAGCAAATATCAGTGGCTTCGAGGCTGTGGTATCCCGATCTGAGGCTTGTTATGCAGCCAATATGAAGGATCTGAAGCATAAGATCAAAGATAATGTCGTCCAGCAGATGCACCTTCAGCAACAGTTAGATGTTGTTACTGGGGAACTTGACAAACTCAATAATTCACTGTATGGAGCTCAAATGAATGGTATGAAAGCCATAATGGATTCCAAGAAAGCACTCCATCATGCTGAAAAGAGTTAATTTGGTCGAGTTCATGAGCTTTAAGTGGCTACTGATGAAGCTCGGGATGTTGTACATCAAGTGAAGACTTATGTTGACAACCTCTTGTAATTTCTTAGAAAAGAGAAGAGACTCCAGTCTGTGGATGTCCTTCTAACTTTTGTGCATCAAATGGAAAGAACTCTTTCATCTTCAATCATTTGTGCACATATTTTCCAACTACCTGCTTGAAATTTTTACCTAAGACAATGGGCCTAGTAAGCATTGTTTGATTATTACTAGGATTATTATAAATAACCCTACAAACATTGAATCTTTTAATTTCTCAATATTACCTAAATCATACAAAATGTATGTTTAGTGAGTTGGAACATGACTTTTAATAAGAGTTACCTTGACTTTTTTGGGCAGTTTAAAGTCATGCACGTCCAACATAAAAAGGATAATGTTTAAGGTCGAAATATCTTTGACCGAATGAATTAGAATTGACTCAATTCCTTGATAATTCATTTAGAAACATATTTCCACACCCAAGTATGAGGGAAAATTTGTAAACTATGACTTAATAAATTTTGAATTTGAGGAATGATATGAAAAAGGGATAAAAGAAATTAGAATTAGTAGTTTCCAAGAATTAAGTTACCGCTATTTAACAAACCCATTAGGGGGTTGAATTATACAGGGCCACCTAAGGGCATTGGCTGCATAGTCAAATAATAGCATCTTTTGGCTGACAGGTCTGTTATGTAGACTACTTATGCAAGGCCGTCTAAGGGCACATGCTATATAGTTAGGCGAAAGTACTCTCAGAAATTTACTTTTCTAGTGCTAAAAAATGCAGTGAAAGTTTATGGAGATTCAAATTTTCTAATGTATAGAGTTTTCTATATGGAAAAAAGGTACTTGAATATGGAGAAGATATTTTCAGACAAGATTGTCTAAGAACTGGATGAATATTACTCCTATGAAGGTCTGACCCAAAAATAGGGAAGGGAAATATAAACCATATAATTGAATATTTTCAGATCATGAAAAGGACTGTGAGACAAATATATTAAGGATGGCTATTTTTTGCAGATCCCTATATGTTGTCATTATAGACAACTAAGGAAAAAAGTGGTTTTCTTCCAAATAATTATGTTACCATTATTTAAAAAATCCGTTAGGGGGTTGAATTACGTAGAGCCGCCTAAGGGTATTGGCTGAATAGTCAAATAATAGAATCTTTTGGGTGAAATTTCCGTTATGTAGACTACATATGCAAGGCCGCCTAAGGGAACGTGCTGCATAGTCAGGAAAAAGAACTCTTATAAATTGGACATTTTGTGATTAAGAGTTAGGAAAAGGGTTATGAAGATATGAAAATATTTCAGGTTAGGATTATAATACATAGAAATGGGTATTGTTCAATGTATGTATAGAAACATAGATCAATGCTAACCATAATCAGGTTGTGGCTAGGTCCTGAATTGAAATATTGGACTTCACTATGTATCTCATAAGGATGTTAATCAGGCCATACGTAGTTCTTGAAATACAGTTTAAAGTCATGTGGGACGAGAGTATGGGAGATCTTAGTTTAGGGTCATAGAGCTCGGACCATTATAAGAAATACCCAGTGTGTGTTTTCATGGGGACTTTTCAGCCAGGGGACTGAAAGTGGAATTTGGGGTTAGGCCCAAAGACATGGGGCTGGAATCAAGGGGCACTCAAATGTTCCTACGTATCCCATAATGATGTGAATCAAGACCACATAGTTCTTGAAATACCCTCTGTATATATTTGGTTTGTACATGTGAAGGGTAAAAGGGGGACTTTAGTGCAATGATAGTTTTACCCAAGATAAAAGGCTAAGGCATTGCCATGTATTCATGTAGTATTTAGAATATAACATGATTGAAAATAAATATAAATAATGATTCCCTCTCAGGTGAGGGTATCAAATAATATTGTAGTTTATTGTCATACAGGACAAAAGTGTTGTACATTTTAACGTCGTGTAGCATGGTTAAAGGTGAACCAATGTAATGATATTGATTCTGGGGGAAGTTTCACGAATCAACATAGTACAAGATGGACGTGAACCATTGTGAAGAGATTGGTTTTGGGATTGAACCTTAGGAGGTTGCGTACGTACCCTGCTGAGAAGGCAAGGATCAAAGTCTGCGTAGTTCAATTATAGAATGAGTTAGTGTTCAAGTTTTTCATGGGGAAAATGTCCTAAAAATGGTGTTGTGACTTACGTGTGGTTATCATCCCAGAGAGTGTGTTATGGTTAAAGTTTTCCCTAAACTCAAGTGAATCATACTCGGTGTGAGAAACAAGAGGTAGCATCAACCATAATGATGCACAGTTTAATGTCATGTAGGACATAGAAAAGGACTATTCAGTTTACAGTCTTGCAGTTAGGACTATTGGTGCTGCACAGTTTAGTGTCATGTAGTAGGGACAAAATACAGTTTAACATCATGTAGGACATATTAAGGGATTTCTTTACAGTTTAGCATCATGTTGTTAGCACGATGGGGACAATACAATTTAATGTCATGTTGGACAAAAAGGGGGATTGTGCAGTTTAATGTCATGTAGTAAGGACAATAGAGGACACATTTTAACATTATGTTGGATGTATTAGGGACTTTTTCACATTTTAATGTCAGGTTGGATGAAAAGAGACGATACAATTTAGTGTCATGTTGGACAAAAGTGCGAATAGTTTACGGTCATATGCATGGACCGTAATGGTGCAGTTTAATGTCTTGTGAGACATGAGGCATGAATATAGTTTAAGGTCATATGCATGGACCATTGCTGTATATTTTAACATCATATAGAAAGGATAATGAAGGGGACACAGTTTAACGTCATGTTGGATGAAAGTGAAAATAGTTTAAGGTCATATGCATGGACGGTTGGACATGCAGTTTAGCGTCGCGTGAGATGAAAGTAATACAAATAGTTTAAGGTCATATGCATGGACCATTGATGGTTTATTTTCTTTTTATACAAAATAATTCTTTAGAAATCTGGTATTGGTTGGGGTAGTGCTGAGTTCTCCATCCATTAAGATTAAAGAATAATCTCCATTGGAGTAGACCTTATGTATTGAATAATGTTCTTCCCATTTTGGCTCCAGCTTGGGAGGTTTCATTCCTGGTATCATTGGAGTTCTGAGAACCAATACCAATTCTCCCTGAAAGAATTAATGAATAGGAACTTTTTTGTTGAATTCTCGTGCTATTCGATTCTGGTAGATTTCCAAGTGGTGCAAAGTGCACAATCTTTTCTCATTTAACCGTTCCAATTCATCCAATCTCTTTTTAGATTGTTCATCTGTAGATGATTGATCACAAATGGATACTCTGAGCGAAGGTAATTGAACATCAATGGGAAAGAATTCTTCCATTCCATATACCAGTGAATATGGAGTTGACCGCATTGTATTGTGGGTAGTGGTCCAATAAGCCCATAAAGCATGAAAGAGTTTGTCAGGCCATACCTCTTATCTTTATCCACCATCGTTTGCAGTATGTTTGAAAGAGTCTTGTTGAAGGATTCTATCTGGCCATTGTACATTACATGATACTGAGATGAATGGTTGGATTCGATGTTGTATTCTTGATACAACTTCTTCACCTCGGATGAATAGAAGTTGGAGTCGTTGTCCGTCAATATGGTATGAGGGACACCAAATCTAGTAATGATGTTAGACTTGATGAAGCTAAAAATTCTTTTAGAACTAACTTCTTTGAGAGGTATTGCCTCTGCCCATTTGGAAAAGAAGTCTGTAGGAGTAAGAATATACTTAAACTACTTGGCTGCAGCAGAAGGGTAAGGTCCCATCACATCCATTCCCCATGTGGAAAATGGCCACGAGTATTTAGCTCTATGAAGTAACTCTGGGGACTGATGATTGAAGATGGAATGTACATGACATGAATTACACTTCTTTGTGAAATCAACAAAATCTTGTATCATTGAAGGCCAAATGTATCAAAGCCTTCGAATTTGATTAGACGGTCTATGTCCAGACTGATGGGCACCATAGACTCCTGCTTGAACTTCTTTCATGATAGCCATTGTCTCTTCACTATCAAAGCATATGAAGAGAACTCCATCAAAACCACGCTTGAAGAGAATTTTCTCTAGGTGACCAGGGCTATCATAATGAGTAAAATTGACCACATGTCACCGGATTTGTTCTTTCCTGGCTTTATTAGGTGTAAGTGTTCCATTTTTAAGGTATTCCCTGATAGGTTTCATCCATCATGTAGTATGACCATACGGTTCAAGAATGGGACTAATTTCATTGATTTCCTCTATTATGATTTGTACATAAGGTGAAATTGTTCGAAGGTGGGGAATATTGATGGTTGTCTCATCCCGATTTGGATCTTCCAGAGATGTGGCTATATTAGCCAGTGCATTAGCTTGAGCATTTTGTGATCACAGGACATAAGAAAATGTCAGTTCCATAGGAAATTCTGCCATTAAATCTCTGATGTAATCATACAAATAGATCAATTCTTCTTTTCTGATTTCATAATCCCCATTGAATTGTTTGATTACAAGGTCTGAATCACCTTTCACCCTTAAGTGATTCACTTGTGCTTGAAGCGCCAACTCTAATCCTATGATGAGAGCTTGGTATTATTATTCATTATTGGTACCACCTTCCAACAATAAGAAGAAATATGGTAACACTGCCTTTTCTGGGGAAATAAGAACAACTGCTAACCCAACATTGTTGAATTTAGGATCTTCCATTTTCTTCGATGTTGGACTTCTAGAAGAACCATAAAAATACATTTACCATACCTGAGGACTATCCTGAATAGATAAGACTTCCTCATCAGGGAGTTCAATATCTGAAGATATATCTTCTATTAAAGGATGTTCAGCAAGGAAATCATCCAAAGATTGACCTTTTATTACCTTTTGAGACACATACTGAATGTCGAACTGCTAAAAAATAACTGCCCACCTTGCTAGACGTCCTATAAGCATTGGACGACTAAGGATGAATTTGAGCGGGTTATTTCGAGATACCAACTGGACCTTGTGATGTTGCAGGTAGTGTCTCAACTTCTGAACTGCAAAGATTAATGACAGTCCGCACTTCTCAATACTTGAATACCAGGTTTCTTCTTCAAGCATAATCGGACTAAGATAGTAGAGGCTGTTTTCATTCCCAGCATCATTCATCTGAGCAAGAAATGCACCCAATGATCGCTCCAAAGTTGCCACATAGAGGATAATTGGTCTTCCTTCAACAGGAGAAATAAGTACTAGTGTACTCAAGAGGTATTTCTTGATAATATCGAATGCTTCTTGGCATTCATCACTCCAATGGTAAGTGAATCCCTTCTTCATCAATTTGATGAAGGGTAAACTTTTCCCTGCCATGTTGGCGATGAAACGCTGAATATAGGCTAAATTTCCTTTAAGTCCTCTAAATTCGTTCAAATTTCGAGGAGGTGGCATACCAAGGATTGACATGGCCTTCTCAGGGTCAACTTCTATACCATGATGGAGTACAAAAAAGATGATAAATTTTCCTTTGGTTACCCCAAAAGCACATGTTTAGGGGTTCATCTTCAAATTATGTGGTCAAAGCTTGTAGAATATGACATCCAAATCAGCCAAGTGATTAGAACATTGTTTGGATTTGACCACCAAATCGTCCACATAACATTCAAAAAACTTTCCAAAAAATGGTTTGAAGATACGATGCATGGCACGATGATATGTTACGCCAGTATTCTTTATTCCAAAGGGCATTACCCGATAGCAAAACACACCCTGAGGGGATCTGAAGGATGTAGATTATTCATCTTCTAGGGCCATTCAAGAATTGATTATATCCGGAATATCCATCCATTAAGGAAAGCACTTCATATCCTGCTGTTGTATCGATTAAAAGTTCTGTAATCGGAACTGGAAAATCATCCTTAGGAAAATGCCGATTAAGATCTCTGAAATCGATCCAAAATATAATTTGTCTGTTCTTTTTCTTCACAGGGACAATATTATCCAACCACTTGAGATATTGAACTTATCTGACGAAGTTATCTTTGATAAGCTTATCCACTTCAGCTTCAATTTTGAAAGCATATGTTGGGTGTGTTCTACTTGCAGCTTGCTTAAATCCTCGATGTTCATCAGGCAGACCCAAATGATGAGTAGCAACATCAAGATCAAGCCCGGGCATCTCTATATAGTTGCAAGAAAACATGTCACGGTTTTTCATTAAAAATGAAATATACATCTCTTGTTCTTCAAGGGTCATGGCCGCACTAATTAAGGTGGGGCATGGATCTTCTTTTGTACCCTGATTTATTTCTATAAGTTCATCCACGGTGGTATAGATACCCTCTTCAAATGCTGGAGGAGCATCCCTGAGATCTTCCTCTTCTTCTTCAACATGTGTTATTTCTTCTGTTTCTACTTGCATATTAGTTGATGAAGCAAGATTTCCATGATCAGAAGAGATGAAAAAATTTGAACATCTTAAAGAAGAAGCTTCAATTTTTGACCTGATTGATGATAAAGGGTCCTCCTTGGGTAATAAAGAGAGGATGATGGATTGAGAATTGGCAGCATTGTTCAACTATGATGTTGCTATAACTTCTTATGGTCTAGTTGGTGAAGTATATTCTTGTTGGATTTCAACATATGAAATAAATAAATCTTTATTTGGGCTTTCATCACTGCATGGTGGGTCACCAATTTCTCCCATGATGGCTGTCTTGATTTCAATAATTTACATTAAAGTAGTTTCCATAAGAGTAGTTTGATTTGGGTCTATCCTGTCAATTTGACTGATATGAAACACATAATCTGTACTCACATGTGTAAATGCATTTACTTGAATCTTTTCCAATCCAAATGGAGAATTAATCATGGTAACCTCCCTTGTTGTGGATTTATCCTATCCCTTCATGTGATCGAATTCCGCCTCAATATATTGAGTTTCACATGTCTTGAATGGGGCTCTATCACCATACAATGTCCCAAACCATCAAAACAATATTTAAGACATTGATGGTATGATGAAGGGATAGTCGCATGTTGATGTAGCCAGGGTCTTCCAAGAAAAATATTGAAGGTTGTATCATGATCAACAACCATGATATTTGAATTGGATACAAGGTCACCAAACAAAGATCTGAGTGTAATCTTACCCAGTGTTTCTTGTTCATTTTTATCATACCCTTGCAACATCGAAGTAGAAGGAGATAAATCAGATTCATTGAGTCCCAATAGACGAAGTGTACGAATTGGGATGAGGTTGACTTTTGAACCATTATCAATTAAATCTTTTCGGATGTCTACACCATTGACCATTCCAGATAAGTACAATGGTATAATATGCCCATGCATGACATCATCATCATCTTCACCTGTGAAAGATATCACTGCATGGAATTCCTTAGGATTATTCTATATGTGGTAGACTTCAGTTGCATCGATTACAATTTCAAACACTTGAGGACTTGAAAAATCCTCGATGAGTGCCTCATGATGATATTTTGACAGATTCAAAGCATACAGAATTGATAACATGGCCGGTACATAGGCTAGGTGATTCAATATATCATACTTTTGATCTAAAGGTCTGCGTTTCCCAACATGAACATGTGGTTTAGCAGGTGCCTTGGATGTTGATGCTTTGGAAGTAGATGCATCTTGTATCAAGATAGGAGTTGGCAATACTTCTGTATTTGGAAGATTAGACTGAATAGTTCTATTTACTTGTTGCGAGGAAGAAGGTGGAACCTCCAACCGATCCTCCAAAATAACTGTTCCAGGACTGAATCTGTTATTGGCGGAAGAAGATGCTTGTTCTTTTTGATCTCGCTGAAGGGCTCTGCCATGAGTTTCTACTGCATAAACTGTTCTAGCAGGTGTAGAATTGGAATAGTGGATTCTGGGATATCCATGTCTTCATTTGTTTCCAAGAGCCCTGAAACTCCCTCTAATTCCTCTTTTTGATATAGGTAATTCAGTCTCATCAAAATCAAAACTGTGACTGGAATAAGGATCTGTTATGGGAATCATATTAACAGAACCGAAGATTAACTTTTCCTCTGATGAAGACTCTGCCTGACTAGCCAATTTAGGCCTTCCCGTTTGGTGGGGCGGTGCCTGGGGCTTTAAAGTAGATGGCATAAAATCTACCAGATTCAAAGACAGCTTAGGCTTTGACACATACTCATCTTATTATGATTCTTCTTCCTTCCCTAAATTATGTTGTCCTTTTGAGGATTTTTCTTTTGATGGAGGTTTCACTGTAGCATTTATAGCAGGAAACACAATTGGTTTCTTCAATTGCATTCGCAAAATTCCAAGACTTTGATTGATCATTTTTCAGACCTTCCAATCATCATATTTCTGCGCTTTTTTGTTTTTGACTTCTTGCCACTCGCCTCTTTCCTTCGGATCAGTAGCAGTAACATATGCTACCTGAGCTGAAGAACCTTTCAATTTAACTTATCCCGATTCTACCATTTTCTGTAGGAGGTCCTTGAAGAAAAAACACTCCTGGATGGGATGCCCCAACATCTGATGTAATGGGAAATAATTGGGACGATCTTCATCTCTTTCCTTGTTTGGCTTCTTGGGCCTCGGCAGCTGAACCAAATTATCCTCCAGGTCCGAAATGAAGTAACCAGGAACTTTTTCATTTCCGAAGGAATAAACATTGCTCTTCAACTCATCAAATTGTTTCTATATTTGATCTCTTTGATCATCTTGATGAAATGGCCTCTGTTGTTGATGCTCAGGAGGTAGAGCCCTTCGGGAAGATGAAGGTTTTTAAGTGGAAGTAGGTACAAGTGCATATTGAAGCATGACTGTAGCACTCTCTGCTCTACCCATTCTCCTTCCTGGAGCTTATGTAATTACATGAGTTTTAACCTTAGTCTTCGTAAGAGAGTATTAAATATTCTAAGCGATCGAATTATGGTCTCTAAATCCTCCTTTGTATTTCACAGGGATCAACGGTGTGCATAACTCATCAAGAAAATTTTCCACACAAATTGGAAATAATTCTTCTTGAGGGAGTGCTATTCTTAAGGAATATGTTAATCCCTTCCAGTGAGCAATGAAATCTGAGACTCTTTCATTCTACCTTTTCATACAGTTTGTAAGATCAAAAACTATTTTCTTTGGTAATGTTGAGCTGAATTGAAGAAGGAATCTTTGACGGAGATCTTCCCATTCGATAATTGACCAGGATTTCAATCTTGTGTACCAAACAAACACAGGCCCTTGTAATGAATGTACAAAACACTTGAGCTTTAATACCTCTTGTTTCTGAGGAGTTCCCATCATGGGATCACAAAGAGAAAGAAAATGTGTTAAGTGTTTCTCTGGGTCTCCCGAACCATTAAAGATTGGGAATATGGTACTTGCAAAATTTTATAGGGGAGGAATATCATCAACCCATTCAATGTAAGCACTCTTTTTTGGTTGAATTTGAGCACTCTTTCCCTCTATATATTCCTACCGAGATGTTGATGGGTCATTTCTTATATTAACTTTTTAGAAACATCCTGTTGATCTTGGACCTGAGCAGGTGAACTGAATGGAACTTGGACAGGTATGGAAGTTGGTTCTGCAACTAATGGCAGCACCGTTGATTGTTGTTGCACCTGACCCATAGGATTAGACCTGTGAGAGTGTACTAATAGTGGAGGATACTCTTGGTCCATATTATTAGCCTCATCAAATTCCCTTGGCTGACTGGCTCCAACACATTTAAGAGGAAGACTACCCTAAAGTAGTTCTGCATTCATCCTCCTCAATTCCTTAATTTCTTTCCCATGTTGCGCAAACCTTTTCTCTAGTAAGAGCGACTGGCCTTCTCCTGAGGAAGGGTGTGTGACCAGATTCTTTCCTTTCCCCTTGTTTTATCCCTTTCGGAGAGGGGGAAGTGGGTTACTTGAAGGAACACCCAGGTTTTGGGTAAGCCTTTGATTTCGTGTACGCACACCTTCTTCATTTGTGTCTGTGTGTACAACATCATGGGAAGGAACCTCCTCATCTGATCCCTCTGAGTGAGCCTCATCTGGTGGATCAGCAACAACGATATTGATGACATTAATTTATTCATAATGCATTGTGTCTCTTCTATCAACATTTCTGCGATATTGCCTTCTTCCATTTACCTAATGAGACATTGCCTTTTGTTGATTCGATCTGTCATGAACGTCGTGGAGTATTGAAATTTGGAGAGAATCTCTTGATAATTTGGATCTTCGTTCATGTTGGGTATTCTTCCCTAATCGAGAGAAGACCAAATTTCTCTCATGTAGGGATTGAGGATTTGAAAAAGTCCCCAATCTGTGGAATGGGGTTGTTCCTGTAGTTCCCACTCAACTCCTCGAATCCTATTTTTTGATTCTGGTGGTTGGGTTAAAAGAGTCCCCAGTCTGGAAAGCTGGGGTGGTTCTTGAAATTCTATATCTGAGACCTTCTGGTAATCTCTCTTGATTTTTCGGGATTTAGTCCAGAAAATAGCTGGATCCATCAACCTGTATCCACTTTTGTCACTCGGCTCAAAAGACCGTTGGATGATTTCAAACACTTCTGTCACTTGATGATGTGCTTGTTCCAAATGAGAGGCCTATTCAATATTCTTGTTCGCTTGATGTAGGAGTAATTCAAAAACTTGTTCTATATATACTTGATTTTGAGAAGAACTAGTTGAAGCCTATTCTTGAGCAAGCCTTTGATTACAGAGAAATCCATTTGACTGTGGCCGACCATGGGCAATAACATTGCATGAGACCATTTTTGGCGGTCTTTGCTGAATGGAGAGCACAATGAAATGTAGTTCTCCATGAACACCCCATCCTCTGATATGAATACTAGATGGTGCATTGTCAATTAACTGGTGCATTCTTCTTATTGCACCAAGGCATGAACGCTGATGGGATCTTTGTTGTTTATTAGCCTTCGGATATCGAGAAACTGAGAGAGATGACAAATCAATTTGGCGTTGTAAAACTTCTATTATATTAACATGATTTTCATATTCATAATAAGATAATACTGTCTTTTTCAAATGACAAAGAGTTTTCCATATATTGAGATGAATATCATGAATCCCATCTTCTGTCAATATCTCTGAAATGTCATACTGAGAGTCATCCAAAGTCCAAAACATGACTAGCACTTCACCATTCACCAGTTGTTTTCTCATGTTCTGTGTTTCCTCTTTATCATTCAATGAAGATTCCTCTACCTATTTAGACCAGAGCTGGTGCTTCCTTGTTGCTTCATCGGATTCAACATGATTGGTAGAGAATCCACTGATCAAACAAGAAGATGAATGACCCAAGGGTGGTTTGGAGATTTACCTACACCCAGGGCTATCTTCTAATTGAGAAAGTATTTCACTTGCTTATGGTAAAGCATCATACATGACTGGCTTCAAATTTGAAAGTGACTCAAGATTATAGGGCTTTCTCATCACTGCATTATCCTATGAAGAATTTTCCCGGCAATCCGAATTACTACTGCGGAGAGGGCTTTCGTAGCTAAATTCATCCTCATAGGAAGAACCACCATGATGGGTTACAAAAAAAGATGAGACCTCTTCCTCCTTGATCATTTGGCCACACAGAGGGTTATTGTGGCTCTCATCTGAAGATGAAACTTCGAGATCGATCGAACTGTCATGAAGCAAGCCTTCATGAGGAAGTGTCTGATGAAGACTTTCGGAATTAATGCTCCCACTATTTGGAACTGAGAGAGTAGAATCTTGAATTCAAATAGATAATTATACGAGGGCTTCAAGAACTCCAGCATCGAGTAATCCCTTATCACATATGGGCCCTTGATTTCATGAATTTATTGGGCGTGTCTTCTTATTAGATGACTTCTTACTCAATTTGGAAGGTGTATGTTCTTGCTGAAGAGAAATGATCAGGTTAGGCTGATTATCTCCACTCAAACTAGGTATATGTGCTGGATATGGTTGTCTGTATGATATGGGGGAGTACGCCCCACAACCCTCTTGGACTGACACAGATGTGTGTGTCTGTTCCGGAGTGATATGCTGATGTCTCACTCCACTGGTAGGGACAGATTTGTTTATATTTCCCTGAGATGCTGCTGAAGCTATTATAATATCCTGTCAGACATCCAGGATATTAGCAGGGATTTGCTTCTTCTCTTTCACCATTGACAGAATGTGCTTGTTGACTTCAGACTTCGGAATGGGGATGTACGTCCATTCCGTGCTTGGAGTAGCTGTATGTTCTTGCTCGTGTCCTCCTTTTCCTATCAGTGAGTCCTGACAGTACTCAAGTGTGGGGGAAGAGAGTTGAGTCTGCCTCATGTTTGTCGCCAGAGCTTTCAACTGACTTCTCTGAGTGCTACCAAACGAGACTGTTGGTAGGCTTGATCAATACCAGAAGGTGTATGTGCCTGCTGATTTCACTTCACCGAACGTGGTTGAGGAGCTCCATCATATGTAGTCAGATGAGCCTGCTGACTAGCTGATGATTTATAAACAGGTGTATGTTCCTGTCTATAGTACCTCTCCGGAATTTCCTGGCGGGATTGGCGTGCTGCTACCAGACGAGTCTACTGGACAGCAGAATTAAAATGGAATTTTATATGTGCCCTCTTGTTGCTTTCCACCCAGTTAGGATGGTGGACTTCTCTGGAGATGGAAGAGATGAGAACCTTCTCACTTTTGACCGAATTTTTCCTATGGTGATTCGTCTTGCCTGCTTGGGTTAAAGGAACCTGAGCCGAACGCCTAGAGATGATACCCTCATCATGTTGAGGGCACACTGCCGCACGAGTCTGGTGGAAATTGTTAATGGGAGCCCTCAGGAAGGACTCATGTCTCCTTGAATTAAGGACCTGAGAGGCCTTCTCATTCACCTCCCCAGAATATGGGAGGGACTGGTGATTGTGTTCCAGGGATAACGACCCGAAACGGTTGAAAATGGTGTTTGGAACCACCTTCTTCTTGATCTCTATTCATTGATGTCCGGACGACTAGGGTAAATTATTGACATGGAGGGCTTGTCGAGTAGCCTCCAGATTCGGAATAGTACCGTTTTGACGATACTCCTTAACCCGTTCATTTGATACCCAGTGTTGAAGACGCTGAGTAGGTGATATCATCCAAACAGTGGACGATGATCCAGCAGGAGTAGCAGTAGAGGCCTTCCCAGTAGAAGTATTCACAGTAGAATTATTCATGAATGTGAACTTAAGAGAAGCCATTTCTGTAATGCAGAAGATCTTGGAAAAGAGGCTATGTTTGATATAACAGATGTAATCAAGATAATTTCAGCCACTACATCTTTTGGATAAGCACATATGTTATTGATTTTCTTGTTGGCCCTCTCATTGAGTTTAAATAGGTGCCTAACAAATAGGTAAAACATCATTTCAACTTGGTTAAGGATTCACATCGAGTTCACCATTTATTTGTTTACTCTGGAATTGGGGATGACCTCGTTGATTTAAGGTTTAAACATTCCAAGCGGTTTCTAACAGGTTTCTTCGTAGAACCAGAAACATCGAATTATTCCATATCTATTTGGACCTACATTCCAAAGGTAGGCGCTCATTAGTTGTGGACCGATGATGCTTAGAAATTTGCATTTGTCGAGAGGATGGGAGGTCGGACTCATCACACCTTTTTTAGGGGAATTATTGTCTACTCGAGGACTCTCTTTATAGATTTAGGTTATGTTCGTGAATCCTTATTAAGTTACCAAGTATAAAATGAGCTTTCCTTTAGATCTAACAATCAATGAATAATATGTAGGAAATTTAGAGAATATTTTATATGTATTTGAGGTTCTTCATCGATAGAGAATCATCATTATTTGTTAGAGATTCTTAGTCAATGGTATTCTTTAATACATTATATAAAAGTCTATTGGTCATTATGATGACCATACTGGTTTTAAAGCCACTCAATGGGGCACTTGAATTTTATTGTCATTCATAAGGACATGGATTATTTCAGAGTTGGGATCGTACCCGCAGATGGGCTACCTACGTATCCTTGTTTAGAAAAGGAATCAGAACCCACGTATTTCCAGTAAGGGAATCTGTTGTTTATGTATGATTGATGGATCAAAGAATGATGTCATAATAACTTTTACACACTAAACTCACATGAGTCATGCTCGGTGTGAGAAACAAGATGTATTGGTAAAACCAGACAATTTGTGCCATGAAATATGCAATCATAAAGAATAATGTGGGGCTTATGTATGTATGACTTCCCAAATAGACGAAGAGTAGGATTTACTTCAGTGAAGAAACCCGGGAACAAATTCAATAATGTTATATGTGCTTTATAGATATTTTGATACTCTAACATGGGCTTACTCCTAAAGAAGATGCCCAAAATTAGGGGGGATTTATGATTGGGTTTTACTCCTGATAAAGAAGCCCAAATAAGAAGTAATTTAGGACTGGTTAAGAGAAATTATGACTGGGTCTTATTCCTAAGAAGGAGGCCCAGGTTAAAGGATTTGAGAACTAGGGAGTACTCCTAAGGAGGAGGCCCAGGTTTGGAAACTTTTGAGAACTGGGGCTTACTCCTAAGGCGGAGGCCCATGTTTGGGAACTTTTGAGAACAGGGGCTTACTCCTAAGGACGAGGCCCATGATAAGGGACTTGGGGCTTAATCCAAAGGAGGATGCCCAGATTAAAGGAACTATGACTGGGGCTTATTCCTGAAAAGGAAGCCCAGGTTAGGGGACTTGAGGCTTATTCCTAAAGAAGATACCAAAATTAAGAGAACTTGGACTGGGGCTTACTCCTGAAAAGGAATCCGAAGTAATAGATCCTCTCATCTTAAAGGTTGATGTCAAAATTAATGAAATATCTAACCTTGGTGATATAAATATATATAAATCACTAGGTTTTGAGAGATGTTTCCACATAATTCCTTTCAGATAAGGAAGACAATCAAGAAATCATGCCATAAATGGATTTGAAGGAGTTCTTAGGGCATAATCTTGAAGAGGATAGGTGGATAGGCATAAGATA
The DNA here is from genome assembly GCA_963277665.1 of Viscum album. NCBI lineage: Eukaryota > Viridiplantae > Streptophyta > Magnoliopsida > Santalales > Viscaceae > Viscum > Viscum album. The sequence goes on from OY728159.1 coordinate 776,851,235, forward strand.
AGTGGAATAAGCAGGAGGGGCACCAAATAATATAGGGGCGCGCAAGTCCTGGAGGGTGCACAAGTATTGCGTGGGCACACAATTCGTGGTCGCGCAGGTATACCTGTGCGGCACAAGGGTACTTGTGCAAATTTTAACCCTTGGGGTAATACTTGGGTGAGACTTGGCTCAAGCCCTTAGAAATACCACTAGAGGTTTCCAGAAGGATGGTGCACAAGTTCTAGTGAACGAGTAAGGCGACATGCAAGTGAGGCCATTTCTCTTAAGGGTTGGCCACTCAGGCGCGCAAGTGTTGATGAGTTTTATCAATTAGGCCTTCCTCCCCCTATTTAGATCTTCTGTTCTAGGTAATAAATTACCTTAGAAGTGTATGGATGCTTTGAGAAGAGACTAGGGCACCAGGAGCACAAATATGATTTTCTTGAATTTTTTCGTCTCCTGAAATGGGGGGCCCACATGGGTATTTATAGGTTGGATAATACCCTGGGTGAATTTTGAAGAGGGCGCACAAGTCACCTGTGTGACCATTGGGCGGCACGCAAGTATACTTGCGTGACCTTGGTGGAACTTGTGAGAGCCAAGTTCATTTGAATCTTGGTTCATGCCTTTGTCAATTTTTTATGTTTCTTTAAAGGATGAATCAATTTTGGGATCAAGGTATTTATCTTTTCATTCCTTTAGACTCTATGATGGAAAGGAGCATCAACACACTGGAAAAAAACTTCTTTAACCCTAATCGCACAAATATATTTTTTATGATTGAGGGGTAATTTTATTAATTATAAATGATAAATTGGAATATTAATGGCCCATATTTTATAAGTATTAACATTTAAAAATGAATTTTCAGAATATAGTATTTTTTTTAATTTAAAATGATTTAATATAAAATCATTTTTATAACATAACATTAACGTCAACTTTGTCACTATATATTTAACTGAAATTTACAGAAATTAATATAATGACTATATTCAAATATGTTATGTTTAATCCCATGGGACAAGATATATTAATGTGAAAAATTAACGAAACATAAAAATTCATTAAATTTAAATCAGTTTTAATATTTTGTTATAATTTATTTTGGATAATTATTAAATATATAATTATTGTTTTGGAATTTTATAATCATTTTAAAAAATTCATCTCTAAAAATTAAATATATATTATTAAAATTACTAAAAAACCAATTTATATTTTAAAATATTTTTTATAATAGAATGTACGATTTTTTTCATATCCAAAATTTTCATAAATGTTAAAGGTAAGGAAGATTACTTCTTTCCCTTTTCATTAATCACATATTATATATGTCATATTCATGGTATAGTATCCCAATATATCATAAAAAAACCCAAGGTGGTAGTTGATGAAAATTTTCAAGATAACAGGTGTTTTACTAGATTATATGTTGTTTTACACTATATATTCTATGTTTATCCACTAAGTAAACTAATTTTTTACCTTAATGACAAAAAATAATTTAACAATTATCACCAACCAGCATAGTCAAAAATAAATTTAACTTATTATATAATATCTTTTATTGTGATTAAAAATATGGAATCCATTTTACTAATTAAATTTCCATAAGAGGAAAATTTTAATTTAAAATTAATCTTGCAGATGTGATGAGAATTTTTTTAAAGTGTAAATATTCAAATTTTTGCAAACATATTATATCAAAATTCAATAAAAAATGATTAAAATAGCGTAAATTATATTAATTGATATAAAATTGGAATTATTTTACTTTATCTCAATTTAAAAATATTATATTATATTATATATAATTTAAACAAAAAGTCAGTTTTCAATTAAAATTCAGTACTTTTCACCATTCATAAAAAAATAAATATTCTATGAAAAATCCCATAATTCACTATAATATAATTTTGGTATTAAGATTTAAAAATTTAAGTGTATTTTTTATTTTAAATTATCTTAAATTGAAAAGTTTTAATTTTAAATTCACTCTGTTAGGAATGATTAATCCGTCTTTTTGGATAAATACTGTTTTGTAGAAAATAAATCATTTTATTTCAAATAATTATTATTTTATTACTAATAAATAGATAAATAATAAAAACATTTAATCTATATATATTCATAATTTAGTGAATTATATTCACACACTCCATTCCAATGAATATACATTAACTATTATATTACGAATAATGTTTCACATTTCACATAAAATTGGTGTTTTCTGTAATATACAATATTAAAGAGATTCCAATTATTTGAAAATAAATTTATTATATAGTTTCACTGTTTTATATTAATTTATAATATTGGTTTTTTATCACATATAATATCAAATAAACTGTTATTCTTTTATAATTTATCGGTTTTACCTTCTCCCAATCATAATGGAATTTCATCCTCGTGAGACAAATATGATCTTGGAAAATAGGGGTTTGACATTATAAAATTTATTTTCTTGAAAAAAAAATCATTAAAATTGTTAATAAAAAATCATCTTAATAATAGAGAAATAGAAGTACAAAATTCATCTGGAATGACACATAACAAGGTTCCCAATTAGGAGAACATTGGTTGCAAGTGAAGATATGGACATGGAGGAAAATAATATGTATTAATAAAGAGTGATTGTGACCACTGATCACAAGAAGGTGAATAGTATATGGAATTTTTTGAGCCTAAAAACCATAAATATTTGATGATTTAAAATACCATTCGTTATACATAAATTTAATTATAAGGATAAAATTATTTCTTCCTGATATTTTTCTTAATGGTGAGTAATTCATTTACTCTATAAGAATATAATGAAGTATAATAACATGGTATGTTTATATTTCATAAGAACATTATTATACTTCAGTTGAGCCTTGAACTATTTCTACCTCATCAATGAGAATATGATAAAATAATATGGGGAAGTAATACATTAATCTGTAAAACCTCATATAAATATAAACATAAAACATTTCATAAATGGTTATTTTTTACAAAATATTACGATCTAAAACTTCATAAATAACATCATAGAATTTTAAAAAATGAACATATCTTCAATCCCCCATACATCATGAAGTATATATTAGTCTTAACATTGGAAAAATGTGAATAACTTTATCATTTATTTTCTAGAAACATTGTAATAACATTTATTACCATAAAACCTTGTTAAAAAGATTCCTTTTCCCTTATTCATTAAGTGAAAAAAAAATATTGGACATATCACTTAAATCTAAAAATGATGTAAACTCAATCAATGATATCATAAAGCACATTTTCACTAAATCATTAATTAGTTTCATGCTTTTAATTATTATTCAATTTAATTTATCTATATCACTCATCACTTCATCCAATCATTATTATTTCATAATCAGGAATATGTTAGGTTTATTTTTTCCCATAACCATGTGTTTTCCAAAATTTTCAACTTGTTAAAGAATGAATTTTCATGGAACAATTAAACATATAATATCAAATATATTAAATAAAATTCCTATAGAATAATTATTATGCATTTCAAAATTCTTATAATGAATATATAACTGATAAAATACTCAAATTACATAATTCGTGGATCCAAAAATGGGAAAATTAATTATTAATCTTCTATTCTATAAATAGAATTTTCTTTACATTAATACCTTAAATTTTTCTGAGGTACATTCCCTTGAGGCTTGGGAAATTCATTTATATAGTGTTTCATATTTTTATATTAGAAGAATTTCACTTTGAAAACATTTCCTTTTCTTAAGATAAAAATCATAGTATCTATTATCTATATGTTAGTAAAAAAATCCCCATACTTTTATAAATGAACCAGGGGTTTTCTTTTGAAAATCAACACATCTGGGAAAATATATCTTTGTATTCATCCCTTCATCTAACTTTTTCCTAGTTTTCCTCTTCTTATTTCGCTTACCTACAAATCCATAATACATATAAAACTATTTATATTACTTTTTGATATAATAAATTATGTCTCATATTATTATAATGCTTGGGAGAATACACTCCATCTAATATTGGCTTAATACAATCAATGAAATAATAATTATAATGCTCTGGATTGTGTTTATTGATGTGGTTCCCATTCCTTCTTCTATGATAAATTTCAAAATGAAAACATAACCGATATTAGATCATATCCTTATGAAACATAATATTTAATTAAAAACTTTTAAAATACATAATATAAATAAAAAAATTTATGCTTAGCTAATCTCATAACCATAAGCATGGTTTCTTTTGGAAATTCTTACATACTTACCCCTAATGTCTGTAATAGGCTTGTATTTTCTAATATATGTTTTCCTATATCTAGTTCCCAAGGATTGTACTAAAATTCTTATGATTCCAATTGTAACAACCCCAACCCTTTCATCGTAGAGTTAGTTTCATAATTTATTATATTTGAATAGATATAAGGAAAAAAATCCAGACATATGAATTTTTTTTATATTTTTGGATTCCATATATATACATGAGTCCCATTTTTGATTTGGTATAGAAAATTGAACATAATAATTAATCCAAAAATTCTCAACAACATTAAAAACACATTCTAAGAATTCATCTTAATATCCTAGGGAAAGAATACAATTTAAGGGTGAGTTAAAATTCCTTTTAAGGGTTAGGTACAATGGAAGAGATCACAAATCAATGAATAATAATCATTATTTCATGGTAAATGACTGAAACACATGTCAATTAATCAATAATGTGATTTTAATATGGTACGAATAAAATATGATCAAATAATTTTATATGCTTAATCACATGAGATTGAAACATGATCATGGATAATATAACTAATAAAATTATCACATGGAATAATAATTATGACGGAATAAATCATCTTGGGCATCTGAAATCAGATAATATATCCTCAAGTGCGTTGCAATCAGTATTTATATTCAAGAAATTTTATGTCTATGGGTAGAAACCTATTGATTTCACCAATTTATTTAACCCATGAGACTATCGATGCATCTAGGGTCCTATATTAATAAATCTTGAACCCTTGTACTACAAGAAAAAATAATACCTCAAATTAAACTATAAATTTAAATCCTAAATACTATTTTTTATTATAATGTATCAATATTGATTATGGGATATGAATTTATCATCAGTTCCCTAGTTAATCAAATAATTTTCAAAGAAAACACCACTTGTAAAAATGGTATATGATCTAGGAAATAATAACATACATCAAAAAAGAATATTGATATTTAAGATAAATATAATTCCATAAGAAAAATTATCATAAGAAAGTGAATATTTCAGGAGAATAATAATAGTCACAGAAGAAAGTGAGATTGCATAACAAATTTTGTTGCTTGATAATTTTCAATTGAAATATTCTTGGATGAAATAATACAATTTGAAACATAACATACCGTAAATAATGAATTATTCATGGTATGATATATATAATGCGAAGTATATAAACCCTATAAAAGTGAATTGGTTCATAATAAAAATAATTCTCAATGGAATGTAAATTGGGAAGAAGTCATTTTACTTATGAATCCTTTTAGCTGAACATTCCTTAATATCCAATATAATTTTTTACGAATGTTATTAAATTACACAATAACTATATTACAAATATCATATATAATTATTTTAAAAATTATTATCACCTGTTTGTGAATAATATTTCATTTTTTAATTTTTTTGGGTGTTAGTTTCCATATTTTTTAGTGTGCTTTGACTTTTTTTTACATTAAATTTTATCTTTATTTAATATTATATATAATTTAAATATTTATATAAATATCATATTTTTTATTTGTTATTTATTTATAGTAATTTATACAGAATGTTGATAGGAAATTAATTTCAACATTCATGGAGATGGTTGGTCGTACATACGCACGAACCGAATTTACATTTTACTATGGTATTGAATGAAAGAAAATTAAATGATATATATATATAAATATTATCATTCCCATATATTTTTTATTCAATATGTATAACATATTTTAATTAATTCATCCTTTGTACAATCCATTTAATGTGTGAATGAATCACATCGCTTTGTGAGGAGGTGGTCTATCGTATACACCAGTGACGTTATCAATTTTCCAAAAAAATTGAAATCATGATTTATTGTGTAATATAATAATTAAAAAAGTATATTAAGCTCATAAATATCATATAAATTATATATAAACTATAAATTGATCTTTATTCCCACCCTTTAATGGTGGTAATTGAAAAAATAAAGGCATTGGATCGCGAGGCGGTAGTCTGTGGTAAACATGAATGATTATTTCATAACCTATTCTATGTAACTGGGTGATGTTGTGCATCATAAAATTAACATTTCAACTTTTTATAATATTAAATATACTATTTTTATTGTATAATCATGTTATAATAATAATTTAAGGAGGTGGACAAGTAAATTAATGAAATCACTTTGATAAGAACATTACCACTTCTTTAGGTATCATTATTAGGTTTTCCCTAAAAGAAGATAATATTTTATTTATTCTTAAAATAATGATTCTAGTATTAGGTGAGAGAAGTTTGAAGGTGATGTTATAATGGTTTTTTTTCTCCAAATCGATTGAGAGGTTTGAAGAATGTGGGAGATTGAGCACCCTTTATAGTTTAGGGGGAGTAGAATTCAAGTAAATTCTAAAAAGTATTCAATATTGAGAGGTATACCTTACCTCATGTGGATACATATGTGGATAATAATATATGGGGGTTTATATAGTCGAGAAAGACCTCCACCAAATAAAGATAAATTTATATTTATAATTTGATTCCTTAACATATATGTTTCCCTACTTTTATCATTTTTGTTTTTATTAACGTAACTAATTTTGTATAATAGGTAATTTATATACTAAGACTAAATTAAAGTCAGACATATTATATAAGTTCATCCCATGGATTATAATTTTGATATCTAATTTATAAAATAAAAATATCATGTTTTTTTAATATTTATTTTAGGAGAAGAGAAAGCAACATGCAGATAAAATGATTTAACCCTAACCACAATAACAAGGTTTTTACTATTTATGGGTCATTGTGTTCATTAAAAAATATATTGTTTCCATTTAATAGAAAAAAATTGAAATTTATTTAAATATAAATAATAATATTAATTGTATATAAATTTTAGTAATTTGAAATAATTTAATAAAATATCATTTATTATAAAATAGTATTAAAGTTAATTTCGAGACTACCTATTTTATTTAAATTTAATATATCATGAAAAATATTTAATTTGAATATATTAACATAAAACCTATTGATCATGATATATACATCTTAAAGGTAATGTAACAAAACAATTCATTTAGTTTACTTCACTATTAATATTTTTACTATCATTTTTTAGTAAATTATTAACAAAATAATTTCTGTGTTGGGATTTTATAAGAATTTTAATTATCTAATTCATCTCCAAAAATGAAGTATAAATTAAAATGATGAAAAACACTCATTTAAATTTCAAAATTATTTTTTTTCTAAAATATGATGTTTTTTACTATACTAGAGAATTATAAATATTAAAGGAAATAAATATTCATTTTTTTCTTTAAAAACATCTTATATATGTCACATTCATGTTCTTATATCCCATTAACTCCAAACAATATATAATATTGTGTTAAAGTTATCAATATTTCTAGACAATGGTGCTTCAAGAAGTTGTTAGGTCATTTTACACATTATATTATATGTTTAACCAATATGTAAACTCATTTTTACCTTAATTGGTGTAATTAATTTTACCTGTTTTCACTAATCATGAAGGTAAAAAAATTGTGTTTAAATAATTATATGACATATATTATTCCAAATACAAATATTGAATCAATTTTTATAAATAAAATTCAAATAATTAGAATATTTTAATTTAAAATTTATCTCACATATGTGATGAGAAATTTTGTTTTTATTGGGAAAATGTTTGAGAGTTTACAATTTTTTTAAATATAAATCCAATATAAAAAAGATTCTAGTGAAAAAAATTAGTTTCATTTCTAAAAAAATATACTATTTATTCCTTAAAACCAATTCAAAATATAATTTATCATTATAAATAATTTACATGAAATGTCAATTTTCTAATAAAATTTAGTATTTTTCATTATTCATCAAAAAATGAATCATCTGAAAAAAATCAAAAACAAATAACCCTATAATAATTTTGGAATTGTTATTTTAAAAATGAAGTTTATATTTTAACATTAAATTTTTAAAGGTGGAAAATTTAATTTAAAATTTTGTATATCTTTCATGATTATACTATCTTTTTGATGAATATTTTTTATCCGAAAACATTTATTTCTCATTAAAATAATTAATATTTTATTACTATTAAATTGATAATTAAGAATCATGTGTAAAATATATATTTCCATAATTTATTTGTTCTTATTCATACTCTCCATTGCAATGGCTAGACACTAACTATAATATTAAATTATTATATTTAAATAATATTTCATATTTTGCTTAAAATCAGCATTTTGTGGAATATATATTATTAAAAAGATTGAATATATTTTAAAATAAATATATTTTAGCATTTAGCGGTTTTAACTTGTATTCTATGCTTGGTGTTTCATTAAACATATTATATTGTATAAAATGTTGTTCTTTTATAATTTTATGGTATTACAAATAATAACCATTATATCACCTACGGTGTTGAGTATTATTATTATCATTTTGTTAGATTACAGATGGCCTTAATGACATGTGTCTTATCCATCATACACTGTTACATCACACACAATGTTTTACAAGAACAATTTCCTAGCCAATCCCAAGCAATTATCACGAGTTTCTATTATAGTCTATATCAAAACTCTCATCTATTACATTGATTCAAATTTTTCATAACCATCCCTAATTAGGTACTCATTCTTGACCAACAGTGATGAAATGTGTGACCCTGGATGTTGACCTATAATATTCCATGAGTTCTAAATGAACACCAATGTTATAAAACTTAATAATTTCAGGAATTATTTTATAAATCTTAAGAATATATAAAGAAAACCAAAAATATTTTTTATAATATAAAAAAAAATTTAATATCCCATAATGTGTGTAATGTCATATAGAGAAAGGTATCTAAAATAAAATATCGAAAGGTACCTCAGATGGTAGAAAATCTGAACAAAACTCCAATCTATGAGCATGTAATGTCTCTTTTGATCATTTAATGTCTCTTAGAAACCAAAAAATATTTCAATATATATATTGGTGAACATATATATATGTACTTAGTAGGATCCTCATCCAGACATTTTGTGCAAATGTGGAATAAGTATACTAATTCCTCAGTGAATAAATAATAAAACCAACACACTCCTTCATAGGTTGTCTACTACCAAACCAATCCAAGGTTTGATCACCCAATATCAGATCCAACTATGATATCATAATATCAAATTAAGCTACAAAACATCCCCCATGATAACATCCTCTATGGGTTTTGACTCTCATGTCCCAAAAGAAAACATCATGTTCTTCTATCCCATCATAAATTATGCCATCTCATGTCACATACCATATCACAACCACACACAACATACCATAGTCATGACATAATCATCATCGCATATTCACCACTACAAACCAATGCATAGAAACAATAGTATAATCCCTAAATATTACACTGCAACAACATATTATAAATATTTTACATATATGTCATAGTACGTTACAATGAACATAAAATAAATCTACCATGTTCACTCATTATACCATTCACAACACCCACCATGTATCATTATAATCACCACCATATAACCAAGTCGTCCAGTATATAACATACAATAATTTGAGTCATTAAAACCCAAATTCATATACCTACAAATTGATATAATATCTAATACTACACCTATAATGGCGATAAGGGTTGAGGTAGTATCCATCCATCTCTTCCCTAAAAAATCATTATGTCTGGGGAATATACTCAGGACCGAAAACATTTGGGTGCTGATAACGGTATATGACCCTTGTGGGGTCCTAAAGATATAACATGGAAAATTATATATATATATATATATATATATCCCCACATAATACCAGACCAATGGTTTATGCAACATATCACTAGAAACACTAATAACTACAACCACACTACTTTTATCACAAATTTAACTACCATTTACACTACTAAAACACAACTAACCCCAGATTTACACACAAAACTACCACAAAAACATTTATAAATTTCAAATATTAATCATTCTATTACCATTCCATATTTTAAATTTTTAAAACATAATTACATTAATTATTCCACTAATATCAATATTTAACATAAAACTATTCATTATGCAACAACCGTGTTCACCCCATCCATTACCCATTCATGTTTAACATAAATATTTCATTAAAATACCATATATTAGAAAATTATAACACATACCCATTAAAAACATTCACCATTACCGAAAATATTTCATATCATCTTTTATCTACAAATAAAATGCAGAATAGAAATATCCATTTTATAAACCACCTCATCACACATTAGAAAAACCACTACAACAACCACAGAACCTTCCTTTTCCATACAACTATACATTCCACCACTGCCAAAAAACATCCCATACACCAATGCTGCATCATAAAAATTATTACCTTATAATAAAAATTTTAAACCAACCACTAAAAACCTCAACCTAAACCTAAAAAATTACAATACTATAAACAAGGAATACCGGTGGAAAACAACAGCAAATATGAAGAATTAATTATGTACACACTTCTTTTTTTGAAACATTCCTACAAACTCTCTCAACACAACTTATAGGAGAAACATCACCACAAATCCAGATAACACACAAAAATTTAATTACCATCTAAATATAATCAACCTTCTAGGAAAGTTTATTCAGGCAATTTAATCACAACACTAGTACACATATCAAATCCGAAATAAAAATTTCTCTACAAAAATAAAAATCATTGAAATTATACAATTCCATTTAAATAATTGGGGGAGCCTTAAATCCCATACCTCAGCTGAATACTCAATCATCCACTATAAAATAACAATGAAAAAGAAATTATCATAAGGCAAAGATCGAAGGAAAATCCTTAATAACCTAGATCACAATAATATCTTACAATCTAGGTTTGAATACCAACAAAACCAAAATCATACCTATAAGGACCCATCCTTAAAAAATTACATAATCTTGAATTAAATGAATAATTAAATTTGAGGGTCTTTCCAGGTTTAGAGTTTTAGAGAATTAGGCCATAAAATTTACATTACATATCAAAAATTACAAATTAGACAATTCTACTAAGTTTCCATTTTTTCATAAAATAAAAACTCTTGAAAAAAAATATTCATCTCTAGTTCCATGTTTTAGACAGAATGACTTTTCCTTGATCCCATCCTAGACCCTATTCACATTTAAGTCCTGTGAAAAATGTTTCAAAACTTGGGATGAGCATAAAAAGATAAGTAAGTGTTATAAAACAAAGAAAAAAACATTGGCTCATCAATACATACATAACATAAGATCTTTATCATACCTTATGAAATCATAATATTTATGAATAACACATAGAAATCGTAAATAAAAATGGTAACTTGTGTCATACATAACATACTTACATTGTAGCTTTCATAGATACCTAGGGTGTTACACTTGGAATAACCATCATAGTATATTCCCTATATATCTTTGTAGAAACATTCGTGTTTCCCTCCGTGAGGTCAAATAATGCATTGGAGAGCTATCTCAGGGTCACCCACCCTAGGTTTATCATGGAGCCACCTGTATACGTAAACCATGCCCAAGAACCATAACATATTCATAAAACATAAAACAAACAGAAATGAAAGATAAAATTTACACATTTTTGTAACAATATATCCTTTAAATATATTTAAATAAAAAAACCATTATCAAAACCATTTTCAATAATAAAATTCATAAATGTGTATATGGTATTTATTTTCCTTTTCAAAACATTACAGCTTGTTAAAAAAGCCGAAGATTAAATAATACTCATGGTGGAGGAAAGGTCTTTGTCACTCATTACGTTAATAGATAACAATCATTTTTAACATTTTTTAAAATGACTCATAGAAAAAGATTTCTTTTTTAATGAAATTAGAATTCAAATTATTTTATACACCGTATAAAAGAAAATCATGTATAAAACAAAATATGCCTCATTATAAGGAGATTGAGACAAATTCCATTACCTTGTGTCTGATTTAACTCGATCGTTCATTAATCCCCTGAAAAATAAGATAAAGATAATTTTTACATTCCTAATAACCTTTTTTGAGTTTTTTTCCTTTTTTATAAATTATTACCTTTCTATAACAATTATTTAACTATTTGAGTTCATATCGGACATTTTTTTTGATGTTTAGAACATGAGTTAAAAATGAACTTTTTATAATTATAAATTGTCCATTTGGTCAAAATTCCATTATCTCCAAAATTACATTCATGATTTAGATATCATATATATCATATATATCCATTATATATATGTATTTATAATAGTAAATAACATTTATAGATAAAAAATAAAATGCATTTTTCATGGAGACGGTAAGCCATACGTATGCATGAATGGTACATTGAATTATATTTCATATTTAATGGAATTAAAACGTAATGATAAGTAGGTATATTATAATTATTGTATAATATAATATATAATTTATTTAACTCTATCCTTTATATGTTCCACGTATGGCATGAATGAGTCATATCACTTTGAGGGGAAGATAGTCTGCACTTCCCCAAATGAAATTATCGTATTTACCCACTATGGAAACCATAAAGGTATTATATAATTGAAAAATACAGAATCTTAGAAAAAAATTATATATTATATATATCACATATAAATATAGTTCCATATTAATGGCTATCATAATACGTGGTAGAGAATATTGAACAATCATCATTTCGTGAGGTGTTAGTTTGCTTTCCACAAACAGTATGTTCTTTACCCATTAGATGGAGGTGTATGAATATTTAGTTAGAATCCTTATCACAAAAAACCTCGTCTATTTACGATACTGGTTTTTCTATAAAATAAAGGAGTAAAAAGATTTTAGGGGGTTGGAGAAGGAAAATAAAACAAAAGAACTTAACAAAATATTTTACCTTTAAATCAGGTATCTCCCTTTGGTTTGAACCAAAAGGTTTACTTGAATTGCCTTATGCCTAGAGTAAGGCTTCTACGAGGATGGGATAGATGTATAGAGATTAATTAAGTATATTTTGGTGGATCCAAGAGTCTTGAGATGTGTAAGGAATAAGTTATAATTTAGAGCTTTTTATAAGGGGGGAAGGGCTCTTTATGAATGTTTAAAAAAATTATTTTATTGTATAATAATTTTCGGTTTATAAAAAACAATACTACATTAAAGTTGAAGATAATATGACCCATGTTTGAAATAAAATCATCCAATAATAATTGGGCAGGTTTTGGATATTTTTTTAATCATTATAATCTTATTTATTTAAACCATTCATTAATGAAGTAAATATTGCATCATTATTGTGTCATAAATAATTATATTTATACGATGTATACAAATTATAAAAAAATATCATGAAGTAGGAAATATTCTTATCTTGAAAATTAATCTTTACATTCAAAGAGATAACGTATATACCACTATGTAATAATTTATTTACTAAAATATATATGTTTATGTCATTTTCTCCTTTACTTTAAATTAATTAATATAATGTGTCATTATCACTCCCATGTGGCCCCATGGGGTCCCAAAATAGATCCACATATTCCCATGGTCAAAAAGGTATCATAAATAGTATTAGGACACATGTTAGGGTAATTTAATATTATAATAATAATATTTTATTACCATTATTTACTAGATTTACCAATTAACCATGGTAAATAAAAGTTTTACTAAAGAAAATATTCATAATGTCTAAAAATAAATGTTAAGTATTTAACCAGATTATACATCCGGATTCAAAATAGGGAATCTATTTTTCTAAATTCAAAAAATATAATTGGCATAAATTAATTTATAATTAATTCCCACTGTCAAAACGAAAAGCGTGTTATTAAGAAAAAATAACTATAAAAAGATTGACACTTATTTATGTCCAATTTCAAAGTGAAATTACTTCGAATGACCAGAATTGGGTAAAATAGAAAATTTTAATCTAATTATACTTTAAAAACAATTAAAATGTTAATCTATCCATATAAATAAATTAGATTAAAAGGATGTGTTTAATTAAAATAACGTATTTTTCACTATTCATTTAGAAATTAATTTTATCAGAAAAATTCCAAAAATATACCCAAAGTAAATTTTGATGTCTTGATTCTAAAGAAGAAATTCATTTTTTCAAATGGAACATATAAAAGTGACCAAAATTAAATTTAATGAGGGTTCTCCATCAAAAGGGGTTAGATCGAACTTATAATGAATATTAGAGTATTTATGCTTTAAATCAGATTCTTTCATTTTTAAGACTCTAAAATTTGTTGCATAATTGTAAAAAAATTTAACAAACATGTATTTTCATATTGTAGATAGTTCATTCTATTCCCACTAATACAAAAGTTAGGTGTTAACTATAATTTAAAATAATATTATATTATTATTTTTCAGTATTACCCATCATTGTGTGCAACATATGATTTAAAAGAAACCCATTATTGCGTATCAGGTACGCTATCAAATATATCATCCCTTTTAAAATAAAATTAATATTTAAATAATAAATATTAATAAATAAGAAAATTTCGTATTTTCTATTTTCTTTGGATGTTACATCATTCCCCCCTTTTAGTAAATTGCATCCTTGTAATTTTATTCCCTTATCAAATAAATGTGGTTATTTATCCCTCATAGAATTTTCAGATTCTTACATTTCCTCTTCAACCATATGGTTTTCCAAAAAAACATTACGTGATTAATTATCTTATTTCACAACACTTTCTCTCTTTGGTCATGAATCTGGACCGGTTGTTCCTCATAAGAGAAATTCAATTCCAACTGAAATACCTCTAGGATCATAAAATGAGATGGATCTGGAATATACTTTCTCAACATTAAAACATGAAAAACATTGTTTACCTAGGATAAAATTGGATATAAATCCAGTATGTATAAAATTGATCCAACATTCTCTAGGATTTCATAAGGTCCAATGAACCTCGGACTCATCATTCTCTTCTTACCAAAACGCATCAGACATTTCCATGGAGAAACTTTGAGGAATACATGATCTCCTACCTCAAAAGTAATATCCTTCCTCTGGTTATTCACATAACTTTTCTCTGTACTCTAATCTATTCTCATATGATTCTAAATCAACTAAACTTTTTCTACCCTCTCTTCTACCAATTCTGGTCCCATCAACGTCCTTTCACCTACTACATCACAAGAAACTAGAGTTTGACATTGCTTCCCATATAATGCCTCTAATGGAGCCATCTGCATACTGGAATGAAATCTATTCTTATAAGAAAATTCAGCCAAAGAAAGATGTTAGTCCCAACATCCCTGGTAATCCATCGAGAAATCACGTAACATATCCTCCAAGAACTGAATTTTTCATTCTGACTATTGATTTGATTGAGGGTGTGAAGTTGTACTAAAATTTAATTTAGTACTCAATGACTTTTAAAGGCCTTTACAGAAGTAATAAGTAAATCTTGGATCACGATGAGATACAATGGATAGGGGATCACCATGAAACCTGACTATCTCTTTAACACAAAACTGAGAAATTTGATCTAGAGAAAATGTATCTTAAATAAGAAGGAAAAAAAGCAGATTTAGTCAATCGATACACAATATCCAAGATTGCATTATTACCTCGAGATGTCTTTGGTAATCTCACAATGAATTCCATCGATATATTTTCCCATTTTCAATCTAGAACCGGTAAAGACTGAAGCATTCATTTCGGCAACTTCAGCTCTGTTTTAACCTATTGACTTGTTAAACACATCACAGTAAAATCAGAAATATCTTTTTCCATTCCATCCCACCAGAAATACTTCTGAAGATCATCATATATCTTAGTACTACGAAGATGGCCTGAAAATGGAGAACTAAAAGCTTCACATAACAGCTAATTCTTCAACTACAAATCACAAGGCACAAATAATATCTTCCCAAATCTCAAAACACAATCATTATCAATTTTAATATCAGGAAACTTATCCTTCTAAACCAACTCTACCTATATCTGCAAATCACTGTCTTCCTTATGCACATTCTAAATTTTGTCTGATAGAGATGATTTCACTGACACATGAAACCAAACAAATTAATTTCCTACACCAACTACTTATATTACTAATTTCATCATATCAAAAACCAAAGGATCTCATTCCAAACTTATCATGGTTAATGAACCATTACATTTTCAAATCAAAGCATCAACCACTTTATTTTATTTTCCTATATGATAATGGATTGTGATATCATAATAATTGATTAATTCTATCCATCTCCTCTATAACATGGTCAACTTTTTATGAGTGAATATATACCTCAATCTTTAATGATTATTATATATTTCACACTTTACTACATACAGATGATGCCTCTGAATTTTTAAATCATAAAAAACAGCAGCAAATTCCAAATCATGTGTAGGATAATTTAACTAATGTGGTTTCAACTAAAGTGAAGCATAAAGAATTACCAGAACATTCTTCATTAGGAAACAAACAAGTCATTTCAATGAATCAACACTGTTGATAACAAACTCACCGTTTCAGGAAGGCAGTTCCAAAACTGAAGTATTCCCCAATCTTATTTTCAATTTCTGAAAAAAAAATGGTCACATTTTTTTGTAAATTAACTAAACACATTTTTGAGTTAACATTTTCATTGGGATTGATAACCATGCAAAATTTTCAACAAAACTATGGTAATAAACTTCCAATCTAAGAAAACTACGAATATAGAATTTATTTTTGGTTCTTGGCCTTTCATCTAAAACATTTGTTTTATCAGGATCAACAGTTATGCCATTTTTTGAAACAATGTGACCAGGGAAATAAATTTGTTGTAACCAAAACTCACACTTTCTAAATTTCCCAACCAGTTTATTTTCTTTTAAGGTTTGCAAGAAAACCCTGAAATGACTTTCATTCTCTTATTTAGTTTTATAAAAAACCAAAATATCATCAATGAACACAACCACAAACTTATCCAAAAACTCACAAATAATTCTATTCATAGTATCCATGAATACATAAATTGCATTGGTTAGCCCAAAAGTCATAACTAAATATTCATAATGGGTATATCTAGTATGAAACACAGTCTTCGGAATGTCTACTTCCTTTAATTTCAACTGATGGTACCCCGACCTCAAATCAATCTTCAAAAAAAACTGAGCTCCCTAGAGCTGATCAAACAATTCATCAATATGAGGAAATGGGTACTTGTTCTTATTAGTGGTGTTATTAAATCCTCTATAATCAATGAAAATTCTCATTGAACTATCTTTCTTTTTAACAAACAAGACAGAAGCACCCCAAGGTGATGTGCAAGGTTGAATGAATCCTTTATCTAATAACTCCTGTAATTGCTTATTTATCTTTAAAAGCTCAATTTGATCCATTTGATTAGGGGGTTTTGAAATTTTCTTAGCATCAGAAACTAAGTCTATAGAAATATCAACTTCATGATCTTCCATAATACCAGGAATATCATTAGAAAAAACATCAAGGTACTCATTTAACACTAGCACGTCATTAATATGAATAGTTCTTTTGTTTTCAACAATATATTCCAGGTAACATTCATTTCTATATTTTATGAGTTTCTCATCTTCCTGATATGTTATCAAAAGTAAGGGTTCATTATTGTACAAAAATAGAAAATATTTCTAAAAAGAAACCTTATTAGATTTGTAGTCAATCTTAGCATGATAAACGGAAATCCAATCCATACCCAAAATAACATCAAACTCTACTAGAGTATAAACAATATAGTTTACATGTAGATTCTTTCCGAACAGAAGGAAAATAAGGTTCTAATGTTTTCTTTTCGACTCATCATTTCCTCTAGGTGTTTTTACCACATGTTCGGGATTCATATCATGATATTGAATTCCCAATTTAATATAAATCTTCTCAAGAATGAAAGAGAGTGTAGACCCTGATTCAAACAATACATTGGAATAATCTGAACAAACAAACATTTTACCTAATACAACTTCATTTGATTTCCCAACATCTACTGAATTAGTTTCAAGGGATTTCACCACTATTTTCTGCTTGTTGTCTGGCTGCTTTCCCTTAGTTGAGTACTTAGTTGGACACTCATTTGCATACTGACCCATTTCATTGCACATAAAACATTTTATTGACTATAAATCATATTTTTTCTTACCATTACCCAGATATTTTTCAGTGAAATTACGATCCTTATGTCCCATCTTACCACATTGGTAGCACCTACTAGAATTCAAAATACATTCCCCAGCAAGATTTTTAGTACAATATTCAAAAACAGTAAACTTATGTTTCTAACTATTAGACTTTTTTGAAGAGTTCTTCACTTTCATATGCCATCTCGACCTATTAATTTTTTGTTTGTCATGGAACACCTGATCATTGGAAAACTCCATTTCCATTTCCATTTCACATCAAACAAGTTTTTCATAAATTTTTAACTGATGATAAGCTAAATTCCTTCAATACTTTGGCTTTAAACCTGAGTAAAAATTGTTTATTTTTCTATAATGATCTTGTATGAAATTTGGAGCATACATTTCCAGTTGAGTGAATTTTTCTTCCTAATAATCCACTGATTCATCCTACAATCAAAATTACTGGAATTGTTTTTCATCCTATGATAAACCACCTTAGGTTAATATTTCTCAAGAAACATACCTTTGAATTCATCTCAGTCAATAGCATCAATCTCCACACTATCACTGATATTTTTCACCATAGACAACCACTGATTAGCTTTACAATCAAAATGGTAAACAATGAGACTAACCTTTTAATGTTTTGAACACCCGATGACATGAAAAATATTCTCCAGTGCTTTAATCCACCATTCAGGTAGCACATGGTTAGATGATCCTCTGAATAATGGGGGATACTACCGAATGAAATGCACCACAATTGACATGTTCTTCTCTGGTTGTTCTGGCTGATCTCATGCATGGATACCACAACCATTTATAGCCTGAGTCAATTGTGATATCACTACAAAAAATTGTTCAGTTCTAATTCTGACCATCTCAAGTTGCTGATTTTGAAGGTTGTATTCCTCTAGATGTCATCCCATCGTAGTTGCACTCTTTCCTCAGAATAAAACCAATCAGAACAAAGAAATATCTTAGGCGAAGCAACATGGTAATCTGTAAATTCTATATCATTTCATTCATAACTTAAAATATAAATAATTTATGGATATTAATTTAACAATATCCTAAATCATATTGTTTTCTAATCCAACCTTTGATACAAAATATAAGGATTAGTCCTTAAAATATTACATAATCTTGAAATAAATGAATAATTAAATTTTATTATATTTTCAGGTTTATATATTTATAGAATTATTCAATAACTATTAAATTACATCTAAAAAATTGATGAGTAGACAAATTTACTCTGTTCCTATTTTTTTTATAAAATTTAAACTCCGGAAAAAATGATTCATTTCTAGTTCCATGATTTAGATAGCATTACATTTCCCTAATCCCATTCTTGACCATATTCATATTTAATTCCTGTGAATAACATTCCAAAAAATGGGATGTGCAAAAAAATCTCATCAAGGGTTATAAAATAATGAAATAATACATTGGTTCATCAATACATAAATAACATAATCTCTTTATCATACCTCATGAAATCATAAGATTTATGAATAACACATAGAAAACATAAATCATATAGGTAACTTGTGGCATATATAACATACTTATGTTGTATCATTCAAAGCTACATTGGGAGTTACATTTGAAATACCCATCATAGTATATTTCATAAATATTTTAGGAGAAACATTCACGTTTACCTCCATCACGTTATCCAATGCATTGGGGAGCTATCTAGGGCTCACCCGCCATAGGTTTATCATGGAACCTCCCGTATACATAAATAATTCCCAAGAACTGAAACATATTTATAACACATAAATCAAACATAATTGAAAGATAACATTTCGACATTTGACTGATAATATATCATTTAAATATATTGACATAACAAAAACATTGTTAAAACCATTTTCAATAAAAAAATACATAAAAGTGTTAATGGTATTTATTGTCCTTTTAAAAACATTACGGCTTGTTAAGAAATCCAAAGATCAAATAGTACTCATGGCGGTGGAAAGGTCGTTGTCACCACTTATGTTAAAAAACATTCCTTTTTTTAATTTAGTAAGACATGTCATAGAAAAATATTCCTTTTGATTGAAATGAGAATTCAAATGTTTTTATACACCGTATAAAGAATGACATGTATAAAACAAAATATTCCTCAATGTAAGGAGTTTGAGATGAAGTCTGTAACTCATGTCTCACTTGACTCCATAATTATTTAATCTCATGAATAATATACAAAAGTTAATTAATACTTTATTAAGAACCTTTTTCATGTTTATTATTCCTCTTATATCAATTCGTACCTTTCTATAACAAATAGTTAACTATTTGAGTTCATATCGGACATTTTGTGAATGTTAGAATCTTGAATTAAAAATGAACTTGTTATAATTATAAATTGCTCATGTGGAAAAAATTCCATTATCCCTAGAATGATATTCATGATTTTGATATAATCTATATCTTATATATCTATTTTATATATGTATTTATAATAGTACATAACATTTGGAGGTAAGAAATAAAATGCACCATTCAAGGAGACGGTATGTCATATGGACGCATAAACGCTACATTCATTTCTATTTCATATTTAATAGAATGAGAACTTAATGAAAAATAGGAATATTATAATTACAGTATAATATCAAATATAATATCATTAACTAAATATTTTATACGTTCCACATATAGCATGAATGAGTCATATCATTTTGAGGGGGCGGTAGTCTGCACTTCCTCAATAGAAATTATCATATTTACCCGCTATGGAAACCATAAAGGTATTCTATAAATGGAAAATAAAGAATCTTATAAACAATATAAATATAATATATATCACATATAAATACAGTTACATCTTAATGGCCACTATAATATTTTGTAGGACAATATTGAACAATCATCATTTCGTGAGGCGTTAGTTTTTCGTCCACAGAAACAGTATGTTCTATACCAATTAGATAGAGGTGTGTGTAATTGAAGTTTGAATACTTCTCATAAAAACAACCTAATATATTTAGGATACTATTTTTGCTATAAAATAAAGGAGTAAAAAGTGATTATGGGGTTCTGGAAGGAAAATACAACAAAATAACTTAAGATAAAATGTTACCTTTAAATCTGGTCTCTCCCTTTGGTTTGAACCAAAAGGATTACATGAATTGTCTTATGTCTAGGGAAAGGATTCTATAAGGATTATTTGGGTTTTGGGAGCTTAATTTGGTAGAGGATGGACTATCCAAGGTGATTGAGAGGTGTGAGGAATGGGGAAGAAGTGAGGTCTTTTTATAAGGGGGGAGGGGCTCTTTAAGAATGTTTAAAAATATTATTTTATTATATACTGATTTTTAGTTTCAAAGGGTCCAAAACTAATTAAAGTAGAATATAAGATGACTCATGTTCGAAATAAAAACATAAAATAATAATTTCACATGTTTTGGATATTTTTTTATTCATTGTAATCGTATTTATTTAAATAATTCATTAATGAGGTAAATACTGCATCATTATTGTGTCATAAATAATTTTTGTTATTTGATTTCAAAAAATTATAAAACAAATATCATAATGTAGGTTATCGTTTTAGATTTAATTGAATATTTATAATCGAATAGGTAACTTAAATAAACCTATGTTAAAATTTATTTACTAAAAGATATATGTTTATGTCATTTTTGACTTTATAGTAATTTAATTAATATAATGTGTCATTATCACTCCCAAGTGGCTCCATGGGGTCCCAAAATAGGCCCAAGGATTCATGTGGTCAAAAAGGTATCAACCAATAAGTTTAGGACTCATTTTTGTGTAAATTTATATTTTCATAATAATATTTTGTTACCCTTATTTACAAGATTTACCATTTAACCATGGTAAATAAAATTATTTTTGAAGTAAATATTCGTAATGTCTAAAAATAAAAGTTACCTATTTACAAAATATGGATCTCCTTATTCAAAAATGGGAATCTATTTTTTCAAATTCAAAATACATAAGTGGAAGAAATTAATTTAAAATTAATTCCTGATGTCAAAACAAAAAACATGTTTTTAAGAAAATTATAACTATCAAAATATTGACACTTATTTATGTCGAATATCAAAGTGAAATTAATTAAAACGACCAAAATTGTATGTATTATCTAATTATACAATAAAAAACTAAAAATATAATTTTACCATATAAATATATTATATTAAAAGACGGTTTTAAATTAAAATAGAGTATTTTTCTCTATTCATTAAGAAATGAATTTTATCAGAAAAATACCAAAAATATACCGAAACTAAATATTGATGTCCTGATTCTAAAGAAGAATTATATCTTGTCAAATATATCATATATAAGTGACCAAAAATATATTTAATGAGGGATTTCCATCAAAAGGTGAAAATAGACATTTTAATGAATATTAGAGTTTTTGTTCCTAAAATCAAATTCATTCATATTTTACGCCTCTATTTTTTTTGGATAAATGTAAAAACATTTAAAAAAAATGTATATTCATATTTTAGTTAGTTCTTTCCATTCTAGCCAGTAAAATGGATAGGTGTTAACTACCATTTAAAATTATATTATATTATTATCTATCATTATGACCCAACATTGTGTGCAACATAAGATTTCAAAGAAACTCATTTTTGTGTATTGCGTATGGTATAAAACATAGAATCCCTTTCAAATAAAATTAATATTAAAATCAAAAATATTAATAATCTCAAGATAAATCACCTCAGATCACAAATGGATGGTCTCTGGTAGTCACGGTCCAATGCTAATCAGATGGTTCTCAAAGGTCTCTAAGGAATCTAAATGGTTTCTTAGGTTTTGATAAAAATGAATGAATAAGAAAAAACTTGTATAGGATTCCTAAATTATACTAAAACTAGAAATTTAAGGTTTCATAGTGTGACAGGTCGAGGTGAGTTAATGAAAAGTATATATCGAATGAATCTATTAAACCCATGACATCAAATACTCCATCATCCCCTATTAAGAAATTGGTAAAATTAAACATTTTTGTATACATATAATAGGATATGGAGTGATTTCATTCACCACACTAGAAAATATGAGTCCCTAAACATCATGGTGGGTAGCCTAAACTAAGCCATGACACAACCAAAATACCATGACAAGAAAACAACCAAAACATAGAACCAAAGTGATTAGTCACCAAGCCGTCATGGCATGAAACCTATGAACAAGGAATAGGAAAATGATATATATAGATCTTTCCCTTTGAAAAAAATATCCCCTCAAATACACATCATTTAATGACTAGATCCACCATTCCATGACCAAATACCACCCCAAAATAGTGTGGTCTCGAACTACCCCATCATATTCCCTTAAGATGTTACAAATCCACACATTGTGACATAAAACCCCACATTGTTACAACACCCTTAATAATATGACACATCATACCACACAACTTTATTTTCTTCAAACCAACTATTTTTGGAACAATATGAAATATTATATCATTACACACTGCTCCAAAATGAAATTTCATCTCTAACTCCACATATATTCATCCATTACCTTCCCAACCCCTCAAACACTCCAAAATAAAAATTATCCATTTAATAAGGTCAATCCTACAATATTTATAACCTCTAATTAGAATACCATTGAATGTATTGTGTTTATAGATGGTAATTTGAAGGATGTGTGCTACACAAGTTCATGATTTCCCCGATAACTAGTTCCCACATAGGGGATAATTATACATAAGCTATATGGTATTTCTACCTTTGGAGTCTAAGTGATAGAAAAACAGTTGTAAGTGTAGTTGGAATCATATTTTCAAGGGGGTTATCTCATCCTGAGAATTATATGATAGTTTTTTTATTTTGTTATGACTGATATTTTCTATGATTAATAAGTATGATTCTTGTTAACTTTTTATATACATATAATTCATAATATATAATAATATTTATTGTTACATGAAAATAACTTTCATTTTTGAATTTATAGTACCCTATTTTTTCTATTACAAGGTTATCATTTATGGTTATAGGAAGTCATTTTTGTCGATATTTATCTTATAGTCCTTTTATCATGACAAGATGGCTTATATCAATGTTTTTAAAAATTATTTTTGTTTCAAATATGGTTCAAGAGTAATTTATAGGAATATGAATAAATTAATAAAAAACATATGTTACCACAAATTTTTAGATAATAATTTTTTTTGAATAAGTTTTATTTCAGTAAATTTCAAAATCCTTTCAATTATAGGTACTGTATTTAGATTTGTTTATTGAAAACTAAATTGTAAAAAAAATTGAGAAAAAATTGGTTCTATAATGAAAAGGTTAGTAAAGTAACTTCCCTATTATTTTATTTTATATGAAATAAAAATGTATAATTTTATTTTTTGTATTTAAAACATTTGTTTCATGGTTAATTTTATAAAATAATTTCTGTATATAATTCCAGGAATTCTTAAAGGGCATGGTTTTAACACACACAAAACACTCATAATGTGTATGTATATTTGTTTCAATCTTATAGAGCAGAAATTTTCTCCTTTTTTGATCTAATGGAATAGTATGTTGTCATTTTGGCCATGATAGAGGTTCCAAGTGAAGTAAAATTTATTATCAAAGCTAGGTAGATAGTTGGTAATATTTTTTTAGGTATTTTGTAATCATCATTTATTTGAAACTGCTTTGGATTTCATTAATAATAATTCCCCAATTTCATCATTTTGGATACTTTATCAAATTTATCGTTATGTATTTTAAACGTATTAAGTTAAAATTATTTTTGAAACTAATGTTTTATAGAATTGTCACTATTTTATGTTGATTTGGTACCTCATTTATATTTTTCATGTCATAATAATATTTTACATCACAAAAAATCATTATATTGTATTTTCAATGATTAGTCGGTCAATACAATAAGAAAGAGTGGCGACTAAAATGAAAACATGAAATAAAAATAAACCAAACCATAAATAGATATATTTTATGGGGACTAAAAATACTATTGCTCAAGGGAATCTACCTCCACAAGTTTTACCGCCTAATCATTTAGATAATTCATGATTTGAATGAAATTGGTCCTAGATCCATTTACTACCATTGATTCTAGAAATTCTAACACTTTGTTTCCCTCATTCTAGGTGTGATGGAAATTCATCCAGTTATTAATAATTCCCAGGTAACTTCTATATTTATATATAATCGACCAACAGATGGTACCTATATTATTCATGGAGTTCTACAATATTTGGAAATCAGTTTCAATTCCCACTAAGCTTATATTACTCTATATACAAAGAACGATACCATTGAAGATTTTCATAGCCTTTGTGGGGAAAGAATCCCCATAGCCAAAAAAACATTTTGAATGTTATGATAACAGCCCCCCCATTGGTCTTAGACCACACCTTCTCCATTAATAATAACCATACAATAGGACTCATTAGTGTTAAGTTTCAAATTATTGAGGGTTGGGGCCAATAAACCTAGATTACTTGGTTAGAAAACATGGATAGTTGTGTTGATGGCCTGCCTACCAAAATTAGATGAAGAGTGGGAATATATTCCCAATTGGTGATGATACAGTTCAGATCAATGGGAAGATTTTTGGTCTAATCTCTATTTCTATTCATGTCTATGAGATTTCATCCACCCTAGAAGATTTTCACACCTGCTAGATATTCCAACAACCTCCAAGGAGAACTAGCATTCTTGACGTCCTCTCCACTACTTCTACTGTGGCTCCCTGGTACGAAAACTCTATAAAATTAAATCCCTACAATCCCTAGGACAAAAAACCTATGAAATATCCAACCATGATCCACATTATACGTTCTCGTTCACCTTCAAAATACAAATGATCATTGTTCCCCTCCTTAAGATCCCTACAACATGGACACCTAGATTCTAGTTTTATATTTGTATTATTTATATTTTCATTAGTTGAATGTTCCTTTTTTATTTTTTCCCATAGGAGAAAGTAAAACTTTTTTAGGAATCTCCTCAAACAATAGTGTCTCCCCACCATATATCCTCATTATCAGGTGACATCAACACCCTTCTATAATCCGTTTTATAGAAGTATCTTGAAGAGGAACCTATACACATGAAAATGTGTTGTCTATTATTCATCTCAATAAGGTCAAAGAGATCCCGCTACTATATATCCTGAATGGAATTAATAATGTATTTACTCATGCATTTATTCTATAAGTCAATATCTGGAACTAGGTATTCGGGGACCTCGAGCTTCAAGCCAACCAAAAACTGATGCTAGAACAAAATTTCCCCCATCCTTTCAATCTATTAAGAATGATCATGGAGGGTCAAGAGATGAGGTTTAATGATAGATCAATCAGAATAATGACTTCCTCTAATCAAGACTATGATACCACTTTATTGTTTTCCAAGAACCTACCCCAATGCAACTCCTCAAGAATTTCCAATGCCAGCTTCACGTTCATGGATTGAAGCTTGTACTCACAGATTTCCATGTTGAAACATCCCTTATTCATATACATAGTAATTCTTATCATTTACACAGAGTATTCATTTCATTTAGAGTGGAAATCCTATATAAATGATTCCAAAAAAAATTATATGTGGTATATGACCTCTTTCAGAACCTTAGTTACCGAGCGAGTTTGGACCGTAATTGAAAAATATACACTATTCACTAGACTAATCCTTCTACAAAAATAGTGGAAATGATTTTTACAATTAAAAATTATCCTGGTGATCCTCTCAACAATTTTATCATACTAATGTATGTGGGTTCTATACATAAAAATATTTGAACCTAGGTTGTCTATATGGAATTTTCTTCTATTTATATTGTGGTCATTGATGATAGATGATATCCATCTTTCTAAGAACATACTAAAGATATATATTCTTCTGTTTGTTCGATTAATAATATTTCCACTCCATTTTCAGTAGTATTCAATGGATTTATTGATTCATTCAACATATCTCTTTTCAAAATATTAAGAAATGATGTTTTCAATAGAGAAAATAATATGAGAGATAGTACACAAGTGTTGAATGCATTATTATGGCCATTACTCCCCCATTGGGATACTCTTATTGATGAGGAATCTAATTATGACATGGGTGATAATGAATAAAGTGGCGGATAAAGGGTGTCCTTGTCTTATCCCATAGATAGTTTTGAAAAAACCAATGTTTTTCTTAGATAACGAAATTGAGGGCCACTGGGAGAGGAAGTTCCTAAAAAAGATCACTGAACTGGGAGTAAAATATCATTCTATCTAACACCTTGATGTTGAAATTTCATTGAATTTTGTAATAGGATTTTTTCCATATCTATCTTGATTTCCATATTTTATCCACGAACCTTTGGGTTGATGTCAACATTCACTTCTTAGGCCAATTCCATCACCCCTAGATAAATCTCCCCTTTACAAACACAAGTTGTTCATTAGATATCCATATAGAAATATGTGTAGATACTCCTCTATTAATCACTTTATCTTGAACCATGAAGGTAAAACTGATTGTGCTTATCAGACAGTAATGTTAGAGTGATGAGGGTTTCACAATCTTGGGAATCAGTATCAGGGTGGTAGGGCACGCCATATGATGAAGACACCATACCCTTAAAAAGTCCTGAACAAACCACATAATATCCCTCAAAATAAAATCCCATTAATCCCTATTGAAAGATCCATAGAATCCATCTTGTCCCGATGTAGTCCCTGGGTTAATCCCTTTAAACACCTCATAATTTTCCTCATCATTATATATGGTTTAAAAAAAATTAAGTAGTGGGCACTACGTGGGGTACTACATCTAAAATTTCCTCATATTACCTTGGATATCAACCTTACCTGTGTGGATTGGGACCTACAAGACATTCATTAAAATGAGACACTTTTATACATCCAACAACTTCTCTTTCATCACTATATGTTCCATTTTCTAGCATGATGTTCTATCTTGTAACATGCCTCTTCTCATTGATTCATACATGAATAAAACATATTTTGATAAAATTAATGCAGCCATTTGACCCTCAAATTCTCTCATACTATACATTCTTGTCAAAATATTATGTCATCTTGGATTCCCTTCTTGATAGAGAGCTCAAACAAAATCCCTCATCCCAATACCTTTCCAGTATCATATCTATATGTTCAACATCTATATATTCCTCCTCATTATCATGAGAGAGATGGTTGGTTCATAATATAGGACTTGAGGTCACCTTTGATCCTCTTAAGATTACTATGAAGCCTTATCCATACAGTACCTTGAGGTGGTTTTCCCCAAGATATGATCACTACCTTGTTATAACATGGAGTGTTGATCCATTATTGATCGAATGAGTTCCTCATGACATTATGATTATTTGTAGAAAAGTACAAAATATAGGGGAATGGTCAGAATGTCTTATTACAAGGTGTGTTACCTTTGTATCTGGGTACTTATTTATGTTTTGGAAATTGGAGTGACTTAAATACCTATAATACCATGATAATGGATCCCCATTCTCTTTTTCCTCCATGTATAGGAATCGCTTTAAATCCCATATCAAGAATCCCACATTGATCCATGAAGAAAAAAATGAATGTCTTGACAATATTTGAAAGTAAACTCTTCATTTCTCTTATTTTTTATCATAAACCATATTTAAATCATCCCAATGAACCAATGAGACTCCCCCAGATTAAAGGAATAATGTTCTTTCCCTAAAGAGACCCTTACCTGAGCTTCAAAAATTCTATAAACAAACATGAATAATATGTTTATAGAAATAACATAATTTTTCTAGTTACATATTAGTTATAAGTTTCAGTGATATCTATTAAAATATAAAAATTACAAAAAAATGTATGTGTTTATTTTAAATGTTGACATGGGGGTAACTGCAAATTCATATTTGATGTGAAAATTCATGTATTTTAGAGGGGTCTTGCGGATGTAAGAGGACTATAACTGGAGGAACATTTCTAATTTTTAACTCACTCAAATTAAAATATTTATGAACGTGATCACCTAGGAATCGAGTGTTCTATATTAGTACTTAGATCATGGAACATGAAACCCCTAGTGTTGGCACAAGGCTACTTGGCTTTCTGATTCTAAGTTGACAACTAGACTTTATTAGAATTTGAATATGATATTGTATACATCCCCTTTGGTGTGGCTGTGCAGAATATAGTATTGGGATATGAGAGATCATAGACACTGGTTGAACCCCTCTACATCATACTGGAGTGTGAAGTGGGAGAAAAAAATGCTGAATCATGTATAGTATGGAAACACAAGACCTTGATACCTAGCGGTGAGACCTGTTAAACCTTCATCTGGGGAGATACCTCTAGCATGTTCTTGAAAGGAAGCATATCCAAGGACTCCATAACCTATTGGAATTATTATAAAGATATACTATAAGATGTAATAGATACTTCCACCATATGAGTGGAAACATGATCTCATTGGGAGAAATTTTGAGTACAATTGTTTAGTATTTAATTCTTTTACCTCATTCAATAGATATTTGAAAATTCTGATGATCCCCGAGAGGATCACACTGAGAATCCATGACAACCTCTACATTTTAAGGAACCAACACCATACTTGGAAGATTCTTGATATATATAGTTTTCTGTGAAACTACCTCCTAGGGAGATGAGTTGAATTGAATAAAGTATTCAGAAACTACTTTTTGTACCTGATCATGCACCAACTCCATCCGAACTGATCTTCTCTATGCATGAATATCAGAAAATATATCTATATTACTACTATAAATATTCTAATACAAAACTCTAGACCTTGATAAATGGTGTTTTCTAAAAAGAGGAATAGTGTTCCCATGTAGATGATTGAATGTTAAATACCTAGGATATGAAAGATGGACAATATTTTGAGACCAATAAAATGAATCTTTCACATGCTTCTGGATCATATCAGAAAGAGGCATGGAGATGTCCATCTTGACACAAATCCTTGATATTGAGGACTCCTCTAGGAGAATGGTTTGATCTTCCACACAAAGGAAATGACCAAACAAATCTCTAATAGAATGATAGTTTTATAGGTTTTGAAAAGTGAGTGGGAGACCCAGAATAATGATCCAACCCGGAACACGGGGAGACTCTCTATTGAAATGGTTATCCCTCATCCATATGGTAATAGAGAAATTACATTAACCAAAGGATCTTTGGGAATGGTAATTTTCCTACTGAAAGTCCTCCCACGATTCCCCCACAAAAAAATAGTATTGTAACTTTTGGAAGAAACCTATGCTATAAATTCCATCATATACAGTGGTCTTCTTGATATTTTCGATGAAAGACCATTTTATATTTATGATTTTTCAGGAAAAATGATTCCCAATTTTTCTATGCCTCATGTTATCATTGATGGTGGGGATGTGAATTTTATATATTTGGGTTTGGGATTTATTATTATTTATATGTTTTAATCCATATTTATATTATTCTTTATTATATAGATCATATAAATCTTTGTTGAGGAATTAAAAACATTTGAAATAAAATGAAGGAATAAATAGGTTTTCACAATTACTATACATGGGTTGCAGACCATACACACACCATGAATTTCAATCAATAGGGTTATATAATGATTTTTATAGTTGGTACATGGTTTTGATAATAGTTAATTCTAATTTTGTATCTATTAAGACAATATAACATTTTTATTTTTATTTTAAATGACATCTATTATTATTTATTGTTCGACTATGTTAAAAGTGAATATTATTTTAAAAAAATAATTAAATTTATTTAATTAGTTCGGGTTTGATATTTTATATAGTGTTACATAGGTATTACTTTTCAAAAACTATGTTTTCTGAATATTTGTTAATTTATAAAATATGATCAAATTGTTGTATGAAATAATTGAAATAAAAAATGGGGTTTTTATTTTGAGTGATTTCCAAAGTAAATATCCAATGTTCCTAACTATTCTTAATTAATTTCAAAACATTAATTTATAATTTTAAAGAAAGGACTTCATAGTCATTTAATAAATTAAATTTGATGTATAAAAATTGATATCTCATATACAATATTTAAACCTTAAATTCGTGTGTTTTCACATATGTGAGGTGTTGATAAAAAATATATGATATTGTCATTGAAATATAAATTGGATTTTATGATATGTTTTTAGTCTCAATTGATTTATGTTTGATTTCATATGTTTTTTTTCCTGGGATACGTTTGGATTATGTTATATATTTATTTTTATTATTGAGTCACAAATCAATGAAAATTAATAACAAATTATCCAGAAGAACTGATAGATAGTTTAATCAGAGTTAATCCAAATTTTGGTCAGATTTTAATTGAATTAGTCATCCATAATGTGTAAATTATTGATAGTATTATGGGTCAAATTCTAGATCAAGTTGGAACCTAGACTTGTGATTTATAGTACTACAAAAATTATTTCTTATGAGTAGTTAATGGTTCTTAAGAAGTATAGGAGTGTCCTATAAGGGTTATAATTGGAAATAGGGAGATATTGTTTATCGAATGTCACTAAAATACTGTTTAGGGGAAGGTTGAATCCATTTTTCAATCAACATTATTACCTTAAAAACCTAAAGGTGGTGATGGAGATGATGCTCTTCTATATTAAATAAAGTGATGATACTACGATAGAGTATGTAAATAATATCACTATGATGGCAAAAAATCATCCAAAGATTTCCTTTTTTGATACAATGAAATGTCAATGAATTAAAATACGAATTATCAAGATATCCTGTTGAAGGTTTATCTATGTAGCCTAAACTCTTAATGATTAGTATAGGTTAGAGTTGTATTGGTAGGGGTGATCATTCAATGACTGTCTATAATTAATTATTTTCCCAATATAGTTGATATTATTTAATGGATTATCATGGTTAAATGTAAGAAGCATGTTTTTCTTTTTTAGATCATTGGTAGTGGAATAAAAATACCTTCTTGTATTGATTATTTATCATCTTCTGTGAGTAAGCATGTGATGTTTCATCATTTTTGTATTATATACCATAAAAATCTAAAATTTTAAAACACTATAATTTTTTCCCATCAAATCTCACTATGATGTATCTATAGATTTAGTAGAGGAGGATATTATGGAATATTGGTGTTGGTTATCTCATATCATAGAGTATTTAATATCATAGGGATGGTTCATTAGGAAAATTGTTCAATCTAATAAATAGATTGAAATAAGTACACTGAGTTTGAAGTCATATATAATAAAGGATCCTTAGGCTTAGAATAA
This sequence comes from Viscum album, assembly GCA_963277665.1. Lineage (NCBI taxonomy): Eukaryota > Viridiplantae > Streptophyta > Magnoliopsida > Santalales > Viscaceae > Viscum > Viscum album. The sequence goes on from OY728159.1 coordinate 776,883,852, forward strand.
ATATAGAATGGTGACTACAATAGAATATATTCCTTCTAATATAAATATTTGAGAATTTATACATTCAGGTATTCATTGGAATTTCTTATCTATGGTCATTACATTTCTTAAATAAGTGTCTTCATTTTTTAAAATATGGTTAGAATTGATATCTTTATATGAAAAAAAAAATTGTAATCAATCAGTTTTTTATTGATATACTGTGATGTTCTACTTGTCTTCTAATGACTCAATGGACTCATGAGACATCCATAGTTGATGGTACAAATAAAGAAATGTTTTTTAGGTGTCTTATTATTCTATAAAAATAATTTGAGAGGAATCATAAATTAGATCATGTATCACTTTTTTCAAGTTAGTAAAGTTAATATTATCAATTCTAATGTTATTAAATTTTATATTCATACTATAAGTAATTTCAATATAATAATATTAAATTTTTGTGAGATAATGATTAAATTATCTCTTATTTTTTTAGTGATAGTTGTTTCTTGAACAGTTTCTAAAATTATCATTTCACATTACTTATTCATTTTGTAAATGAAATAAATCCTTCAAAATCATATAAATTGTTTTCTAAAACTATCATTCACTAACCATAAAATGAGTAGGGTTTCAATAAATATAAACATTAGAATATTGTAGAAAAATAAAGTTTATTCATCAATACAATCTGAAAAAACATAAGTTTTATTCAATGTAATCCTTATTTCTATAGTAAAAACGGGCTACACATATCTCTCAATTTCATAGGAAGGATCCCGTCTTCGTTATTGGTTTAATGAACTTCTAGTTATAAGTATTCAGATATAATTACAGGGAGATTATTCTTGAGAAGTTAACATAGAATTCAGGTTTTTTGGAATCACACATGCTACCCAATGATTGAACTTGTAAATATAGACTTCAAAAACAATCTTTGTAACTCAATCATTTGATAATATAATCGAGTCATTTCCAAAATTAATTATAGGCTAGAACTCATTTAAACCATCAATTACTAAATATATAAATTTAAAACATGTATTGTGTTTGTTCAAAATCCTCTAGTAATTTTCACATGATGGTCAAATGGATTATGGTAGCATGGAGTATGAGAATAAGTATAAGACATGAATTATCGTATAATACATAAAACTAAAATAAATTGAACATAGTTACCCTTTATTTTATAGTTAAATATGATATTAATTTATCTTATTATTTAGTATATTATATAAATTGATGATCGAGGACTGTAATAGTTCAGTGTCACTGGAATCTAGAAACTCCATCTTCATATTTCATGAATGGTCATTAACATATCCCTTAAATAACTTCTCACATAGTAGTACTCCTACTAGGTATACCCTACCTAAACATTTCTTCATAACCTGAAGAAGGAAACAAAATAATGGGTGAGCTCAAATTCTAAGTACGGGTAAAAATAAAAGATATCAATATATGATCCTATGAAGTCATAATATATTAACAAGGGTACATGTTCATGATCATAAATACTAATTATATATCCTATATTTCATAGATCATAAACATGCATCATAGAATAAAAAATTATCATTTCCTAAAACATAGATCATAAATATTTACAATAATCATAAATAAATTTTTAAACCATAAAATAATTTCATAAATGTGTGACAACATCATAAATATATAAAACCCATTTAATATTTCAAAGATAACTACCAAGACAATCAACATAGTGGGTCAGGACTTATCACCTATTTCCCATGTTGGATAAGGACACACTTGTCTCCCATAGTGGATCAGGATTAACAAATTTTCCATAGTGGATTAAACCCAGAGAATAGATTTCCATTGTTATCTAATGAGAAATAACGTTTTTTCCAATGAATATTATGTAGATATAGGTCTCTCTCATCACATAATTAAAATCATACATGTGTTCTCCATAAGATCATAAAACATTCATCATTTTAGAATGCATGAAAATAAATGGGGTTCATAAACATTTTATCATAAAAAACTTTTCCACAAGGAAAAATTTTCATAATCATTCCATAATTTCATCAATGAATAACCCATTGAAAAATAATTTTGTTTTGTAACATCCCTATATTTTTAAACATAACACTATGTTCGATAGTATACAAGACACACCACATCGAGATAAAATAAACTACTAAAAATTATTATTTAAAAGTGACTCTTATATCAAAGAAATTAAATGGGTAGGTGAAAATAAGACTCATTTAAATATTAAATAAAAATAAATATTGTTTTGAATATTAATTAATTGATAAACTATTATAAAATAAACACATAATAAATTCATTTTAATAGTTATAAATATGTCTTCTTTAAAAATGATTTTTATTTCTTTTTTTGGTTATTATTTATTTATGGAAATATTAAAAAATATATATTTACAAAAAAAAATCGTTTTTATATTATATTTTTAAAATTATCTCATGATGAGTTTTTCAAAATTTACTGAAAATATTAAATTTTTTATTAGTTGGGAAAATATTGGTCTTATTTTGACAACTGTATATTATTTATAAATTCAAAATATATTTCAAATAAGTTATAATGTTTCATTGTCTCATCCTAATTTAAATTATTAAAATTTAGTTTTTTAAATATATTTTATACTTGAATTTTGATTAAAAATGGTTTTTATTTTAGAACGGAATTTTTTCGAAAAACTAAATTCATGGATTTTTACATGTTTAATATTAAAATAAATTCTTCCAGTTTTGTGTTTGGAATTTTGTAAAATAGATTCCATAATTGGAATAATAATTTCGACCATTAATAAAAAAGAGCCCTTATAATTTTTTCATAATTTGAATTGTAAACATTATAATTTTTATTACCAGGGTTAAGGGTAAATCAGGTATTTAAGGGTAAAAAATATGATAAGGATTAAAGGATTACACTAAAAGTTGTCTAAATTTTATTTTATAAGTAATTTTTGACCAAACGTATATAAGGGTGAATTTATGACCTCTTGTATACAATTGGATGACATTATGCACCTTAGGGTGTTTTATTTTTAATGAGATCAAACTTGTGACTATATTTTTAATAATTATAACAATTTTAATATAGGGTCATCTAAAAGTTATGTTGGACCATAACTAGTATTTTTAAATCTAAAATTTTATTACTCATCATTGTAGTTTAATTTTAATTTTTTTTGAGGAAATAATTACCTTAAAGGATTCCACAATAATGATGCAATAATTATATAATTAATGGAAAATCAAATAAATTATATTAAAAATATTTAAAGTAATTTAACTTGAGATAAATAATGAAATCCCAAAATTAAATATGTTACCTTGAAATTTTTGGGATATAAAAAAATATTTTGATTGAACTATACTTTTTTTATTTATGTTTTCAATATCAATGTAGTGAATGTTGTCAAATTTGACAAAAATGATTTTTTCTAGAATTAATATTTTATTAAATTATTTAAAAACATAAAATATAATTAAATACAAGGGGATCATATATGGTAAAAAAATTAACTATTATACATTTATGGTACATTTTAATGTCTTTGGATAAAAAATAATGTTAAAATATATTAATAATTTGAGAAATTCAAGAGTACCCCTCCCCTCTATTTTAAAAGGGAATCCCTTATTCTTAATCTATCAAACATAGAAAACATTTGGTTTCATCAAATGTCTTCAAAAAACTTTTTTAGAAACCCTAACTTCGTTATATTGTCTGTGGTTTAGGAATAACAGAATTTATAATGGTATTAAGGTGTTAAGAAAAAGAGTTTGTCTGAGGAAGAGGTATCGTTTTTAATTGAGCTTTTCTAATTTTTTATTCTTCCACATACCTAAAACCATATTATACCATGATAAAATAATAAATATATTAATATAAATATAATAGTATTTAATTATTTATATTTTATGACCCATATCCACCTCTACTTCAATAAATGGGATATAATTTATTGTTCGTGTGTATGGAGGGATACACCTCATGAATCAATGTAATATATCTTCCATCACTATAGAAAAAGGATTGTTTTAAATATAGAATTAATTTTTATATAATATATTCCTGAAATATTTACCATTATTAAAAGATAATATATTACTTTATTTAATAAATTTCAATTCATAGAAAAATTATAACGTCATTCGGCTGTACGTTTGATTTACCACCTACATACAGCGATGTGATTTTTTCCTTCACCAAATAATATGGATGATATATAAATGTATATTTAAATAATTAATATGATATATATGATATAATTAACTTTTATAAATTGAATATAATTAATATATTCTTTATGCAATGGTCATTGATAAATTTAAACGCTAAGCATGTGTACATGAGGCCTACGATCTCCATGATTTCCACATAGTTCATTTTTCATAACCATATTTAATTGATCGATTTAAAAATATAATTTTTTTATAATAATGGTTATTATTTCATGAATATAATAATTTATATTATTCAATGATTTTCTCTTTAATCCTATTCAATCGAAAAAATTATTTATGGACTCAAGTACCAAATAACATCAAAGCATTCGATGTGAACTAAAATAGTTAAATAATTTTTATAACTTAGTAATAAGTGAAATAAAAATGAATAAAAAATTGAAAACGGTTATTAATAATGTAATTATTTAACATAAGATAAGTTTATATTTATATAAATAATGTTTGTTATGATTTTAATTCAAGGTAAGGGATACTTTAACTAACAAACCTAAATTGTTATAATGATTCAACTTTAAAATATTTCTTTATAATGTCCATATTTTTAAATGATTTCTATGAATGTATTCATATGGAAAGGATTTTAAAAAACTATGATTTTATAATATCTCTCAAAATTTTTTGAAATGTAATTTTTAACGGATTTTTGTTAAGAAATTTATTTTAAAAATAATCCTTTTAAGTTCCGATTTGATCACTTTTTACAAAGGTCAAAAGGTTTTTTATCATATACTACATGAACGAAATTTCCCTCTTCCTTGATGCTTTCATTCTATATTTTTCCCTTTATAATTTTTCATAATTAATTTAAAATAAAAGGTTTTCATTATTATATGTGTGGTTTTTATATTTTAAGAGATTTTTTATAAAACATTATTTTCAAAATCTGAAATTGGTTTAAAAATGGGTTTAAAATTGTATTCAAGGGTTTTAGTCAAGATTTAATCATTAGATATTATTTATGATGGGTGTTCCTAGATAATATCTGGTGATACCATTATATCTTATATTATGAGTGCACCTAGATTGTGTCTGGTAGGCCAATTATAGATTATATCATGGGTTCACCCCTATAGTGCTCAAATGCATTGGGTACTCCGGAGATTGAAGTTGACTATATTGTTATTTCATTTTTATAGTATTTGTAATGGCTTTATCATGATGACATACCCAATAAAATAAATTAAAATTATATGTTTTCTAATGATATTTCATATAAATCATTTGATTTTAAATTAGTATAATAATAATCTTTTTGAAAAAAAGATGATTTCTTTTTCAGGGAAAAAAATATGTTTTTATGAAAATTATTTTATGGGATTTTGCTTGAATAATTTTTTCATTTCTTCTATGTCCTTTAATATTATTGTTGTACTAATACCATTTTTAAAAATGTTTTTCATAGGTTTTAATGAAGATTTGGTAAAAGGATGAGATTTAGGGAAAATTGTGTATATTTTTCATAAAGAGAAACCATATTTTATTTTTCAAAGATTTTTAGGTGTAATAATAGGGTACTTATTGTAAGTATCCTGTTGTAATGTGTGGGTTTAAATTTTAATATTTTGACCTAGTTATCTAAAACTCTAAACTGAAAATATCCTCCAATGATGGATAATTAATTTTTGACTTAAAAATCATGATTAATAATTGTTTTATGGTCGGGGAATAAAATAATTTTATTTAAAACTATTCTTGGAAACTCATGATGGAGGATTTAAAAATCATTTAAAACATTTATTGATCAAAATAACTGTTCGATTTTGAAATTTAATTTTTAAAATGAATAATTCATAAAATATTTTGGAAATAATTTTCTATATAAATAAAAATTTAATCATAGATATTAATCATTATAATTTTTATTTGTACATTAAAGAAGAAAATATCATTCCAGTTATACACATTAAAAGAGATATTACATTTAGATTTTATGTAAAATACAAGCAGGAATTATTTTCATAAATTACAAAATGATTTCATCTAAAACAATTTTAATAAGTATAAAATATGTAAAACCTTATTTAATAAATCCTTTATATAATATATTAAATAATTGAAATCATTTTTAAAAAACATGATATGGGAGAAAATGGTTTTTTGACTCAATATATAAATATAGATAATTTTTCTCAAAAATAATATTTTTTTCTCATTATTTTTTTAAGAGAGAAAAATTAAAGGGAATTTTTTTTTTCAAAATAAATAAACAAGGGATAATAAAATTCATTATTTTCTTTAGATATGGATCAAAATATTTCATCATTAGAAGAAATAACATAAACAATCCCAATAAACGATGTGATTGTACCTTAAATCCATTGCCATTATACTAACATTGAATCAAATTCCGCATAAATGAATAAAATTAGATTAAAAATATAATATCAGATGAAAAAATTAATTTATAATATTAAAAGACTAGTTGGATTTATATACACATCATAAAAGAAGATAAGTCCATAAAATGACACATGTCTCAATGAATGCAATTTGAGACAACAATCCATTACCGGTTTAGTAATCTATTGAATCATAATTAAAAATAAATAAATACATAAAATGAAAATTTAAATACCATAAAAAATAAATATATTAATTGTATAAAATTTAAATGGGGTATTATATACCCCATAAAAAACGAAATCACAAGTGAATTGGCATACATATCACAAAAATTAACAAGAGATTAGAAATCCCTTACCATTAGTCTATATATAATTCAAACACATTTGAACCTCATATATAATAAGTATAATTTTATTATAAATCTATTATATAACCATATTTCTATATATCTTACCATATATGATTTACCTTTGACATTGTATTACTCATTTACTAATAATTTCAAATTAGAGTTATGTTACAGGAAATAACATCTTTTTTTGTGTAGGTTTTAATTTTTTATTTTTGGTCATATTTCATTGATAATGGTTACAAAATATCTATAATGATAAACATGATATAAATTTAAAATATAATCAGTATATATTAATTTATATATATCTATAAAATTTATTGATAGAAAAATAAATACAATGTTCATTGAGATTAAAGTCCTATGTATACTTGAAAGCAGTTTTCATTTTCCTGTTGGATAGAAAAAAATAAATTAAAATATAATATTAAAATTTCAGATTAATTTTTATTCCATATATATTACATATTTTCATTAAAACTGCCCTTATTACATTACACATAATTTTTTAAAAAATCACATCTTTTTACAAGGTGATAATCCACTGTAAAAATGAATAATGTAGTCATATTCCAAAAGAATATAAGGTAATAAGGATAATGTGAGATAAAGATAAAATATTAATAATAATATTATAAATATAGTATATAAACAATAAATCCATCATCATATCCATATTTAATAGTCAGTTATGAAAAAATAATAACAACATATCATATGGCAGTAATGTTTCACTCACAAATGATGATTTTATAACACATTTGATGGAATAAGAAATGGATAATGGTCATTCAGTTAACATAATAGAATTACAGTATATTTAAGACTTATTGGATATTATATAATATTGTTTTAACAATAATTGGAGGATAATAATGAAGAAATAAAGTAAAATTCTACATTCTGAATGTTACATTATCATCAAATATCTTATTTTGGTATACACTAAAAGGATTTATTGGTCAGCCTTCTGAAAAAAATGAGGGATTATAGAATAATAGGAGGTAATTAAATAGTTTTTGGGGTTTTATTATTTGAAAAAGGGTTTTATTATGTTTTAATATGAGTGGATAGTGGGTATCCTCTTATAAGTGTTGTTAGTGGCACACATGTAGCTTTTTTTTAAAAAGGTATACCCAGAATTCTCACATTCCACAAGGAAACCAAATGGTCTATTATCAAAAAAATAATATTTAACATAAAACTATGGATATAAAATTAGTGTTTCAAATTATTTTCGTCAATTTTATCCCTTATATTGTTACTTTAACTCCAACCCCATGGTAACTGCATATTTACCTTAACCATGGAAAGTATTTTTCTCTATTTTTCCCAATCATTATGGTAAAAAATTAAATTGACCATATTATATAATATAAATTAATCTGATTCCAAATATTAAATCAATTTCACAAAATTCAATTCATATAAGACGAAAATTTTTATTTAAAATTAATCACACAGATTCGATGAGAAAGAGTTTTTTCAAAGAGAAAATGATCAAATTTATAAAGAGTTGTATTATCAGAATTAAATATTTAGATGATTCCAATGAACTAAATTATATTGATAGATATATAATTGAACTAATTCTACCTATAAAACCATAATCAATCAATTTTTTTTTAACTTCTTTAAAAGAAATTACAGTTCTTAATAAAAATCAATATTTTTCGCTATTCCTCAAAAAAATTGTCTTCTTAGAAAATTATAAAAAATTCAACCAATGATATTTTCTATCTGATTATATAAAAATTAATTTAATATATAAAAAATAATTAATTATTTTTTTAAAAAAAATAATTGTAAAATAAGTGACCAAAATAAGATAATATTATTTTTTAAACAAATACGGTTTTTAGAGAAAAATTGTATTCATCATTATTTATTTTCCAAAAAACACATAAGATGAATCATAAAAAATATATATTTTAAATATAATATATAAATTTACTTAAAATCAATCACAAAAAAGTTTTTTATTTAATTTATTGGCATAAAATATGTTTCTGTGTATAAGATTAGTTTTTGAGAAAATGATTTCTTTTTATTTTTAATTATTTTTTCTTTAAATTTATAATTATTTGGTCACCAAATAATTCCACATGTGTTTTTTATAATTTATTTAATCCTATTAATACCATCCATTATAATTTTTAGGTGAAAACTGTCATATTAAATATTTATATTTTAATAGTATGCCACATTTCGTTTAAAATCTATGTTGCATGTAACACAAGATAAACTCAATATTGTGTGTAACGTGAGGTAAAATTGGTGTTTCAAGTGACCAAAAATACTAAAAAGATGAAATCTATTTTATAAAATAAATTTCACAAAATCGTATTGTATTACATTCAACCTCCCCCCATGAATTTCCCCATCAAAATTAATTATATTTGAACCAACAACTGAGTGTTATTCTAACACATTACATACTCTGGTTCCCATGTAACTTCGTAGGATGGTTTCTATTCCAAAAAAAAAAATTCTATGTGAGGAGTATTATTTTTCATAACATTATCTGTATGATCCAAAGTCTCTTTCAATTATTCCACATCATAAATATTATGGTTTAGTTTTACAACCATTGAGATCAATACATGTGATAGATTAGGTGTGTTCTTCCTCAAGAGATATAAATGGAAAAAATTATAAACCATAGAGAGGTTTTCTGGAACTTCTAAGTGATAATATATGATCATGATATGATCAATAATTTAATTTTGGAAATACACATAGGAATTAGTTTTCACTTCTTATTTTTTCAATAGTGAAATTTATGGAAACACCTTCTAAACAACATCAAATTCTAGATCATGTATAATGTTATTAACAAACCCTTTTTCATATTTTTCCCTACCTTATCTGTTGAAATTATCTAATATTATTTTATTTGTTATCATCTATCTTAGGTCCCAAAAACGTTCTTTCTATATCATTATTCTATTACATTGGTTTTATATAATTATTTCTATAAAGGTCATTATAAAGATCCATCGAAAAGATGGAGTGGATACTATGGTTGTAATAAAACTCATCTAGATTTATGTTTTTATCCCAAACACCTTTTAAATCAATAAAACAATATTTGAGAATATCATATATGGTTTTAATTTTTCTCTCTGACTGTGTGTATTTTTTAGAAGGATATACTGTGTTAAAACTCCATTATGTATTAAGATCTAACTGAAGAATTATTCAAAACTAGGAGGTAAACATAAAATCCTGATCATGTACAATTGAATAAAGTGGATCATGACATATTTGAAATTAATTAATGTATATTCAACATGTTTATCCATAGAACATTCAACTCTGATTGCAATGATGTGTGCTGAATTCCTATGGTGATCGACTACATCCCACAATAACCTCAACAAGAAAGGGGTGATAAACCTTAAAGGGTAACAATAGCTTTAATAATGTTTCTATAAAGTGTGAAATCATTCCTTCTCAAATTACATGGTCACCAAAACATATAAAATTCAAAGAGTTTTATTTCAATAAATATATCGTAAAATATACTAAATCATGATGAACTCCAATAACATAATACCTAAAAATGGGTGTCAATGACTTCTGAACTTATGATCAACCTTAAACTAATAAACCAATGATGGTATCCATACCTCATGAGGTATTCTTACCTAGATACATATATGCTTCCAAAAAATAACTCACAATTTGTTCCATAAATATACTGATGTCTTATACAAAAACATTTCCATTAGAATCTAGGGTTCAACCCTATACAGATAGAATATCAAATGTGATTTCATTATTCCATAATTCATATATAGGGATATAATCAATTAAAAAATAACATAAAATTTCACAAAGGGATTTATAGTAAGATTTTAATAGGATCATTCATTTAAAATTAAACATGAAATTCCTAATTATAGGGTGGAGGAGAAGTGTTACGTATATATATATAATAACTCACTTCATATATTGTGAATACATAAGCTTTCCCTCTTTCATTTATATTCAATAGTTGTTATAGATTATCATACTCATTATCCACTGTATTGGGGCTTTATTTTCATAATTCTAAAACTACATATATTTTAAACATTGGAGTGTGGGTAGTTCAGTCTAAGAATCTTTTCATTTATTAACATCATTAGCTAACATATTCCCATGAAATCATTAATAAATTTCTTGATGACCATATTTACCACACTTAAAACATTTACCATTCAACTTTACATAATTTCATATATTGTTCCATCCACAATTTAGTCATATGGAGAATTTCATCTTCTTTTATCTATGGTTTATAGAGATTCCTTTGAATTTGATATTCCTTTTCTTGTCTAAACCTTGTGATTGCTGGGTAACCCAAATATATGTTTCTCTCTTGATATTTTGAAAACTGATTTCCTCATAGATAATTAAGTATATTGTGTCAAATTCCCTTCAGATACATTGTTTTAAGAAACTAAATAATATATTGACATTAATCTCAGGTTGTATGATTATACACAAAGCATACCTCACATGTATTTTTTAATTTTCTTTATATGTACCAACAAATTCATCATCTTTTTAATTTAACTAAATGATTTAATTATCTATTTTCAATTTAATAATATGAGTAATGTACTTATTGACAAATTATTTCTTAAAATATTTTCACTCAAGGGACTAATTTTTAGGTTTTCTCTTGTATTAAGGATGAGAGTCCATCATTGGTCAAATTCAACTTCCAAATTATAGAAAACCAAAAATGAATTTTTCTTTCTCAAAACACTGGAAAATTGAAATTTTCTTCTCAATTATACAGAACTATTTCTAAGAAACTAGTAGATCAATAAATACATGAATGAAAGATGGAAATTGCCTCAGTAATGAATGAAGAGAACACTTTCCCCTAAATTAATCATTCAGAAGCTTATCATGACTGATATATTTAGAATTTTTCTTAAACATATTGAAACGATTATTTATTCCATCTCCCATAATGTTTAGTTGTTATTGAGGAAAATCATTTCATTTTCCATCGAACTCATTATTATCATTCTTCCTTCAGCTTCCAACCATTTTCTAAAACAATAAAGGTTAGTTTAAGAAACACAAATCATAGTGGGAGACCACATAATCATAAGAATTCATTAATCATAGTTCTATGTATTGACACCTTATTTAAAATAAAAGAAACCTTAGGATTATCCTTGGCCATTCATATTCATCATATACTCAATATGGTTATACATAGATGATATCAATCTATGATCATATGAAAACATAAGATAAGAAGAAGTTTGTGTGATCAAGAATATAAATTTTGAAGTCCATACCCAATCTATCATAAATCAAAATCATGATTCATGGAAGAAATCATTACTTTTTCATAAAACATGGCTCGTAAGAGTGGTAAATTATCAAAAAATCAATCATTAACCATAAACTATTTTCATAAAATTGTGTCACCATAAGAAATATAGAAACCTAATTTCTTATGTTAAGGATAACTACAATCACAATATATATAGTGGATCTAGAATTATTAATGATTTATCACATAGGATTAGGACTCACATATTTCCTATAGTGGATCAATAAGAACCTATTTCTCATAGTAGATCAGGACCATCAATTTTTTCCCATTGTTTTCTCATTAGATATAATGATGTACCAAATTCATGGGAGGGGTATATAGGTGTCAACCCTCACAGAATTAAAATCACTATTATTTATTCCATAAGATAAAGAAAATTAATCATTTCAAAACCCAATAAAATAAATAGGTTGTATAAAAATTTCATTATAACATAATATATGGAAATGAATCTAGTATTATAATCATTTAATCATTTAATCAAGGCACAAACCATAGAAAAATATGCATTTTTTCATAAGATATTTATCATCGTATAACTAGTGTAAACTATAAGGGGTTTAATAAATATAAACCATCTAGATAAATAATAATAATGGTATCCATTATTCATATTCCAAATAAATCATAAGTGTCTTAAAATGATGTCATATTATGAGAAAAATTATTTATAAAGACATGTTGAAACATTTAATTAGGAATTTTTTTTTTGGAATTTTAGAAATTATTTTTAAAACATAAAAAATTTAAAATCCTTTTCATTAAAAATAACCATGTATATTTATAGAGGAATCTTTAGAATCATTTAAAAAATTCCTTGAGGAAAATATCATTTACATTTTAAAAGTCACTTTCAAAAAAATCATTATTAATTTTTCAAATCCATTTCCTTGAACATAAACTTAAAACATGTGAAGAAATTTTTAATCATTGAGATGGTCATGAAGTTAAAAAATTCCATTAATTCCATGCACATTAAAAAATTATTTCTTTTATATTTTCAGTAAATCCAGGTAGGTATTTTCTTTAAAATACATGATGATTCCTTTTATAAAAATTTGGAAATTCTGAAAATTGGTTGTAATTTATTTAAAAAATCCTTTCGATTATGTTGATACTTTTTGAAAACATTTTTAGAGAAAATTAATGTGGATGAAAAGGATTTTCTTACCAAAGATAGAAATAAATATGATTTTCCTAAAATAATATATTCATATCATTAATCCTTTAAAGACATTGAAATAAAATGAAACATGTATTATCTATAAATAACTACATGAGGTGAAATTTCATGAGTTTCTTGACTGAGAAGTCAAAGTAATTAATCATCGTAATAATAAACATAAATAATCTCAATAAAAATGAGATTATACCATAAAAACATTACCATCTTGGTAACGTTAAATCATAAGACACATGATGGTATAACATTAAATGAAACATAAAAAATCACGAGATTAATGAATTAATTATATTAAATGTAAAATGGGATATATATATATATATATGCACCTCATAATATAATATAGGTTTCTAACTTTTCATTTGCCTTACAGAAGGAAATATAATATTAAAAATCTCTTAGTGCTTTAGTACCCTATAAAATATTAATCCCCAAAAAGAATAAAATAAAATGAAACTATAAATAGAAATAAAATTAATGATATTTATTATATTACATTTCAAATGGATAGTATATAAACCACATAAAATAAACTAGTGGTGAATTGGAATATCTCTTCAAAAAATGAAAGAGTTACTAGAAATCCCATACCATAAGTCTCGACTTTTGTAGTACATGTAAAAATTTATAGTATAATTAATATATTTTTATTATAAATCTATAAAAAATCCATAATTTTAAATACAATGGCTTATATTTTTTACTTATTACATATTATTACCCGTTTATTAAAATTTACAAGATAATAACACATTTCAGAGAACTACTTCTTTGTATTTCATGTATGTTTTGATATTTAAATTTTTTTCCACTTGATTTTATCATAGTTCCATAGTATAAAAAAATTTAACCATGTTATAAATATCATATATATTCATTTTATTTTTATTTATTCTTATTACTAAAATATAGAGATAGAAAATGATATATACCATCATATGGATTGTAGGACGTACGTATGTATGAATGTGTATATAATTTGGGAATTAAAAAGAAAGAAATAATGTTAAATAATATATTAATATTGTAGAAAACATTTTATGTCATATTTATGTATATATAAATATATTATTTTCATTAAAACCATATTCATTAATGTCAATATAAAGTTTGAACAAATCACATCGCTTCTCGAGGTAGTAGTTTTCCATACACAGGAAAAGTAATATGGTATTCCAAAGGAATTGAAAGTAAGAATGAACATGTGATATCATGAATCAATAATAATATATTAAATATAATATTTAAATAATAAATCCATAATTATATAAATCCATAGTAGGTGGTTACGGAAAATTGATAACACTAGTTCACGAGGTGATAATCTTCTATACACACGAATGATAATTTCATAACCCATCTAATGAAATATGATATTGATATAGGTCATGAACATAGAACAAAATAATATTAGTGTATTTAATATATTGAGGATATTATATGATAATTTTCATATAAAAATTAAAGGAGGTGGTGGAAGAAATAAAATAAAATACTCATTTCAGGTCGTTATCTCTTCCCCAGAAAATGTTTTTTGGTTTCCACCAAAAGGCTACATAAGTTGGAATTATGAAAAAATTATGGATTCTAGGATGATATGAGGGAATTATATAAGTTATTTGAAAAGTTTTTTTGTGACTAAAATGGTTTTTATGTGTTAATAGGAGAGGAGTCTAGGATTTCTTTTATCAGTGATGTGAGTGGCACACTTGTATCTTTTTTAAAGAAAAAAGTACGCACATTTTACACATTTCATAAGGATCATAAATGGTCCATTATAGACCCTAGATGTTAAATTTTCAATATATAACCATACAATGGCTTTTTATATTGTTTTGGGTCATTTTTAACCATTTTTTTTGTTTACCCCCCCCCCCCCCCCCACATGCAAAACTCATTATTACCTTAGTAGTGGAAAATATTTTTTAATTTTTTTACAATTCAATAGGGTAAAAACATAATTTTACCTTATTAGATAATATAAATTATACTAATTCAAATTATTTAATCAATTTTTTCAAATTCCTTTCACATAAGCTCCATAAAAAATTAAAATTAATCTCATAGACACGACATGAAAGTTGTTATCCAAAGAGAAAATGCTTAAATGGTTAATGCATTTTTTTATCAAAATTCAATATTAAAATTATTCAAATAAAAAAAATTGAATTAATATATATATATAATTGACGTAATATTACATTTTTAACCATATTAAAAAATATTATGTTTTTAAAATTTATAAATTTAATGAGAATTTTTAATAAAAACTTGTATTCTTTACTATTCATCGAAAACATTATCTTTATAGAAATTTCTGAAAACCTTAAACTAGGATTATTTTTACATGATGATTTAATAGAATAATTTTATTTTTAAAATATTTTTTCCAAAAGTGGACAAAATCAATTTTAAAATATATGTGTAAAATATGACAAAACTATTTTTTACATAATAGTTTTTCAGAGAAAATTAGGATTTATAATTATATATAATCTAATAACACATTAAATGAATATTAAAACATATGATTGAATAAATAAAATATAATGTTAATTATACAATTCTCCAAAATTTATTTATTTAATTTATTAGCGTTAATTTTTTTTTTGCCCATACAAATAGTTTTTCATAAAACAATTCCATTTGTTTTAAAATGGTTATTATTTTAATATTTAATTAATTGACCACCAACGAATTCATCATATATTTTTTGAATTTAGTTAATCATATTCATACCCTCCATTTTAATGGATATGAGATAACTATCATATTAAATAATAATTTTTTAATAGTATGTCACATTTTTTACACTCAGTATTGCGTGTAACACATGATAAAGTTAGTGTTATGTGTAATGAAAGATAGACTCTGTTTTTTTTATGCTGGAAAATATTGAAAATATTAAATTTATTTGCAAAAATATATAAGTAAATATATTTCACAAAATGTTGGCATGTAACATAGATCATCTATATGGTAAAATTCACCATAACACAATATTTCCCATATAACATAACTTATTCTAAACCACCGACTCATGGCTAACAATTTATTTCATATTTATATCAACCCATGACTTATAATAAATCATTATAGAATTATAACAATTTCACCATAAGAAACATAATATGTAACAACATGTGAAAATACATCCAAAAAACCATTTAAATTTCTTCCATAATCCATTTAGGATATCATTCATTATTTTAAACCACATATTATATCATAAGTAACAATGTTTGAAAATCCATCCAAAAATTATCTTGTATATCTCCCAAAAGAATTTGGCGTAAATATAATGTTTTTTACAAACACCTAATAAATAAAATTGATCATCACTCATGAAAACACTATGTTTAAACCCATGTAAATTTTAGTGTTGATAAACATTATGAATTTTATATTCCATAATTGTAATCTAATATTGGCCTCTAGAAAATTTTCAATACTACTAATGCTATATAAGGATCTTCTGTGATCTCTGTTAAATCGATGTATCTTCATAACTATATCCAATGGTTATATCATATAATTATATGTAATTATCCAATAATTTTTTTGAATAAATAATGTAACTATGGGAAACATATTAGGTCAATCCTATATATCCTACTGATATGGCCTTGATTCTACTGGTATGAAACAACCAGATAAATTATTACATGTCATTCCACTCACCCATGAAGATGGGCACATCACATTCCCCTCAACCAAATAGAAAACCATATCACATGTTCCTTATCAAGGTACAACCATAAAATTTTTCAATTAATATCTATCAATGACTCATATGTTAGGCTCATCATATAAATTTATACATACCATATTGGTTAAGGCTCATCTGTTGACATGATTATAAGCATTACCAACCACCACAAACAATCTTATCCCTGAATCTCGTTTAAGAATGGTACCAAAGTATGATGGTTTTTTTTAACCATATATATTGGGATTCAATATGAAACATGCCTAACTTGTATACCTAATACATGGTGTCTAAAACTACATGTTGTATACTTAGTAGTTCAATAGGCATGGAAAACTCTATTCATGTCTCGTAGGTATATTATATATATTGATATGAATTACAACCCATTATAACCTTAAAATTTTATCTTATTATATAATAATACATGGTAATAACTGGTTATGTATAATATAGATTCAGACTATGAAAGGTTAATTATTATTTCACATAATTAGTATATAAATAAAAAAATAGCAAATTATTAAATGTATTTTGTTTGATAGGTTAAATTATACATTATTAAATAATTTTAAGAGTAATAAAAGACCTACATATGTACCCATACAATCATATCCTATATAATATATCACAAAATAGTTCTTATGTTTTCTATACATTTAGGGATTTATAAAACTCATTTCATCTCTATTTATTTTTTATCGTATCCCTATGTGAAAATTTGATAAATCCTTTGACAAGACTTCGTTAATGGGTGGCAATATTTTATGTGAGTGTCTTTGGTTAATGGTGAGTATTGAAATCATATGGGTAATATTCTTATTACTCCTCCTTATTTACTATACGTTATTTAATCCCCTATTTTATAAATATATGTTTATTATATGATTTTCAAATTTCATCATATTTCTTATATACAAATATTATAGGGGATTATAACTGGTAAATAGTTTGTAAGATTTTTTTTGTGTTCTCCATATTCACTATTAATTAATTAAAATAATAAAAAACAAACATATTTTATAAATTATGATGGTTTGTTGGTCCACATAATGACATCCCCTCTTCCTCTCAACATCATGTACTGCTCAGAATTTAATTTTAGATGGTTGTCCCCTTATTCCTCTCTAAATAAAAATTATTCACCATGGAAATTGTTTGGGATTGATTAAAACCTATGTTCATAAATAATTTATAAAGGGATTATTTTACCAAATGGTTTTATTCTTAAAAGGTAATTTTTTAGGATATGTTTGATAAATATTTTAATATTAGAATGTATTTTTGATTATTTTATAGGTATTTTTCTTTTTTACACAGGTTTTCAGACATAATTATCACTTTATTTTTTGTTCAATTTGATATGAATGTGTGAATTTATTTTATATATTCTCTTCAATAATAATTATAGTGCATCATTCAATTTTATATCACGATTTGGTTACCAAGAAGGGCATGTTAGTTATTATTTGATCTTCTGACCATATTAGGCTTATTGGTATACATATTTTTCATAGAATATTAGCTTAAGTTGGTATCCAAGTTTTTATGGAAATGTGTATATTGTGGTAAAAGATCACAATACTTACACGTAATTTAACCCATTCCATATTGTTGAAGGAAAATTTTGATATATTTCTCAAACTATGTACACATGATGTCATCTCCCAAGTGGATGTGTGTTCCACCCTAAATTGGGATGAATATAGGGGAATATATATATATATGTGGGTGTTGTTTTATATATACATATTTGTATGTGTTGTATTAATATGTCTTCTAAAAGTGCTTTTTTTTATGATGGCCCCAAAATTGTGCTCTAGAATCTATAGTATGGTTGAAGTAGGTATACCATGTATGAATCATCCTTGTAGAGGGAGTTCATTACTACCATTGTTGTTTATATTAAATGAATTGGTTAAATTATGTTTTTTTTATTTTCTTATTTTCTATAGCATTGTATTATTTATATGGGAACTCTAGTTTATGACTGGATGTTACTTTGTAGGGTGGTGAACCCTTATTATGTGTTGTTATACTAACACCTTATATGTTATCTATTGGTATCTGCACAAATTTATTTGTTCATGAAAAAGGATAAGGTTGGGTACTAGAGCATGTGATCTGGTTATTCAAAGTGTGTAGTTTGTTCATGGAGTTTTTTATACCTTTTAGTGGATAGGTGAGGTGGATGCGTAGGAGAAATCCTTGGAGACCTGCAAATGATTTTTTCAATGTACTACTCAATTTTGGTTCATAAGGACATGTTTAACACATAAAATTTGTATATATGATGTTTCTAACCGGTTTCACTAACTATGTGAACATTTAATAGTATTATGAGTCCCATTATATTTCATTTAAGTTCAATTAATTTCTTTATATAGTCTTTTTAGTTTATAAAACTACATATATTGTTTAAATGTTTTGTTTTCATTGTATTATTTGTGTTTATAAATTAAACAACCAACTATGTAAATGAGCCTCTATTATATTTTATATTAAAAAAGGGGGGAATTCATCTCCTTTATTTAAATTGTCAAACCAATGTCATATATGCCAAGCTCTTGTGATTATGAGGTATGCCTATGGTGTTTTGATAGCATAATTTGTTAACTATTCTGGTATTCAACACATTTTCATTAAAAATGGTACCATTGGCCACATTAAAGAGTCAATGGTATGGGACATCATGGTAGTCATGGAATAAGGCTGTAGAGACTTATGATGTAACATGTAAATGTACCAATAAAACATAATTGTTTTCAAATATTGAATTTTTAGGGGTAATCAAGGATTTATTATTATCTTTTCTGTAGGTCAGTTTTGCATTCTCGAGTCTCATGTGTCATGCTAAGTGTTGACAGGCACAAAAAAGGTAGGTATCATGACATGTCATGTACTTCCCTATATTTTTATATAATATAGTTGGATTTTTCATTGATCCATATAAATAGAAACATCAAAAATAAATAAATATATTTCCTATATATTTATTATTGATGACTAGGAAAATATGGATGGATAGTTCATTTCTTTGAGTGGTAATCCTTTCAGATACATTATTGATAGTTTTTCCAATCATGTTATATCTATATATTTATTTCTTTTATTTCTAAATGATATCTTCAATATTAATATTTATTTGGAAAATTATTTTATATTCACAAGTGTTTTGATAATAAGAAATGAATTAGATAGAGATAGAAATGGGGTTATACCTGACCATTTTATTACATTCATAAATTTTATTTTATCTATTAATGGGAAGGGATTTTTAATGTAATTATATAATTTATTTAATAGTATTATAACCAAAAATACTACGTCTAACCATGAAATAAGGGGTGGGTTTGCTTTCCCCACAAAATTAATCAAGGTAAGATTCTTGGGTTCTTGAAGGACTTTCTCAACTACTATAATTTACTAGTTGGGAGCTCCTTGGTGGAAGATTGTGAATTTAAATATTATGATGGATTATCAATTCCATCACCCCTTATCTTTTGGAAGATTTTCCTCTTTAGGATGATGAGGATAGGGTTTCTCACTTTTTTCATATTTCAAAGAGTAAAGAAACACCAACAAACACCAAGTCATGCTATCAAAATTTATTTTTTCAGAGAAAGATCATCAGATATGGTATTTTTTTAAACAAGGTAAATAAAGGCTAGGGTTTTACCTATAAGATCATTTAGGGGTTCTTTATCAATAATTTATACACTAACACTCTATTTTTAGTTAAGGATCTTGGATTTATGAACTTGATAAAGGGATTGATGATCATTATAGATTAAACTTCCAAATTTTCTAGTATACTCTATTTCCATCCATAAATAACTGGGTATGAGTATTTAATTCACATATTCATTAAAATGGGTTTAAATGAGCCCCAATAGAATCAATTGATGATTATCAATTGCTTGACCATCTCATAATTGTTAAATAATATTTTCCTCACTATGAAATTATCTAGGGGACTCATGTATGGGTATATCTCTATTTAATTATAATGTAGTTCAAAAATATTATGGTAACATAAAGTGGTGGTTGGGGGAGATGATTATAGTTGGTTCTCCGCATTGGTTTTGTTTTAGTGGTGTTATAGTGTTTTTTAACTCAATAATACTTCCCATTTAGTTTCAATAGTGGTGTAACTGAACAATTATTAAGACTGATTATACCTTGAAATCCTTAAAATTACATTCTAATGGTTAGAGTATCATCCTAAAAAATTCTAGGTGCATTATAACTTTTTTTTCATCAATTATTGAAAATTTATTTGAGTAATTAATTTTTAATGTGATGTCTTGGGTTAATTCTAGGTGGGTTTAGAGGGTTTAAAATTCATTTAAGAGGGATCAAGATTACGAGAAATTGTGACTTTTTTCCCATGTAACCAAAAAACCTTTGGGATAGGTGTAGTTGGTAGATCATTTTTGTTTCATTCTTAAAGCTAGTCACATGAGATTTTATAGGTTAAAATGTCACGTCTCATCCCCCAAGGATCGTGTCGTGACTACCCCAAGCCCACCTTCTTTAGGCCAGGGGATGGAGACTAGAACAAGAAAGGTGTATCCCTAAGATGGGAAAGAATTTATTTTATACCTATATAAACACACAATCTAAGAACACAACAAGATGCAACCACGAAGTAAAACTACAGTAATAAATGTGTGTACTGAAAGAAAACGGGGATGCAATACAAGCCCAAATGAAAGGTACACCTACAGCTGAAAAATAGAAAATAGATCATGGAATCGTCCCCCAAGGATCCTACCTAAAGGGTAGCTACAGCTCATTCCTACTACTCTCCATATCATCCAATCTCCTACATGTATTTCCTGGTCCGGGGTACCTCAAGTCTCAGGAAAACTGCTCATTGTCTACACAAGACACAATAAGGTGCGAGAAAATCCCATGCAGGGGAGAGTATAACAATACCCAATAGGGACCTCAAGACCCCTGAAGGTCTCACAAAATTCCACAAACGAAAACCAAAATACCTGATCTAAATCTCAAAGAACAAAGAAATAGGCACAACTCAATCGATGTTTAATTACAACATTGAAGTATAGATTATTAGTCGAGAAGCTATATCATCTTATTCTGTCGAGAGTCATTATTTTTGACCCTATGGAGTCTGACCAACACATGATTGATAGGTACTAACCCCCACTAACCCACACAGGATATGATCTACCCATGATCGATAGATACTGAACCCCATAAGGCCGACACCAAATCCAACCCGCCCAGATTTGATAGGTACTTACCCTTGCAAGACCCCCACAAGATATGACCCACACCGGATCAGTATGTGCTTCCCCACATAGGACCGTTGAGTGCTGACCCAAACATGATCTGACCCACAGTAGATCATCATGTCGCTAATCCCCGATGGTATTATCTAAGGTAGGTCCTCACCGGGTCACATAATGCAGATCCACAAAATATCGCTAGGTTCTAACCCGCATCTGATCACTCGGTACTAACCTCTATATGATCTGTCTCCAACCACCATCTCAGTGCCAGCCACTGGATTCCTGTTCATATTAGGATTGATTATAGTAGAACTAGTCCTCAATCCATACATAATATTTTTACTAAAATGAAGTCCTACAGAATGTAACCTATTGATCTGTCACATCATAAGGGAGCCAACGCAACAGACGACATGTCAACCGGACACCCAGTTGGTAACTTATAGGCATTTTAGTGCCAAGGGCCCGATTGAATCCGGAGTCGATCAATCCCGGTTGTACTCAAAAATTCTCCAAAACTCTTATGGAGTATGTCAAAAGGAATATATCTCTTAAAGGATCCCAGCATTATAGACGGTTTTTCAAACAGACATCTGGTTCGCAAGTTTTAGAATTTTAAGCATTTCAGGGCCTCATAGGGGTTCGGGTCAAGTCTCACTAGGTCCGACACACCTGTCCTGGCCTGGGTCAACCCAAACTAACTGTGGCTATCCTGGTTGGGCTGGGCTGCAGTAGGATCATCCCTCTGGCTTGTGCAACCCGCACAGGGGTCTCATGGTCTGCCTCCCAATTGGCTGAAAATAGCCATTCAGTTTAATTAAGAGAAGCGCTAGGTGGCGTCGTCGTGTCACCCATAGGACCCGGAGGAGCGGTTCCCCTGTCAGCTCCTCCATGGCTTCCTTTAAAGAGGATCGCAATGGTGCACCACCTCTACTTATGTGGTCGCCTACTTTAGTCCACATGTCCGACCACCACGACGTCGAGTGGTGCCGCTCTTCCACCGCAGCCGGTGAGTGCCAACCACCGCCTTCACTGCTAGCATCGGTCATCAATGCCGCCGCACCGGTTTCGCACTATCAAACTTTCCTCCGGCCACCAAGTTATCTCTGTTGGTCCGGTCTTTCTTTCAAACGTGCATACAGTACTCCCAAGATGCCACCATCATTTCACGGCCCTCAAATACGCCTTACCGCCATGTTCATTGTTCCGCCCCAAAGAACACACCAAGGACAGGTTTAGCAGAGGTTTCGTGCCTTGTTTTATTCAGCGCACGCACTACCCATTAGCGTTTTAAACACGAGGAAGTGTAATTATCCCAAAGGATGAATAACCCCAAAATTTAAGAACATGCAACAACCATCTGCATGAATAGACGAGACATGGATCATCCTATAAGTCAGTTGTTCCACGATGGATATATTTTTTAAGAATGGAAGAGAGGGAAAATAAAATCACTTAAAATCCGACATCGAGAATCGTTGGATTCGTCGTTGTGGTGGGAGGAGAATTTGCGCAATGATGAAGTTGTCAGTATTCTTCGCTCCCAATTCGTTGTCGCCCGAGCATCCATCTCTATATGTGGAAGGCATTGCATCACTTCTCTAGAGGTTCCTTTCTCGGTGAAGTTGTGTCAAAACACCACCCCTAGCCTCAACTATATAGAGGGGTGAAAGGGTGAGTAATGCACTGAGTAATTAATGAGATTCATTAATTGGAGTAATTAATTTTCCTCATTAATTACATGAGGGGTGGTTATGAAACCATAGTGTAACATAGAATTTAATATCCCATACTAAATGTTTGATTACCTCTACAGTCCCTGTAATCACCACTAAAAAGGTGGTAGGATAAAAAAGAATTAATTGAAGACCTCTATGTTATTTTATTATTTCTTTAAAAATCACAAAAATTAAATTTCTCAACCAACCAACTGTGGTCGATGTTCAGCCTCCCTTAAGTGAATCCCAGTGTTCCGGATTCAATTATGTCGTTATAATGTTAGTATGATCATTGGTTCAAAAGATATAAAATGCCACCCGCACATTTACTAAATGTACCTTTAAAAAAGATCATAAAATATTTAACAGTCATCTTCGACCAGCACTAGTCATGGGTAGGCTCCTCCTAAGGGGAACACGCCCTCACGATCTCAATGGTACTCTCAAATTTTCAATCTCAGTTACAGTTTATATGTTAATAATTTTATAAAAAAATAATGGTCAATTAAGTATTTAATTTACTGCCAAAAACAAATTTCCATTGGTGATTGGCACCGACCAATGTCAGTATCTTACTACGGAAAGAATACCCTCACGAGATCATCATTGGTCTTAGATTATTAATCTGAGTCATCGTTCATGAGTTATAAGAATTTGAAAAAATATATTTTTATTTAATTATTTTATTTACACTTATTCCATTTTTTAGTTTTCTCACTGGAGGCTTGTGTAGACTAAATTTAAGTCGATCCTAATGTAATCCCACCATCATGAACTCAATAGTGTCCTTGGATTTTTGATCTAGGAACCCATTTAAGAGTTATACCACTTTTTTAGGAAAACTACTCATGCACGTTATTTAAAGCTCAAAAAATTTTCACTGACCATTATGGGCACTCCGGCACTCAGAAACATGTGCTATCGGATATCATGGTCCCAAAATATTTCCCTATAATAAAAACAATTATACAGAAATTTTGGGCCATTACAAAAAATGTAAATCATAATAGAATAAAAATCATTGTTGGCCCAAGATTTACCAAGCTGCTCATATTCCATGAAGATGTTGTGAGCCTCGCACGGTTTAAATAGGGTTTGGTAAACCATTCACATAGTTTGAATTGATCCAAAAAATCGTATTTTGACAAAATAATTACCAAAAACCCGCCATTATTCTTCTTATACATAAATCTATCAATTCTAGGGGGTTCAATGGTGTTCTTGGATAATACCTTCCCTCAAGAGTGTAATTACATTAGATCTAGAGATGAAGATCATATGGATTTCTATGTAATCTATCATTTGTCATTTTTTCTTATTATTCTTACTATATATTTTATATTTTCTATAGTAAACATCCTAAAAAAAAAGGATTTCATGTTAAGATCTAGGAATCCTAACCTGATCTAATATGATTCCTTCAATACATTCAAGGATAAAAAAGGTGGAAAGTCAGTTTTTTCATATTTTTTAATAGATTCACACAGATCTGTTCATTACATTGGAACTTGTTGGGAATGTCTAATATTATCTTTTTCCTTGTAATTTTATCCCTCTTAGATCATCATTATTCAATAGTCCTACTGTGACTTGAGGAGGCTTCAATGGATCGTTGGTGTGTGAGCTTGATCTGGGTGGTAAACCTTGACATTTGGGATTCAATATGCTTATGGTAGGAAGTTCCTTACCATGTTACATGAATTTTACAAAACTATACGATATAAAATTAATGTGTGTGTGTCCTATGAGTCCTATCTTGATATGATTTTCTTATTTTTCTTGGTGTTTCCTTTGATATCCCTCTTAATATATCATTCTTTTGTGTGTGTGTGTGTGTGTGTATTTAAGTAATTCTTTTCTATTGATTTTGTGTGTGTGTGAGTCAGAATTGTCTATGTATTATATATATTTCCTGAAAAATTCTTTTCTCTTCTAAAAAAGTTTTTTTAGACGCTTCATGACTTGGTTAATCACTTATAGGGGAACTATATTTGACATGATGCATGATGATTATAATAAGGTGTAGAGTTACATATATAATGGAATGATTTCTTTCAGTCCGTTCCTGACACTGATAGTGGGAAACATGTCCTTGTGTTCTAAACTAAGGAATGATGGCATTGTGGCCCATTCAAAAACTTATGTTGGATTATTGGAATGATCTAATATTTATGGTAACTAGACCTGACTTCTCTTATGGCATAGATCTGAAGAAGGTTATGATAGGATTTGTAGAAGATTGGTTTATGTATGATGACCCAACATGTGTTTTTTACTGGATTAAACACTTTTGAGCCACAAAATACACATTTATATAAATGTCTAACTAATGTTAAGGATTCATTAGTGGTGTCCTACTAGTTTATACTCATACACATCATGGGTTACTCATTGTGCATGTAGACTTTATTTTCAAGGATCTGGTCAAGGGAATAGCACATGGGTAGATTTTAGTAGCTAGAGGAGTCTATTAGATAGGTATAGTTAGAGTGTAATTTGGGTTTCGTGTTATGTTGTCGCTTGTGATCTTATATCATTGTTTTTTCCAAGTATATAACCTTTTTTTTTGTTGTCTTGTATGACATATTATTATGACATAGTTTTATTTCATTTCTCCATTGTATGTATTTCTTATTTTATTATTTCTTTCATGTGTATATATGTTGGTTGTATATTTGTAAAAATGGAATAGTATCCCCATGTTCTAATTTAGGCCCTCACACCTAGATGAAAGCCTCTTTCATATGGGGATGCATGCATGAAGTTACGTGACACACTAGCCTAAACATTGTAATTCAGGTTAGAGTATTAAAAATGGCATCAGATATCTTTCTTTTCCTTGAATATGATTATGGTATTTATCACAAAGGATATAGGACAGTTGGGATATCGAAAAGGGGTTATGTATGTTCCTATCAAGATTATGTATAATAGAAATTTGAGTTACTAAAGAATGTAATAATTATATTTTTTATTATGGAATTATAGTTTTTATATTATTAATATTGTTGTGATGTTATAGTTTCTTCCATTTTGGAAAGTTAATTCATCATTAGTAGGAAAATAGGTTCGCATTTCATGCACCTGTTTTCTTTCATTGATATAGATTTAGTTAATTACATCCCAGTTATAATCTATGAAATGATCCTCTTAAATATTTTATTAGTAAAATTTAATTAGTTGACCCCGAGTGCGATATATCTTATTGTAGTCACATTACATATAATAATGTATAGGTATTTTAGATATGGGCTTAGACCATGGTTAATATAAGGATTTATGTTTTTTTATCATAGGGTTCTTTTTTGGAAGAGTCTTCATGAAGTGGTACTTATATTTGTGTGGATAAACACTTAAGTTGTATTTTAATTTAAGAAATTAAATTAATTTACATGTGTTCTCTATGGAATTTCAAATAATATCACCTCAATGAATTTTTAAGGGCACACTTAGAGAATAGGCTCAGATGCTCTCATGGATCTAAATTCTCATATAGCACCTATGGATGTGTAAAATTACATAGATGAGAATATCCACATGGTAACTGTAGTGTTCTAGGTAGTAGAACCATTTTTTTCTTGTTACTTTCATATAGTGCATGTTAAGGAACATGATTCCATATAGGAAAATTAAATATGGTCTATTTTTTCATAGATTTCTAGTTATAGCATCCCCAGCTATTCTAGGATATTGGAGGACCCATGTATATTGTGGACTGGATGCTAATCATTGAAGAGATTTTTTATCCGGTAAATACATGTGTTTATAAGTTAGTGGAATTAGTTGCATATATGCTTAAAGGGACATTTAGGATATGGTAGAGCATGATAAACTTGTCTAGGATGCACGAGGGTATGAATTAGGAAACATTCAAGCATATATTTTTCATTGATTTCTTCCCACATATGCAGAATTTGGATAGATCACATATGTTCATGGAAATCCAGAAGGTAAGGATGATGTTGATGTAGTATTCTTATTATTTTATATAGTTATGAAATTTTTATCCTCTTTTGGATGGTAATGACTAGTTGAAAGCCAAAAATTTCCAGATTTGATTATAACCTAAGTTGAGAAACCATGGGAGGAATGTTGAAATGGTCTCATACATAAAAGATCTTCGCAAGGCTATTGAAATTTTAAAGGTATTTGAGGAGGATAAATCGAAATGATTTATTAATGTTCTTAGTGCACTATAATGTCTATTCTTGATTGGGGTAATT
Source organism: Viscum album (assembly GCA_963277665.1). NCBI lineage: Eukaryota > Viridiplantae > Streptophyta > Magnoliopsida > Santalales > Viscaceae > Viscum > Viscum album. Next base: position 776,912,223 of record OY728159.1, read on the forward strand.
GGTTCCCTCTTTGGTAACAAAATGAGGAAGTATGGGGAGACGTGATCTGGTAGTTATTGATTGGAGAAGTATGGAAATGTTTCATAAGCTCCCTGTATGTAAGGATATGTTCACTATTTCTCTAAATACAGACAATTTAAACACTATTACAAATTATTACCAGGTATTCAAAATGTGTTTCATTTGTTTGATAAAATGAGGAATTTCTAATGTTTCTATTGGAGACCATTGTGATCTTTTTCAAATAGGCATACAAGGAAAATTCAGGCACTAAGGGAGTTTCCCAAATAACCTCATACATAGAGTGTGGTAATTATAGGTGGTTGGTCTATGTAGACATTTAGATCTCACTACTCTAGTTACGAATCTTGCAGTTTCCATTGAATCATGTGAAATAGGGTCCTTAGGGGAAACAATGTCCATCTCGTAAAAATATATTCTACATAGTGTATTAAATATTAGTAAATAATGAAGGGGGTTATTGGACTATTTTAGGTATGGTCTTTATTACATCTATGCTCTCTATTTCATTATTTGGTATAGAATATTCCTATTATTTTATATCTTCTTAAATAGTTTCTAGGTTAGAATTACTTTTATATCATATCCCTAAAAATTTTCTCTTAATACACCTCTCAAATGGAGGACGGAACATACTCAAAAATGTTTAGAATACTTTATTTTTGTTTTAAGATATTGGAATATATGGGGTTTTGTAGTCTTAGTGGTGATCAGATTCAATGTGATCTTTTTGTAGGGAGTGGTTGACTCATCGTTGAGCTCATATTGATTATTATCATCTGTGGATGCAATTTACTTCCCGGAAATGGGTGAATGTTTTCCTACATAGGTAATGTTGTTTTGGAGAGTGTATAATATGGATGGACCTTAGTAATTTCATTATAATTATAGATAAGGTGAAAATTTGGGTTCTAGTAGTAGAATAAGTAATTGACCTTTCAACTTTTCCTAATATGGTGGACCTTTTTATGGAAATCGTACATGCTGATTTTTCATGACTTTGTCCTTATTGGTAAATATATTTGAATATTGAACTCATTTGAGGTTTGAATCATAAATCAATCCATACATATCATATAGAACCACTATGGGAGATAAATTTATGAGGGAGTAACATATATCAAAATTAGTGGTTTATTAAAGATTTACTCAGATGTACCAAGACATCTAACATCATTTCTAGTGGTCAGGCCTGAAAAGGGACATGGTTGGGTTCATTTCTCATTGCATCACATTCTAGGGGATGAAATTTAATATTAATGACATGGAGGTTTACTATTACTCTTCATGTACCTTTTTGGAAGTTGGATGCCTTGAAAATAGACTTATTTATGGGGTTCCTAGTTCCCATATATGTATTTATATAGTTTGTTTTGTCAATGATCATCTTACAATGGTTTTAAATTTATTCACCATTTTAGAAACTCAATATGTCAATGAGTTGAGTAGGATAAAAATTCAAGGGATAATATATTTATATATAATTCATATGAGTATAATGTTTAATCATGTTCTAACTTTATGTAATTGTTTTGGAAATTCCAATAGATGGTGATGGAGTCAGAGAAAAAGATGAGAATGGTATATCACCCTTTGATATATGGAAAATCTAAGAGGATGATCCAAATTTTAGAGGATATCCTTAGGGAATGTGTTTAATAAATTACTGGAGTATGAGATAATCATATGGATTTGGAAGTGTTTTAATATAACAAAATAATTATTATTTAATTCATAGGGGTCATCTTGAATCTATACATTTTCAAACATGTTGTTATATATAATGTTGGAATGAATACATCAATTTAGTGGTTATTGGGATGAGTTTAGTGACAGAGAACCTCAATCAGGTGTCGTTAATTAGGAATTAGTTGGATACCACTTTGATAAGTGAGTAATATTATTCTAACTGATGATGGAAAACATTTGAGTTTTCATGGGTTATCATGATTTTTATGGGTATCACCTCGATTAGGGAACCAATGATTATGGAGCTAGGGAAAATTGGCACCATCGTTTTTTGGACCATTTGAGATTGTGGAACAAATAGTTATCACGGATTACTAGTTTGATCTATCACTATGACATCAAGGTATTCATAATGTGTTCCATATATCTTCAAATAGAAAATATGAGTTGTATCCATCACATTTGATTGATAGCGAGGACATTGAGTTGTAGCTGGATCGTTCCTTTGAGAAATGTTTAGTAGATATTTTTTATCATACTGAAAGGTAATGTGAGGCAATACGGTTCATCAAGTTCGAGTTTTTATTGAATCCTAGTGTATTCAAGAATGAACTTGGAAGTGGGAATTAGATATGTGGTCTTAGTGCCCTCAGTTTTCTAGTATAATAAATAGAGACACTTATCATGGATGATAAGTTATTTAAGGTTGAGATTATAATGGAAATATAATTTAGATGTTTCTAATAACTTTTTCATCCATTCTTCAAAGGTTTTTTGAGATATTATTTTTTTCTGAAGTATCAAGTAAATTATATGTGGTTTTGAAGGGTATTAAAATCATTTGGGGGCATGGTTTTAGAACATTTAGTGGTAAAAATTTTGTTTTTCCTATATAAATATTTGACCTATTGGAGAGGAACCATGGGTTTTTTTATTTATAGATAACCTTGATACATTGTCCAAGTAAATATGTATCTTACAATATGGAAATCAATGCGTGTAGTTTTAATTAATATGAAAATTATGATTTTAACCTAGAAACATTGTGAAACCCCTAATTATTACTCATACAACTAATACAATTAATCTATGGAACTATAGAGTTCATTCATGGAAAATTCATTCCATTTATAGATATATTTTATAATATCTAGAGATGTGGGTCTTACGGATTTCATGTTTAGTAATTTCTTGTACATTATTCTTTTTTTCCATGTTCTATATTCTCTTTTATCCTATGTAAATAGCCTAAATATAGGTTATAATATTGAAATATAGACATATCAACATGATCTAACATTATAAAATCTATATTTTCAAGGAAAATAATGGTTTAAATCTTGTTTTTTCGTTATCATTATCGGGTTTTCATAGATCCATTCGTGAAATTGGATCTCATTTGGAATATCTAAATTGATAATATCCCATAACATTTTCTTTCTCTTGGATAATAATTCCTAAATCCACATATGGTGATTTAGGTATGGTTCTAGGTATTTTTTATGTATGATCCTGATTTGGGTGGTGAACTTAGATGTTTGGATTTGATACACTTAAGGTGATAAGATCCGTAACATGTTATGAATATTGTAGAAAACTATATCTTATAACACACATCTGAACATGTGTGTCTCCCATAAAACCTATCATGATATGATATTTCTACTTGTGTGTGTGTGTGTGTTCCATGAGACCTCTATTGATATTTCATACTTATTAGTTTGTATTGATTAATACATTCCATACTATAGATTGTGTGTGTAGATTTTATATATTTGTGTGTGTGTGTGTGTTTCTCTTTCTATTTGTCCATCTAGTAGACTTCTACTATCAAGTATCATTTTCATAGTTTTCTCCTTTAGGGATTAGTAATTCCCTTATGTGGGAAGCATGTGTGACATGACTTGTGATGATATAGCTGGGTGTTGAATGATAGATAACATGGGACTTTTTCCATCAAGCATGAATAGAGACCAGTAGTGGGAATGAAAGCCTTATGTAAAACCCCAAGGAATAATGGACTTGTGTCTTACTCCTAGAATTAGTTTGGTTATGTGACATGTTATAATATTCATGGAATCTAGTTATAACTACTCCCCTAACATGGATTTAAAGTAGGAAGGGTCAGGATTCATAGTAGCATGGTTACTGATGACCCTACATGTGGTTTTTTACTTGTGTATATAATTTCACTTTTTATATAAATGATCCACTTATGTTATAGATAAATTGGTAATGTCTTACTGGTTTATACTCACACCCTTCACGGGTACCTCAGTGTGTGTGAAAACATTATGTTTAGGGATCTATTCATGGGAAGGGGAATTATGTCAAGGGTTATACTATAAAAACATTAAAAATGGGTGAAGTGACAGAGGGGTATGTTTATCTTTTTATATCATCCCTTGTTGTATTTTTTTTATTTTTCTTCCTTTGTACGTGACATATAATTGGATGGTACTTGGTTTTCATGCATGAAATATTGATAGAATATGGTTTTATTTCAGTGCATCCATTATATGAATATTATTATTTAATCCTCATATATATATGTGTTGGATTTATATATTTATATAGGGATAGTCTAAAAATGTTATGATTTAGTCCCTAAAAACGAATCACCAGCCTCATGATGTAGAGAGGGACACATGTGGTCACATGACACACTAGCTTGGACATAGTAATTTGGGTTGGGGCATTACAGTTATTATAACCATGTGCAGTTATTCTATCAAAGGAGTTTATCTGATAGTATTGTTCATTCTCCATAACAAAAAAAGGCATCTCATGAATAGTTTATCAATGTTATTCAAGCATCCTCTAGTAGAGTCATTTGGAGAGGTAGATGGTGTCGTCTAGGCCATATATATGAAGTCTAAACGTCATTTCAATATTTTTCCCTAAAGTTATACATGGTTTTTTAGGAATATTGTATTTCATAAATAGATCTTTCGATTAAGTTGGATAAGGGATATCTACAATTATAGGTACAATATCGATATCTAATAATTTATCATGTACATTATTCAATATTGTTTCAAATTATTCATTTATATTCGAGTAATTTTCTTCCCCTTTTAAACATAATATGGATGTGTTTCCAAAATTCATGAGTGTTGATACTAATATAGGAAAAAGTAAGGGGAATTGAGGAATATCAATCTTATTCCCCAGGAAACCTGCTGATATTTAAAATTATATTTTACTTTGGAACCTAACGTGTTCATTAACTTGTTTCACAAAAAAAACACCAAACCAAATCATAGTATGAAACATTATACAACTATCAAAAAGTAGTTGTTTAAGTAGTTAGTGAAAAAATTGTTAACAAAATAGTTAAATTTATGAAGAAAAAAATAAAATTCAACCTTTATTACTAATTCACTAATGAAATTCCATTAGTGTAGCTAAACAACTAATAAGACTGATTTATACATTAAAAGGTAAGAATTATAAAAATTAGAATTTAATATGATTTATTTTTTAAAAACCCAAATAAAATATTGATAAAATTTAATGTTTATATGAAAAATATGTATAAATTATTTTTATTAGTGACTTATGTTAAATAATAAATAAGTATATTCTATATCTTAAAATTTTAATTGTTTATGGTAATATTTTTCCTTATATTTTTTGGTTTTTATTTAATATTTAGATTAAAAAATATTAGTATTTTAAATGAAAATATTTACATTGTTTTTGGATTCATCATAAAAATATTAGAATAAAATTAATTTTTGTGACTTTTCTAAGGTGTTGGTTTTCTGGTGAATAGTAAAAAAATTCATTTTTACCAAAACTATAAATTTTATTATTTTATGATTATATTATCATGCCCTGATGTTTTTAATTACTTTTAATTTATCAAATGTATATTTTATAATTAAAATTATACCTTTTAACAATCTTATGTTGAATTTAGAGAACCTAATATTATCATTTTTTATCCTAAATAATATTTACATTAAGTAGATATTTTCTGGTTTTTTTTAATTTAACTTAATTTAGTAAAACAAATTGTTTTTTATTCCTAGCCACATAAACATAATTTTTATCATAATAAATAAATGTATTTAATGAAAATTAAAAACATTGAAAATTTAATCTTACATGTAAATTATATGCTTAAAAATAGTCTTTAACTAAAAATAAGTTATTATGCATTCAATGCCCTAATGGAAAATTATATTATCTTAAACATAAAAAATTTATTAGATAAGATTTATTTCATATTTTTAATTAATAGGTATATGTTTTATAATATTACATATTTCATTTTTATCTAAAATAAATTAATTACTTTGGAAAAAATTATTTATCACATTCAATGTAAATTAAGGTCAAAAAGTTAAATTGAACAAAAAGAGGAAATAATATATCATACTTTGTACTCTATTTTTAAGGATGATTTGTTCCAAGTCCAACCCTTATTAAATTATAATTTGGGAGAAATTAATTTCAAATCATTGTGTGTTTCAATGAGAAGGAAGTGTTATTTAAAACAATATCACCATTTTATCTTATTAAAGGGGTTTTCACCAACCATACCATGCCTCAAGTAGAATTTAAATCCCTCAACTTTAATTTCCACACTTACATTCCTTGTTTTAAACTTACATGTTCTTACCCCCTATTATCATTCTTCTTCCACAAATCCATCAAATATAAGAAGGATAGCAAGAGAATATCCAATTTCTTCTTTGTATGAAATTACTTATTATCCTTCATTATAATTTTTTAATATTCTTATACATATTACAAAATCCTATTAATCACTATGAAATAATTTTTTTAAAATAATTATTCTTCTATAAGGTTAGTGTTTCCATTGTAAAATAGCATGTTCTTATTCATTTAGGCATTGTAACGCACTCTCGTTTAGTTCTATTTTACCACATATGTGAATGGTGTTATAATGATACTCTCATAAATGATTTTGAAATCATAAAGATTGAAAATATTATATAATAAAAATTAATTTTTTATTTTATCTTAATTTAGGAATTATTATTCAATAATAAAATTATTCCATAATCATACTTATATAATTAATTCTAGCATGTTCTTGTTTTGGTAGGTTTAACTCCTTATATTAACGATGCTATAATTTTATCATGCTTAGTTATGAAAACATAATTCATTGTAATATATGATATTAATACACAAATTAATGTTTTTTCTATTTCTATAATTATAATATTAATATTTAACATGATATTAATAATTAAAAATTTATATGATAAAAGTTATCTAAATAATCTTGTTTTAGATATCCTCCTTATGAATCGTACCAAAAAATTACATTGTATGAATATGGATCATTATAAACCATTATGGAACTTATATTTAAAATACCACAAATACCTTTGGGAAGATGAAATCAGTAAAATATAGTGACAACCAAAACCATTATAAAGAAATATGAAGAGGAATGGCAAAAACCTCTAACTATCAAGAATTAAAATAAAATAAAAATAAATAATGTTTCAATAATAAATAAATATAAAATATTAATATATAATCTAAACATTATTATTTAGGTTATGATATATATGTTTAATGATTCTTATAGTTTTTATAGAGTGTCAGATTGGGTCTGATCAAGCTGTAAATGAAGGTAATGTTTTTTGTAACTAAATTTTGCATCATTAAGATATGAAACATAGTCACAACTTGTTTATTAATTAGGCTATATATGTTTTCCATTGTTCTATTTTATCATAATTCTTATTAAAATATTAGGTATTTACCAATCTAACTCATGTTATACCTTTCATGGGGTTTCATTCCGAATGGTAATAAAGATGCAAGGGTTTCTTGGTATCAATTCAATCTCTTGGAGACATGTTATATTTTATGAACCATGTTTCCTTTTATAAGGTTCCATATGTATTTCTAACCCAAAATTTAATTAATATATTATTAATTTAATTAATTATAAATTGAAATATTAATTAGGTTTCTTTCATTAAATAATCTTTTTATTCAATTGTTACCCATGTCATAAGGGTTTTTGTGAACTCAATTTTTTGTCATTGAGTTATGATTGTTATTTTTCAAATTTATTCTTATAAGTTATGTATATTCATCCATATGATTATATAATGATGTATTTCTTATTTTTTATATTCATTTTCATTTATTTATGATGAAATAATTTTATAATGATTCTTCATTTAAAATAGGATGTTTGGAAGGGTTTTCATAACTCCATTTCTTTTCCTTGAGTTACAATGATTGTTATTGAACTCCATCCTTATGAGATGAATTATTTTACCCTATGATTATATAAAATATTATTTCCACTCCCATTTATATGGATATACATTTCATCATCATGAAATATTTTTTAAGAATCATTTTCTATTGATATCCATTCATCAGGATAGTACTTCTTGCTACTACCTTGTTGTCATTCACTTGATAATGGTAATTTTCATTTTATTGTGAATATTACTATTATTTGATATTCACCAATTAAGAAAAATTATTCAATTGAACCAAAAAATATTGATAATCTCTATATATATTGTTTCATTGTAGATAAATTTTAATTAATTTTCAATGATTATGTTTGATGTTTCTTAGGTAACATTAGAATCTGTGTTGTTTAACCATCAACCATATTTCTCTAGATGTATTACTATCATATTGTTCTTTAATATTTATTTGGGAAATTTTTTTACCTAGTCATATAATCATTAATATATACAATTTTAGTTTTAGTGATTCTTATATAGAGAGTTAGTAATCTGATTTATTGGATAAATATTGGAAATCCATAAACAAATCATTGTAATATGGATGATTGTTAGATACTATGGAATAATGATTATGTGTGGTTTATTTAATTTATTCCTTCATGTCATAAATAAATTAGACTAAATTTTTGGTGGGAGATTTATTTAATATCCCCGTGATGCATTGGTAGGTTTCATGAGACAATCTATCCTTGGTGATCCGTGTATTCCTACAAAATTATTAATTATATATTTTAATGAGGCCTTGATAGTATTTTCATTGTATCTTGGAACAAGAATTTTATTGTATCTTTATTATGTGTGTCATTATGCATTCTATTATTATGAATCTAGTTATTTTAATTCATATGATTTTTTATTTTTTTATTCCATCCATGAATATTTTGTTCTCATGTGATTGGTTAAATGGAATTATTTGATTCTCTTTTATTTCCATCCTTTCTATTCATTCCTTTTTTATACTACGATAGATTCAAGTATATACTTTCTTTTAATGAGAGTTTGAGTTCACCATTATTTTATTTCAATTTTCCCTTATTATGAAGAAAATAATTACACGTAATATATTTATAAGAAAAAATAATGTGTAGATAATTTGTGGGAGACATTAATGACTTATTATAAATTATGTAATTCCAAAATTAGTGTAAAATACACATTATTTGTTAAATACATGATATTTATTTGTTTAATTTTTTATTAATTATCTAAATATCCAAAACTAAAAGGTCATTGGAATGTATGAAATGAAGTATTTATTATAAGTTATGTGATTATAGGATGGATACACCCAATATATCACATCATCTATCATACAAAGTTATAGATAACATTGAATGTTAGGATATCTATTGAGGGTAATCTAGGAATTGTAGATTCCATCACGGGTATATAAGTTCAAGGTTTATTATAATTTCAATTGTATTGATATCAATTTTGATTGATTTAGTTAATATTGAATCTGTAAGTTATCTATAGAATATGACAAGTGAACATTAGAGAAAACACTAGGGATGAGTCTCGTTATATGAAAACAGGCTAAATTTTATAAAATTATGGATTTTTTGGTCCCCTTGAAATGAAATCCCTATTTTTATATTGCAAAGTGTACATGGGAGTAGAAGATATGTGCCTAGAGTTAATCACCTTGATAAAGGTTAGTTTAGTATCAACTCGATATTCACTCAGTTTATGATGAGGGATTTTAATATTTCATAGTTAACAAGATACTCATGGGGGATATACCTTGGAAATTCACTCACTCTTTATGAAAAATTATGAAGTACATGACATTATATTTATAGTATAGTTGGAAAATGTAATAAGAAACTGACCATGTAAAACATTTGGTAAATTAAAAGTTTTTTAGTTTGATACAATTATATCATAGTTAAACTAAATGTGATATAGTTTTAAATTAAGGTTTCATAGGAGAATAAATCGTAGTATTGAATTTTTATATTCATATATTCATTTACTAGAATTTAATGGGTAATTATCACAACCATTTTTATAGAATTTGGTTGGAACTATGATATTCAGATTGAATATATGAAGGGTATCTCTAGAAATCTTTTATCCGTATTATCTATCTAAAGAAACACATATGTAATAAATTGTTTTAACAAATTAAAATCCTGACATGAGTTTATTAATAGGTAAAATATGAGTTTTGTAGTCTTACCTAAGATATGGAATTCAATTCCTTAGTTAAAATTTAACGTTCTCTCATGCATATCTCATAAATACCCCTTTTTTTATTATGTGATAATTAAATTTGGAATGGTGAAATTTATTTAAGGGGGTGAGAATGTAAAACCCCGACATTTTATATAATTATTTTCTTCAAACCAATTTTATAATGGTGTGTTTTATAAGTAATCCTGAACCAAAATGAACCGTCAAAGATTATATAATAATCATAAAGTGTATATTTAATTTAACGACATAAATAGAGGTAAAACAATTATGGTATATATATAATGAAAGATAAAGGTCGCATTTAATACTAATGCACTGAAGAAGTTAAATTTGTTTATCTTAATTAAAAATATGACTTATTTATACATTAAATTTTAACCATTCAAAATAGTGTACTTTTATGTTCTTTTATTACATCATTGGAAAGGTGAAACAAAAAAAGGAAAACTATCACTACCTAAGTCAACAAGTTGAACCATTATTTTTGGGAGCCATCTCTATTATAACATCATAGTTAATTATGTTTTTCTGGGAGTATTATAAAGATGGGTGAATTATTGTGAAGTTTCATAGGGTGTATGTGAGTGAGGAAAAATCACACTAAAGGAACATGTATTGGATTGTGGGTATAATCATTATCTTGATAAGTAACATTTGTAGGTTAAAGAATGTTGTTTTCTAGGTAGGTATCCAGGTTATTGTAGGAGACATTTGGGGTTATATGATGGACTTAATGGACTTAGGAGTTCAGGATAGGGCCAATGGAATCAAAGCCAATACACAGCCTGAACTATAATCGAATCGGACGGGTTTTTGGGATTGGGGTCCACAAAAAGTGTGTTATGGTTTAAATATGGGGATAATAAAATTCTCCTTGAAAAGTGACACATTAATTAATATATGTCCCTATCAATTTCAAAAAGGTGTACTTTTCATTTTGGAATCCTACTTGATTGAAACATTATTGTTATGCATGCTTAGTCTGGAATAGTGTCAGGGAGGGTGACCACCTAGGAAGCTCCCAAAGGTATTTTTGAGTGGGGGAAAGTAACATTGAAAGATCATGTGTCGGCCAGGGTGGATAGTAAATTATCTTATCAGTGACCCCAATGGGTAATAGAATTCAGTTTTTTAGGAAGGAAACTAATATATTATAGGAGACATGTGGGGTTGGATGACTGATTTCAAAGACCAAGGAGGTCTGGTCAGAAAATAATTTTTTTAATAAACTATAAAATATATTATTGATATGAATATTATAGTTTCACTAATTTTATCATGGGTTTAAGGGAAATAAGAAAAAAATAATCTAATATTTTAAAATTTTATTCTCCTATAAAATAAATTTTCAATTTTTTATTTTCTTTAATAGAAAATAAATAAATTTTTATAATTTTATTTAATAAAATGAGCATAATTTCTTGATTCATCATATAAATATTGGTGTAATATAAAATATTGAGACATTTCTGATATGGTTTATTATTAGTTTATTAGTGAAAAATACATTTTTCACCAAGACTATAATTTTTATGATTTATCAATATATAATAATGTCCTATAAGTTTATATAAACCAAACATTAATCAAATTAATATTTAATTACTAAAATTAATTATTTTAAAAATATTATTTAGAATGTATAAAATCTATGTCTAGAATTTTAAGGACATAAGTTATATTTTCCATCAAAAAAATTATTTTTTGTCTTTCATTTTAATTGATATTTTTATAAAATTATATTTTATTCTTTATTTTGAATCCATATGACTTTTATTTCATACAAAATAAACTGATTTATGTAATCAAAATCAATGAAATTTGTAATCTTTTCGAAAATATATGTATTAATCTTACAAAAATTCTTTATAAAAATGGTTTTTTTGAGTTACATGCCCTAATGAAAAATATGAATTTTCTTACAAATAAATATTTTGTTTGATAGAATTAATTTCATAATTAGAGTAACCAATCAAAAAATTAATAAGACCTATTTTATTTTCAGTTATAGATATTAAATTATTTAGCAATGAAAAATTTATCACGGTGAATATAAATTAAGGTATAAAGTTAATTTAAGGAAAGAAGGAAAAAATTAACATAAAATATATCCCTTATTTGTGTTAATGAGAGGTTTATAGACCTTCCATCCTTTAATGATAATTTTTTGTGTCTTCCTTTTAAATGTTGGTTGAATTCCAATATAAGGAAGATTTATTTACAAAAATTCACCCTATTCTATTATTAAATGAGTTAGCACCCAAACCATTCTAGGTTAAAATAAAACTTTAATACCACCCCATAATTTTCCACATTTATTTAAAAAGTAATCATTTGACACATTTTTCACCTGGTATCAAAGTGATTTCCCTAATCCTTCAAATTGAATATGGATTCCAAGAAATTATTCAGTTTCATCATTGTAAGAAATTAAGTCTTATTTTTTTTAATTTATCTTCCTCATATAGATCTTATTAAATACTATTTATCACTATAATAAAATAATTTTAAAATAATTTTTCTTATGAATGGTTAAAATTAACCTAGTATAATATCTTGTTCATATTCAATCGAACATTATAGCATGCTCCCATTTGGGTATGTTTTACAATCAATGTGAATAGTGTTACAATGATTTTATAATGAGTGATTAATTAATTTTAAACAATTATAGTAATATATAATAATGATTTGTTTTATATTATATCATAATTTTTTCAAGATTATATTATAATTAAATCATTTCATAATTTTAATTATTGGATTAGTTCTTACATTTTCTTATTTGGGATGATTTAACAACCTACATAAACGATAATATAAATTATATTCTTGGATGGTTTTGAAAAAATATTTTCATATAAGATACGACAATAATATATATAAACAATTTTTGTTTTTTGAATTTTAATTTTATGATTTAACACACTATTAATAAATAAACTATTATGTAATACAAGTTACCAAAAATAATTCCATTTTTTATGTCATCATTACGAATCGTGCCTCAAATTCAATGTTATGAATAAATAACTCCATAAATATTTATAAATTTAGTATTTATATTACTATAAAAACTTTTTTGAGGATTACCTCATGAAAATAAAATGAAAACTACAATCTTTATTTCGATACAGAAAAAGGAATGATAAGAATCACTAACTACCAATAATTAATTTTCAATAAAAAAGTAATGATTTTAATAAAATAATATAAAATGTAAAAAATAATTAATTCCGATCTAGAATATATGTTTAATACCTTTTATTTTTTATAGGGTGTTATATTATGTTTTACCAAGTAGGAAACAAAGGTAAGTGTTTTTGAATCTCAATTTTTCATTATTGTTATATGATTAATATTCTCCACTTATTTCATTTTTTATGTATTATTTGTCCATGGATTTATCATGTCCTGATTTTTTAGGAAATATAATGGATTTAAAAATCAAACTCATTTTCTACCATTCATGGGTTTTTAATTTTAATTATAGTGATGTTGTAATGGTTTCTTGGTCTCAATCCAAACTATTTGATACAAGTTATATTTTCTACACCATGTTTTTTATTATATATTTTTTTTTATTAATTAGTCATGAATTTAATTTAATATATACTATAAGTAATTCATGGAATATTCAAATAATAATCAATTACATTTCATCAAATTATTATTCAATTCAAGTGTTATCCATGTTCTAGGGGTTTTTGTTGAGTCAATTTGCATTCATTGAGTCTTGATTTCACTTTTAAAACATTATTCTTATAAGTTAGTTATGTTATTTCATATTATTACAGTTTTATTAATTTACAATTTTGGGGTATTTACACTTTTTTATTTTAAAATCCCTTTGTAATGACTCTGTCTTCAATATATGATTTTTAAAAAGGGCTTTCATAACTCAATTCTCTTTCTTTGAGTTATAATGATTATTCTTGAACCTCATTCATAAAAGTTGAATTACATTTACTTTGAAATGAATAAAATATTTTATCCACATCCATTTATATATATTTAAATTTTATCCTCATGAACTCTTTTTTTTCGAATCATTTCCTATTAATCTTCTAACATCATGAAAGTACTCTTTTCTACTACCTTGTGATCATTTCATTGATAAGTGAACTCTCCATTTTATTTTGAATATTACTATTATTGGATAATTAACTATTTATCTACATTATTTCATTTAATAGAGAAATATTATTAATCCATATATCCTTCATTTCTATTTATATAAGTATTGAAAACATAACCATTAATATGTATAAGGTTTCACAGGAATCATTAATACATGTGTTGTTTAACCATTAACTTTATTTCTCTAGATGGATTACTATGACACACCTAGTTTGAGCTATTTATATATTTTATTATCTATTTTTATCTTATACACTTTTTTTAATTTACATAATTTTTTATTATTCATTTCCTTGTTTTAACGTTTCCTTTCACAATCTAGGAGAAAGTGGAATATAAGACCGAAGGCACCAAGGAGGAACTACTCCAGACAATATGAATCAATTGAATCTTGATATCTATCACCAAACATGCTTCATAGAAAGATCACAAAAGATAAAATAGTAAAATATGATGACTTCACATTACCTCTATTATGATAAATTTTGATTGCATGTGCTTGTTTTTGTACTTTATACAAGTTTTATTTTAAAAAAAATATGAGAGAAGAAGTTTTTTTGTCAATTTTGGGGGAAGTATCGTGGTTTTACTAATAGGTTATATAAAACACCTATTTTTATTCACCCTAGAGAATATCTAGATATTTTTAAACATGATATAGGTATGGGTAAGGTTTCACATTTTACCATTGGACAATTATGGTGTTGTGTCCATGGATGTGGGAGTTTTAACTTATTGTGGTTGTCGAGACCTATAGTTAGGGTTCGTTCCACCTTGGTGTCTTAAGTCTTGTTTTATTTGATCCTTTTTACCTATAGTTTTATTTCCCATGGAATTGTAAAAAAATTCCATTATCTTCAACGGTTATACTGATTATTCTGGGATTTGTTATTTGAGTTTATTCTAGTGTTATATCATGTATCATATTGTGTCTCTTTATTATGTCTATCATTGGTCTTTGGTAAATGGAAAATAAACCACCTTTTTTTATAAAAGATCTTGGAATATATTACCAGCCATTAGTGTCTGGGGGAAGTCACATATGGTTAGTGGCATTTTGACCCCTCCCAAGATAATGGGTCTGGTCTTGATGTTACACTTATGTCTATATATTTCCATCTTTCAGTATTAAAAATTATATACTTAACCATATAATATATACAATGATTGTTTTAGGGATGGTTACATAGAGAGTTATTCAATTTATTTATTGGGGTAATATTGAAAATCTGTATACTTTTCATTTTAATACATATGGTTTTTAATTTATAATTAATGTGAGTTATGTGTTGTATAATGTATTCATTCCTTCATGCGATGAATTAAATTTACATAATTAATGATGGGTGGAGCCCCAAATATACCCTAGATTAATTAAAAGGTCTCATAAGATAAACTAGCTTGGTTATTTAGTGCACTCCTATGAAGTTATTTACGATGTCTTGGAATGGGGCCGTGATAGTATGTTTATGTTGTCTTTGTACAAGGTCATGATGATAATAGTTAATGTATCAAATTTTTTATTCTATCATTATGAAACAAGTTATTATTATTAATGTGATTATTTATATTGTTATTTCATCGATGGATTTTTTTAAATTTCCTGTGATAAGTTATATGGAATTACTTGATTATAATTTATTTTGGGCCATATTATTCATGCCTTTCTTATTCAATAACAGCTTCTAGTAAATTATTTACCATACTTAGAATTTTATCTAACCCTAATTATTTATTCATTTCCCTAGATTATGAGGAAAATTATTACACATGTTATTTCTAAATTACAATAGAATGTATTGAGATTTTTTTGGAGATGTTAAAGGCTTAATAAAAATTAAATTGTTCTTAATGTGATGGTAAAATGACCATTGGTTGAGAAATACATGGGATTTGTTAGTTAATATTTTTCCTTAATTTTCTAATTATATAAACCAATAATTTTTTTTGGAAACTTATGTAATTAAATATTCTTAAAACTGATGTAATTATAGAATGGTTAAATCCACGCTGTCACACCCTATAAGTGAAGTCTTTTAGGAATATTTTGGATCAGATAGTTCTTGAAATGAAATAATTTCATTCCATTGTGGGAATGGATTGTTTAACCCACTTAAGAATCAAAATTTTTTACCATAGTTGGCTATTTTCCTTATCATCACATGTAGGTATTCAATATATTTTCCATGTATATTGGGAGTTCAGGGATAGTTGGGGAAATCATGATCTGGGTAAGGTTGGAATGATAACTATGGATATTTCTAGTATTTACCATGGATAATTTAATAACAGTTGGTAAATATCATTTATTTTTATAGTGTATCATTTTTATATATGTTCTGTGAAGATTTTTCAGGATTTCCCATTAAGGGAAAAGTGTAGTTTACCATTGATCCATTTACCAAAACTAATACTTTATTGACTCCTCCTTACCAATGGTTCTAACTGAATTGATGGAATTTATTATTTAACTAAATGATATTGACATTAAAGTAATCATTTAGATGATCACATCTTGTTGGTGAGGAAAATACATTTTTATAAAAATATGATGAATATTCACATTATTCTAAAGAATACTGGAAACTAAACATGGTGATGATGAAAATCATATATCCTTTTCCATGTATTAACTATATTTATAATAAATTAAGTGGGTGAAAGTCTTTTTATAAGTTCTACATACAATATGTTTATCTTTTTCTTCCACATAATCTTGTGGATATCCCCAAGATACTTTTTTCAAAACATATTCATGCATTTAAGGAATTTTTGATGCTTTTAAAATTGACTAATGCCCTAACTGAGTTTATGGAAATGAGGAAAAGGATTTTCATCCATTTATAGACACCAACATTATAGTTGTTTTAATTATATGCCCATTTATTTTATGTCTTGGTTTAAAAATAATCCACATCTAAACATTATGTTGGATAATATATAGATGTATTAATATTATCCAAATCTATAAAAATTATTCTTATGGATTCAAGATTACTTTTTCCTTAAGAATTTTATTTAAAAAGATGGAATATATTTTGGACCTTGATAATGTTTATATAATAGAAATATTATTCTAATTTTTTGGATGTAAGATATACCCTTAGGCTTTTGAGAGATTATCACAGCCTTATCCATTATTTCCCATGTATTAATACCCTAATTAAATCTAATAAAAATAAATGGGTTTAATTAATATGGTTTAACAAGAGTGATTAAGCTTTCCAAGAGTTGAAGAAAATGTTATTCCAATATCTGGTCAATATACTACCTTAATTTGGTGAAGTTTTTATGGTGTATTATGATGCATAATTATTTTTCCTTGTTGGGGTTTTAATACAATATCATTAGGTAGTGTGTATATTTCTAGATATCTATATCATGATGAGAGTAACTACCATACCCATATTTTAGGATCGAATTATGTAATTCATCCATTAATGTTATAGAAGAATTGTATATTTTTTTTAACACTTATTAGTATTAAATAACGATAAAATCATCAATTATATATTTTATCAAGGATACATTGATCTCTAGCAGCTTCTATGTGTTAATTACCATCATTATTATAATTTCAACATCCAGTATTCACGTTTAAAAGGAATGTAGACTCTGACGTTATTATTTAGAATATTTGACCACAAAGGGTGTAAGATGAAAATGAATAGTACTTTTTTATACCACTCCTGTATGAACTCCATTTGGATGTGAGTGAGGATTGTAGTGAGAAGTAATTATACCACATAAATCTTTCATCACCTCTCATGGAACACATCAAGGTATCCTATATCGCCGGTCCTAATTACATCATTATTCAAGGGACATTTGATTGTGGGGATATAATAAATAGTTTTTTTATTATATTTATCATATTTATTATATTTTCATGGAATAATTATCATTCCCACTAGTGTGAAAGAGGAAGTGATGAGGGAATACCTTGTCTATCGATGGGTTTTGAACCACAGAATCACTATAATGTGCCATTGTATTCATAACTAGTTTTGTAGATAGGAATAAATAATGAAATTGAATAGTTTATTTCTAGAGAATTTACCTAATAATGGTTATAAGTAGATAATCAAAATCCAATAGGTACTCTTTATCCTATACATATATCATAATGAAAATGTTAGCATGTTACTATGGACTTTGTATCTTACATCCCAAAATCCTCTAATGGTTGTGAAGTAGTGTGTGTGATTTTTTATTGTCGACCAAGATGAATCACTTTGTATCTATCAAAGAAATATGTTCCATTAATTATTATCAATTGATATATATCAATTATATTATCAAGTAGTACATTGTTCTAACTACTATCATCTCGAACAATGATTTGGGGTTCAAATTATGGTTCTAAAACGTTTTTAAATAATCATTTGGTTATTAGGTGGAATTTGGTAACACTTTTCATATGTAGACCAATGGCTAATTTCATTGAACCATTTATATTGCATAGGATATTCTATAGGCCTATATTCTTAACTTTAGTGGATGATGATAAGATAAAATCTCTTTGGTTGAATTGTTTTAAAATAATATATATCATTCCACAATTCAAATGAACCTATATAATGATCTTTATGTGTGGACAGGTTGTTCACCTTCGGATTGGAATAAGATAATCATCAATGATTTAGCCCTATATCGTCTAGAAAAAATATAAAAGGTGAAGTTGATTTTGAAATGAATTGTAACCAATCTAATCTAAAACAATTATTAAATAGACTACTGGAGGAACCCCTTATAATTCCATGTGGTTGATCATGTATTTGTACTTCTTTTATTATGATTAGGTCACCAGTGAATGGGTAGGCATCGAAAACTAGATATAATATTATTCAAGACTTCAATGATTTAGGGAAATTTCATTGAAATGGATTAGAAATTATCTTTACTACCAAAATAAAGTGACAAAAATAAAAACATTAGTGATTATTAATTGAGGAACTATGTACCCAGCTCTGTGAATGCAATCCAATATAATAATTTTTCATTAATTTGATGTGTAATATGTGAATAATCCTATATGTATCATTGATCCTAGTAAATTGGTATCATGAGGTAATGATATACCACTGGTTTGGGTTAGTTGGTAGCATAAAAGGGTCCAAGATTAAACTAGGGAGTGAAATCTAAATTTAAAACTCAATGGTCATACTTTTTCCCATATGATGATTGTTAGAGCTTCACAAGGATGAGAATTCCATTAGTGTGAATTTTTTAGAGACCCTACCTCACCAGTTAGTATTTACTAAAAAATTCAATATTTAAATTTACTGGTGAAATTTTTCTGAGTTATATTTTGATGTAGAGAAGAATATATATGAGTTTAGAGGGAGTGGTAAAGGATACGGGGTGTTACCAAAGTGATGGGATATCATCAGGTACCTAGTCATGTGTCACCTTGTACCTAGTGATAGACTAGTGTCCATAAAGACATTGATAGCACCACTAGGTACTTCATGGACCCAAATAAGTTATACAATGGACCTTTTCTTATTTTTTAAAATAATGGGGGTAAAGTTTCATTCTATTCCAAAAATTGGATTCCTATTAAACCATTAACCCAATTATTTTTTCCAAATTTATAGTCGATAACTCCACTTGGAAGGTCTCCAAGACATTTCCTCCATCAATTATGGACGTAGCATAAAACATATTCTAGATCTCATCCTTGAGTCAGTGGATATTTTATATAGAAAGATAAGTCCATGATCCTACAATAATATTCTTATTTATTTATTCTTATTAACTAAAGTGGATATAATCATTTATTTTTATAATCATTTTCTTGTAATATCATTTAATTTATTTGAATTTATTGTGTTAATCAACTTTTAGGGATTAAACGAAGAAAAATCAAATGTATTCTTATGTTTATACTCTATTGATTCTGTCTTCTTTAATTTGAGTGATGAATATCTATACCTTATCTACATAATGTTGGATTATTATTTTTATTGGTGGAATCCTGAATTCTTCTTAAATTTAGGGACTAATATACAATTATTCCCAGTAGTTAAAAACTCTTATTCCACTTATACTAAAATTGAGTTATCCTAAAAATAGTTTTATGTTGAGTGAACCCTGTGATTATAAAATATTTATATAATAATAGTTTTCAGAAATGATTTTATTTTAGAATGTGATTTTTTTGGGATGATTTTATTCACCTTTACTATATTAAAATTCCATGAATATGATTTTTTATGTATAATTTCTTGTTAGACACTATTCCTTGCATGATTATTAATTTATTTTTATTTTATGTGACATGAAGGGGAGAATTTAATTTAAATTTTTCCAGTATCATTTTACTTTAGTCATAGATATTACATAATGTGTTAGTTACCAAACAAGTTCGATCTTCAATCCATGATGGATATTTTGGTGTATTAATGTATCATTATATATAATATTCAGTAGTTATCTGTGTATAAAATTATGGGGGTGGTGTCTGATATTTTCAAAATTCCTTATTATAATGACCCAAGATTTTATTAATGAAAATTCTACTTGATCTAATTAAATGTCTGATATGTAAAATAGTTATATAACATATGCACTTCCATGATTTTATTTTTTTGGATTTTTGAATGCAATTATTAATTATTACCATTTCTAATATAGTCGTTGAACTATGACCACATGATTTTCATAAATATAGGGCTTTTACAAATCCAATTTACCATGACAGAGGAAGCGAGGACCTCATACAATAGAATTGCTCCATATGAATCCCATTTCTCAGAGCTCATAAAGGAGGTAGCATCACTGTGCTTCACTATTAATAAATCCTAATTGTAGCTTCATTATGTTAATCTTGAAGAGAACCCCCTATGGGAGAAGTATAAGTTAATAGAGATTACCACACGAATGATGTTTTCTAAGCCTCCTGAAGAGTCTATCACCATCACACACCTTACCCTTAAGTATTATGGAGGTGTTTTAAAGGGTTCTGTAACAAGACCGTTTCACTATGATTAAATGCATTATTTTAATATATAGAATATACATTCATTTTATTATTATTACTTTGTATATAGTTTTTAATGCACAAATAGTATTTTTAGTTAATATTCAATTAAGAAAACTATTTTAATGAATTATTGGATTTTTTAATTACATAATATTTTAATAAAATGTTATTGATAAATTAAATTTTATTAAATATAAATTATCTTATAATATTTTATGAATATAATTGTCATTTTTATTACAGTTTGAAATTTGTTTTTATCGAAACCCATGAATTTTAGATAATTGTCAGTTTTTATTTTCAAAGTATAAGTTCACATATTTAGAAAAATATTTAGATAAAATAAATTTTAATTTTAGAATCATGACCTGGAAATTATCCAATATTTAATTTTATATAATTTTCTGAGACGGTTGAATTTTTGGGTAAAAATGAAATACCATTTCAATATATAATGTGTTTTATGACATTGTAATGAACCAATAGTACTGTAATGAAATAAAATAAATAGGTTTATAGGCTAATATATGTTTTACCTTTACAATGATGTGATTTTAGATTTTCTTGAATAATTTTATGGTACCTTCGTGGACCCTCCAAGACTTATAAAACATTTTGACATTTAAAATGATTTCCTAGAAAGTGTGACTAACATCTGCAAAAAAAATCTTCATATTTTAAGACATTAGTCCATTTCACTTATAAAATAATTTCTTCCACTCCCCTTTGTAAAAACCAGTGGAAAAAAACCATGGGATGGTTTGTGGTTTTGATTAGATTTAATGTGTGGTGTCCAAAACCAAAATAATTAAACATTACCTCTCTTTCCCTTTAAAATACAGCCAAATATCCCAGTTATATTCACTAAAAAACCTATTAACACGTACGTATCTTGCCCTCATATCCCTATAATCCTCTCAAGGTGCCCCAAGCTCCAACAAATCCTCTCTCAAGACCCTCCCAAGCCTTTGGGATCACACATCCAATTGATGGATTTCTTCCTCTCTCATTTTTTGTCTAAGTTTCTTTATGTTGTTATACCCTTTTCTTTCCAATAACATGTGTTATTGTATTATTTCTCACCTCACTAATACATCCCTTTTTTTGAAATATTAGATACCTCTTTATATCTCTTTAATGCCTCCCATGTACCCCTATTACCATGCCAAAATTCCGTAAGGAATTTCTCTCTTCTCATTTACATTCAAACTATTAATTTGATTTTTGAATCTATATTCAATTACATATGTTGGTAAATTTATATATATGACCCCCATACTTTCCATTTCGGATAAATATGATTAGTCACCCCTTTATCTCTCATCAGCCATTTTTATGAATTCTTATGTCATGTCTTCATGCTGCCGAAATTGGACCCAATTTTCAAAGCCAATGTCATTGTGTAGTGAATACCATTCCCATTTATAAATCAAGGGTATTCACATTTTTGAAAATCTAATTATTGATTATGGAGTTTAATTTATTAGTTCCATATTACTTTATCTTGGAATAAATTATTATGTTTATTGAAACCATGTTATATGATCCATGTGTCACACTTATTCATGAAATAAAATGATTTAGAAGGGTTCATCCTGATAGCACTCCAATGATTTGGGTAAAGATCAGTATCATGATATGTCAAGTGAAATGAGGGTTTACGCATGATAATTCAAGTGTAATGAAGGATTACTCATGCTTCATGGGTAATTATCCTTGTCTCATGATAATATCATGTAAAATATTGATGCCACATTTCCATGTTATGATAATCATGATATATCATGACTTTATGTTCGTGTTTCTCTTATAATCCATCGATATGCCTATTTCCTAACATGTACTATATTCTTCATATTATTCCATGTCTACTCCCTTACTTGGCATTATATCTCATAATTTTCTTATGTATTTCCTCTGGTTATCCAAAGCAATGCAACATATCAAGGAATTTGTGTCGTCATGTAAAATAAGTTTTCAATAAAGATGTGTATTTCATGTTTTAAATAATAATGTAATATTCCTAAGATCCAAAGTCACTATACCTCATGATAATCAATGTTTTATCAAGTGAATATTTTATGTAATAAATTATGTTTAAGTGTTAAATAAAGAGTAGTGTTGTTATAGTTGGTATCAGAGGATAGGTTTAGTTATTTATCATATTATGAAATAAAGAACCCTAATGAATGCCTTATGGATAAGGATACGTATAATAAAAACATCCTTATATTTTTTTCACTATTAAGTAAGTGGTTTATCAAGAAAATATGTCCCTTTTTGGATACGATCATCTAGAAGCGTCTTTGGTAAAAATGTATCTGGGGTTAAAACCCAAAAACACCGATTTGAGCTAGACACTAACATGAACTGGTGCACGACAAGACGCCTTGCTGCACTCTTGGTTAGAAACTCCCGAGGGATATGCTTTAGTAAATTCATAATATTAGTATGAACCATTATTAGAGGAATTAAAAAAATTCCCCTATGAATATATGATGGGATGAAGATCATGGATAACATAGATATGTTAAGGAAATATCTGTAATTTATAAGTTATCCCTTTTTTAAATTGGATTCCCCTTTTTGAGTTACCACGGACATTATTTTTATTCCATCCAATGGATACTAATAGGTGGACTTTGGATAACAACCGAGGTGAAGATCAAGGTGATGACTATTCTAATGAGATTCTCAATCAAATGGGATCGGGAATCACGAACATTGTCATGATAATCTCTCGGTTAACTCATGTTTTGAATAAAAACATAGGTCAAGAGGAACATTCAACGCCCTTAAGAAAGAACATGTCACAATCGAGAGCTTTATGAGACAAAAGATTCCAACTTTTAATGGATCATCTGATCCCTCAATTTCTAAACAATGGATCAACTCCATTGAAAAGATCTTCTTCATCTTTCAATGTTCCGAACAAGGCAATGTTCTACAGGATGCTTATCATATGGAGGGTGAAGCAGATCAATGGTGTAAATTGATAAAAAATATGAATATTAAGGAGGAGATCAAGGCATTGGAACATAAGGATTTCTGGAAAAAAAAAATTGATAATTATTTTCCTCGCACCCTCTGACATAAGATGGAAAAGGGAATTCCTCGCCCTCATGTAAAAAGACAACGAATAAACCATATCATAAGAGGAAAAAATCACAATGCTTGCACAGTACGCCTCCAGCATTGTCGTTACCCCCCAAGTAAATGATGTCCACTTCTTTGGGGGGTAAAACCTAGCCTACGGAAAGCCCTAGAGATCTATGACTTCGAGATCTATGAGTATATTGTCTGATGTGCCCTTAAAGTAGAAATGGTGATAAGAAAATCTTAGGGGTATCATGGGGATAAGAAACATAAGGTGGACATTAATTCAGGTTGTCCGATGGATAAATCCAATGATGCTATGAAAATCCATCACCCCTCTTACCAAAGGAGTGGAAAGAAGCACCCTGGAAATTGCTTAAAGGGGATGAATAAATTATTTAGGTGTGGAAGAGAAGGGAACCTAGCCATGAACTGCCGACAAAAAAAACCACATTTGCAATAGAGGAGAGGAATACTCCATTTGACCCTAAACACGTTGTTCATTTCTTCAACTACAAAGAACCAAGACAATTTTCAAACATGTTCCCTAAGACAAGGGTTTTTTGACGAAACCAAAAACATCCAAGGCATAAATGGAGATAATTTTCAATCACTACCAATAATGTGAACCCCGACAATGAAGTGATGAAAGGTATTCTAGTTATTTATTCAAGAATTGTTAATGTACTTTTTGATTATTGTTATACACATTCTTTTATATCCTGAATGTATAGTAGAAAAATCTCAACACCACCATAAATCCAGGAAGTAATGATGTTAGTGAGAACAAAAAATAGGTAAATCATTTCATCCCATGAATATAACTCCTCCCCTATCATAATTTGTTGATTAAACTCCATGGTGAAACTCATCTTTATCCCAATGGTGGAATTTGATGAAATTCATGGAATGGAATGGATTTTCTAGTATAGAGCCAACATAAATTTTTGTGAGAGGGAAATCAGTCTCCATATAGTGAATCGACCCTTGATTCTGTACAAGTTCAAGGAGGAGGATTAATCTTATTTAGCACCATCGTCTCACGCGTGAATATTACTACCCTATGAGAATGCATATCATGCTCAAATGATTGAGTCAAAGGAATCAAACATATTTAAAGGCATTCCTATTGTTGGGGAATTTGATAAAGTGTTTCCTGAGGAATTTTCTGGTTGTCCTCCTAGAATTGATGTTTAATTATCAATTGATCTTATACCGGGGGAATTGACACTTTTCGTGAATCCATATATATTTGATTTTTTGATTCTTATAGAGATAAAGAAACAAGTATAGGATAATCTGGATAAAGTTTTTATATGCCCAAGTACTTCACCATGGGGTGCACCAGTTCTCTTCATCAAGAAGAAGGATGGTTCAATTATCCTTTGCAATGATTATCGGGAGATCAATAAAATGACGATAAAGAAAAAGTATCCTCTGCAAAAATTGATGACTTGTTCAATTTGCTATGTAGAGAAAAATACGTCTACAAGGTGGATTTGTGATCAGGATATTACCACATAAGGGTGACGAAGGAGGATATCCACAAAATAGATTTTTCTACAAGTTGAGGGCTCTTGGAATTCATATTAATGCCTCTCAGACTCACTAATTATCCAGACATATTCATGGACATGATGAATAGAGTCTTTAGAGGTCACCTCGACAAATTTTTGGATGTATTAATAGACGATATTATAATATAATCTAATACTAAGGAGGATCATGAGGAGCATCTAAGAACTATTCTAAAGACTTTGTGAAAGGAGAATATATATTCAATTTGAAACAAGGGTGTGTTCTGGTTGAGGGAGGTCTGATTGTGGGGTCATATCATCACATTTAATGGGATATATGTGGACCCCTTCAAGACATTGGCAATTTAGGAATGGATGAGGCCCAAATCACTAATAGATATATGTAGCTTCCTAAGGTAAGTTTTATGTTATCTCCCATTTATGAGAAATTTATCATGATTTTACATCCCTCTTAACAAACTAACATAGAAGGAAGTGAAGTTTTCATGGAGTGAAGAATGTGAAGATATCTTCATGGAGTTGAAAAGAAGTCATATAACTGCCCCCACGCTCATACTACCAACAACTAGAGATACTTTTGTTGTATTTAGTGATTCTTTGATGAAGGGCCTGGGATTTTTGTAGATGAAAATTGACAGTCATTGGATATGCTTTAAGGAAATTGAATGTTCATGAGAAAAACTATCCAACACATTATCTTGAGTTCATTGTAGTAAACTTTGATTTATAATTTAGATAATGTTACCTCATTGGGGATATTTTTTAAATATATAATAATCAAAAAATTCTCAAGTATATATTCACATAGAATGAGTCAAACATCTGCCAACGAAGATGGTTAGAGATGATCAAAGACTATAACTGCTCAATCCATTACCACTATGGGAAAGAGAACAAGGTGGTAGATACTCTAAGTAGAAAGGTCCTAGTGATTTTATCATTGATGGGAATTGAAAAGGATCAAATCATATTATATTTGATGAATATAGACATGGGAATAATAAATACTAGAACATCATCTTTCCGCTCACAAATAATTGCTCAACTATTTATTTTAGAATGGTTAAGGGATGTGCAAAAGGATGATATGGGAATTCAAAAGAAAGTTTAAATTATCAGAAAAGTGGAATCCTTGGAGTTCAATGTTAATGAAGAAGGAATTATGAGATTTGGGAAAAGACTATGTGTTCCATCAAATCTGGAGTTAAAGAATGTACATTTAGATGATGCACATAGTTTGAATTTCTCCATTCACCCAAGATACACAAAGATGTATTGATAGCTATGAGTGAATTATTGGTGGGATAACATGAAGAAGGGGATCGCTGAGTATACATCAATGTGCCTGGTATGTCATAAAGTAAAGGCTAAGAGGTAGAAGTATAAGGGGATGATGCAACCATTACCTATACCAGCATGGAAATAGGAGAATGTCACCATGGAATTTTTCTTTGGTATTATGAAGACATCCAATGGAAACAATTCTATTTGGGTTTTTGTGGATCGTTTTAGAAATACTTCACAAATCATTTCAATTTAAGAGGATTTATCATTAGATCAACTGACACTGATATATATTAGATATGTGGTAAGGCTGTGAGGAGTACTACTATAGCGACCCGGCCATTTCATACATTACCATTACATCATTTCAAAGATAAACAACATAATAGTATTACATGTGGTGGATCCAGAGGTTTAGTGTCTTGGGCAAACTAGGACAACACATAACAAGTACAACATCAAGCATAAAAATTCATTTATTCTCTTCTTCTATAGCTTCTTAGTAGCACTTGTCCACTCCTTAGTACATGTAGCCACCTGAGGATATACATCAAAAGGGGTGAGCTAAAAGCCCAGTAAGAGGATAGATAAGAACAATATAGCATGGGGTGAGCATAATCATGACATAGGAAGAAGATCTTGAACATGAGAGGAGCATAAACAATAAACTTGAAATGTGGCAAAGCATAAAAATGAAACATCATGTCCTAGTGGTTAACTACCACACATACTTGTGAATAAATCTAGAATCATGTTCACGCATCATTTCACATTTACTCATGAGATTCATCAGTTTACCCAATGCATTGTAGCGCTATATAATTCCGGGCGCACCCGTCACATTTAAACATTCATATTTCACTATATAATTCCGGGACGCACCCGTCACATCATAACATTATCATTATCATGATTGCCACATAGAACACATATCAAACATGTACATAAATAACCCATGGAAAGGAATGGGTTTCATATCATAATAACACATTCATAAGCATTGGGTTCCCAAAAGAAATAGGGAACAACATACTTGATATAAAAACCATCAACCTTGAATGAGAGGTAAAAGGTGATATCTTGAAAGAAGGGTTATTTTGGAAAACATTTTTATGGACATAAAAACCAGTGAAAAACATGTATATCCCAGAAAAGTAAAGGAAATGATGAACAAAAGACCTTTGAGGAGTAACCATATCAAAAATGGAGTGAAAGAGGGAGAACCCGAAGGAAGAAAATTGGGTTCGAGATTTCCCCTTACCTTGTACTCGAATGCCTCCTTCTCTTTAATGTCCTATATAATGACATTATATTCATTAATTAGAAATTACATAACCTTTTATACATTAATAGGGTTCATTCTAGTTTCATTATTTCATATTATGTTCCTTTGGATGACTTATAGATTTTAAAAACATTGATCGAGGATGTTCGTTTTTATGGTTTTCTTGAGCGGTCCACTTGTATTCTTAAATTGATGCTTGGGTAGATCATGGGTAAACATCCAGAACTGATATTACATATAATTAATGATATTACAGAAGCTTGAATTATTTTATAATGAGTTATATTAGATCCAAGTGGACGAATCATTTAATGATGGTTATTTGGGTTAATTTGAGCGGTTTTTGGATCACAACGATCTTGTTTTAACATTTATCTTAGTAATAAAGCCATAGGTTATTTCCAGAACTTAAAATAGAACATAATAGATATAAAAAATTCTGGTTCAACCATAAAAATGGTTTCATTACCAGATTGAAGGTAGAAATGGAAGAAGAGAGCATGTTGTTTTTGAAGGTGATAAATTATCACCACATGAACAACGTTCTCTTTAATAAAATAAAAGGAAGAGGGAAAGGGTGTGGGTGATATAATATACCATTAGAATCATAAGATTACATTATATGTATAATACTGGATTTAAAAAACAATTTGGATGAAGATAAGTAGGGAGAGATCAAGAAAGGAACTTGAACTTGAAAGGAAATTAAAGGAGAAGAGAGAGAGAAATTACCTTTAGAATCCTTCTCTTGAGAACCTCTTTAAGGAATCTAGGCTTAGTCTTTTGATGAGACCAGCAGCTTTTGGACGTGGGGGATGAGCTAGGGAAGGTGTTTGGGCAGAATTTAGAGAAGGCTTGGAGCTTGAGAGGTGTGAGGAAAAGAGGGGGTGAAGGGTGGCTTTTATAGTGGAGGGGAGAGGGGTTTCTTTAATATAAAATTGATTAGTTTATTAATTTCACCTAAGGCAAGGAATAGTGAGTCTTGGATGACTAAGAATAGTAATTTTATAATGTAATCCCGAAAAAAGTGGTCTTACATCAGCAGAACATCAGAAATCACTCAATTAATACATTATTTAGCTTTTATTGTGAATTATCGGATTCCACTATTCATCAAAATTTCAAGTACCTCAGAAAATTCCCAAAAATTTACCCCAGCCATTTTTCAACGTGTAGAATCCAGAAATGAATTCCATTTTTCAAAAATAATTTTCTAAATATTACTAATTTAATATCTAATTAAAATCATAATTTACTTCAAAAACAGCTTTTAAAATTAAAACTGATTTTGCAATTCTTTCAAAAATTACTTAGGGTCTTATAAAATTATCTAAAAACTATTAGACATTGATTCAATAATTTATGATTATATTTCAGGAAAATAAGTATTCTTTTGAATTAATTAATGATAATTAATTATTTATGACTTATAAAATACCAAAAATGTTTACTAAGGTCAAATTATCACTTTCTATGATGTCTAAATTTTATTTTATTATTCATAGGTAATGTTACTCTTATTTAATATTTATAACAGTCATGATACTATTCATAAGGGTAGGTTACTATTCATAAGGGTGGGTTACTATTCACAAAAAATTATTTTTGTTTCATTAGACACCAAAAACTATCTTGACCACAACCGTGTATGCCGGATTTTTAAAATTCCAAACATAGGGGTGGAAAAATCATGTTTAAAGGTCACTTATCACTTAGTAGTTCATTATTTTGTGTTTTTATGACATAGATATAAGAAAGGAATTTTCCATTGAAAAACTTTGGGTCATTACAATTACTGTATATTATATTCAATCAAGATACATGATTCATCACTATGTTCTTGAAGAGTCATCAATATGCTCTGAATACTGTGCTGAACATCATTACGGCTTATCATCCTCAATCTAATGTACAATCTGAGCAGACTATCCAAACACTTGAGGACATGATGATGGAATGCTCAATGAGCTTCAAAATAGGATGGGATCAACATCCTCCTCTATTTGAGTTCTCTTACAATAATAGTTTCCACTCAAGCATCCAAATGGATCCTTATGAAGCCCTTTATGGGAAGAGGTGGAGAACACCATCATGTAAGGATGAAGTTAGGTAGCGAAAACTTCAAAGTCCAAAAATGGTCAAGGAAATGGTGGATAAGGCTTAAGCCATATAACCATACATTAAAGCTTCTTAGAGTTGAAAAAAGGGTTATGCTAATAATCATCGACGAGACCTAGATTTTGATGTCTAAGACATGTTATTCCTCCTTATATCATCATAGAATAGAGTTGTGAGATTTGGGAAGAAGGTAAATCTAGTCCAAGGTACATAAGCCCTTTTGATATCCTTGATCGCATTAGATCAGTGCCACATCAACTAGCACTCCCACAAAATGTATCTAAAGTACATGATGTATTCCATGTATCACCCTTGAGAAACTACATACATTACCCATCACATTTATTCAATCTAGTAGTAGTACCATTGGAGAAAGACCTCTCATATTAAGAGAAGCCAGTGAAGATTTTAGATCATAGGGAAAACGTTCTATGAAATAAGACAATTCCAATCACCAAGGTGTTGTATAGAAACCAGAAGTTTGAAGAGGAAATGTGGGAATCAAGTGAAATAATGAAGCAGAGTTACCCACATCTGTTTTATTAGGGGATAATAAATTTCCATAGTGAAATTTCTTAAGGGAAGAAGATTGTAAGAACCCAATATTTTATTAATGAAAATTCATCTTGATCTTATTAAATGTCTTATTAAGTAAAATGGTTATATAACATAAGCACTTACATGGTTTTATTTTCTTGGATTTTAAAATACTATTAATAATTGTTACCATTACTAATATATCCAATGAACAGTAACCACATGATTAGTATAAATACAGGGCTTTAACAAATAAAACTTAGTCAGAAAAAGGTTTCAAAGGTGTCATACAGTAGAATTTATCCATACAAAGACCATTTCTCAAAGCTCAAAAAGGATGTAGTGTCACTGAGATTCACTCTTTTCCAAGCCCAAGCCATGCTTCAGAACGTTAATCTTGAATAGAACCACCTATGGGAGAAGTGGAAGTTAATAGTGATTACCCCCACAGTGATGTTATATGAGCCTCCCTAAGAGCTTTTCACCATCGTACACATTACCCTTAGGTATTATGAGGGTGTTTTAAGGGGTAATGTAACAAGACCCAAAAAATATTATTATGTGCATTATTTTTTATAGAGAATATATATTTATTTTATTATTGTTACTTTGTAAATAGATTTTAAATCACAAATAGTATTTTTAGTTAATCTTCAATTAAGAAATATATTTTGGTGAATTAATGGATTTTGGAATTAAATAATATTTTAATATAATATTATTACTGAATTACTTTTTATTAAATATAAATGATCATATAGTTTTTTTATGAATATAATTTTAATTTTTATAATGTTTGAAAGATGTTTTTGTCATAACCCATGAATTTGTGATAAATGGAAGATTTTATTTTACAAGTAAAATGTCACATATTTATAAAATTATTTCGATAAAATTAATATTATTATTAGAATCTGGATGTCGAAATTATCAAATGGTGAATTTTTCATAATTTTTTCAGATAGTCGAATATTTGGGTAAAACTTAAATGTCGTTTAAATATATAATGTGTTTATGACATCATAATGTACCAATAGTGATGTAAAAAACAAAATAAAAATATTTTTCAGACAATGTAAGTTTTAATTTTATAATAATGGGATTTTATATATTTTTTATTAATTTTATGTTGCCTTAGTGGACCCTTATAAAACATTTTAACATTTAAAATTATTTCCATGGGATTGTGACTTACCTCCACATAAGAAGGCCTAATATTTTAAAAAGATTGGTAATTTTTCATAAAAAATAATTTCTTCTACTCCCATTTGGAAAAAACCATCTGCAAAACCATGTGTTGGTTTGTGGTTGTGTTTAGTTTAATGTTTGGACTCCAAACCCAAAATAATAAAGAATTCCCTCAAATTTCCTATATAAACCCACCCAATCTCCCACATCTATTCACTCAAACCCCATGGAAAACATACCTTACCTACCCTCCACTCTCTAAAATCCTCCAATGGCACCCCTAAGATCCCATGAAGCCTCTCTCAGTCCCCTACCAAGCCTTTGGGATCACACATCCAAGTAAGGGATTTCTTCTTCTCTCATTTTTTCCTGAGTTTTTTATGTTTCTATACACTTCTATTTTCCATTAAAAATGTTTGGGTATGATTTTTAACCTCCCCATACTTCACTTATTATGTTTGAACTATTAGATACCTATGTATCTCTCATCAATTCCTCCCATGTACACCTACTACCATGTGGAAATTCTGTAAGGAATTTATCTCTTCTCATTTACATTCAAGCAATTATTTTGTATTATGATTCTAAATTCCATTAAATTTGGTGGGACATGTATCTATATGACCCCCTTACAGTCCATTTCATGTACATAGTATATGACACACCTTTCTCTCTCATAAAGCATTTTTATGAATTTTTATGTCACGAAGTTCTGCTGCCGAAATTACAGAACTATTTTGCAAGCCAAATCCATTGTTTAGTGAATACCGTGCTCATTTCACAATAATGGGTATTCACCTTTATGAAAATTTACTTATTGATTATGAAGTTTCATGTATTAATTAAGAATTACTTTAGCGTGTAATAAATAATGATGTTTAATTAATCTGTCTTATATGATCTATGTGGCACACTTATGCATGAAATGAATTGATTATGAAGAGTACGCCTTGATATCGCTCTAATGAATTCGGTAAAGATTAGTATCATTATACGTCAATTTAAATGAGGGTTTATTCATGATAATTCAATTTCAATGAGGTTTTACTCACTCTCAATGATAAATGTGCCTTGGATCATGATAATATCATGTTAAATGCTGATTACACATTTCCATGTTATGATAATCATGTTATATCATTCCTTTATGTTCTTATTTCTCTTATCCTACATTTATATGACTATTTCATAACATGAACTATATTATTCATGTTATTCTTTTCTTACACCCTTACTATGATTTTATATCTCACCCTTTTCTTATTCACGTCCTCAGGTTATATCTCACCCTTTTCTATTTTGTACAACATGAATATTTTATGTAATAAATTATGTTTATGTGTGAAATAAAGAGTAGGGTTTCTATACTAAATTTTCATACCACATTCACTATTCCCAAATGGACGGGATGTAATATTTCAAGGATTATATATACATGATTCTCTTTTCCTGAATGGAATGGTTGTTCTACCCTTACTTAGTATGAATATATATATATATATATATTGTTGTATATATACATTTTTGATGCATATATATGTTCACTAACTTCCCACCTTTTAAGTAAGGAATAGATATTGTACTCTAAACATAAAGCTAATCCCAAATAATTTATATCATTATAGGGTGTTTAATAATATAATTTTTGTTTATGTTAAATGACTTAGTTAAAGCATGTTGTTATTTATACTGTATATTTTCTTATGCATTGCATTGATTCTAGGGAAACTTTTGTTTATGAAATGAATTTATGGAGTGGGTTGGAGACTACCTACATGGTATTTTTAGACTCACACCTAATATGTTTTCTATAGGGATGCATATAGATATATTTGTTCATGACCCAAGTAATAGAAAGGCACCGAAGCATGAGAGCATGTTCCACTCCGTGAGAAAGGTCGTAGTGGATCATCGTAGTCCTTTTTGTGGATTTGAGAGGGGGATTATTGGGGGATATATTTGGAGAATCTTGTGGATTTTACCACATTATAATCCTATATTTTTGATCTTAGGGATATGTTAGGTTCATAAATTTTTTATATATGATGTTTCAGTCTAACTTTACCTAACATCTGACATTTATATATGATTTTGAGTCTAATTTTATGTGATTAATTTTAATATAACATATTTATATAATAGTGATACTTATACACATAATTTCATTGGTTAAAAGTTTTAATATCAGGGTATAAATAATTTTTAAAAATGACATTCCCACTACATGTGTGAACCTTTAGTATATAGCATGCTGCAAGAGGGGGGAAACCATCCCCCACAAGTGAACCTTTTAACCCTTAATATTTATTCCATCATCTAGAAAATATGAGGTGTGCTTAAGGGATTTTGAAAAAATGACCTAAGTACTATTTTGGTATTCGGTTCATGATCACTACAAATATACATTAAAAGAAGTAATTTATCACATTTAAGTAAACAATACAACTATTCTTAATAAAAAAATTATATCTATGAATCAAATAGATGATAATACTAAATAAACATACATTTGATGAATTTAGTCATCATATAGTTAATTTATGATCAATTAATAAAAAAATAAAATTACTAACACTATAATTTATACACACACTTATGAATATTCCATAATATAAATAATCATGAATATTTCATATTTTTTATTAAATGAGGACATTAATATTTTTAAATTACATGTAATTTAAAATGAATTACTTTATATTCTAAAATATGAAATACTTTATGAAATGTTTTTTAAAAAATATAAACATCCCATATATTATGTAAAAATTTCGAATATTTTAAATACCTCATATTTGAATTATTTTAAAAACAATTATTAATTAAACTAAAATTCATGTAGTATTGTTTAAATAATTTTCCAAATAATCCCTCTCAATATTCAAATTTAATGTAATAAATTTTGAATAATTTATAAATTAATGTAGAAACTTTTATATTTTTCCATATCTTAATTTATACACATTAATATTTAAAAATGAAAATCCATATTAATTCTGGTCACATCAACCAAAATAATTTCATATGGTTTATGCCCCCCTAAATTTATAGTGGAATATAAATGGTACATTCTATAAATTTATTTATAGAATTTTTATAAAAAATAATTTTCTTCAAATTTTTAATTCCCATAGTTCTTTTGGATATAGATCATAGTGTGGTGGTATCCTAAATAAAAACTTTTTCTTTATAAATTATCATGGAAATTTCCATGTTCACTAAAATAATTTTAGGATGATTATGGGATGGGTGGCTTAGCTACATGATGGTGGACTAATGGAATAATATTTCATACAACCCCTGATGGATTTAAGCATCATGACTAGTCTACCATTTTCATATTCTTTTTGGTCTTCATGAAAAAGGGTTAATGTGCATGTTTTGATATGGGTGAAGTTGTTCTATATCTATTTACATACCATAAAACATGTCTAGACAATATATAGCATAATTTGATGACACTCTTTATTTATATTAACCACATGATGTTGATTATAAATCCATGAAGTGTTCAAGTAAAAAAATTTCATATGCTTCACAAAAAAAAATTTACATACATTTTTTATACAATTATTTATTCTTATTACATATATAAGTCTATTAACATTTTATAAAACTATTTATTATGTTGTATATAAATTATCAATAACCACATTAATTTTGATCAGGGATATTTTTTTGTTCTATAAATCATTAATTTCATAGTTCCTTCATTTATTCATAGAATTCATTCAACATAAATGGAATAAACTATGTTACATGTAATGGTTTTTAGGGGGATATATAACACTTATCCAAACAAAAAAAATTATCCAAAAAAATTCAATAATATAATTCCATTTTAATTATACTAAATAAATAAATGAAGAACATTAAATATTTTCTATATTGATCGAAACCATTTCAATATTTTCAACAAGATATTGATAGTGATCACTATGAAAAAACCAATTGTTTCTTTCTTCCAAGGGAATCCACATGATGTAATGATATAAAATTTTATTTAAATATCCTAAAATCATCATGGTTTTATAGGACCTTAGAGTTATATATAAATATAATTTGAGATAAAGATAGATCTATATTGAGAATTTATTATAACGTTCAGGTACTAGGTATCAAACACGCCTTTAAAGGATTTAACATGATTATATATCCATCAAAAATACCTATTTGTAAATGAAACATTTGACCATATTTTTGAATAATTACTAAAATTGTTTTAGGTTATCACTCTTTTAAAACAATAGTTTTTTAATTTTTAACTACAACACATTTTTTGGGATGTTCAAATTTCTCTAATCATAATCACATTAACATCAAAACTATCCTAACTGCATGGATTAAGAGAATAGTTTTAATTCATTAGTTATCACATAATACATAAAATTAACATATTTAATAATATGATGTAGTTAAATTCTATACAACATAGTTTATCCTAACACAAACCGTTATGGGGACTTAACCACATTGTCATGGTTATACCTTTAGTGAAAATTTTCATGAATTTCATCAAAAAAATTCATATTTTATCAAAATTTGTAATTAAACTACTTTTATAAATAATATAAGAAAGGTATGTTATGATAATATTTGACATGATATTCAACTCTATCAATGATCCTTGATAGAATTTATTTTAGATAGTTAGATACCTGTAAATTATTTCCATTCATAGTCGGTTTTACGTCAATTATTTATAAGATGATCACCCTAATCAAACATTTACAATAGGTTAAAATTATTTTAAATTTTAATATGATACCAATGGTTCATATTCCACATAAACATAGTGTTAAATATTATAAAATTAGTATAGTAATTTTAAAATTATGATGCTAGGATCTTTTCCAAGATCAATTATCACATAAGAAATTACTAAGGCTATAATGATTTATAGTGGGGAGAATTTTGAATC
Source organism: Viscum album (assembly GCA_963277665.1). NCBI lineage: Eukaryota > Viridiplantae > Streptophyta > Magnoliopsida > Santalales > Viscaceae > Viscum > Viscum album. The sequence goes on from OY728159.1 coordinate 776,949,493, forward strand.
CATAATGAATAAATTGTGTATTTCTGTTATAGTATTAGTATTTTTATAATATTTATTGGAAATATATTTAAATCTAGAAATTTTACATAATTTTAACGGTTTCAAAGAATATACATATTTTGACAAACCATATACACAAGTTGTGTAGAATTAAAAATTATAGTCATGTATTAGTTGAATATTTGGTGCATGATTAGCTAAATCAGGTAACCTATACATGAATTTAGTTTAATTTAGGTCTAGAATTTTATTCATGGTTGGTGAAGCATGAATTCCTCCTAGAAAATAAATTTTTAATATATTTTTTAGTTCTTTTAATTGGGATATTTAGTTTCCCTCCCTCCATATTATTTTAGGACTTCTCTAAAATCCCTAACAGATGTATAATTCCTTATCCTATACTCAATATTATATAAATTTTGTTTCCTCATAATTTAGAGTTCATTCATAATATTTATTGACTCAAAAAACCTCATGTTTTATTCTCTTAACTTTACGTTCCATGTTATTACCCTCTAATTGTGATGGCAACGCAGGGTTTCAATATAGGTGAAGTTGTGTGCATGGGTTTTAATTTTATGGGGTTCAATCATCTTCAAAATTTTCCTCACCTTCATTATTTTTATAGAAACCCCCTTTGAAACTAGTAACATGAGACATCATTATTTGATTTTATGTAACTCTATTAGATTATGAAATAATGTGTACATACATATTTTAGGGGGAATTTTCATTATTATAAAACTTGTATTGAATTTTTAAAAATAATTTATATTTATCTTTCCATTTTCTATAAAATTATAATTTTGGATTAATGGTTTTTTCCATGTACAATGTATGAAATTATACTCATAAAGTGTTCTCCATACTAGATGATCGGTGGAATGTATAAGATTCTTTTTCCTGAAATAGTAAAATTGATTTTCATAGACATATTTATTATATATTAAAAAAGAAAACAAAACATATTTATAGTTATGGTTATAATAGTACAACAGTTTTATTCTAACAATTCAAGTGTTTTATGAAATATTTTTATTAATATGTAAAATAAAATCTCAATGTTTAACTTTGCATTTTATAAAGATTATTTTTGTTTTGATGTGATTTATAGTGAATTATTGTGTGTTGATATTATTAGTTGATCGATTTTTTCAATTACTGGAGTCTAATTTGGATGTCTAATGATGTTTTCATGAGGTATGCTCCACCCTTGATAGAATTACCACTTTGTGTTATGGTTTATATGGATATAAAATTGCTCAATATTAATTTGTTATAATTGAATATAATTGTAAAATGGTTTGTTTATTTAAAATGTGTTTTTATAATATATGTAAATTTATTTAATATATTATTATAATTTGATAATACATAACATTAAATTATTTGATCATAACCAATTATAATATCATGAGAATACTTGTGTAGCTAAGTGGGAATTCAGGGGATTTTTGTTAAACTAGTTTATTATTATACTATATGTAGTGAACCTATAGTGGGTGATTCCACTATAGTTATGTGTTCTTCTATGAATAGAAGATTTATGATAGAAAACATGGTTTAACTTAATTTAGGATTACATATTCATGCCATATAGATGGATTCTGACATATTAATCACATATATTTCTTCCATAAAACCAAGGGTGATATCCCATGAAACAAATTTTGTGATTGATATTTGATTCTATTATGATCATGATTTTTTATGATTTATTATTATGATACTAGTTATATTTTTATATTGATCGACACCATGTTATATTATAAATATTTCGTCGTACTAGATGATTACATTCTTTAATGAATCTATATTACTTTATTATGTCTATTACATGGATGACACTTATGGTTATATAAATTAATTTTTTCTACTATATTTTTATAATAGTCCTTTTTTATGATAATAAAATTAATTTAAAATTATTCAAAAAAATTAGTTTCAAATTATTTTCATGTTTAATTTATAATAATGTTAAAAAAATTAAAAATAACCTCTTTTAATACAGAGTATAAATGAAGAGTTGTTTTTAAATAAGGTTTACATATATTAATTTCAAAATCCTCTCTCCTAAAAATATACTTTGTAGATTTCTTCGTAGAAATTTCTTCTTGTAAAACCTTTTTAGATGATTAAGGATTTATAAAGGAATTATATGTGAGGTACCCAATTTTTATTTGGTTTTATGTAAATTAAAAATGATACATTGATAATATATATTTTCAAATATAATTTCATGGTTTATTTTATAAAAAATATTTATAGAGAATGTGGAGGAGTCCTATAATGAATGTATTTCTCACGCCCTAGATACACACTTTGTGTGTATGTAGACTTATTTCCATCTTATATTAGTTAATATTGGTTAATTTTTGATCTTCTATATTAGTATGATATTAGTATGATCTTGGTTTAATTTTAATGTAATGATACATTTCATCTCATAATGAGATGGATAGTTGAATTTATTTTTATAATTTATTCTCAAATCATAGTTTATATCATTTCACCCCATATCTCCTTAATCTCCGATACCTTATATTCTCAATATGTGTAATTCATATGATGTTCGGTTGTCTAATTAAAAATTGATAAGTTATGATTATGTTTATGTCACGTTTTTCATGGTATTTTTGAAATTGTACATTACTTTAGTAAAATTATTAGGTTGTTCTAATTTTTCAAGTGTTTATTTTAATGGTATGTAAATTCAAACATATAAAGTGTTCATATATGAATATTGAGTCTAGATCCCCATTTATTTTCATGATTTTTTGGATGAAATCAGTTTTAATTATTATATTTGATGTACTACCACTACATTTGTCCATGAGAATCAATAACATTCTTTGGTTCATATAGATGTCCAAATTGAATATAAGTTTTGGGTTTCTCCTAATGGTTTTTTACAACATGAATTAATGCATCTCACTATTTATAAAATCCTACATTATAACCATGATCATTATCCCTATATGAACAAAGAAAAGTTATATTTCTAACTTTCTCTAATGTACTCACAAAAAAATAACTTGTAAAAATGTTTTGAAAAACATAAACATATTGTTTTTCAATCATATATATAAAACGGAAAATATCTCCACATATTACCAAAATAAAATCATTATAGTACCTTGAAATAAAGTGATAAACATGGCCATTTTTTCCTAATTCTATAAAATAATTTATATAAATTCAATTAAAACCATTATTACAATAACACTATTCACCACTCTAGTGTTTTTTATCCCCAATGATTTTTTTATACTGTTATGGGGTGATTTCTTCCCACTTAACAATTATCATATTGGCCTATTCAAACATATTTAATCATATTTATACTCGAATCAAGGCCTTAATTTACAAGAATAGAAATCTTTAACAATTTTAAGGCTTCATTTAATATCATATAGTAACTCATTACTTTTAAAGTACAATCAAAACATTTCAATCCTTCATATATAAATTCAAAAATGTATTCCTTAATTATACATTTATATAGTCTACATGGGTTCACTATAGTTACATAAATTAATCATCTCTTGATCTTACAAGTAAATCCATAATCAAATACATATATCAATGTAATCTATTACCTTATCCTTGTCCTCTCAATCTCTTATTACATCACCAAGTGTTATTTCCATGTATAAACAAGAATAATTCTCATATTTCCCCATGACTTCACCTAACCACTTGAATCCAACACTCTCTACTTTAATTCAATGACCAAAAAATCATCATCATTAAACATAATTAATTAACCAAAAATACAATATGAAATTTTTAGTTGTTACAATATTTCAAATATCAATGTCTAGTTATTTAATATGTATATTACCTTAATTATCGTAAGATAAAAGAAATAGTTATATAATTTTTGTTATTTATACAATAAAAATATAAAACTTATATAATTTAACATTTTTAAATGAATTTATTTTCACATAATGAATTAAATTTAAATGTAAAAATAGTTACACATTAATTATTATGAATATTAATAAATATATTTGAATTAGACAAGAGTGATTGTAAAAGAAAAACGGAATCAATGTTGACAGAATTTTAAAATTTATTTAAATTTTATAAATTTCATGTTGATGTAAAGGATCCCATACTTATAATAAATCTTCCTAAAATTTATGCAATAAAATAAATATAACCCATGATGAATATAAAATTTACAAGGTTCACCCCCATTTTCAATTAATACATCATTGTATGTAGTGGTACTATAATACTCACACATTATTCCCTTAATATCATAAACTATTCTACTATAAGACTAATTAATTCATCCTTATTAATCCACAAAATTGGTATCCCATTAGTTTTACAATCCATGTCTAATATATATATATATATATTATTAAAAAAAGAAAGGATGAATGTAAAAAAGATCATTTAAATTTATTTTCACAAACATTATATCATTATTTATTTCAATAAATCCAATAACATAACTATAAGTATTTAAAAACCTATCTTAAAAAATTCTCCCCTCAAAAAAATACACTCTTAAATCTAATGAATATATCAATAATTAAAATTCACAAATTCAATTTCTAATATTTGTACTTAACATATCAAATTAATATATACCGTATAAAATAATTACAAATCCAATAATCTCAAAATATATCAATATTATATATTTTGAATTACCTTATGTCCCTCACCTATATAGAGAAAATAGTTTTATCTTTAGAAAAATCATTACATAGAATCAATAAAGGATCCATTGAAAATGATAAAGTTTGTACTTTACAAAATTAAATAAAAAACATATTACTTTATATTCGTATTTGATAAATACAAAATATTTTTGTATAAGATATAAAATCCAATATTTATTATTATATTGAGTATATATACTTGGTCTATTTAATTTATTGATAAAATTTATACTCATATTGTGTCAAGTAAGAATAATATCATCCTTAGATTTATCAAATTTTTAACATATAATAAATTTTTCATGGGATATATATGTGTAGTTAATATTTCATACAATATTGAGTAATGACTTCATTTTTCTTCACATCAATTCAATTTAATTATACAAAATTTCGGTTTTTTACAATGCATGTCAGTTCTATTCTACATATTTTTGTTTACTCTTTCACATGTCCCAATATATTTCTAATGAATATAATATTTCTCTGAATTTTAACTAAGTTATTTAGTATACATAGAATACCAATTCACATGTCTTATTGGATGTGGTAGAAAAAAAATCAATATCACATATAAGACACTAAAACTTCCTTTGAGCTATGTACATCTCCAATCAACTAACATCAAAAAATATTTTTCAATAAAATAATTAATAATCCAAAATTAAAAAAAATGAAATTTAATATATATTTACAAATTTTATAGGATATATAATTTATCGTCATGTATCACATTAAAATAAAACCATTTCCTAGAATGCATTAATTTTTTGTGGTGATGTTTAATTAAATAATTATTATTTTAATTTTTTTAATCAAATTCTATTTTATTTAGTGTGATGAAAATATATTTAAATGAAGCATCATAGAAGTCATAATATTTCAGAAAAATAATATATGTTATTAAAAACAAATATATATATTAAAAAGTATATTACATTTCCATTTATATTTTAATCACTTCAGCTATGGTTTCTTCAATATCTCTCAATAGGCATAGCTTTCCAAGCCCCCAATAGATTTTAGTTTTTATGATATGAATCTAGTTAATAATATGAGAATATTTTAACTTCTACAACATTAATAAAACAATCACTTCCATTCCTCATTACAAAACACATAGAACCAGGATACTAGAGTAAGTGTTGTTTTTGATGAATTTCCATCCATTAGTAATTAATATTTTGTGGCATCTAGAATATTACCATGAACACATTATACTCATAGAAAAGTCTCCCATTATATATTTTTATATAATTAATTCTTATTTTAAATCCGTAAACTTTTATTAACAAAATATTTATATTTTACTTTTAGATTGATGTATATTCTTCCCATTGAGAAACTTCACATTTCTCATTTATGAATTTCTCTTCACTAATATATATATTATATCTTTTCTCAACCAAAAATATTTGCATAAAAATTTGTAGAGATTTATTTCACTTCATCAGAATTTAAAATGAAATCTAAATATAAGTAGTTTTAACAATTTCTTTAAAAATAATTAATTGAATGAATGGCTAATGATAAATATACCTCCATAGTATTATCGCATGAAATATTAATTATTTTAATTAATTTATAATGATTCCAGTAACTTTTTCTTTCATTTACAAATACATGGTCTTTACCACCATATTTTTAAAATTATTATTTATTAAGTTATGTTTATTATCAGTGCGTTTTAATCATAAATGTTGAAATAATTTTTTATAAAAATTAATTACAAATTAATTAATACATATAATTGATATCCTAAATTAATCTTTATCATTAAAATAATTTTTTTATATGATTCATTGAATCTATGTATAGGCCTTGGTGGTAAAAACATTCTGAAATTTTGGGAAACTAAGTGTAACAAAACATTATTATTTATGGAAATAAATACACTTTCATCACATAAAAGTACATCATAAGATTTTCAGTTTTATTACTAAATATTACCATCCCAATATAAATTAGTGAAACAAAGAAACTCATTTGAAAAAAAATATATCAAAAATTTTCCATTATTTGATTGTCTCTTTGAAAAATCAATGTACTGTTTTTATCATCCTTAATATTTCACTACATTGTGTCAATTTAAAATCTAAAAAATAATGTTAAGACATATTCAATTTCAAAAAATTTATGATTAATGATTATAAAATAATATAATGAGATTTTTATATACTTTCGATTCACTCTTCAGATAACAGTATCTTTAGGAAATGTTTCTATAAAATTTATGGATGAAAAAATATATCTAATACATTTCTTTAAGAATTTATTCAATAATTAAATTATATATTTATATTTAGAAAGTAATATACATTAATTTTTATTTTAATTTAAATCCCAATATGAATTCTATCTCACAAAACATGTTCATTTCAAGGTATTTATTTATTTATCCAACATAAACAATATATATGTATTCATTATCTTATATAAAAATTATATCATTAAAATAAATAATGATAATTAGAAGTTATGTTCTCATTTATTAAATATAGATATTATTATCTATTTTTTTCATTAATAAAACATATATTCTTTTGGTTATTGTCTAACATGGAAAATAAATATATTCGTGATTATTTAAATTTATCAAAAAACATATTCAAATTTCACACTTTAGTACAACCCATATCAAGATTCGGACCTTTAGGATTCATAATGTATAAATCCTATTACATTTTACATTTCAATAATACAAACATAACATCAATTTCATATATATTGTAATTTCATTGAGATACTATATCTATAAAAATTATAATGGAATATTATTTGGAAAAAGTAAAAAATTATAATTTAGGCGTAATAATTATACTATAGAATTATATTTAAATAGAAATATTCTTTTTTATTCTTATATAACCATATTTGATCAAAATACTTTAGAAATATCACATGGTTCGACCAAGACTCATGATAATAAGTGCCATTATTTAAATATAAATAAGTCAGTAAATATATAAAAATATATTTTATTTATATTCAATATATTTATAAAATAAACATGTCTCAATATAAGATAAAAAAGTTGCAAGACTAGTCCATTTAAATCTTCCTTGAGTATGTACCGAAATATTTTTATATCTAATAATATTCTCAAATTGAATAGGTTTTTTATCATTATTATTATTATTTTAAATTTAATCTAAATATCCTGATCAATGGTATATGGTGAATCTACATCACTGGGAAGTATTTTACCCTTGGTAGCTTATTTAATTACACATTATAAAATATTCTATCATTATATTCAAACATCTCTTCATTTTCAGAAATTTATGAACTTACCATGGGTTTTTTTAAAATAGTAAAATAAAAAAGTATCTATATTTTAATCTTTTATTCTTGTATTTGTTTCTTTTTATATATGATAAATATCCATCTAATAAACATTAATTAATAATTTCATAAAACTATTCTATATTTTGTTCAATGATGTAACTCAAATAGGGATTGATAAATAGTTAAAAATATTTAGATTACATTAAATTTTTGAATCTCTTATAAAATGGGTTTTTTATAAATATTTCATTAAATATACAATAATTTTTAATATATAAAAAATGTAATATAATTTCTATCATAAATATATTTTGAAAAATATATACTTAGGAGATCAGTTTCATCCCATCTCATCATATCTTTCATTCTTCCTCTCATCCTCACTATTGTAATAGATATATATATATTTTCATTCATTATTTTTACCATTATTTTTAATGTAAGTCCCAAATTAATTAATTGAAGACAATTTTCTTTTATAAGTACTTAATTTTTGGATAGATTTTCCAAGTTCATTATTAAATTATTTTATAGAAAATTTAATCATTGTGAGTTCCACTAACGCGTGCTTAATAAATATCACTTTGTTAAATATTTTAACATAATCAATGAAAGTGATGTCATAAAAAAACCTTCAATTATCAATTAATTCTATAATAGACTATACTGATTTTTATATATTATGTCTAGGGGTCTATACATTTTTATCTATGCTTTCATATAATATTTTAATACTATATTTTTTTTGAATTGTTTCTAAAATGACCCAATTTTACTTTTTCTTTTTAAATAAACTTCATTGATTTCTATTTTTTATTCATTATATTTATTTAGATAATATTTCTATTAATCATGTGTTAAACATGTTTTTACATTTTTCCATTAAATTAAAATTATATTGTACACTTATAATTTTTAAAAGATTAGCACTTGTTCCTTCAAATTTAATAAAAAATTTATATCATTTAATCCTTTGATAAAGTAACCATTATTTCATAAATGTACATTATTTCTATATCACATAGGTGTATAAATTTTAACATATTGGGCTTTATTCCATTAATAAAAAAACTTCATTTGAATTTATCTTTCGAGCTTTAATATTAGTAGTAATTTTACCTTTAATATTCTTCTCACTATCATTTAAAATATTTATATGTCATCATTTAGTAATTTCCATGTACAATATAATTTTACTTATAATTTAATTTGTGAATAATAACCACTGAAATGAATACATTTGTTATTTTTTATATATATTATTTTAAAATTACCTCTATAACCAAAAAAATCAAAAATATTCTATATCTATATTTTTTTCTAAACCACCTTCTTGCTTTAATTTTTTATAATTTTTTACAATAATCATATTTATTATGTACTATGATTTACCTTTACCTATATATAGTTTTTTATGTAAATTTTTTATTATTATCATATATTTTTCTTCTTTTAGTCATGACATATTGGATGATATCCTTAAAAAATTTACATCATAAATATGTTTTTGATGTTCCGTGCTATAGTGATAGCCTTTAAATATTATGATAATGATATTAAAATTTTCATATATACTATAGATATTAGTCAAATAGGACTTGGATGTTGTTTGTATATTAATTGTTAGAGGATCATATGATTTTGAGGCTTATTATCGCGATGTTTTCACTTGGTGATCTCAAAGATAGGGAATTATAAGGATAGACCCACCATTAAAAACTGAATATGTTTTTTAGGTCATTGTATCATTCTATATATGAGTGTGAATATTGACCATACACTTGAGATAATTTTTAATGTAAATAATTAATCATGTACTTAAATGCACGATCAAAAAATTGACACAAATGATCCCAGAAAAGTGTCTTCTTCTAGGTTCTTTATTGGTGTTATGATATTATTTTTTGACCATGACATAATATATCTCTACTATGTCTCAAGAAAATATATTTTTGTTTCTTTCCTTGAGATAAAACTTATAAAAAAATTTAGCTACATTGTTTTCATAGTAATGTTAATTTTTAATGTTAATAAAACATATATAAATTATTAAGGTATAAGGAAACATTTATAAATCATATCTTATGGTATATCAATTTAAGAGGGTATTATATTACATAGTAGACTTTTTGGTAGGTTATTCACTATTGTTGCAATAACTAGCGAAATTTTATAATAGGAATGTGCTGTATTTATATGTTGGATATCGACTCGGATATCCTAATCTAATACCTGATCTAGAATAAGAAAATTTTAATACACGCTCCAAATCATCATAAGCTGTAATAAGTGCATGTGATATTAGATGATTATGATGAGAATGATTTAATATAATTAAAATAATAATCATAACTTAAGTATTTCATTTGTAAATCCAACATGGCATGACCATAATTCTTTTTTCCACATCAAATGTAATCTACCTCATGAAACATAAAAAAATAATCTTTGAACAAAAATAAAGTAAACATCCAACCATATAATGAAAGAATTCAATTTCATGACATAATAATTGTGCCAGATATATAATTATAATGAAAAATATTTTAATCAATATTCATATTTTTACATCGAAGTGAATTATAATAAAACAAATCTCTCCTTATGAAAAATTACTACATCAATATGCAACAACCTACATAGACCCATATTGAAACAATGTTCCAAATATTATCAAATGGGGATTTATTCTTGTATTTTTGTACTTGAAAATGGAAACTACATTTACACCTATAGTATACATATAGGTAGTGACAATAAATCTTAATATTATGCCTTCATAAACTAAAAAAATATTCCTTTATAAATAAATAAAAACATTCAGGTTTGAACAAACATTAGTCAAAAAAATATATGAGTGAAGAAAATATGTTTAAATAAAACAAGAACATTATATTTATTTTCTTAAACCAAACATGTATAAAAAGTTCATCAAACAATAGAAATGGAATTTAGTGCCATAGGTTTGTTCGATTTATAAAATAAAAAATAATTATCTATATTCTCATTGGTAGATAATCCAATCATGATTTAGGAATTATATTTGGGACACAACTATTTAAACATCTTCCTAGAAACAATGTGATAATACCTTTAGCCTACCTCTCATTATATTAGCCTGATTGGGTTCCTTATATTAAATAAAATCAAGATATTTATAATATGTCATGGGTGTATAATAATTTATTTGGAAGTAATTAGTACATGATTACTGAACAAAATTTATATTTTCTCCCATTTTGTTTTAAACCAATGTTTGTAAATTTATTTTCATTCAATACTCATGTTACATCACTAAAAATATCTCTTATAGAAATAGACCTCATATAAAAAACAATTTAGTATCTTCATAAACTATCAATAATACTTACATTTATCAAAATCCATGAAGTGTGGGTCACATGAGTATACAAATCCAAATCATTAAATTTTTCAAACAAAGTATGTCATCATTCCATTACAATATATTTTTAAAACCATTGAAAATTTAGAATCATTACATAGATAAAAAAATTCATAACACGAACCTAAGATCTAAGTACATTACATCAATTTCATTTGAACTTTCACATAACTCTATATTCAAAAAAAGGCCTCATTATAAAAAATGGCTTTATGTAACTTAAAAAAACCATTAAAACCCTGAAAAACGCAATACAGTCGAGGTATGTAAACATGGTTGATATAAATTGAAATAATTTTTATATTAATCATAAAAAATCTACAAATTCCATTAGATAATATTATAGAAATTGAAAACAAATAAATAATTTTTTTAAAAAATGAATGAATAAAGGTTTTATTTAAGGATTGAAAATGAAATGAATCCCCTACCTATTCAATGATTAATTTTATTTACTCATTATTAAAAGTTTAATAATCTTTATCTATTTCTAAGGAATCATTAAAAATCAATTAACTCTTTCAAGAATAATTTTCAAATAAACAATCAAATACCATAATTGATTATCTCATTGATAAGCTATATTGTGGTTATACAACCATTAACATTATGATTTAGAACCATGGAATATTTTTCTAGTAATAACTTACCAAATCCCTCTCCTATTTTATTTATCCATCAACATAATGTGAAATACCCAATTTCTCATCTACCTCGAATTATAATTTCTATATGTGGGAAGAGGAGACAGTGTAGAATTAGTAGGATGAGTTTAAGAATTATGAAATTGTGTGGTATATTACCTAGCTCCCTTACTGCATCCTCCATAGAAAATTATAATAATAATTATTTTACGTAATGTTGGATTACTAAATATAAATTATTTCTTCAAATGTTCATAATTACATTATGGTTTTAGATTTGATACATTTATATATAGAACTCATTAAATAATAATGGTTCTAGGGACGTATTTTTTCATCCCAAAAAATAAATAAATACTTTTTTATATTAAGATGTAGTATTTAATTCCTATTTTACTAAAAAATAACATATATAAAAATATATAATTTTTAAAGGGAAATGGGGTATTTATTATGTTTAAAACTAATTAAAAAGGACCTTTCATATTTATTTTAATTTATAAAAATATATTAAAATAAAAAGATGATATATTTTTCATATTGGATTATAAATTTTAAAATTCTATTATCAAGACCTAGATAGATAATAGTAGAGTAATATCCCCCATTCTCTCATGTTCTAGAGAGATCCTAAATAGATATTATTAAACAATAATGAATGTATCCTATAAATTAATTTATTTGTACATTCTAACATATAAGATCTCAATATTTTTATCCTAATACTTATAGATAATGTGTATATATTACTATTGGAACTTTATTTTTGATTTTTAAATAAAATAAAATGTAGATAATAATTGGACATAAAATAAGAGATATTAATTTTTGGGAATTGATTGAAATAAAATCATTGAGGAAATTAATTTTATTTAATAATTAATCATAAATTTTGTTTAATTATTTTATTTAATATTTTAGGTGTCTATATTCACGATTTAGATCAAAAAAATTAAGAATTAATCACAATATGTACTTCCATTGTACTTATATACTTTATATGGTATTAAATTATCCAAAATAATTAATAATTTTTATTTTGATTCTATTTTCAAAAATTAAACACAAGTGTTTTACTCTATTTCCATTGGTTGATACTGACTGTAAATCAGAGAGTGTATGAACAATAATTGATCAAAATGGATGCAAATTATAGAATCGGGGATCTGAAATCCATTATAGAGTATGGAGAATCAAGCCATGTGAAACCCACCTACATGTCATGTGTTCCTCATGTGGACCAAAATATGAGGCATCCTTCCAATAACATCCTGATTTTAAAAACTTGTTATGTGGTTCTGTGATGTCCCCCCAATGAAATGTTCATTGCAGTAAAGTAATGTATACATACTTTATTTTTAATAAATCTTAAAATTAAATTGGGGGGGAAAACCTCCCTTTTATATAAATTATATATTTATTATAAAAATTCATTATATTTTATAATACAGAATTATATGTGTGGATATGTTTTAGAAAAATAAAAATTACTAAATTTTAATTTTGATTTTTATAATTTTAAATTAGGATCTAAAGACCATAAGTTTAATAAGTAAAGTAATTAAATTTAATTTATTAATTTTAAATTAATTTATTTAGACAATCATGATGAATTATTTTTAGTTTTTATTAATTATAATTCTATTTTAATTAAGAATATTTTTAATCTAGATTGACTAGGATATGTTTGGATTTTATTTATTTAATTTTAATTTTAATATGATTTTAAATTAGTAAAATTTATTTTTAAATTCAATGAAATGATATGTGTATCATCCCTACTTCAATAATGTAAGGAATTTCATGTCCTTGATTTAGTTTTTTTAACCCCTTACCCATGGAAATCATCACTTGTACATATGTAACAATATAAAAGATGATGTTCCCACACTAATGAGAAAATTCAAGACATGATTTGAAGTTATTACTAAATAAAATGAATCATTGGAGAATAATGGACTTTATCTATTGAATCAAGTTAGGCTCAAGGTGTTTTCGCATAGGGTTTTGGTTAGTTTATAAACCCTCGGTAATCTAATATGCCTAAAAATTATCATGATAACTTTACATTTATCATTAAAATTATATGGTTTATTATTATTTTATGATTCCATATCTTTTAATGTAACCATTGAACAATGTCTCTAGTTAATTCATGTATTACACTGATTAAAAAAATTAACATGCATTTTGATTTAGAAATTCATTATTTTTTATAAGACTTGTATAATTTTTAATGGTTAATTATTATTTTATGCTCTCCCAAAGAACCGTTCATGATCATTAATTGATGAAACATGATTTATTATTACAAATTATTAACATCCCATGAAATAAAATATTCAATCATCAGAAAACTTCCCATATTTCAAAAAAAATGAAAACATGTATCAATGTGATTATCATTCCATTATCTATTTTATTTTCATTAATGGTGTTTCTATAATGTATGTTATAGGTTTACATTACCAAATTTGAGTATTGTTTTTAAGGATTTGTGAATCCAGGTAATAGATTAAGGAGTTTTATGTTAATTTATATTATTCATGTAAATCCTACCTAAAAACATTTCATTAGTATCATAAAAATAGTATATAATATAAGAAGTAAAATATTCCAAATATAATGTTGTTTTTTTAGAATTTGATTAAAAATGAGTGACATAAACAATAAATCAACTAATAATGATAAATAGAAATCAAGAAAACGTTTCTATATCCTATAATAATTTATTATAAATTGGATATTAAAATTAATTCTGTGAACTCATTATCACTATGATCAATTAATGGAAATACAAATAATATTATTGATGAAATGTTATATATTTGCCATAATGATCAAACCCCATCAGGACTAAATAATAGCATGAAAAATATTGATAGTAACCCATAAATCCTACCTCGAATAGGCCACCAGGTAGAAATTTGCACTGAGGGTATGAAATAAAAAATATAGAAGGCTATAAATTTTATATTTTTTAAAGTTATTTAATTGAAACCAAAATATAACTGATAAACCAACTCAAATATCAAATAAATTAACATATTCAGGAATATTTCATAAACCCAACTATAGCACAATCCAGATATGAAATTAAAACATCAATAAATAAATTTAATTACTACCAACTTGATAATTGTATACCAAAAAAATATCAATATAAACAACCTTAGAATTGTCTCTAAAATTATATAAAATAGATGACGAGGGTAGGGTGAGTATAGATGTATACTAAGCAGGTTCCTCCCCCAACCTCACCTATGTCAAGTGAATTGTCCTAAAAAATCATTCGTGAATAACATATTAATTAACTATTTGGTTTTTTACAAAGATGGAATAAAATAAATTACAAGGTCAACAAAACATCCACCACATCATATGCATCACAATATCTATATCCTCACATCTATATCTATATATACATACACCCACCAAAACAACATATCATTTACCACATATTATGGTCAAGACCACTGAACTGATATAAATACATCTATAACAACAGTTTCAGACTATAGCTACAACCAAAAAATAATATAGAAAAATTACAACGAAAAAATTATTATAATGAAAAGAAAAACAAAAATTATACATTTATTATAAATAAAACATTCTTTCACCATCACCTCATCGTTATAGAATTAATCATAGATCCAGAATATATCACTTTTAGTAAATAGCACATCTCTAGATAAGAAATCATCAGTAACAAGATATGATAATATAATTCATATTATACATATAAATAAACATCACCACATCCCTCTCGATAGCTTCGTTTTAAAATTTATATTCCACACGTTATAACATACACAAATCCTTAGAGAAAATTACTTCAACTACAACATAGCTAATAAATATCCATGCCACTTTCAGGTAAACACATTTTATTATTTCACAAAGAACCATTTAATTAATTTATATTAAATAATTTCAATAAATTGGTAAAACCCCACAAAATTTCCATCTCAATAATATAAATTCCCAGTTTATGAACTCTAATTCACATCATTATATCATTATAATTACTTTAATTAAATGTTACCGCAATTACTCATATTTCTATTTCTTAATTTATGTCATGATTTTTGTATTTTATAATTTGACATGTATTTTTCATTTATAAATTTTTTAATAATTAATTTTATATAGACAAAAAAATAACACTGAGAGATTAATAAAATTATACAAATTCACTAAATATGTACATGAATAGATTAAAATCCAGTACCTTCTAAAAGTGAAAACCCCTCATTTAAAGTTCATCATCTTCACTTTCTGAATCATTAAGTCTAATTTAGTTTTATATATCCCCATGATTCATCAAGAAACATATTCAATCCACAATGAAAATAAAAACAACGTAATTATCACTAGGAAACTCTATGAAATTTATCAATAATACTATACTTCCAAAAATTTCTTTGATACATTAAATTTCATAATAAATTTTCTAAAATATGGTCAATATCATTAAATTTCATTTTCCGTAGGATGGATAGATGGTGAAATTGGGTTATTTCATATTTATAATAACATATCAGTATATTAGTGATACTGATGTTATTACCTTATAATTAATCAAATAAATAAGAAGAATTTGAAGAAGAAAGAAACATGAAAGAATCGGTAGAAGAGATAAACTCTTCTTCGACGCACCTCTTTTAAGCTTCCTTTTAAGGCAATAGAGTTGGTATTTTGAGGAGACCAGAACCTCTATAATGTTTATAGGGATGTTTAGAAGGTAAATGGGTAGGGTTTGGCCGAGCATGAAGGCTCAAAATTGTGTAAAGAGAAGAGGGATGAGGTGCCCTTTTATAAGGGAAGAGAGGGGCACCATAGGAAAAACTTAAAATATTATTTTATAAGAAAGTCATATTCAGTTATTAATAGCTCCAAATTGATTTATATCGAAGCTAAAGTAGGTATGGGTGGAAATCCTCTCAACCAATAGGTATTAGAAAACTTTATGTTACTATTTTAACCATATCTTTTAGATTTAACTCTAAGATAAATAATTTAATTTTTACTGTGTCTTCTTGTTTTCTTACACTATATGGTTAATAAACATACTATAACAAGCCAAATGAACCGAAAGTGGTTTATTATTAATATATATAACCTTATCTAATTCATTTGGAAGAACCGTTGATTTTTAGAAATAAAATAACAATTAATAATATAATATTTGTTTTAAAAACTATTTTATGTCAATTTTGACATTATTTGGTAATTGATTTTTTGTAAAAATCATAATAGCATGATTAGTTAAAAAAAAGTTAATTACATCAATCCTAATATGTCATATTAACCTAGAAAATTAGTAGAATTCATAAAAAGTCTCAAATTTCATTTATTTGGGTATTTATAATATCAATTATGTTAATATTTCATTAATATGGTAATTACTGCATCACCATTGTGTCATATATAAATTAAATTAATTAATGTATAAAAATTATAAATAAAATACAATTATGTAGGAAATATTTTTATCTTTATAATGAATATTTATAGTCGAATTTAGCTTATGTATAACTCTATATTAAAAATGTTTTAGTTATTAAACCTTTATTTTAACTCTTTTAACTCTTCTTTGAATTATATAATAATAAATGTCCTATTCTAATCCAATTGGACCTAAATGATAATATTATATTCCTAAAGTTGTTTTTGGTCGAATTATACATATCCAATGGAATTAGGACATGTGTTAGCATAATAATTATATCTTTTTCATCCTTAATTACCCTATTTACTTTTAACCGTGGTAAATAAAAGTATAAAGTTACTATTCACCGAAAATTATTTTTATCTTATTGAACCACATTTTACTCTTTGAGATTGACTGTGTGTCTCAGATTTTTGAAATTCCACTCACAGAAGTGGTAAAATTAAGTTTTATGTAAATTTTCAAATTCTCATAGGAGGTGGGTAAAAGACGGTGAAAAGTTCAATAAAATTTTTATATATCTAAATTTATTATAAAATGAATCCGATTAATTAAATTGGACTTATATAGGTATTATGTATCAATTTTTACCTAAAATAAATTTAAATATAATAAATTATTTTTTAAATAAAAAATCGGTTTTTAAATAGTAACCAAGTGTTTTCACTATTCATTAAAAATTGAAAGTTTTCAGAAAAATACCAAAAAATAACCCTAGGCTAATGTTGATATTCTGAATCCAAAAATGAAGTCCATTTTGAAAGATAAATTTAAAATATTTAGAAAATTTTGTATTACTATTCATAACTACTAGTTCATAATATAATTATATTAATATCTCGTTTAGTGAAACTCGGTATTGCGTACTACACACGTTATCGAAGAAGTCTTGATTGTGTGTAATGCCGGCCAAGTCAGGGCGGCCTGTAGTGAAAGCTCCGTTTGGGGTTGCGTATAACATAATCAAAACTTATTTTATTTATAAATTAAACTAAACCTATACTTAATGTTGAGTAGAATAATTTCCAGAAACGAACTTGAAATTGTGTATAACACGAGCCAAGAATAGTGTTGCATATACTACAAGCTAATACGGTGTTGCGTATAGTACAATCTAATCTTGGTGTAGTGTATAATAGAATACATCAAAGAAATTAAAAAATAATAAAATATCTCATAAAATCTCGGGGTGTTACATTTATAGTATAAAACATGTTTTTTTGACACTTGGAAGGTAAAAGTAGGTTTTTTTAAAAATAGAAATACATCAAAGGTTCAGATGAAAGACCATTCCCACAAGCCTTTTTTAGGAACAAAACTAGATTTATTACAGGTAGGGTGACACTATTAGGTTTCCTTCCATAATTATGTAACCAAAATGGTATGGGTGTTTATTTTTAAAATTTGTATGAATTTTTCCAAATTTGGATATTGATGGACATCTATTGTTGAAAAGCACATGGGAATAAATATTAAAAACATGTCATCTAATAATAGAGTTGAGTACAAAAATAGGGAATTTAGAAGATTTTGTTGGAAGAAGGGAATATGGTTCGAGATGAATATTCCATGAGAACTAGAACCAAATTTTAAATATTAATGTTTTGTTAAAACATTTAATGAGAGATCTAAAATATTATGAATAAAATGTAGTTTTATGGAGGAGTTTTGTGTTGAAGCTATAAACTGTGACACTTATATTATAAATAATAATCCATCTATATTTATTTTGATAGATATTATAAACGTATTTTTGACCAAAATAATAATAGTTATTTCTCAACTGAGGATTTTAAAAATACTTCTATGTGTCTATGTTTATTTTAGGAAAATCCCGAAACATGAAACAAATTACCAATCATTTTTCTTTGAGGGGTTTGATAATAAAAAATTTCTAATTTATCATTAGGATAATAAAAATTGAAACCTTATTATAATATAAAAGATTATCTTTAATGATAAGTTCCCTTGGAAGGTTTTAAACTTTTTTGTTGATGTATTTAAGAATAATGAATCAATTAATTATGTATAATTTGATATGGAATTAATTTAAAAATATATTTAATGGTTAGAAATAAAAAAAATAGGAAGAATCATTGAGGCCGGATATACTAGAAAAATTCAATATTATAGAATATTAGGGTAGATATTTAGAAGGCGAAGATTCTGATGTGGTGTTTTTAAAAATAGAAGAGTTGTAGGTTAAGTTATAATGCTATAATATGATTAAATGATCAGTTCAAAGGTTTAAAACTGATCAATATTTATTCATTATTATAGATTTTGGAGAGTATGATAGCTCATAAAAATCATCTATTCTTATAAATTTAGAATATTGTGAGATATCTATGAATGGTAATATAGAATCCTTACATAAAAAACTGACATAGGAGATTATAGTACAACCATAATTGATGAAATGTTTGAAGAAAAAAATAATTTTATTGGATAATGGAAGAAGAAGATTATAGAAAATGTTATATAGAATGACTACATGTGAAGGGATTCTAGAAAAATGAAGAAATGGGTTTCAATGAAATATTCTTACCAATTGATAAAAATACAACCATTCACATAATTTTAGTTCTAATAGATTATGAAGTTCTACATCATGAATAAATTTATGTAAAAAATACTTTACCTCATGGTTAATTTGATGAGGTAATCTTCATTTAGTAGATGGATAGTTTCATTGATAGATAGAATGAGGTACTTGTTTACGTGATGAAACTGAAAATGTTTGGGTTAAAACAAGCACCAAATTAATGTAATTATATGTTCAAATCCTTTATACTAATAATAATTTTTCTATAGTAATTATGATCATTTCCTCTATTGGAGGTTTTTTAATGATGGATGTTATTCCATACTTCTCTTTAATGCATTTAATATTATCCTAGTATGATTGAATATGAATTAGATTATGAAGATAAAAAATGATTTTTCTAGAATAATTGAGATGGATCATATAGATTAAGCCTAGTGGATTTTTGGGATGCAGATCAAGAGGGATAGCAGTATCATAACATTTTTTTGAATCAGAAGAATGGTATCTAGAAGATAATGAAAAGATTCAAAATCCCCAAAGGTAAAGACATAATCACCCCGTTGGCCAGACATTTCAAGTTATCTAAATTAAAATTACATAAAATGGAATATGAGGATATATAGAAAGTTATCTTTTTAAATTCAAATAAATATGTTTGTTTAATGAATGTTATGGTTTGTATGGGATCAAACATTTCTTATATTGTGTGTGTTGTCAATGGGTATATAGAAAATCTTGGATATGGGACATGGGAAGTGGTAATGTGTATTTTTTGATGTTTCAATGGTTTTTAAGACTTATCCATGTGTTTTAAAATATAAAATCTATTAAAAATAAATTTTTATAAAGAATTTGGAGGAGATATGGATGTGTGGAAGAGTTCCATTAGTTTTTTTACTTTTAATGGAACTACTAAAAGTTTTACTCCAAGATTATAACCAGTAGTTTCACATTAAAATACATAAATATATTATGTATTTATCAATAAATAAGATATAGAATTGGTTTTTATGGAAAATATTTTGTAATAAATCATACAGATTTAAAAAGTGGGTTATTATTCTATGATGGGTGTAGAAAAATTCATCTAGAAAGGGTCATGAGTTTTATTCATTAATAAATCATATAGGGAATATATATCATTTCATCCAAAAGTTCATGGGGGATGAAATCCTATAATTACACAGTATTATAGAAACATGGAATCTATATTACATGATAACAAATGTCTCTATCTGTGAAATTTTGTGGCCACATCATGACATAGTGGTCCTTAGGTAACTGAAAGGATAAAATCGAGTAACATTATCTAATGTTTTATAAAGAGAAGAATTAAATTTTTTCTTAAATGTTAAAGTACTCCTTGAATCATTGAAATATATATTAAAGTGGTATATCATAAACAAATGTGAATATTTATTTTAAGTTTCATTTTTAACATTTCTGGAAGAAGAAAATCCAAAATTTGTCTTATGGACTTGAATAATGTTGTTGGAGTATAGTATCAAAATAGGATGGCTTAGTCTTGAAGATAATTCTACGGAAATAATTATTAAGTGATTATTTTTTATTATTGTAGCGATATGAGGGGTCACATAATATTCATCGAAGGATAAATGGTGAGGTGATGAAACCTATGGGAAACCAATGTTGGATATGATAAATGTTCGACTCTCTGTGTTTTTTGGAAGGCGATGATACATGAATGTCATGTTTGACCCTAATATATATTGGTGGGGTGGGCCACTTGTAAATTAGTGGTTGATTATACATTATAATTCTCTTTAGAAAAGAAACCATTAGAGTTCTCCCATGGAGTGGGACAATGCCCAAACCATGTAATTCATTATTTTCATTTCTTATGTGTTTCTCTTGTTTGTTTGTTTTTAATATTTTTGAGAGATCGAGTGTGATATTAATTAATTTAGTGGCTATGGTTAATTAAATTCACAATTCTGGTACATCGATTTTTCATGTCACTATGTTCCCAAAGTTTAGGTCTTTATTCTACATGGGTGGATCTAGAAGTTATTGTTTGGTTTATGGGGGTTTCAGTGTGACACAATAAATGTCATACCTAAAATTAACAACATGTTTTGTATCTCCCCCAAAATATACATGAAGCATTTGTAAATTGATAGGCACATACCTAATCCTCAATATTAAGAATACAAATAAACCATGTTGGCTTTCCAAAAATATACCAAAATCATGATTGAAAAAATTAACACATATATTCCATCATGATTCCTTCCCAAAATCATGGACATGTTAATTTAAATACTATAATGTGTTTTAATATATATTTTCATGTTTCTTCATCGTGAAATTTTACTATCTACACCAAAACATCATTCAAACTAGGTTCAATGACCATGAAATTTATAAATACACCATAACATGTTGTAAATAAACATAACATGTTTTCTAAACTATATTATATGGTTTTTAAATCTTCCCTTATACTATATAAACCAAAAAAAAATATTCAAAATATAAACTTTTTAAATTAAAAAAGAATATTAAAAAATTTTCACTCCATTTTTTAAGTCAATATTAAATTCTCTAAAACCATAACATCTCTCACTTATTTTTTCTCCAACACCAAAAAAATACACAAAACTAAAAAAATAATTTTTTTGAATCTCTAAATGCGGTATATATAATTTCATATAGTTCTAATATAGGAAATAATTATAATGTTTTTGATTCCCCTCTACCTGTTGAGGTACCTCAAGGAGATTAAGTGGTACAAAATGATGCCAAAACGTTACTATATATGAAGAATTAGATTTCTCATATCATCAATGTAAAGTGAAAAATGAAAAAATTTTATGGAAAAATATGTTTTTTCCATCTTAAATAAAAAACATGACTTATATCTAGAAGAATCTATGAAATAATGATATTAGATTACCAAAATACATTTAACATTATTGTTGGGAGATTAATTCGGGTACAATAATCATATTTACTCTATGATAGTGTGTATTATACAATTATAACATTTAGAATTCATTATAGAAATGAAATTATTTTTGGATATTATTCTACCATAATTACCACCCAATTTTAATTTATTAATTGTTGGTAAAAACATCAACAATATAGTTATGTCACTATTTGACCATTAGGATATGTTTCTCTAAGAATATATTTACATGAGAAAGGATATGGGAATTGAAAATTTTATAGTGGTGGGATCAAACCCAAATAAACCTTCCCAAAATTAGATAAAAACCCTAATGATATTAATGGAAATAAATAAGCATGAGTTATTCAATTCTTTATTTCTAATGATAGGACACATGAATAAGAATTATAATTTGATGAATTAGAAATAATTAGAATCATCAAATTATATTATAATCATAATTTAATGAAATATTTTTACTTCTATTTAAAAAATAGATATCTCTTGGGGATCACACATTTGTATCCATATATTAGAACCCTATAGGTTCATGAAGATTAAAATATTTTAAGTGAGTTTTTATGATGACAATGAAGTTAGTTTTGAAGTATTAGGTATAATATATTACCATCACACATATTATTCTATAATAATTCTTGTAATTGAAAATTGTTATTATGTTCCTATATTTACCAATAAAACAAATCTATATCATTTATATTCATAATTGGATTTTATTTGATTGTTTGGAAATATAAATTTTGTCTTTGATAACAAAAAAATATATTGTGGTATGGAATATTCATAAAAGGTTATATATATACTTGAATTAAAATATCATAATTTTTTTCAAGATAAAATAACATAGAAAACCACTTGTGGTAAATATTAATGTACCACAAAGATTCTAGAAATAGTTTTTATATATGGGTGTAAACTGTTTCATGTTGAAACTATATGGGGAACCCCATAGTTCATCTCATTTACTAATAACAATAATAGATGTTGAAATCTATATTCTATGAGGTATAAATTATATTACATTGATAAATTTTAGTGACATAAAAATAAATTAGAGAATTAAATAGATAGGAATATGAGAAAATAACTTTGATCAGTTCAAGGCATTGAATATTTTTACCAAGAATCCATTGATTATTTTGAAGATTCTGGGATATTATATCATCTCACTCCACTTTATACACCATGGTAAAATGGTATAATTAATTTTATGTAATGAGACTCTATTATACATGATAAGATCAATAAAGTGTTATTTTTCCCTCATTATCCTTCAGGAGATATACATTACAAGCTGAAACATACAAACTCAGCCTCATAATATCTCATGAATTTGAAATATGAGTTATATCATGGGGAAAAACCAATATTATTATATATTCATGAATTATGATGTGAATAAAATTTAAAATATAATAAAATAAAGAAATTAATTATGAGGAATAAAGTATATCATTATCGAGTATACCAAATTAATAGAATGATATTGCATATATATATATATATTTTATATAATGCTTATAGGAAAATAAAGGATTATATTTATAGAAGTGGGACATATGTCCAATAAATATTGTTAGAGGAAGATTTAATTATAATAAATCAATGGTCAAAAATCCTAATTATTTTAATATAAACAAAATCAATAAGACATAGTGGAAAATTTTATCCCAAATAAATGAATATTATAAGGCTCATATAGGGAAGTTATAGAACCAAATAGATATATTTTTCTTCTCATAAAGGTTATTTAATGTTACTCATGTTGAATAATGGAGACATATAACACAGAGATGTAGTAAATGAAACAAAATATTACAATATATAAGACTTTATTAAAATAAAAATGGATTATAAGTATTAAAATCTAAAGAAGAATTTATTAAAACCACGTGCTAGAGTGAATCCTGTAAAATGAAAATGAGTATATAAGAAGATTGTTGACATTGATAGTAAAGTTAGTGCATATAAGTAATTATTGTTTGGTGCATGTTTTTTGAAACATCAATGATTAAATTATGATAATAACTTTTCATTAATTTTAATGCAAAAATCCATTAGAATTTTTCTTTTTAATGAAACTCACATTGATTTTGTGATTTGGAATATGGAATTCGAAAAAAAAATCTAGAATTGTATTCATATTAAATATATCTATAAAACAGAACTAGATGTGTTTGTGACACTATAGGAATCCAATAATGTATGAAATACGAATTGGTAGGTTGAATAAAGAATCAATATCATTGAATTTTAATTTTTATAAGGCTATAATATAATTTAGTTTCATTAAAAAAATAATTTATGTTTTGTTCCCATAAAGATGTACGTGGGAGTGTAATGGTTTTTATAGATATATATGTTGATGAATTTAATTAATGAAAATATGATTCAATCCTTGGAACCACAAAATGATTAGATAAATTAATTCTTCTTTATGATGGAATTAGGTGGAGACACATATTATCAAGGGATAAAAATCTTTTGAGATAGATCAAAGAGGTAGTTTGGACTACGTTGATGTATATAAATTGATATGGTTTTGAAAAATATATGATGGAATAATATAAGAAATTAATATTTAATATTCCTTATGGTATAGTCATATTAATGAATTTATATTTCTTGAGACAATATTATATTTATATAATGAGTTAAATCCATTATACTTCAATAATCATATCATTCATACATTTAATACTATGTATTTTAAAATAAATGAGGATTTCAATGGTCGACTTGTAAAATTATCCAATGGAAATAGAGATATAAAGAGGATACATCCCTAGATTATAGTGGAGATAAATAGATAGTATTAAGGAGATATAAAAACACTAGATTACTTATAGATCAATAACATTTCAGATCATCGTTTCAATTTTGAAATTCTATAATAAAAATCCAACTATATCATAGTTTCTCATATAGAATAATTAGTAGTATTCTATATTTTGATTGCCATGTTCTAACCCATCGTGGCATGCCTGGATGATAGTAAGCAGAGAATGATACTCTAAACTCACCTCCATTAGGCCATGGGCTAGTGACTAGCATCGATTATGCATATCACAAACATGGGAGGCCTTATCCTAAAACACCTATACACATGCACACATCTCCATGCACCAGTATAATGTGGAAAATATGAAATTTGATTTAATAAATGTATGAAAAATATTTATCCTACACAATATTATAAGTAATGGAATAATAAATATATAAGGGACAAATAAAATACCACCAAAAATATAGTGGTTCCCTCCTGATAGTAGAGGGGGATTGATATCAAAATAAAAGCTCCTAGAACCACCTGTGTTCCATCTTGAACAACTAGGTTACACCATCTCCTGGTCCTCCTAGAAATTCAAAGGCAGGTTATCTACACATGAAATTACATGTGTGGGAGGATCCCATTGTTGGGATTGTGTAACCATACCTATTATGAAACCTTCAATTATCCAAACATAAAGCCTAAAAGAGGGCATCATCTCTAAATAATGAATCTAAGATAATAAACAAGATAACCCAAATATGCTCATTGGTAGACACCAAGTCTCATGGTGAGGTTACATCCTCAATTCCAGACAAAGATTCTATAAGAGACTCAAAGGAAACATCACTCTAATGGTACTCTCTCAGTGATATACTCTATAATGATGGTACTCCTTCGAGGGTACATACTTGTTTGTTCTCTTCATGAATAATTTCCAAGGAAACTAATAGGGACCTTCTAAGATACACACTCAATCAAACAAAAATTTATCAGAAGACAACATATATCGACTCACTGATGGGGGATCATGCCCCTTGACAGTGGGGGATACTTGAACCTAACTATATTAACCCACAATTAAGGGGATCACACACCCTATATGTTGGAAATAGGATACATCACTCAACCTAGGTAAGAGTAAATGAGGTTTACACCATGTTCCACATGGAGGGATACCTGACTGTAATTGGAATTAGACTATAGAGGGGATCACTCATACTACTCTCAAGATGACATGTCTCATTGTAATGTCTTAGGGATGGAAAATAGGGAACACACACACACACTGGTATGGTTCATGTGGAATCAAACATGCTCATACAACAACTAGACTATGAAGAAGAACAACCCTAACATTCCCTAGAAAGAGTACATGGAATGTTACATATGGTACCCATTGTGTCTAACTGAGTGAGTTGTTTCCCATTTCATGTTATCTCACATGGCATGTCTTCCTCAAGATACATAGCATATCATTACAACACATGATATGTAGAGGTCGGGATGACACTTGGTGTGTGATTTGTATTCAATCTCATGTATTTTCCAAAAGTATACGAGGAATACTCTAAATAACATGACAATAAGAGTTTGATTGGGATCTATTTCTATGTAATATTACCAAGTACATCTACCCTCTAATGTACATTGGGTGTGCCCCATAAAACATGGAATGTGGGGCCACATGGCCTCTTGGAAATGTTCTTCCCTATAAAGACTGGGATGTATATCTAAGGGTCACAAGGAGTGTGTTATTCTCATAAAATTTGTGATAAATAACTCAACATACAAACCATGGACACCTAATAGAAGGGATTTTATGATACGTGTTCTTAAAAACTATTCATCAGGTACATTGGAATTACAAATAAATTCATGACTTTTCATGCATAATCACCCATACCTCCAAAATTTCCTTCATTGTTTCCACGAATTACATTCATAACTCCAACAATAATGTTAACCACCATAAATGGCTAGACAATAGTCAGATTATGATAGTACATCACTAAAACCCCAATCATAATTAGCATACTGAAGAACCACATGGACTGTCTAACAAAAAATGCTTCATCCAATACATCATCAGATCAACATTGTTATCAGTTATCACATTCTAGCTACCCATTACTCTAAATCTCATATTGTTGATCCTTTGTATATACCCTCTTAATTTGAATCATGGATACACCACCACCTAAATCATTATTATATTCTCATCATAGTTTTCATGCCACTTTATGCCTATAACAACAAAAACTAAACATGTGACCATGATATGTTATGCTAAATAGTCAATTCATAATAATAGATCCTCTCATGTGTTGTCAAATAATCGGACAAAAAAAATATTATTGAAAAAAATCAAAGAATGGGGGACAAAGTCATGTAAAAAAGTGGTCTTTGGTCAAAGGTCATGTTTTTTTGGACGTATTCATCATAATCCAAAAAATTAGGTGACATATCATAATAATAAATTTAATAGAGGATAAATAAAAAATTAATAGATTTAGGAAGGGAAAACAACTTTTAGAAAAATCAACAGTGAACACTCCATAAATTAATTCAGAAAGAATTACATCACAATAATCTTAAATAATAAATAAGGATTTATCCAAAAAATAAATGATATAAATTAGGTTTGATCAATCATTGGTGAATAATTTTCTTGTGTAATTTTCATTACTATGATCTAATAAATAAATTATTGATGATTAGCCTCATGGTACTTTGATCCTCGATCCATGAACTCATGATCGTCTTCCAACATTATCATTATTGGAGTAATCCTTCTCTATCCTCATCATCCTTTAGGGTTATATGAATAACCATAGGTAATTATCTATATATGATGTGTCACATCCATGAATTCTTTTAAATGTATTTTTCAATTTATTTCCATTAGTCTATTGTTTTTGGGGTTTCCCATGCATTTTGGTGGAAATGATGAGATTTCAATATTTGGGCCAAATTGGGAGCCCATTTCATGATTTAAAAATATATTTTGTTTCTTTTAATAATCCTTCTTATTTCAACATTTTACACCCATTACACTTCCCAATTGGAATCCCCTGATATATTAAAACTACAAAATCAATTTGGACCCCATAGGAATCCATAATAATGATGGATTTGGGTTTTTATTAAGGTTTTAGGCCAACCTGAAAGCCTATTTACTACTTTAATTTTTTTATTCCATTAATAACTCATTCAATTTTTTAGTTTCTCCATGATTCGAACTCTAACCCGAGACCAAATACCCAAGGCATGCCCCCATTCTCTCTTACCCCTCTATGGAGCTCATATTCATCTCGAATTAGGGAAAAACTTCTATGGAATTTTCAAATCAACTAGATTTGAAGAGGTAAAAAGCTTCTTTTATATCACCTTAAATTTTCACTCTTCTCCCCCCATTTCATTCCCCAATTAACCTAATAAGACATATTAGAGCCTCCATACCAGTTTTGACTAAATCAAGATTCAACTAGTGGAGGATTTGGACCGATTTCTTCAAGATCCCTTAAGAAAGTGGGTTTCATTCCTTCCCCCTCTCATTTGTTTAGGGGTTCTTCCATTTTCATAGGGTTTCATCCATATTTTCTTGAATTTCCTAATCTTCAGAAAGTTGGGATTAAATTCTAGGGGTTTTATTTGAGTTTAATGATCTAATAATGAGGTTTTCGGTTGGTTTTCACTCCCTTGTGGTGTGGCGGTGGTGTGGTTGATGCTTCACACAACGGTTTGGAGTTTTCGGCACAAATTGTTGGTGAATCCCTATGTAAGCATTTATTTATGAGTTATCATGCGTCATTTACATATTTTTCATGTTCTTACTTTTTTTTGGTGCAAAAACCCTTTTTGATGGATATGGTAATGAACATAATTTTATAGTTGCATTTTTTCTTTAAATTCTTAGGGTTTTCCAAGTGTATCTCTTGTGGAAATATTTGGGTTTATTTTATAACATATGAAAGTGGTTTATTAAATGTTATTTGGGATGAAAATTCCACATTGGTGTGGTTTTGGTGTGCTTTTGGGTTTAAAATAGGGCTTTTGAATGGGTTAGATGTGAAAAACCTTGTTGTACTTCTTTAAAGTGGTTTATGCAAATTATAAAAGGGTTATTGAGTTACACAAAGTGTGATAAAGAAGTTAATGTATTGTTTGGGTGGGTGTATATTTTTAAAATGGTCCACATTGTTTTTAAAGGGTTGTTATGTGATGTTTACCATCTTGGAAACATTTTATAAAATTATTTAAAGGATTTATCAAATTTTGAGAGAGATATAAAACATGTTCCAGGATGTTTTGGTGAGTGTGTTCACTTAATCTGGGTTTTTGAAAGGTGAGGATTTATTTAATAGGTAAAACTTTTTTGTAATTTTTTATAAATTTTTGAAATGTTTTATCAAATTACAATAATGGATTGAAGCATGTTTGTGGGATGTTTTGTGATATTATGATGTGAAAAAATGAATTTTGTTTTGAAAGTATTATCATTTGGCATGTGTGTGGGATGATTGCTGTATGGGTGACTTGTAAGAGGTATTTTCTTGTGAAAATTGTATTTCATGCCTTGAGAAATTTGTTTTATCACAAGAGGAAAAACATGGGTATCTAGGTGGGTGGAAGTTTACTAGAATGCTAGTGATCTCGTGGGGTTTGGCCCTTGTTTCACGTAGAAAGTTTAAATATGACAATACTAACTAAACTATGATGATTTTGATTATGATGATGATGGGGGACTACTAGGTTATGGTTATTCTCCCTACTAGTGGCTCGTGTGCATTAGAACTAATATTGTGATGGTTACTTTCACCGAGATATGAGGTACCCGGGACTCATAGAATGCTAGTGCTAGGAGTTATTTTCTCATTGCTTGTCCTCATTAGATACTTAATTATTACCATAGGAATACGGCATATTTGGATGGAAAATTTAGTAGTTTTGGCATTCAATATTAAAAGTGTTGATTCTTTAAAGTATCCCACATAAAAACTCTTTTTTAATGTTTCAACTTTTTAAAATTTTTAATAGCATCCCATGTTTATTAAAAAACATAAGATATTCATCCTTGAATGTTTATCACATGGATGCCTTTTTTGGTGGAATCATAATGGGATTTGTCTCACACCCTATTTAAACCATTAGGTGTAATTATACTTGGTTATTTATTATTGCAGGTTTGGGTATAGCTTTTCCTACCAATGTTTCTTGTTTCTAGCGGTCCTTCATGATGCAGTGTTGTGGAGATGGCTTGACGAATGTTCCTCTTTTCATGAGTAGGTTATAGGGCTACATATTTTTTTTTATTCATTTGTTATAGTCATTGAATAAAAAATTATGTTATGTAATTCAATACATAATTTTTTTTAAATATGGTTTTGTTTGAAAATCCATATTTGTTTTATTGGATTCGTTAGTTGTTTAATGTTTAAAAACATTGGTAAATTGTTCCAAAATTTTATTATGTGATACCCGGGCACTTGTACCAGCCTGTGGGGACTCATAACACCCCTCTGGACTTATCATGGGCTGGGTCGGGTGCCGATTTTGATGGTGACCAGATTCGGTTTGTGAAAAAATGGTATCAAAGGAGGTTCTCTCTATTGGGTCATGTTACTTGGGGAAGTGTCGGGATAGTCTGGAGATTGGATTTTCACGGCTTGAAATTATAAATATGAGTAGTGTACCTAGAGAACAAACCTAATGATGTGATTCAAGTCTCTAGGGGATGTCGAGATTTATCTGATTCCTTTGGTTTTCTTGGTTTGATGATGATTTGGGGAAATGAAAAGTGATTCGGGCTAATGGTCTCAGTAGGTTCACAGGGCCTAGAAATGGAGCTAGTGATATTTCCCTAGTATACTTTTCATGATGGTGAAGTGACTAGAGTATGGATGCTAACCATATGTCCAAGTCAACCACCATAACTAGTTTCCTCTAACATTTTCTTGTGTCCCTTAGTTTTGGAATCTGGGATGTTTGGTTTTAAAGAAAAAATAACTTTTTTTAGAAGCATAATTTTTATTTGAAATGATTTTCTAATAAATAGGGAATTGTTTGATTTATGAAATGGGATAACTGAATTTTTCTAATTTTTTGGAAATGGAAAATGGTGTGTTTACACCTCTTTTGAAATCAGGAACTATATTAAAGTCGATCTTGAGAAAGTGTTTCCAATAGAGTTTTCTAAACTATTGAAAGTGTTTCAATTTTATGGGATGTTGTGGAGGTCATATGTGGAGTTTGGAAATAGTTTTTTATTTGGTAACTAGAGATCATTTGAATTTTTTTTTGAAATTTTGATATCTTATTTTAAAATGAGAAGAGTTGAGTTCCCAATTTAATAGTGATTTATGTAATCGAGTTTCTCATGAAATTAGATGTGTTTTTCAATGGGATGAAATGTTTTTAAATTTATGTTCCTGAATTTAAAGTGAGTTTCTATTGAATTATTGAAATTTTTTGAAATTTTTTTTAAGAGGTAAATTGGGTTTTGATTCTATGGATAGCGGTATTGAGAAAAAGAATGTATCGGTTGAATCTTTTGGTTTTGAAAAGTTGAACAAATTTTGGTATTAACGATTGGTATTTCTACTATTGACCACATGCATGGGGTTATAATGGATAATGGATAGTTAATGGAATGACTAGATAAGTGTCATGAGGGATATTATGAGGGTGCCAGGTGTGGCATGGAAACATGCATGTGTGAGGCTCGTGGGGTACCCTTGGTGGATGCACTAACTACCAAACCACTGGTTTTCAAAGAGATGATTTTAAAGGGAAAACATGATGTCTTGATGAATAGTTTGGTATGGAGCATCATCAGTGTTTTTTAAAATGTGTTTTTGTGATATGTTTGAGTCCTAGAACCCCTCTTGTTGAATGGTGTTTTGGGTATGTGTTTCGTCAGAAAGTTCGGTTGAAGGGATGGTGAGTGGTCACCTTTTGAGAAATGTTTTGGGAAAACATTATAGTGGTTCCCTTCATGTTTTTAGATCTATTTTGTGGTATGTTTTGAAAAATGGACCATCTTGGTTGGGTCCTTGGGTTCTCTCATTGGATAAGGTATACCCCCATTAAGGCTTAATGCTTGACTGGAGTGCATCCCAGATTGTTTCGCTGTTGGAGGATCATCTTGTTGATCAATATAAAGAAACTTTTTCTTAATCATTGTAGATTGAGTCTACACCATTTCATTTCTTGGTTATTTGGACCATATTGTAGGTGGATATTTCACGTGGAATGTTGAAAGAGACCTATGATTATTATGTTACATGGTTCCTCGAAGGTGAAATTATTCGGGGTTTTTTAGTGTAGATGGGTTCTAAGAGGGCCTCTAGGTCCTTCATAGTCCCTTTGAAGTAGGGTTTCACGTTAAACCATTAGTGTGGGAAATATGATCTTGAGGGGATGTTGTGGACACTTTCTGGAATTGTGTGATGTTTGAGGATGATGCGTAAGGTCTCTCTCAATTTATTTTTTTCTATTTGTCCCAAAGGTCATGTTCGTTGATGCTTTTGGATGTTGTGTGCTGGTTTGACTGTAAAGTTGAATGTTATGCAATAATCTAAGAGTCTCTTTTTTGTGGGAAGTGTGTCTCCCTTTGTAAAATCTCAACATCCTAAGTTTAGAGGAATGTGTTTCCAAATATCATTTCTTCCTTCCATTTTTCATCCAAAGAAACAAGGGGTGATGTCTGTGCATCTTCTAAGCCCTTGTTTCAACATAATGTCAAGTTTTGGTAAAGTGATTTTTAAAGTGTGTTATGTCTTGCTGAACACATCTGGGATCATGGTATAGCTTTCATGGAAAAAAAATGATAAGTTCCATTCTAGGGGTTTCTTAATCCTAACTGTGAGTCTGAAGATTCTTCAATCAAATGAGCTCTATCAATAGGTCTCGGAATGAATCTGGCACTTAGTCATCAGAAATATCGGGGTTGTTCAAACCTTTTTTTGAACTTCAACCATCATTATGAAATATGGGAATAGTTTAATCCTTAGATTTCATCATCTTGTTCTAGTTGTTCTAGTTCAGTGGTAGAGGTGGGAGGACCTCATTCCCATGTTGTAGAATGAGTCCATTCTTTTCCCCTTAGGATTCCATTGTTTTTTTGGATAAAGGTTTGAAATTTTACTAGACAGGTTGAGTGAATTTTTTTACATGGTTAGTATTAACCCTGACCTAGAAAAGCATGCATATAGAAGGATCTCATCGGTTAGCGCATAGTTTCCCCAACCATATGGACTAACCATGTGGTCATACTGACTCTTTAAATTTTGGGTGTCTTTTCATGTCGGCCTATGCTGGTTGGTTAAGATGGTTGGATCTTATAGTGGGGATACCCACTATGAGTCTCATGTAAGTTATTTTGTAAAATTCTAGTTAAATTCGACCCCTTATTCCAGGAGTCTGTTCAGGCATCCCCTATTAGTTTCCCTATTCTATCTCTGAATAAAAATTGAATTACCCCTTATGGTGGGGAGTCTGTTTGTGTCTCCTCATATCAGTAACATGGTCTTATCCCTAGTTTTGGTATGGTAGTAGGTTATCTCACTCAGATTTATTTTACTACCAACTTCCTCCATGTGTAAATTTTGGGATTGGATTCTTCCCAATGGCTTTGTTGAAGTAAGACTATGGTGACCTCTTTCATTTTCGGGGTTCGGTCTATGTATGTTGCTTGATTCATGTTCAGATAGTGCTTGAGCTATTTTGTTTTGCGATGTAGTTCATATTTGCTTCATCATTTTTGGAACTATGGTATTTTTTGGTGAGATTATTTCTTCCTTGATTGATCAATTGGATGTGTTTTGGCCTTTTGGGGGCGGGCAGAACTTGGAAATGGATCCCATTATGGACCTTCAATGGGGTTAGGTTTTTCCTTTTGGTCATGTTGTGGCTTTCTGAGTGATGAAATTTTTTGGTGGGGTGAATTGTCACATCCGTGAATTCTTTTAAAGTTATTTTTCATTTAATTTCTATTTTTTTCTTTGTTTTGGGGGTTTTCCATGCATTTTGGTGGAAATGGTGGGTTTTCAAGATTTAGGCCAAACCATGAGCCCATTTAATGATTTAATTTTTTTTATTTTATAACTCCTTCATTTTTCAATATTTTACAATTATTCTACATCCCAATTGGAATCCATTAATATATTAAAACTACAATATCAATTTTTACACCATTGGAATCCATAATAATGATTGATATGGATTTTTTATTAAGGTGTTGGGCCAGCCTGAAAGCCTATTTCCAGATTTAATTTTTTTAATTACTTAATATTGCATTAAATTTTTACATTTTTTTCATTTATTACAACTCTCACCTGATACCACATACCTAATTAATTCCACCATGCACTCATCACCCTCTTCATAGATCATATTCATATCGAATTAGGACTAAACTGATTTGGATTTCTCAAATCATCCAGATTTGAAGAGGTAAAACGTTTTTCTAATAACTCTTTTGATTTTCACTCTTTTTCCCCAATTTCAGTCCTACCTTAACCTAATAAGACTTATTAGATCCTTCATACTAATTTTTATTACTTCAAGATTCAAATATTAGTGTATTTGGACTGATATCTTGTAGATCCATTAAGAAAGTATGTTTCCATCGTCCTCCTATTTTCCTAGGGTTTCTTTCTTTTTATTTGGGATTCACAATAATTTTCATGATGTTCCAAACTTACAGAAATTAGGGATTCTAACCTACTATTTGTATTGGATTTTTTCTGTATAATCATGATATTTAAGGTTAGTTTTCAATCCCTTGTGTTGCGGTGGTGGCATCGTTGATGTTTCACACAACGGTTTGGAGTATCTCGAACAAATGGTAGGTGATTCCAGGTGTAATAATTTCATGATGAGTTATCATGATTGATTTTCTTATTTTTCATATTCCTAATATGTTTTTTGTGGTTCAAATTTTTTTTTATGGATATGGTTAAGAGTTGTATTTTATGGTTTCTTTTTTTTAAATTGGGTGTTTTCCATGTGTAACTCTTATGGTAATATTTAGGTTTATTTTATAACATATTCAAGTCGTTTATTAAAATTTTTTGGGATTCCAATTTTTCTTTGGTGGAGTCTTGGTTTTATTTTGGGATTAAAAGAAGGGTTTTGAATGGGTTTGATGTGCAAAACCTTGTTGTACTTCTTATATGTGTTTTATAAAAATTGTAAATTGGTTATTGAGTTATAAAAAGTGTGCAATGGAATTTTATGTACTATTTGGGTGGTGTATATTTTTAAAATGGTCCACTTTATTTTGAAAGGTATGTTATGTTATGTTTACCATCTTGGAAACATTTTATAAAATTTCTTAAAGGATTTATCTAATTGTGAGAGAGATAAGAAACAAGTTGTGGTCTATTTTGGTGAGTGTGTTCACTTAAGATGGTTTTTTTAAAGCTAATGTGTGATTTAGGATTTAAAAAAATTTCATAATGTTTTATAAATTGCTAAAATGTTTTATCAAATTTCAATATTAGTTCAAAAAAAATTTTGAATCTATAGTGTGAGTATTATTTTAGAAATGATTTTCTTAAAAAGGATTATTATGTGACATGTGTGTGTGATTATTGGTGTATGTGTGACAAGTAAGTGTTATTTTCATGTGAAAATTACATTTCATGGATTTTGGAACTTTTTTTATCATAAGTGGGAAAACCCAGGTATCTAGATGGGTGGACGTGTACTAGTATGCTAGTGATCTCATGGGGTTTGGACCCTATTTCATGTAGAACATTTGGATATGACATCAATATATAAACTAGGATGATGTTTTTGTTATTGAGGAACCAATAGTTTATGGGTATACTCCCTACTATTTTCTCATGTGCAGGAAAATGAATATTTTGATGGTTACTTTCACCGAGATACGAGGTACCTAGGACCCCCAATGAGATAGTTCCTAGGGGTTACTTTCCCATTTCTTTTGGTCAATATATACTTAATGCTTATCATCGACATACGATGTTTTGGATGGAAAATTCAGTAGCTTTTTCATTATAATTTAAATGTTTTGATTCATTAAAGTATCCCACTTGAAAATAGTTTTTGTTTTAATTTGCATCTTTTTAAAATTCATAATAGAATCTCATGTTTATTTAAACATAAAAGCTTTTCATCCTTGAATGTTTATCACATGGAATAATTTAGTGTTAGCATTATACTGGGATTTGACTCAAACCCTACTTACACTATTGTGTGTAATTAGACTGTGTTATATTTTCCATAGGTTTGGTTATAGCTTTTTATGCCAATGGTTTGAGTTTCTCATGGTCTATCATGATGCAATGTTGTGAATATGGCTTGAGGGTGGTGCCTCTTTCCATGAGGAGGTTCTTAGGATGTAAATTTTGTGTTTATTAAATTGTTATAATCATTTATAATTGTTTTATGTTATGTAATTAAATTTATAAATTTTTCAAAATATTGTTTTGTTTGAAACATTGAGATTTGTTTTATTCGGTTCGTTAGTTGTTATATTCTTATAAACATGGGTAAATCGTTCCAAAATTTTATTACATGATACCCAGGAACTTGTACCAGCCCATGAGGAT
The DNA here is from genome assembly GCA_963277665.1 of Viscum album. Taxonomy (NCBI): domain Eukaryota; kingdom Viridiplantae; phylum Streptophyta; class Magnoliopsida; order Santalales; family Viscaceae; genus Viscum; species Viscum album. Next base: position 776,986,800 of record OY728159.1, read on the forward strand.
TGGGAATTCCATTTGGGCCTTTCCACGTGCCTATTCCAGGGATGGTTTGTATGGTGACCAGATTCAGTTCATGACATGAGGTAAAATAAAGGATTTGTTTTACGGTTAGAAAATTAAATGACAATTGAATTAATAAATTAATTTAATTTAATTAATCTTCCCTAGAGATCTCTATATCAAGGGATTCTATACTGAGAAAACATATATAGTGACTAGGGTAAACAACATGCTCCCTATTTAATGGTGGTCTTATTTTTACCATCTGGGAAATTGATTTGGAGTTATTCCATTATTACTAAAAACAACATTAGTGTGATATATCATATTTACAATTTTCAATATAGAAAAACTAAGGCTCTATGGGCACCGATATCCTATTATAACTCCACACCATACTCAGAAAATATTATTTTGAATATTCAAAATTATCAAAAATAAGTTTCAGAATCATTTTCTTCTCCCCCCTGTTATGTATTTTCATCCCAAAAAACTGAAAACCCAATTAGATATGTGAGGGTATTGAGATCGTAACTTCCCACTCCCATGACCTCTCGAAGAGGTTCATATAGTCCTAAAAAACATTCATCCAATGAATATTTTTTCCAACAAATGGAATTTTCATATAAGGTAATCTAAGATGGTAGCTTCATCTTCAATGTATAAATCACCCCAGTCAAAAACAAACAATGGGTCATGCAAAAATATCCTCAGTTGTGACATGTGTAAAACTCTATGCACCTAATCAAACTATGGTGATAATGCTAGGAAATATACCTCCTCTCTAAACCATCGAATTTACTAGAAAAGGGACAATGAACCATGAAGATAGCCTATTTCTTCGGTCAAATCTCATTAATATTAATATAATTGATATCTCTCAAGACACATTATCACCTCATCGAACTCCAAAGGCATATATCATTGGTTTTCAAAGGACTCCTAATTGATCTTCGAAGTATTTATCCACTCGAATGTTATTTTTACCTTCGCTACCATCACTCACACTACCTTGAAACTTATATGCATTTTTTCCCAGGGATTTGACCGGTACATCAGTTACCTACTAGGTCTCCCATACATGGCCTCGAATGGTGATTCATCAATGTTGGGTTGGTAAAAATTTTTATATGAAAACATCTCAAATATTAGATGACCCTCCCAGATGAATCCAAATAAAACATAAAAACCTTATGCATATTCTATAGAAAATGAATGGTATTCTTCTCCAGGCCCTCTGTCTAGAGGTAGAAATAATATGCTCCACCATAATTGATTCCCAAAGACCCCCATATCCCTCTGTATATTCATGATGTGAAGTGATCATTAAGGTCCAAAATTATCATCAACGGAACTCCATGAAGTAGGAATATATCTTTCAAATAAAGGAATGCTAAGAAAATCCATCAGAAGTATTTCTCATGAATATCTTTTCACATAAGATCTCACATTCAATATCTCTATGTTGTGCCTCTCTAACCTGCTAAATAAGTGGAGGGGAAACGATAGTCTACTAAAGGTGTATTTCACTATCCTCATCCATAAGGGGTAACTTCAAATATTACAACTGCCCAATGTCCTTGGTCAACTACAATGGATGGAAAAACATGTTGTGAGCATTTTCTATCATGGACACACTCTTTGCTGGATCCAAAGCTCACCTTACTTTATCTATTGTTTGGCCAATTGATACTCACTCTTCTGAGATGACATATCCCAAAAAGTGGACCTATTGAGTCTAGAATATACACTTCGAGATCTCCCCATAAATCTTATTCTCTCATAATAGTTATACAACCATCCTCAAATGTATTTAATTATATTCTACTAGTTTTGAGTATATGATGATGTGATATATGAAGACCATAGTTAACTTGGATAAGAAGGGATCAAGTATATGGATTTATAGTATTATGAAATTTGTTCCAGGTTTTTTTCATACCAAAAGGTATCCAAAAGAACTCAATGTTACTGTAGTGGAATTGGAAATCCACCTCTAGTATATCCTCTTCTAAAACCCAGATATTTTTTATATCATTTCTTAAGTTCAAACTCTAAGAATCACTTCACCTCTAACCACTGGTCAATAAAAGTCATCAATTCATGCAGTGGATACTTTTTATGATAGTAAACTAGTTTAGGAAAACCTAATCCTTACATAACCTCATGATCACATATGAATTCTTGGTGAACAACATTAGGGCTACCCAGGTGACACACTAGGTCTAAAAAATCTCATACACTACATATTATCTACCTACACATTTATCTCTTGTTACTCTATTAGGTCATCAATATAATGGTGAAAATATCAGGCTATCCCTTGGTTAAATTGTATGAAAAATTAAATCTTCCACTAGGGACATAATCAGAGAAAAAACTCAGGGAATATTACTTCACATTCCTCCGCTACCATAGGAAACTGAAATCTCAAACCATATACTTCTTCAAGGTTTATGAAAGGAAACTGATAAAAAATTGATTATATCCTCTTATGTATGATCTTTTCCATCACTTATTAGGATCCCTCTTAATAAATAATGATAATTTTAGTCAAATATCTCAAATACACTAAAACCCTGGATGGTAATATTCAACTTGTCACAAATAGTAGTCAACTTGTCTGTCTTATGGAAAACATCATTTGTCCACATTGTCATTATGGACATATTCCACAAGACGCTCTATCCCATCCCATAGTTAGGTTACACTATTGGATGATGTGTGTGAACCTAGAATCTTCCCTAGTGTGAGCCCCCAAAAGTGAGGGCCAAACAAATAGGCTCTAATGGAATCACTAAGTCTCAAAAAATTGATGAGATCAGAAAAAAGTAGCATGTATTTTTGTAGTAAAATAATAGATGGGACAGAGAAGAAATAGGCCATACCTCAAAACACTATAGGATCCTCCTGGTCACAAAACCATACATCATGGATCTATCTATCCACATTCCCACCTTTCCTCCACAACTAAGAATTTCTCTAACACTTTATCACATACAAATTATCTCAAACATAGAAATAAAAGAAACTCATCTGATACACCTCGTTACAATCCTTTTTGGGCATTACTGACTCACATGTAGGACTTTAAATTCCATCAAAAGATAATGTGTATCGGTGGGGGACATATCCCTCTTATTTTCATGACTAATGCACCATAAAGCATCAAAAAAAGGTATCCACCAATTCCATACTTCATCTTAAATAAATATCACCACTATAACCACCATTAAATGGTGTCCTAACAGGATGCACTGCTCACACCGTAGACTCTAGGAAGTCTTATAATGCCTAAAAAGGTGGTCTTGCACACAATGAAAAAAGGGAGATCATTTTATCCAAAACTCATGAATCCCACCTATCATAGGTGTGTTATCTAGAAAACTTATTTGTACCAACCATTTCTCAACATGATGAGGAGAATCCACCTGAACCACTAGATATAAATTGTGATATTGCTCAATAGGTGCAGACACCACTCATTGTCCCCCCAGAGGAACCTCCTTCTACATAGCTCTCTATAATAAAGCTTCATCACTTAGAGGATCATAATCATGATCCTAATATGGAATACTAGTTGGATATCTTCATGGAAGCATCTAATATTAGCCTACATACACCATAATCAAAAGACCATATCTACAGAGATGAATCAATAAAGGCATGAAAACCAAAACCAATTCATATATGATGTATTTCACTTTAATTTTTACCCATAACCAATGCTAAAATGTTCAAATCCAACAGGTGGGTGATCAGAGTCCCTGTGCTTGGATATGTTAGTCTCCCCGTCATTATTAGGTTCCTCGACCAGATAGCCTAAATTGAGACACCATAACATTGCTTCCCATTTTCCCAAACCAAACCTCATATCTAGAATATCTCTAAACCAAAATCCTAGGATGAACCGCCTTTGAAACCACTTTTTCTTAACCTATCCCAAAGGTTCCCACCTATCCAATGGTATGTAATGAATAACACCCTAACACCACCTCTAATAGGCCAAGGGAAAGAGAAAAGTGTCGAGTAGGAATATCACAAACATGGGAGGCCTTATCCTAAAGTTCATATACAAACACACATCTCCATAGATCAGTATAATTTATAATATATATCATCTGATATAGTAAATGCATACATACCATCTATCCCAAAAAATTAGATAAAAAGGGGGAAAATTACATAAGTGCTAAATGAAAGCCCACTAGAACTATAACACCCTGACCCTAGTTACCCAGAGTCGGTGCATTATTATATAACATTGGCATGATCACAAAATATGATGTCTCGAAATACTGATTAGTTTAGTAGCCTTGGAAATACTAGAAACATTCATATGTTTTACATTGCATTATAACATGAAAAATAAAAACAACATAGTTTCCAAAGGAGACACTCGTATCCCTTATACTATCCATGCAGGTCAGTCATAAAATACTTCTTCGCATCCTAGGAAAAATAAAACTTAGAAAAGGGTGAGTTCAGATGCTCAGTAAGGATAACCATATAACAGAATCATTCATAAATAAGAATAAATATTTATGGAAATTTAAGACTAAAACAAAATCCATTTAATCTTGAACTTCTGCATAATATTGAAAAGATAAAATCAAATAATGTCATTTACTTATTCACATGGATATTCAACTAGTCGAATAATCACATGAAAAATCAATAGCCACTTTTTTTATGATGGAGTGCACAATTCCAGACTTCATAACCACAGAGTGAAGGCCTTGTTCCATGACTAAAATTAATATTTTGTCAAGGCCTTGTCCCAACACACTAGTTTGTCTCATGAGACCTACTAATGCATCGAGGATCTATAGCGGGATCCACCCATCACATACTAAGTTCAATGCATTCCTCATATGAAATGTTTTAAAAATAACATAAACATTCATATTAAAACTATCATAGGAAATGTCAATAATTTATCCATAACCATTAAATGGTATAAAAATAACACATCCACAGTAAAAAATATCACAAAAACTTCAATAAAATATGGAAGATTTGTATCATAATAAATCAACATCAAACAAGTTTAAAATCCATCAAAGGATGTTGGCATAGATAAAAATGATCTGTAGAATTCTTTTAAAGAAATACCACTTTTTCATGAAATCGTTTAAAAGTATCACAATTTATAAATGCAATCTTTTAGAAGAGATTTTTGAATCAAATTGTCCGATACAACTTTGAAACTTTTGAAAAAAATTATCATTTGAAAACAATCATGTCCATATAAATAAATCCTTAAAATCATTTTGAAAACATGTATATTAACTAAAACGGTTTCGAAAGATAAATATTTGAAAATTTTAAAATGATGATATAGTTAAATAGAACCTCCCATAAAAACTTAAAATTTTCCCTTTGAAAACATTTTTATGAAATATGGGTATCGATGATAAGTATGTACCAGTAAATACTTACACTTAAACAATCTCAAATAATAATGATAATGATTAAATAACCTTTACCTTGTACTTTTCCTTAGTCAAGGGTAGGTTAAAATCAATTATAATGGTGAAATAAATGTTATTAAATTATAAAAAAACATATAAATTAATATGATATCATATATGATCATCTAATATTGCTTTGTTAATGATATTTTAGTAGTATCGTTGTTTCTGGTGTTAACTAATTCGTTTTCCTTTATATGCTTCGTTACGTAAGCCGTGTTTTTTATGGATAGGATGTATTTGATTCATATACAGAATGATAATAAGTTCATAAACATTATATTTAATCATAAAATGAAAATTATTCTTGAATGATTATGATGGGGAATGAATCTCATCGCGTTCGTGGAGACAGTAATTCGTACGTACGAACGAGCGACAATATCACTTTTTTGATATTAAAATAATATATAATTGGATGGTATATAATATATAAATAATAATTAAAATGTTATTATTTGTATTTAAATCATTTATCCTCATTATTATACCCATCTAAATGATGAAGTGTTTGAATAACAAACTACACCACGACCTAGAGACAATAATCTGCATGTACGCACGTATGGTGACATTGCCATTTATAGGATGGATAGATTAATGAATATGGTGGTACCATTTTTATAATAACATAACAGTTTATAGAAGATACTGGAGTTATTATTTTATAATGGAAACAACAAAGATAGAGGAAGTGGAAGAAGAAAATAACCTGAAGGAGGTGATGAAATATTTACCTCTTCTTCGGGTTCTTCCTTTTGATTTGATCAAAAGGGCTCCTTAGGTTGGATTTTTGACTAATGGATGGCCTCTAGGATGAATTTATGACAGTTTGGAGGATATTTGGGAAGGGTTTAGCAGAACCAAATGTATTAGAAGGTGTTAATATGAGATAATGGGAAGTGCCCTTTTATAAGAGGGGTGAGGGGAACCTTAGGAGAATATTGAAATAATATTTCATAATAAAATCATTTTCGGTTTCTAATGGCACAAAAATAAATTATTTAAAGGATAAGGTATTTATAGGTTAAAAAACTCTCCACCAAGAGGTTTTTGACAGGTTTAGGTCATTATATTAACCTTATCCTTTAGATTAAACTCTTAGTTAAATAGTTTGACATTTACCATGTCTCTTTGTATTTTTATATTATATGGTAAATTAACATACTATAACATTCCAAGAGGACCCCATGTGGTTTATTCTTGACATATATAATATTATATAAGACCTTTTTCTGAACATTATATTTTTAGGACTAGAATATCAATTAATAATATAATATTTTTTTTAAAAAATCTGTAATGTCAATGTTGACACTATTTGGTATTTTTTGTTAAATTCATAACAGTATTATTACTTTGGAAATAATTCATCTAATCAACCCAAAAATTTTATATTAATCTATAAAATTAGTTTAATTCCTTAAAAGTCTCAAATTACATTTATTTGGATATTTATAATATCAATTATTTTAATATTTCATTAATAAGGTAATTACTGTATCATCATTGTGTCATATATAAATTTAATTATTTAATGCCTAAAAATTATAAATAAAATACCATTGTGTATAAAATAATTTTATCTTTCTAATGAATATTTATAGCCTAATTTATCTTATGTATTACCCTATATTAAAAATGGTTTAGTTATTAAACATTGATTTTAACTCTTTTAACTCTTCATTAAATAAAATAATAATAAATTTCCTAATCTAATATAAGTGGATAAAAGAGGTTAATATTTTATTCATAAGATTGTTTTTGGTCAAATTATATATATCTAATAGAATTATGACATGTGTTAGAGTAATTATGATATCCTTTTTACCCTTTATTACACTATTTACTTTAAACCGTGGTAAATAAAAGTAAAAAAGTCACTATTCACCAAAAATTAATTTCATCTTATTGAACCACATTTTACATTCTTGATATTAACTGTGTCTCTCGGATTTTGGAAATTCAACCGACAGATGCGGTAAAATTATGTTTTATGCAAATTTGTAAATTCTCCTATGAGGTGGGTAAAAGACAGTAAAATGTCCAATAAAATTTATATATATATAAACTAATTATAAAATGACTCCAATGAATAAAATTGAACTTATATAGGAATTATGTATCTATTGTGACCTGAAATAAATTTAAATAAAAAAAATAATTATTAAATAAAAATCCAGTTTAAAACAATAACTCAATGTTTTTCACTATTCATCAAAAAATGAATGTTTTCAAAAAAATTCCAAAAATTCACCCGAAGATAATTTCGATATTCCAAATACCAAAATGAAGTCAATTTTGAAAGATAAAATATATAAAATTTCAAAAAGTGGGTATTGATATTCATAACGGCTAGTTTGATTGATCTCGGTGTGTCAGAATCTAGACGTTACGTACAATGCATGCAATTTCATTATTCAAAGGGAAAGGTACCATGGAAGCTTGGGGTGTTACATTATTCCATCATTCAAATAATTTCATCCTCTAAGTTTCTAGAATATTACTACATAAAAATATTTGGTTGGTTCTTCGTCATAAGTTCATCTAGTTCCCACGTTGCCTCTTCCATGTTATGGTTTCACCATAGTACTTTTACGATACGACTTGTCTGGTTTCTTAGCACTTCTTCTCTTGTATCCGGAATTTTGATAGGATCTTCACAATATTACATATCAGGACCGAGTTTAATTTCCTCATATGTGAGTACATGTGTTTGGTCAGGCATGTATTTTCTCAACAATGACACGTGGAACACATCATGAACTTTGAAGAGACTTGGAGGCATTGCCAAACGATAATATATAACTCCAATTAGTTCAAGAATTTTGAAAGTTCCAGTATACTTGGGAGTAAATTTACCCTTCTCATCGAAACATGTAACACCCTTCCATGGAGATACCTTCAAGAATACATGGTCTCTGATATGAAATTCAAATTCCTTCCTTCAGTTATCGGCCTAGCTCTTTTTCCTAATTTGGGTTGCTTGGATGTGGTTTTGGATAATCTTAACCTTTTCCATTGCTTCCTCAACAAGTTATGGGCCTACGAGTTTTCTTTCACCAACACCATCCCTAAAAGTTGTTGTGTGACATCTACTTCCATATGATGCTTCATATGGTGCCATCAGAATACTTGAATGGAAGTTATTGTTATAATAAATTATACCATAGGTAAATATTGATCCCACGTAAATTGAAAGTCAAGTGTGAAATATCTCAACATGTCTTCTAAGGTTTGAATAGTCTATTCTGATTGTCGACCAGTTTGAGGGTGGTAGGCAGTTTTCAAATGTAGTTCAGTATCCAGGGATTTCTGAAGACTATTCTAGAATATTGATGTAAAATGGGGATCATGATCAGAAACAATCGATTTGGGTACTTCATGAGGTCTTACAACTTCTTTAATATATAGTCTTTCTAGACGTTCAAGTTGTAAATCTTCTCTTATAGAAAGAAAATTTGTAGACTTGGTAAGATTATCAACAATGACCCATATTACATCATTCCTTATATAAGTCTTTTTTAGCCCCATGACAAAGTCCATCATAATATTATCCCATTTCCACTCAGGTATGGGAAGAGGTTTCATGACTCCTCTAGGTTGTTGCCTTCCATCTTTCACTTGTTGTCAGACCATACATCGTGAAACAATATTTTCAATCTCCCTCTTCATGTTGTCCAACAAAAAATGTTCCTTCAAATCTATAAACCTATTAGTGTTACTAGGGATTATAGATAAATTGGAGCTATGAGAATCATCTAATAATTCCCTTTTTAGATCAGGTATGTTAGGAACACATAGTCTCTTCCCAAATTTCAAAATTCCATCTTCATATATGAAGTCACTCAATCTCCCATCATTCAGAGCTTTAATTTTCTTTTGAAACTCCTCATCATCAACCTTAGAACTTTTATCCTTTCTAGTAAAGATGGTTTGGAAACAATTTGAAAAGGTATTGATTTTTCACCTTCAATGATTACTCTCATATCCATATTCACTAGATCAATGAAAATAGGATCCCTTTCAACTCTCATCTTGTTCAAAACTCCATGATCCTTTCTGCTAAAAGCATCTTCCACCTTATTTTCCTTCCACAAGTGGTATTTTATTGTCAAATCATAATCCTTGAGTAGTTCAAGCCATCTCCTTTTCCTCATGTTGAATTCTTTTTGTGATAAAATATACTTTAAACTCTTTTGATCATTATAAATCTCACATTTTTTACCATAGAGATAGTGTATCCATATTTTCAGAGCATAGATTACAACTGCTAACTCAAGATCATGATTAGGATAGTTTTCTTCATGAAGTTTTAGTTGTGATGATGCAAAGGCAATAAATATATCATTTTGCAATAGGAAACAACCAAGTTCTTTCTTTGAAGTATCACTACAAATAACAAACCCATCGTTCCCTGATGGTAGTGTCAAGATAGGAACATTGACTAATCTTCTCTTCAGTTCTTCAAAACATTCTTCACACTTTTTTGTCCAAAAACATTTAACCCCTTTACATGTGATCTTGGTTAATGTGTTAACCAACTGGGAAAAATTATGGACGACACATCGATAATAACCTGCTAAACTAATAAAACTGCATATGTTAGTTATACTCATCGGTGTTGGAAATTCATCGATTTCCTTGGTCTTTGAAGGATCAACAGTGATTCCATCCTGAGAGATAATATGGTCAACAAAAGAAATCTCATGAAGCCAGAATTCACACTTGCTAAATTTCAAAAATAATTCATTTCTTCTAAAGGGGTTTTAGAATGGTGGACAAGTGATTTTCATGATCTTCTTAGCTTTTGGAGTATAACATTATATCATCAATAAATCCCACTAAAAAGTCATCAAGATACTCCTTGAAAACTCTGTTCATTATATCCATGAAAATAAAGGATGCATTAGACAACCCAAAAGGCATTACTGTAAACTCGTAATGCACGTAACTGGTTCGAATTGCTATTTTTGGAATGTATTACTTCTTCACAAACAACTGAGGATATCCAGATTGAATTTCAATCTTTGAAAAATATTGAGCTCCATGAAGTTGGTCAAATAAATCATCAATTCAAGGTATGGGATACTTGTTCTTTATTCTTATAGCATTGATCTCCCTATAGTCAAAGCAAAACCTCATAGATCTATCTTTCTTTATAACAAAAATAACAGGGGCTCCCCATGGAGAAACACTAGGGAAAATAAATCACATATTACTCAATTAAACTAGTTGTTTCTTTAGTTCCACTAATTCCACTGTGGCCATTCTATAAGGGGTCTTTGATATGGTCCTTGAACCAGGAATTAAATCAATGGAAAACACAATTTCTCATTCTAGAGGATGTATAGGTAAATCCTCTAGAAACACATCAATATATTCTTGCAGAATATGTATGACCTCTATTAGAACATTCTTTTCCTCTCCCATAATTATTTCATTATCATCCTCCCTAAAAATTGAATATAGTATAGCTAATGTGGGTGGATCTAGATAAGAATCAGGTGGTGATGTTTCTGCACTAAAGATAGTGTACTCCTTCTCAGTATAAAAAATTGTAACCTCTCTCTTATTACAATAAATTTTTGCGTCACGGTCTGAAAGCCAATTCATATCAAGGATTATATCAAATTCACTCATGGGTATGAAAATGAGATCAGATGATAAAGAACATTTATAGGTCCCAATAAGAATTGATTCACAAAAAATTGTTGCAATGATACTTCCCATAGGTGTTTTGACTGAAAAATCCCTTATTAATTCAATTTGAAAATATCTAATTTTCATAGCTAACTGGGAAGATATGAAATAATGTGATGATCCACAAACAAATAAAGCATTGACTAAACTTGAGGAAACCATTGAATTATATGCCAGCACGTATTTTGGAGCATCAACCTCAACAGTAGTAATATAATAAAAATTTCATTGATTCCTTGGCCTTTTCTGAGGTAAGTTTCCTTGGCACTTAGGACATTCATTTTCATAATTCAACATTTTATACAATTTGATCATTCAACATTGACAGCCTCTTTCTTCCCCTTGTAATCAGGAGCATAGTGGCCTTTTTCACCACACTTGTAAAAGACTCTCATTCCCTTTAGGGATGTACCTAGGTGTTTCTTCCCAAATTTACTACAGGATGGATATTCAATTTTTCCCTTCTTCCCCTTATTTATATTTCTTGAATGTACAACAGATCTCTTCTTCTCTTGTTTTGCTTTAAATTTATAAGACTTAGAGAATTCAATTTCTGTCTTGATAGCACATGAGACAATATCTTCGTATGATGAGAATGATTGTGAGGCTAATACTCACCATAAAAATGGTTTTAAACCATCAAAGAAATGATCAATCTTACATCTTGGGTTATGTATATAATCTACAGAATGTATTGATAATCTTGTAAAGTTAGCCTCATACTTTGCGACATTCTCATCCTCATTTTGTCTCTGACTCAAAAAATATCTTTACATATTCTCTCGATGGTCATGAGGAAAGTATCTTTCTAGGAATATATCTTTAATATACTTCCATTCCATATTTGATACTTCATCATGATCCTTTTTCTATTGAATCAATATCCACCATTGATCTGCATCTCCTGTGAGGCGATAAACTGTCATGAAAACTTTTTCCCTTTCACTACTCCAAAAATCATGAAATAAATTCTTTAAGAAATTATGAATTGCTCAACTGGTAATGGATTTTCACTCCCATGGAATGTTGGTGGTTGTTTCCTCATGAAGCAGTCTAACATTGATCCTCCACGTTGTGGATTAGGGTGCTCCATATGGGTAATGATATTATTCATATCCCGAGTTAGTTGTCTCGGTATGGTGATAAGCTGGTCAGCACCAGTTGCATCACCAGCTCCACTATAATTATCTTGAGTGGGAGGGAAATCCCTATATGGATTACGTGCATGGATATGGTTTCCATTCCTTCCAATACACGCTATTTCTAAACAATGGAATACACTAGATTAGTTTATGAATAGCAATATATAATTCCAAACATGTAAAACACTTAACATAAATTGTATAGTTTATGGATATAATCCATAATCATAAAAAAAATCTTTGAGGAAGTACATACTCATAAACCCTTCATAATGGTTTGTAATGAAAATGAGGATTACCCTATGCATATCCCCCAGGAGTGTAATAACCAATAGTTCAGCAAGGCCCATTGTTGTGCACAGGTTCCCATTCAAATCTAGATAAAATTTGTGTTTTTGGGTTTTACCCCTAGGTACGTCTATGCCGGAGCCGCCTCTACCTGCTAGTATCGATACAGGGATGTAGTTCTTGGAAAATACACAAAATCTCTACGTTTAATTAATTCATGGAATTTCTTCTATACTAATTTTCAAATTCTATCTTAGGTTAATGTGCTCTAATAAAAGCTTATCTAAATCTAGTTTCCAAGGTATGTATTAACATCCTCTGATACCAACTATAATGCCCTGACCCTAGTTACCCATAGTCGTTGAATTATTACGTAACAATGGCAAGATCACAAACGATCATGTATCGAAAGAACTATTAGTTTAGTTTCCGTGGAAATTCTAGATACATTCATAAGTTTTACATTACATTATAAAATGAAAAACTACAACAATATAGTCTCCATAGGCTACACTCATATCCCTTATTATATCCCTGCAGGTCAGTAATAATATACTTCTTCTCATCCTGGGAAAAATAAAACATAGAAAGGGGTGATCTTAGATGCTCAGTAAGGATCACAATATAGAAAAAACTTTCAAAAATTAACATAAACATTTATGGCAATGTAAGACTAAAACAAAAGACTTTTAAACTTAAACATAAACATAATATCGTAAAGATAAAATCAAATACTTCCATTTACTTATTCACATGGATATTCTACTAGTCTAATAATCACATGAAATATCAATATCCACTTCATTATGATGGAATGCATAATGCGAGACTTCATAACCACATAGTCAAGGCCTTGTGCCCAGACTACAAAAAAGATTTTTTCAATGCATTATGCCAAGACACTAGATTGTCTCATGAGACCTACTGATGCATCGAGGAGATGTAGTGGGCTCCACCCATCACTTACTAAGACCAATGAATTCCTCATAAAAAAGGTTTAAACATAACATAAACATTCATATTAAAACTAGCATTCGGAATGTCAATAATTTATACATAAACCATGAGTGATATAAAAAAACACATCCACAGTCAGACATATCACAAAACCTTCAATACATTATGGAAGATTTGTGTCATAATAAATCAACTTCTAACAAGTTTAAAATATATCAAAGGATGTTTACATAGGTGAAAATGATTAGAAAAATGCTTTGTGAGAAATACCCTTTTTTCATGAAATCATTTTAAAGTATCACAATTTTTATAGGAAGTCAATTAGAAGAGATTTTTGAATCAAAGTGTCCCATAACACTTTGAAACTGTTGGAAAAAATTATCATTCCATAACATTCATGTCAATATAAATAAATCCATAAAATCATTTTGAAAACATGGACATTAATTAAAAGGGTTTATAAAGATAAATATTTAAACCATTTAAAATGATGATATAGTTAAATATACCATCCCATAAAACCTGAAAAGATTCCATTTAAAACATTTTTATGAAATATGGGTATCGATGATAAGTATGTCCCAGAAAATACTTACACATAAAAAATCTCGGATAATAATGATATTGAAGAAATAACCCTTACATTGTACTTTTCCATGGTCAATGGTAGGTTAAACTCATTTATAATGTTGAAATAATTGGTATTAAATTATAAAAGAACCATATACATTAATATTATATCATATATGATCTTCTAATATTTCTTTGTTAATGATATTTTAGTAGTATCATCGTTTCGGGTGTTAACAGATTTGTTTTCCTTTATATTCTTGGTTACATAATCCATGTTTTTTATGGATAGGATGTATTTGATTCATATACAGAACGATATTTTGTTCATAAACAATATTTTTAATCATAAAATGAAAATTATTCTAGAATGATTTTGATGGGGAATGAATCTCATCGCGTTCATGGAGACGGTAATCCGTACCTACGCACGAGCGACAATATAACTATTTTGATATTAAAATAGTATATAATTGGATGGTATATCATATATAAAGATTCATTATAATGTTATATTTATTATTTACATCATTTATACTCATTATTATACCCATCCAAATGATGAAGTGTTTGAATAACAAACTACACCACGATAAAGAGACGATAATCCGTACGTACGCATGTATGGTGACTTTGTCATTTATAGGATGGATAGAATAATGAATATGGTGTTACCATTTTTATAATAACATCATAGTATATAGAACATTTTTGTTTTATTATTTTAGAATGGAAACAACAATGAATGTGGAAGTGGAAGAAGAAAACAACTTGAAACAGGTGATGAAATATTTACCTCTTTTTTGTGTTCCTCCTTTTGATTTCATCAAAAGGGCTCCATAGGAGGGCTTTCTTACTAAATGAAGGCCTCTAGGATGAATGCACAAAAGTTTTTAGGATATTTGGTAAGGGTTTGTCCGAGCTAAATGGGTTTTAAGTTGTGAATTAGAGAGAAGGTTAAGTGCCTTTCTATAAGAGGGGTGAGGGGAAACTTAGGAAAAGATTGAAATATTATTTTATAATAAAATCATTTTCGGTTTCTAATGGATCCAAAATGAATTATTTAAAGGATAAGGTGGTTATGGGTTGAAAAAATCCCAACTAATAGGTTTTAGACAGGTTTAGGTCATCATATTACCCTTATCTTTTAGATTTAACTCTTTGTTAAATAGTTTGACATTTACCATGTCTCTTTGTATTTTTATATTATATGGTTAATAAACATACTATAACATAACAAGAGAACTCCATGCGGTTAATTATTAAAATATATTATATTATTTATTCCCTTTGGAGGAAGCTTTTATTATTTGGAAGAGAATATCAATTAATAATATAATATTTGTTTTAAAAACTCTTTTATGTCAATTTTGACACTAATTAGAATTTTGTTTTTATTAAATTCATAACAGCATTATTACATCAGAAAATATTCATTTAATAAACCCTAACATTTCATATTAACCTATAAAATTAGTGGAATACATTAAAAGTCTCAAATTTTATTTATTTTGATAATTATAATATCAATTATTTTAATCATTCATTAATAAGGTAATTACTGCATCATCTTTGTGTCATAAATAAATTTCATTATTTAATTTCTAAAAATTATAAATAAAATACAATTATGTAGGAAATATGTTTATCTTTATAATGAATAATTTTAGTCAAAATTATCTTATTTATAACCCTATATTAAAAATTGTTTTTTTATTAAACATTGATTTTAACTCTTTTAACTCTTCTTTAAATAAAATAATAATAAATGTCTTAATCTAATCTAAGTGGACCAAAGAGGTTCATATTTTATTAAAAAGGTTTTTTTGGTCGAAATATACTTATCCAGTATAATTAGGATTTGTGTTATGGTAATTATGATATAATTTTTATTTACTTTTAACTTCGGTAAATAAAAGTAAAAAGTTACTATTCACCCAAAATTATTTTCATCTTATTGAAACACATTTTACATATTGATATTAACCATGTCTCTATGATTTTTGAAATTCAAACCATATGGTAAAATTATGTTTTATACAAATTTGAAAATTCTCCTAGGTGGTGGGTAAAAGATGGTAAAAAGTTCAATAAATTTTTTATATATCTAAACTCATTATAAAATGAATCCAATAAATTACATTGAAATTTTATAGGTATTATGTATCTATTTTGACCAAAAATAAATTTAAATAAAATAAATAATTTTTTAAATACAAATTCGGTTTTAAACAATAACTTAGTGTTTTTAACTATTCATCAAAAATTGAATTTTTTTGAAAAATACCAAAACATCACCCTAAGCTAATTTATATATTCTGAATCCAAAAATGAAGTCCATTTTGAATGATAAAATTTATAAAATTTCAAAAAGTTGGTTTTAATATTCATAACGGATTGTTTGATTGGTCGCGGTGTGTTAGAATCTCAATGTTGCGTACAATTGAAGCTATTGCGTTATTCCAAATGAAACGTACCTTGGAAGATTGGGGTGTTACATTATTCCCTCCTTCAAATAATTGTATCCTTAAATTTCTAGAATATTACTACAAAAAAAGATTCTGGTGGTTCTTTATCATAAGTTCCTCTGGTTCCCATGTTGCCTCTTCCATATTATGGTCTCTCCATAGAAATTTTACCAGACGATCCATCTGTTTTCTCAACACTTGTCATCTTGTATTAAAAATTTTGACAGGCAATTCACAAAAAGATATATCAGGTTCCAGTTCAATTTCCCCATACATGAGTACATGCATTTGGTCAGGCATGTATTTTCGCAATAATGATACGTAAAACACATCATGAACTTTGGAAAGACTTTGAGTCATTCCCAAATGATAAGCTACAACTCCAATTTTTTCTAGAATTTCAAACGGTCTGATGTACCTGGGACTCAATTTACCCTTCTTACCGAAATGTACAACACCCTTCCATGGAGATAGCTTCAAGAAGACATGGTATCATACTTGAAATTCCAATTCTTTACTTCAATTATCATCATTTTTCTTTTTCCTACTTTGGTCTTCTTTGATGTGGGTTTGGATAACCTTCAACTTTTCCATTATTTCCTCAACATGTTCTAGGCCTATGAGTTTTCTTTCACCAAAATCATCCCAACAAGTCGGTGTTCGACTTATCTTTCTGTATAATGCTTCATATGGTGCCATCTGAATACTTGAATAGAAGCTATTGTTTTATGAAAATTCTACCAAAGGTAAATATTCATCCCAAATACCTTGAATGTCAAGTGATCAAGACCTCAACATGTCTTATAAGGTTTGAATAGTCAGTTTTAATGTCTATTAGTTTGGGGGTGGTAGGTATTTCTCAAACGAAGTTCAATATCCAGTTCTTTCTAATGACTATTCAAGGATCTTGATGTAAAATAGGGATCACAATTAGAAAAAATCGATAAGGGAACTCCATGAAGTCTTAAAACTTCATTAATTTATAGAATTTCTAGACATTCTAGTGTAAAATCTTCTCTTATATTATGAAAATGTGATTACTTGGTAAGACGATCAATAATAGCCCATATTTCTTCATTCCATCTAAGAGTCATTGGTAGCCCCATATCAATGTTCATCGTAATATTATCCCATTTCCACTTAGGTATGGGAAGAGGTTGCAAGAATCCTCCTGGATGTTGCCTTCCAGTTTTAACATGTTGACAAACCATACATCATGACACAAAATTAGCAATCTCCCTCTCCATGTTTCCCCACCAAAAATGTTCCCTCAAATATCTATACATCTTAGTGCTAACAGGGTGTATAGAGAAATTGTAGCTATGAGTGTCATCCAAAAATTCCCTTTTTATATCCGGTATGTTAGGAACACAAAGTATCCTCACAAATTTCAAAATTTCATCTTCATATATGAAGTCACTCAATCTCCCATCATTCACACCCTTAATTTTCTTTTCAACTCCTCATCATCAGCTTGAGAACTTTTTATCCTTTCTAGTATTGATGGTTTGGAACCATTTGAAAAATTATTGAAGTTTCACCTTCCATGATTATATCCATGTCCATTTTCACTAGATCAATTAAAATAAGATCCCTTTCAACACTCATCTTCTTCAAAACTCCATGATCCTTTCAGCTCAAAGAATCTGCCACATTATTTTCCTTCCACGAGTGGTAGTGTATTGGGCCATCATGCCCTTATGTAGTTCAAGCCATCTCTTTTTCCTCTTGTTGAGTTCTTTTGTGAGAAAATATACTTCAAACTCTCGTGATCAGTATAAATATCACCTTTTTCACCATAGATATTGTGTATCCATATTTTCAGAGCAATGATTACAACTGCTAACTCAAGATCACCAATAGGATATTTTTATTCAATAATTTTTTGCTACTGTAATGCATAGGCAATAACACTATCATTCAGCATAAGGACACAATCAAGCCCTTTATTTGAAACATCACTATAAATAACAAAACCATCGTTCCATGATAGTAGGGTCAAGATAGGATAATTGAATAATCTTCTCTTCAGTTCTTCTAAACATTCCCTACACTATTTTTTCCAACCAAATTGAACCCCATTACGTGTGAGCTTGGTTAATGGTTTAGCCAACCAGGAAAAATTCTTGACAAAACATCGATAATAACCTTTAAAACCAAAACAACTGCGTACCTCAGTAATACTTGTCGGTGTAGGCCATTCGTGGATTACCTTGGTCTTTGATGTTTCAACAGAGATTCCATCCTTAGAGAAAATATTTCCAAGAAAATAAATCTCCTAAACCCAGAATTCACACTTTCTAAATTTACCATATAATTCATTTCTACTGAGGGTTTTTAGAATGGTGAATAAGTGATTTTCATGATCTTCATAGATTTTTGAGTATACTGGGATATCATCAATAAATACCACAACAAATTCATCAAGATATTCATTGAAAATGATATTTATTAGATCCATGAAAACACATGGTGCATTAGTCAACCCAAAAGGCATTACTGTAAACTCGTAATGCCAGTACTTGGTTAGAAATTCTAATTTTTGAATGTCTTCCTTCTTCACACACAACTGATGATATCTGGATCGAATGTCAATCTTTGAAAAATATTGAGCGCCATTAAGTGGGCCAAATAAATCATCAATGCGAGGTCGTGGATACTTGTTCTTTATTGTTATAGCATTGATCTCCCTATTGTCAATGAACAACCTCATAAATCCATATTTCTTCTTAACAAAAAGCACAGGGGATCCCCATGGAGAAACACTAGGGAGATGAAATCCCTAATTACTCTATTCCTCTAGTTGTTTCTTTAGTTCTACTGGTTCCAAAGAGTCCATTCTATAAGGGGTCTTCGATATTGGCCTTCAACCATGAATTAAATCAATGGAAAACTCAATTTATTGTTTTGGAGGATGTCTAAGTAAATCATTTGGAAATACATCAACATATTCTTTCACAATAGGTATGTCCTCTATTAAAACATTCTTTTCCTCTCCCATAATTATGTCATTCTCATCCTCCACAATAATTGAATTTAGTAGAGCTACTAGGGATGGATCTAGATATGAATCAGATGGTGACGTTTCTGCTCTAAAGATAAGGTACTCTTTATCAACATCAAAAATTGTAACCTCCTTCTTCTTAAAATAAATTTTCCCATCCTGGTACAAAAGCCAATCCATACTGAGGATTATATAAAATTCAATCATGGGTAAGACGATGAGATCATCAGATAAATAAAATTTATATGCCCTAATGGGAACTAATTCACAAAACATTATTGTAATGATACTTCCCTTAAGTGTTTTGACTGACAACTCCATTGTTAAGTACAATTGAAAATATCTATTTTTTATATCAAACTGGGAAGATAATAAACAATATGATGATCCAGAATCAAATAACGCATTGGATAAACATGATTAAACGATTAAATTACATGCCACCACCTCTTTCAGAGCTTCAACCTCTGCATTAGTGATA
Source organism: Viscum album (assembly GCA_963277665.1). NCBI lineage: Eukaryota > Viridiplantae > Streptophyta > Magnoliopsida > Santalales > Viscaceae > Viscum > Viscum album. The sequence goes on from OY728159.1 coordinate 777,006,884, forward strand.
GAAAAATCTTGGTCGTGATCCCTTGGATTTTTCTGAGGTATGTTTCCTTTATGCTTAGGAAATTCAGTTGTGTAATGCCCCTTTTCTGTAAAATTGTAGAATTCAACATTGGAAGTATCTTTCTTCCCCTTAAAATTACAAGCTTGGTGACCTTTTTCACCACACTTGTAAGAGAATCTCATTCCCTTCAGGAAAGTATCGGGATTTTCTTCCCACATTTACTACAGGATGCATATTCAACTTCTCCCTTCTTCCCCTTATTTCCATTTCTAGAATGCTCAGAAAATCTCTTCTTCTCTTTATTTTCTTTAAAGTAATAATACTTAGAGAATTTTATTCTATCTTGATAGCACATGAGAAAATATCTTAGTATGAAAAGAATGATTGTGAGACTAATGCTTGTCCAAGAAATGGTTCTAACCCATCAATGAAACAATCAATCTTACTTCTTTGGTTATGTATATAATATGAAAATTTTCTTTCTAGCCTTTTAACGTTTTCCTCATTCTTTGCAACATTTTCATCCTCTTTTTGTCTGAGACACAAAAAATATCTTTCCATATATGCTCAATGGTCATGAGGAAAGTATTATTTTGATAATATCTCATTAAACTACCTCTATTCAATATTTGATACTTCAACCTCTTCCTATATGTTTTGAATCAATGACCACCATTGATCTGAATCTCCCGTGAGGCGAAAAACTTCCATGACAACTTTTTCCCTTTCGCTACTCCCCAAAGTGTGAAACATTTTCTTTGAGGAATTTATCAATTTCTCAACTACTAATTGATTTGTACTCCCATTGAATTTTTGTTGTGGTTTCCTCATGAAGCAGTCTAACATTGATCCTCCACGTTTTGGATCAGGGTGCTCCATACATGTAAGGTTATTATTCATAACCCGAGTGAGTTGTCCCAGTATGGTGATAAGCTGATCAGAACTAGTTGAATCACTAGCTCCACTATAATTATCTTGAGTAGGAGGGAAATCTCTACTTGGATTACATGCTTTGATACGGTTTCCATTCCTTCCACTCGGTTCCATTTATAAACAATGGCATACACTAGATTAGTTTATAAATCACTATACATAATTCCAAACTTGTAAAACACTTAACATAAATTGAACAGTTTATGGATATAATCCATAATCATAAAAATGCTTTCGTTGAAGAATTATATACTCATAAATCCTTAATAATTAATTTTATAGGGAATTAGAATTATCCTAAACATATCCCCTAGGAGTTTCTTAACCAAGACTACAGCAAGGCCCGTTGTCGAGCACAAGTTCTCATTTGAGTCTAGCTCAGAGCCGTGTTTTAGGATTTTAATCCTAGGTAAATTTGTTCCAGAGATGTCTCTACCTGCACATATTAGGACAGGTATGTATTTCCTGGAAAATACACAAAATCTATACATTTCCAAAATTCCAGGATGTTCTTATATACTAATCCTCAAATTCTATCATAGGGTAATGTGCTCTAATCGGAGTTTATATAAATCTAGTTTCCAAGGATTTTACTAAACTTCCTCTGATACCAAATATAACACCCAAACCCTAGTTACCCAGAGTCAGTGCATTATTACATAACATTATCTTGATCACAAAATATCATGTCTCAAAAGAATTATTAGTTTAGTAGCCTTGGAAATACTAGATACATTCATATGTTTTACATTACATTATAAAATGAAAAATTATAACAACATAGTCTCTTTAGGAAACACTCATATTCATTATACTTCCCCTACCGGTCAGTCATAATATACTTATTTGCATCTTGGAAAAAATAAAACATAAGAAAGGTGAGATCAGATGCTCAGTAAGGATTACAATATAGCAGAAACATTCATAAATAAGAATAAACATTTTAGTAAATTTATGTATAATACAAAAGCCTTTTAAACATGAACTTTTGCATTATATGGGAAAGAACAAATCTAATAATTCCATTTACTTATTCACATTGATATTATACTAGTAGAAAAATCTCATTCAATATGAATAGACACTTTTATAATGATGTAATTCATAATGCCAAAGTTCATAACCACATAGCCAAGGACTTGTGCTAAGACTAAAAATAAGATTTTGTCAAGGCCTTGTGCCAAGATAGTAGTTTGTCTCATGAGACCTACTGATGCATCGAGGAGCTATAGTGGGCTCCACCTTTAACATACTATGTTCAATGCATTCCAAATATGAAAAGGTTTAAACATAACATAAACATTCGTATTAGAACTAGCATAAGAAATGTCAATAATTTATCCATAAACAATGAATGGTATAAAAAACACATCCATAGACAAACATATCAAAAAACCATCTATACAATATGCATGATTTGAATCGTAATAAATCGACATCAAACAAGTTAAAAATCCATCAAAGGATGATGGAATAGGTAAAAATGATCTGTAAAATTCTTTAGAGAAATACCTATTTTTCCGGAAATCATTTAAAAGTCTAACAACTTATAAAGGAAGTCATTTAGAAGAGATTTTTGAATCAAAGTATCCCATAAAACCTTTAAACTTTTGAAAATAATTATCATTCCAAAACAATCATGTCCATATAAATAAATCCTTAAAATCATTTTGAAAAACTAGACATTAATTAAAAGTGATTAGAAAGATGAATATTTAAAACATTTCAAATGATGATATAGTTAAATATACCCTCCAATTAAACCTTATAAGATTCCTTTTGAAAATAGTTTTATGAAATATGGCTATCAATGATAAGTATTTACCAAAAAATACTTACACATAAACAATCTTGGATAATAATGAGATTGAGTAAATAACCCATACCTTGTACTTTTCCTTGGTAGAGGGTAGGTTAAACTCCTGTATAATGGTGAATAAATTGTTACTGAATTTTTCCAGATCTATATACATTAATATGATATCATTTATGGTCTTTTAAAAGTGTTTTGATAATGATATTTTTGTAGTATCGTCATTTCGGGTGTTAAGTGATTCATTTTCCTTTATATTCTTAGTTACATAAGCCATGTTTGTTATGGATAGGATGTATTTGATTCATATACAGAATGATATTATGTTCATAAACAATATTTTTAATCATAAAACGAAAATTATTCATGAATTATTATGATGGGGAATGAATCTCAACGCGTTCGTGGAGACGGTAATCCGTACGTATACATGAGCGACAATATCACTCTTTTGATATTAAAATCATATATAATTGATGGAATATCATATATACAGAATAATTATCATGTTATATTTATTATTTACATAATTTATACTCATTATTATACCCATCCAAATGATTATGTGTTTGAATAACAAACTGCACAACGACGTGGAGACGGTAATCCGTACGTACGCACATATGGTGACTTAGTCATTTATAGGATGGATTGAATAATGAATATTGTGGTAAAATTGTAATAATAACATCAATATATATATAATATAATGGATTTATTATATTTTAATTGAAACAACAATGAAAGTGGAGGTGGAGGAAGAAAAGAACTTGAAAGAGGAGATTAAATATTTACCTCTTCTTCGGGTTCTTCCTTTTGATTTGATCAAAAGGGCTCCATAGGTTCGCTTTATGACAAAAGGAATGCCTCTAGGATTAATGGGGGATAGTTGGGAGGATATTTGGGCAGGGTTTGGTCAAGACAAATGGCTTTGAAGGTGTGAATTTGAGAGAAGTGAAAGTTCCCTTTTATAAGAGGGGTGAGGGGGACCTTAGGAAAAGATTGAAATATTATTTTATAATATAATACTTTTAGATTTATAATGGCTCCAAAATAAATTATTTAAAGTATAAGGTGTGTATGGGTCAAATAAATCACAACCAATAGGTTTTATATAGGTTTATGTCATCATATTAACCTTTTCTTAAATATTTAACTCTTAGTTAAATAGTTTGACATTTACCATGTCTCTTTGTATTTTTATATTATATGGTTAATAAACTTACTATAACATGCCAAGAGAACCACATATTGTTTATTATTGACATATATAATATTATTTATTCCTTTTTTCCAAACAATAGATGTTTATGAATAAAATATCAATTAATAATATAATATTTGTTTTAAGAACACTTTTATGTCAATTTTGACACCATTTGGTATTTTGTTTTGGTTAAATTCATAACAGTATTATTAATTCATAAAAAATCATTTAATCAACCATAACATGTAATATTAACTTATAAATTTAGTTTAATTTATTAAAAGTCTCAAATTATATTTATTTGGATATTTATAATATCAATTATTTTAATCTTTCCTTAATATTGTAATTACTGCATCATCATTGTGTCATAAATAAATTTAATTATTTAATGTCTAAAATTTATAAATAAAATTCCATTATTTATTAAGTATTTTTATCTTATTAATTAATATTTATAGTATATATTATATTTTGTATAACCTTATATTAAAAATGGTTTAGTTATAAAACATTGATTTTAACTCTTTTAACTCTTTTTTAAATAAAATAATAATAATTATCCTAATCTAATCCAAGTGGACCAAAGAGGTACATATTTTATCCGTAAGGTAATTTCTGGTCGAATTATACTATACCAATAGAATTAGGACATGTGTTATGGTAATTATGATATCATTGTTACCCTTAACTACCCTATTTACTTTTAACCATGGAAAATAAAAGTGAAAAAGTTACTTTTCACCAAAAGTTATTTTCATCATATTGAACCAGATATTAATTACTGATATTAACTGTTTATCTATAATTTTTTAAATTCAACCCATAGAATCAGTAAAATTATGTTTTATGAAAATTTTTAAATTCTCATAGGACGTGGGTAAAAGAGGGTAAAAAGTTCAATAAAATTTTTATATATCTAAAATCATAATAAAATGAATCCAATTATTTATATTAAACTTATGTAGGTATTATGTATCTATTTTGACATAAAATAAATTTAAATAAAATAAATAATTATTTAAATAAAAAGTCGATTTTAAACAATAACTTAGTATTTTTCACTATTCATCAAAAAATGAAAGTTTTCCGAAAAATACCAAAAATTCACCATAAGATAATTTCGATATTCTGAATCCAAAAATGAAGTCCATTTTGAAAGATAAAATTTTTAAAATTTCAAAAATTTGGTATTAATATTCATAATGGCTTGTCTGATTGCTCGCGGTGTGTTAGAATCTCGAAGTTTAGTACAACGCAAACTATTGCATTATTCAAAGGGAAACGTACCATGGAATCTTGTGGTGTTACAAAAACTATAAATGTGTCCAACCTAATTACAATATATGACTGCTATCTAGATGAAAAATACCAGAACCATCCATTGTTCATCTAGAACAACTAAGCTTCAACTACTTTTAGTCCTCCTATTTCTTAATTTAAAGGTCTCTCATTAATATAATACATGATGTCTGTGGGAAGATCCCATGTTGTGGTGAGGATAAAAAACCTAGTAGAATAACCTAAAATCACAAAAAAAAGAATCTATGGGGAAGTCAACTGCAAATCAAAAATCCAAAAGAATAAACATGATAACCAAGGTATGCTTGAAGGTAGACCCCAAGTCTTATGGTGATGTTAGGCCATCACTACAGGCCTACTATTATACTAGAGTCTTGAAGGTGACATCCTATTTATTGAACACACTTATCAGATCACTCTATAATAATGGAACTCATCCAATAAGACATACTCTTCACGTGTTTCAATAAACAAGAACCAAATAAACTAATAGGGATCGCCTATGATATAAAATTGACCCTACTAAAACATAACAAAAGAAAATAGATGTTAATACATAGATAGGTGTCACACCTTAGGCCAATGGGTAATGAATGACCCTGTCTAGATTGACCCACTTGGAAGGGGATCAGATTCCCTAGATGTTGGAAATGGGATACCAATCCCAACCTATTGAAGAATGATATTGGGTCATACATCAAGACAGATGGAGGGACACCTAAATATACATGAATCTAACCCATAGTGGGGGTCACTATTCATGTTCTCATGATGGGATATATTATTTTACCCTCATAGGGATGGACTGGAGGAATGAATTCACATAGATATAGTTTAAAGGGACTCACCCATGCTCATACTACAACTGGACTAAGATGAATAAGGTACCTATCAATCCTTTGATAGAGTACACAATATTTTCTATAGGGTACATGGAATGTCTCACTAAGTATGGTATTTTGAATTCTCTACCATCTCTCACTACATGTCTTCCTTGAGATCCATGGTGTTTTGTTACAACACATAGCATGTAGAGGTCATTCTAGCACTCATTTTGTAAAATTCAGTTCCATATTGTGTGTTTTTCAATGTACATGGGGTGTACTCAACATCACATGATATATAGGGATCAAGTCGGCACTTGGAGTCTTCTATATACCCAAGCATGTGTACTTTATGTTGTATATAGGGTGTGACCCATTACACATTGAGTGTGGTTCCATATGGCCTTGATGAAGGTCTCGAAAGCAGCAGAAGCCCGTTGGTGGATGTGCCCACTTGGATTTTTTTCATTAGAAATGATCAATCTAGGATAAATATGATGATAAACACTAGACACCATGGATCGAATCAAAAAAATAATCAAATAAGAAGAATATTCCTAGAACCACAAAGGAGGATCATCACTGGTTGATTATAATAAATTTAGTTAATTGACAAGTAGTACATTTTATAGCATTCATTCTTCGTTGATATTTCTGATCATGTTCCAATGTGATTCATCATTTTATCTTAGAAGCGAAGTGTACACCTCCTCCAATGGTGATCCACACGCACACCACATATCCCTAGACGTCACCAAATGAATCTTCGAGTGATATCATGGAGAAGCCTTTTCTTGCATTGTCCGCCTTAGGTCTCCTTGATTCGATGGAGGAGGATCTCTCTCAGTCTTGAGAGCATTCTTGGAGGAGGGAGTTCTTTCGGCCTTCAGATAATTCTCTAGAATTTTCGGGCACAATGATGGGGGAAAAGTTTTGGGGTCATGAGGATATTTTTAATTGTGTTTGAGGTTATAGAGTTATTACAATAAATAAACGAGTTACACGTTTTATTCATTTCATTAAATCTTATTTAATAACCCCATGTCAAATCATTAATTCCTTGAAATGTTCCAATAGTGATTATAATAAATAGCATTTAATAAAACAATATTATTTCCTCAATATCCCAACTGGAAAAACTACACGGCGTGTAATCATTAATACACGGCGTGTACTTGTATTTCATTTCCTTTCCAAAATGAAAACTACACAGCATGCACATTCAATGTACACGGTGTGTATATCATGTTTTCATTTTATTCTTCAAAATGAAAACTACACGACGTTTACATTCAATGTACACTATGTGTACATATTGTTTTCATTTTATTCATCAAAATGAAAACTACATGGCGTGTACATTCAGTGTATACGGTGTATATATCCTATTTTCATTTTATTCTTCCTCCAACATTATAAAGATTTAGGCTTCCCCAAATAATTATTAAACCACATTCGGGAATAATATTTATTCTATTTGATATACATTGATACACATAGTGTGTTACCCTCTAGGCCACTTTCTCATTGGCATTAGGTGGGCTTTGCCTAATGTCCAAGATTACAGTCTTGCAATGGGTCAAGGAACCCAAGAAAAAGAAGTTGATGCTGCATTGATGTATCACCTCATACGAACTATTACTATGTAATTTAATCCCTTTGTCTCAATATCACATCAAGTAGGTTTCATGGTGGTTTCATAAACCTATATGCTTGATCCATCATTCGTTGACTTCCAAAAACAAACACGTCGTGACACCATGGCCATGAAATTTAGTCAACATTTCTATTTCAATCAAAGGGCCCGAGATATCTACTTCCATAAATATGGAAGGTACAAATCCTTCCTTGACTTATCCATTAACAACATGTCATTTGTGACGCACCCAACGTACCCTAATTCCCACCAACTGTCTTCATGATGTTTTCGTTAGAAAATCTAAGTGTGTGAGTCATGACATGAGTTAATGATAATATTCTAATCTAAGAACCATTACACATGCTCGTAGATTTCAATGTTTGAGGACACCAAGACATGTATAATTACTATTGGTGGGTCTATTCTCATAATCTCCCATCATGGAGATTACTAAGTGTGAACTCCATGAGAGAGATTCACATCTTCCAATTAATACTTTCACATGACGGTATGTATAATTTGGGTCCAATAATAGTATGTCATCTAACCATAGAACATTATTTAAGAATATTGTTATAGCATTTCAAGGTTCTTATCGTAGTGGAGATCTTCCATGACCTCATTAATACAACAAATATTCTAGGAAATTATTATATTATAGTCATGCTAAACAATGAACAATATAAAATAAGTTTATATTCATTTAATAAAAGTATAAATAGTTGGTTCTCAGGACACCAACCCTAAAAAACTCCCACATAGACTAGATCCAATTGCCTACAACTTTTAGTTCACTAGACCTCACATTATGATCATTTTTCTACTGACTCAAGGCTTTAGTCAAGGGGTCCACCACATTGTCTTCTGTAGAAATAATACTCACTGCAACTTCACCTCTCTGGGAAAAATCCCTCAAGAGATGATACTTTTGAAGTATGTGCTTTGTCTTCCGATTTATCTTGTCTCTGTTGCAAGTGCCTACGTTGTAGTATTATCACAATAGAGTGTGATAGGATGTTTTCTTCTAGGTACTACATCCAACTCTTGGACGAAGCATCGCACCCATACCGTTTCTTTAGATGCCTTAGAAGCTGTGATATACTCAGACTCTGCTTTAGAATCTGTGACCACACCTAGCATTGAGCTCTTCCAGCTCAATGCACCTCCATTCAAACTGAAGATGTATCCAGTCTGTGACTTCAGGTCATCTTGATCAGTCTAGAAACTAGCATCTACGTGTCCTCTTATGAATAGTTCTTCATCTCCTCCATAAACCAAGAACAAATATTTAGTATGCCTCAGATAATTAAGGATAGTCTTGACTACCATCCCATGGCTCTCTCCTAGATCATCTTGATATCTTCCTACCACACATAATGCATAAGAAACATCTAGCCTTGTACATAGAATAACATACATGACTGACCCAATCATGGATTTGTAAGGGATACTTTCCCATTTCTTTCATTCCTCATGTGTCTATGGACACATTTTCAAGGAATGATGAATTCCATGTGACACTAGCAACAATCCCCTTTTGGAATATTCCATACTGAATCTCTTCAGTAACTTGTCAATGTATGTACTTTGACATAGGACCAACATTCTCTTGGATCTATCACGATGGATATTGATTCAATTAATATATGCTCCCTTGCCCAAGTCTTTATTAGAGAAGCATTTATACAACCATTCCTTAACTGACTATAAGACAGGTACTTCATTTCCAATTAGTAATATGTCATCAAAATATACTATTAGAAAAACAACTACACTTCCTCGAAACCTTTTGTAGACACAAGGCTCACATACATTCTTAATAAATCTGAATTCCATTACATCTTCATCAAAACGAATGTTCCATGACCTTGATGCTTCCTTTAATCCATAAATGGATTTCTGAAACTTGCATACCTTGTTGGCATCCTTTGGAGTCACAAACCCTTCATGTTGTGTCATGTGGACATCTTCCTGGAGGCTCCCATTATGAAATTCTATTTTGAAATTCATTTTCCAAATTTCATAGCCATGGTATGTGGAAATGGATAGTATCTGATTCCTGCTACTCCCGGCCTCCTGCTCCCCCACGATGCCCTAGATGCGGCGATGGCCGTTGTTTCGGCCCCTCCCCCTCCGGTGGAGGGCCCGCTTCTGCCCTCAGGAGGTTGTGTCCCTTTCACCCCCTTCTATAACCCTGACTCCTATAACTCTTTTCCATCCATATCTCTCAGCCCTATAGTCCACAACATATTTTAGCGATATCCTGCTCTTCCGATATCGACATATGAATTCACAGCTGCTTCCTCTCACCTCATCCTGACTCTGGTAGCTCGATTTAAGCATCACCGTCCTTCAGTGGACATGTTTGACTGATTTTTTTTAGTTCGTGGGGTTTGAAAGATCATGAAAATATTGGCCTTCTCGACGGAATGCTCTTAATGATCCGCTTTGCATCTGAGGGTGGAATGATCCAAGCCTGTTCTATTACTCCTCGCATATGCAACGGATTTTGCTTCTTCCTGTTCAGATGGTCAGAGAGCATTCTTATGAAGTGGGACTCTCCTTCTACAACTGTTTGGGTTATTTTCGCCATGAATCCTATCCATTTTTTAGAATCCCTCTATCATTCAAATGATAGGTAATTTAGATGGAAGATTTCTGTGATCGAATATCAGAACTAGGGTTGTTTTCCACCTGGTCTCTTCACGAATAGGTGTTGAAGTGGATGTTTCAATGGGTCCAGTTGATTTTTTGTGGTTTGTTGAAGGTGAAGAATTTAATTTTAAGCAACCTATTATCTTTGAGAAATGGATTGATTTCTTCCCCTTGTGCAACAAACAAGGGAATCAGAAGGCAGTGTGCTGGAGAGGGTCTGAGAACCGTATCAGGTTGAAGGAGGAAGAAGGGTCGGTCTCTCTTGATTCATCTCCCATCCTTGCTTCTCAGTGTGATAAGACATGTAGTATGATCCAAGGAGAGTTGATGACATTTTTGCAAGGATTATTAATGATTTAGGCACTCCCAAGTTGAAAGAGCAGTCCTTGAGAGGTCCTTTCTCCATAAATGCTCTCCCCTTAAGTATGATTTTTAAGGGCGGCGGGGTGAATTCTGGACAAGTAACTATGAAACACCCAGTCCAGGGTGATGTGGATATTACAGCAGAAGGAAGGGTTCCTAGGAAGATAAAAAACATGAACGTCATAGGGGCAGTTTGTGCACATCACTGGATGCTTGTCCATTGAAAATATTCTACGTATATCTTGATAAATAACAGTTTCATGGAACTGAACTAGGCTGGGAAAGAGAATGTGGACTCTGAAGGATAGAAAACCATCATCCCAAGATGGAAGCGCAAACAGGCCAGTTCGAAGGAAAGGGAAACAAGGAAGTGTCGTGACTGGGAATTTCCCGGTCATCAAGGGGGAGAAAAAATAAAGACCCCGTAAAGATAATTCGGACACCCCAATGAAAATAGTAACCAGATCGTCAGGGAAGGCAGTGTGTAAGAGTGCAAGAGTTGTACAACAAGGTCTTGTATTGATTGCAGGTGTGGAACTGGCCTCCAGCATGATGAGTAAGCAAAATACCTCAACTATCGTGAAAGATGCTATGGTTTAGGAGTGCCAAGGTATGGATGAAGGCCTGTACAAATAGGGAATACAACGGGATGTAGGGTGGGAGGAAAACCTGAAAGAATGTCTAACATCTGAGGTTGGAAAGGTGGGGGTGTTTGGGGAGTAGGATAAAAGTGGTGGTGCTCCAATGGTGACTGTTGTTGGTTCGCAGCATGTAGATGGTACAGAGGCCACGAACAAGACTATGAACCTCCTTATGCATTTTGACAAAGAGATGGTGGATACTCCCTTAACCATTCAAGCCTCCGTAGAGGATGTAGAAAGGATGAATAGACGTCCAATGCAAGTGGATACAAAAATGGAACATAGCAGATGGATCGAGAAACAATTTCTAATTCTAATGAAATTATTTAATGACAAGAAGTTAACAGTGGAGGATTTCATAAAGACAAGGGACAAACTAGCCTAACATTTTGAAGTCATTCTCAAAGACAGTCAAAACAAATTGGTAACGGATCTATCCAAGAAACTATATAGGGAGGTCGCATATAATAATTTTACGTTATCCATTAAGGGTTTTGTTATGTGCTACTACGTTTAATTCTTGTTGTTGTACATGATTATTTGAAACTTTATTCAAAAACATTTAGTAAAAAAATAACTTAGTAGTGGGGTAAGCGGCATGGGGTAATTGGAATCTGATGGATTTCAGCATCACAAGGGATGGAAAGATTTCACAATAGTCAATTCCATGACGCTGCCTAAAATCTTTTGCAACCAGTCATTCCTTATATGTGCAGACTTGTCCCTCCATGTCCAGCTTCTTCTTAAATACCCATTTATTACCAAAAGGCATTACATCAACTAGAGGATATACCAAAATCCAGGATTTTTTTGGTACATGGAATCCATTTCATAATTCATGGATTCTTTCCACTTGGTAATGTTTGTGCCTTCAACTGCTTCCTTATAGGTAAGAGGATCATCATTTTCAACCAATAACAATTCACCATGATCGGTGACAAGAAAACCATATCGTTCTAGTTCACTCACCTATCTCGTGCTCCTACGTAGTTCTTGTGTCTCAGAAATAGATTTTTCTTCCACGGGGCTTTGTGGAATTTGTTCTTCTACCAACTCATGTGTATCTTGAGCCTCGACTTCTTCGAAGTCTATCCTTCTCCCACTATCTATTCTGGAGATGTGTTACTCTCAATGAATATGGCGTCTCTTGCCACTATAACTTTTTTATTAGAGGGGTTCTATAGGTAATATCCCCTTGTTTCCTTGGGATATCATATAAAGGTACACTTTGTTCCTTGGGGTGCAAGTTTGTTACCTGAAGAGGCCTTAATAAATGCTTCACTACCCCACACATGTAAATTTGATAACATAGTTGTGCATCCACTCCATAAATCGTATGGAATACAATTTATCGATTTAGTTAGTACTTGGTTTTGTATGTGTGTTGTTGTTTGTAATGTATATCCCCAAAAGGATAATGAAAGACTCGCCTGACTCATCATTGATCTCACCATGTCCAACAGGGTGTTGTTCCTGCTTTAACTTACACCATTCCACTGAGGCATGTAAGGAGGAGTGAGTTGAGATAGAATCCCATACTCCAATAAAAAATCAATGAAGTCTTGATTATGATATTCTCCCCCTCTGTCTAAGTGATGTTTCTTATTATTCTTACCAAGATGATTCTCAACTTCATTCTTGTATTCTTTGAACTGATCAGAAGAATCGGACTTATACCTCATTAAGTAAATATATCCATATCTACTAAAATCATGAGAAAAAGTTATGAAGTACAAGAACCCACCCCGTGCTTCAACTAGAAATGTTCCACACACATCTGTGTGAACTAATTATAGAATCTCTGTAGCCCTTTCACCTTTCCCACTAAAAGGGGCTTTGGTCATTTTTCATTGTTGACAAGCATGACATAAACCAAGTGGTTTTAGTTTGAATGAATCTAAATACCCATCTTGATGAAATTTTTTCAAATGTTTCTCATTTTCATGACCGATCCGGTGATGCCAAAGTTGAGTGTGGTATGAGTCATGTGAATTAACTTTGTCATCAATTGCCATTACTGGGTTTGTGTAGTGTAACACATAAAGGTCATTATATAAATGTGCCCTACCAAAACAAATGTAATCATTATAAAATTAGAAATATTCATTTCCAAACATGAATATGAATCCATCAGTATCTAATATGGATACTAAAAAATGTTTTCAGTTATAAGGAATACAAAATAACATACTTTTAATATGAAGACTATCCCAGTAGGAAATGTGAGGTGGTAGTCTCTGACAGCTACAACATCATGTCTGGTTCTGTTGGATGATCGTAGATCTACCTCCCTTCGATCAATCTTCCTGAATCTACTTGGTTCATGTATTTGGATACATATGTGAGCACCACAAGATTTATCTAATACCCAATTTGTAGAAACAGATAGATTGCATTCGATAACAGCCGCACCTAAAGCTTCCCCATGCTTCTTAGGCAAGGAGCAGTTCTTCATCCAATGGCCTTTCATGCCACATGTGAAACAAACAGCCTCTTGTTCCATTGCATCCCCTATGATCTTCCTTTTCTTGGAAGGCCTTGAGTATGCTTTTGGCTTAAAGCTATTTGCCTTCCATTTCCTCTCTTTCACCATAAGGATAGAAGGCTTTTCACACATCATATCATTATCCACTTGGTGAATGAGGTTAAGAAGATCAGATAGAGACTTCTCAATGTTGTTCATGTATAAATTTACAACAAAGTTAGAGAAGCTCTAGGGGAGTGATGCATGAATGATATTGGTACCCAGTTCATTGAGGATTTTAAACCTGAGAACCTCCAAGCATTCAATATTGTCAATGTTCTTGACTACATGAGGCCCCACTAGGTCACCCTCTCCAAGAATGCTCTGTAATAGAGATTTGGAGATCTCAAACCATTGATGTCTTTCTCTCTCATAGTATAGACCACGGAGGTTCTCGAGCACAAAATAGGCATCAATGACTTAATGAGACTTCATGAGCTCACTAGACATTGATGACATCATAAAATATTGAACATCATGTGCATCCCTCAAATGTTGATTATAGACCAGGAAATCTTCATCCATCGCTCCATGGGCAGGCGAATCAGAATGTGAGGACTCCAGCATGTAAAAGTTTCATTCATGACATTGGATAACCTGAAGGTGCCTAAACCATTCATGAAAGTTACAGTCGGTGAGGATATTGCCTTTATCGAGAATTGATCACATGCATAGTCTGGTTAAGCAGTTTGTTCTTTTTATTCTAAAATTAAAAGAGCAGATTTTTAGTAATTTCTTGACTAGATTTTATGATAAATAATATATTTTATTAAGTCTCCAACTATTTTATCAAGTCCCAATTTCCCTCACCATTAAACTAGGAATGTCCAGTTGGCGTGGAATTCTAGTGGTAAAGATCCATATTACCCTTTGCATAACCCCAACAAGGGTTGGTCAAGCTATTAGAAGGTATTTAGGTAGGCATGCCTTTGCCAACTGTGAGCTTACAATTCCTTGATCTGTTGAGTGGACTCCCCAGTCCTGAAATCCTAACTTGGATTTCCTCAACACTTCCCACCATTTTACAACATGTATAGCAAGGGATACTCCTCTTGATGTAAAATTTTTAACCCAACCACAAACATTCATAAGATATTCCTTTATAAAATTAAGTGTCCCATCAAGGGTTGGTCAAGCACATAGCTTTATTGAGTCTTTCCCTTAATCATGTAACGGAAGGCCTGGTCTGAATTAAAATGGTATTTGAGGGACTTTAATCATTTATGCATAGTTTCACATTATAACATGATTGTTAATATTAATTGAGGCTTGATTAAGTGTTTAACCATGTTTTGATAATGTTTAAGCATTGTATGGGTTTTATTTTATTCCATATTAGCATTCTTATTTCATTCATTAACCATGTGACTGCAACAACACATACCTAATAAATAAACCATGCAATTAGACAGAAATAAAATAGGATGGCATGATCATGAGATTCTATTGGTTATCTTATCTATAGGTTTTGATAAGCTAACCCTGAACTAGGGAAAAACACCTTGAACCTAATGGTTCATGTTATTCATCTCCCACCTGTCCACCTTTGTATCATCATTGGTTAGTTTCACCTCAGCTTCAGGTTTTGAACTGTCTCCTCTGGCATGGGAAATCCTTTATTACATAGGGTTTACATTAAAGAAACCATGGGCACACAGGCCCTATATTTTATTGGAGGAAGTCTCATAGGAAAATGAATTTAAATTAAATAAATTTAAATTAAACTATACACACACAAAGGTTTTTTGTTCTAGCTCATGATCATCCATATCATGCAACAACATTTACGCATATTTAGTATTCAAATTCTTTTAATCATTAATTTATTCAAGATAATCCATGCTTGAATTCAATTAATTGTGATCTTATAATTAATCAATTCTTTATCTTAGATTCCTTTCTTAATTTCCTTGAGATTCTTCTCATCTGTATTCCATGTACGGTTCATTGTACTTTGGAAGAAACCTGGTGAAATTTCATTTCTATAAAGTACATGGTGTATAGGCTATATTACACGGAGAGTATTTGTTTTCACCCTTTATCCAAATTAGACTATGGGGGCTTTAGGGTGTTTTCTATACATTGAATATTTTGGATTATACGGCATGTAGATTAAACTAACACGGTTTGTACTTTTTTGTTACGAGGTTACTGGCCGGACAATCCTGTGTACGTGGTATACAGCTTCTCCTTGTACATGGTTTCACCTGGACCAGATCGGACTACATGACATGTTGATTCAACATACACACCGTTTATTCTAGTATACCCATTCCCTTCAGTTCTATTCAACATGGTGTATTAAAAACATAGGTATGCTCAATTCACACAGCGTGGTTTGGCGAACCAGTACCTGTTCATTAAACCAAAGTACACAGTGTGTAGTTTTCACTACACGATGTGTATTCTTGTGTTGTACAGACAGAATGAACGGCTCCTCCAGATGAATTCCTCATTTTTATTTTAATCAAAATTAAAATTAAAAAGTCATTTCTGTGATGTGAATTGAGAAACGGAAGAGGAAGAACAAATCTCGTTCATTCATTTTTATATAATGATTTATCTTGAATTGAATCACATATAAATGCGTAAATTATCAATAGAAATGAAATAACTATAATCAAGATTGTGACTCCCTCTGATACCAATTCAAGGTCACAGGCGTAGCTGAAGCTCATGGTTGGATGTTCCCCATTGGATTTCTGTCGTTAGCAATGATCAATCTGGGATCAATACGATGATAAACGCCAGACTCCATGAATCGAATCACAGAAATAAAGAAAGAAGAAGAATAGTCATAGAAACCGAAATGAAGATCATCACAGGTTGATTATAATTAATATATTTAATTGGAATGAAGTACCCTTTATGGCGTTCTTTCTTCATTGATATTTCTGATCATGTTCTGATGTGATTCGACATTGCGTCGAAGAAGCCATGTGTAGACTTCCTATAGCGGTGATCCACATGCACACCACATATCTAGGGAAGTTGCCAATGGAATCTTAGGGTGCTAGCATGGAGAAGCCTTTTCTTGTGTTTTCCACCTTATATCATCTTGATCTGATGAAGGAGGATCCCTCTCAGTCTTAAGAGCGTTCTTGTAGGAGGGAGTTCTTTCAGCCTTGAGAGAATTCTCCAGAATTTTTGTGCACAACGATTAGGGAAAAGTTTTCGGGCTGTGAGGATATTTATAATCGGGTTTGAGTTTATAGAGTTATGAGAGTAAATAATCATGTTATGCATTTTATTTATTTCATTAACTCTTATTGAAAAACCCCATGTAGAATCATTAATTCCTTGACATGTGCCCACACTGATTATAATAAATATTATTTAATAAAAGAATATTATTTCCTCAAAATCCTGATTGGGAAAACTATATGGCGTGTAATCATTAATACACGGTGTGTACTTGTTTTTCATTTCCTTTCCAAAATGAAAACTATACGATGTGTACATTCAATGTACACAGAGTGTATATGTTGTTTTCATTTTATTCTTCAAAACAAAAACTACACGACGTGTACATTCAATGTACACTATGTGTATATCTTGTTTTCATTTTATTCATCCAAATGAAAACTACACGACTTTTACATTCAATGTACATGGCATGTATATCTTGTTTTCATTTTATTCTTTCTCCAAAATTAAAAAGATTTAGAATTCCTTGAATAATTATGAAACCACATATAGGAATAATCTTTATTATACTTGAGATACTTTGACACACATAGTGTGTAACCCTCTAGGCCTCTTTCATGTTGGCATTAGGCGGGATTTGACTAAATCCCAAGAATACTGCCGAGCAACAGTTCAAGTCACCCAAGAGAAAGAAGTTGACGCCACATTGATGTGTCACCTCATACAAACGCTTTCCATGTAATTTAATCCCTTTGTCTCTATATCTCATCAATTAGGTTTCACGGCGGTGTCATAAACCTATATATTTAATTCATCATTCTTTGACATCCAGAAATAAACTTATTGTGACACCATGGACATGGAATTTTGGAAAAATTTCCATTTCAATCAAAGGTCCTGAGATATCTACTTCCATAAATATGGAAGGGACAAATTCTTCCTTGACTTATCCATTAACAACATGTCATTCGTGATGCATTCGACATACCCTAATTCCCGCCAGCTGTCTTCATGACGGGTTTTGTCAGGAAATCTAAGTGTGTGAGTCATGAAATGAGTTCATGAAAATCTTACAGTCCAAGGACCATTACACATTCTCATAGATAGTAATGTTCGATGACACCATGAAATGTGGAATTACTACTGGTGGGTATGTTCTCATAATCTCCCATCTTGGAGATTACCAAGTGAGAACTCCATGATAGAGAGTTTTGTCTTCCTACGAGTACTCACACATGATGGTATGTATACTATGTGTCCTATCATAGTATGTCATCCAACCGCAGAACACTAGTTAAGAATATTGTAATAGCATTTCAGGGTTCTCATCATAGCGGGGATCTTCCATGACCTCATTAATGCAACAAATATTCCAGGACATTATTATATTATAGTCATGAATAACAATGAAAAATATATAATAAGTGTAAATTCATGTAATAAATGTATAAACAGTTTATTCTCAGAACACCAACCCTATAACTTGAGTTTGTTTAACTCCCAATACATTCCAGGTTGTTCATCTTAGGGTGAGAGGGACTGTGTAATACCCACACATTGGGGGATATTTGACTCAATATGTAAATTATTTCATCTATATATAAGGGAATACAAAACCTGTGTTCCTCAGATCTACATTCCATGTACATCATAATTTCTTAGAAAATTTAGACTATACACATTTCATATCCCACAACTCCACTATTTCCATTGGTTTCACTAACAATATCATCCATAACTACCATAGTGTTTTTGATTTTCATCAATAGTCCTCTGGATGTTGGATTATAATAATTATTCACTATATAAACAATCATTATCAACATTGTATAGAACCGTATGGTCTGACTCTCGGATACTACACTAGCCATTCCATCATCATATTACCATTATTTCTAGTGTTCGTATTACGACCACCCATTTCTTAGAGTCACCCTTCATTTCCCCTTTGTAGATACACACTTCATTTGGATTTATGATCGCCCATACACTAAAACATTATTGAATATATAAAATAATTTACATGGATTTTCCACAACTCCACAACCAAAAACTAAGTTTCTGACCATGATATGTTATCACAAAGAATGAATTCACAAGGATCATTCCCCTCAACTTTTATTGAATCATCATCCAACCAAAATTCTATTGACAAACATCAACAAAGTGGGGGAGAAATGAACATAATACTAAATGAGCTTTGATTGCAGTTCATGTTCATTTAGACAACACCATTATAATCTAAATAACAAGCTTGATTATCAAATCAACAATTTAAAGACAGGATACATATTAAATTCATATATATAATAAGAGAAAAACACTTTTTAAAAACCAATGAAGAATTATCAATGAAATAATTTAAAATGAATTAATTAAAAATCATTACATTCTATAAATAAAAAAAAGGAAAAATAAAAATAAAATACCTACCTTATGTAGGATTAATTTCTAATGAAGAAAATTCTTGAATCATTTTCATTGGAAATATCCACTAACTCCATCAATGATGATGATCCTTGCGCTACTATGATTCTCAATCCATGATCTCATGACTATCTATTGGAGAGCCCTCCCCAAGTGTTCTCCCTATCCATCATCACCATCCTCTAGGGTTATGCAGCTAACCAAGATAATTCTGAAACTATTTCAATAAATAGAGGACTATTTATATGGTTAGACAATTAAATGTGATTTGAATTAATAAAATAATTAAATTCATTTATTCATCCCCTGATAGAACTCTATCGAAGAATAAGATTCTATAAGGACTTTTATCATGCCCAGTTTAAAACCCACACTCCATATTTAATGGTGGTCTTATTTTTCACATCCAAGAAATCATTCGATATTTATTCTTTTATTACTGAAAAACTATGCATGTGTTTTATATTATATTCAATATTTTTAATAAATCAACACTGAGGATACATGTGACCTAGAATCCAGTTCTAACTTTGTGCCATGCATCAAAAATATTATCTTAAATATTATGAAGTGTCAAGATGAAATTTTACAGTTTTTATATTAATAAACCTTTACTTGTGGATGGTAACTCATAGATATGAAGTATTAATTAGATGACTTTCCAAAATTGATATTGTGAAAAACACATTACCTAAATCCATAACTCAAAAAATCATAAATATCTTATGAGATATATCTATTTGATAATTTTAATAAATGGATCTACTTTAAATAATATTATGTTATATTTAGTGACATAGAACAAACATTATTATATAATTTGTAGTTTTTTTATGTTTTTAAATTGATATAAATAATTTTAATTTTAATAATGAATTGTTCTCTTCTTAAAAGTTTAATCTATTCTAATATCTATATATTATTATCCATGTAAATAGTTATCAATAGCTTTGTGTTATAACATAATGAAATAGACTATTTGATGATATTCCTAAGTTAAATTCTATGGTATAGAAATATCATTTGGATAGGATACATACAGTGTCTTACTAGATGTTATTTAAGGGTCATTAGACATAGAGTATACTTCTCATGATATCCACACTTGGTTATAACCAAGATAAGGTATTATAATAAAAATCCAATTAATATTAACTCCATTTGTTTTTAAATTTAATTTGTTATTTATATCTACAAGTATGTGCATTATTCTTTAAATCTGAGAAAATTATTAATATATTTCATTATTTTTATACATATGACCTTGCTAAAAACCTTAACATATATGATATTAGATAAATTTATTACATCATTTTCACAATAAATGGTATAAAATTGAAAAATATCTGTTTGGATTTCATTTAATAGATTTTGTTATATTATTGTTTATATTAATTAATTTATGTTTTCCATGAAAAAATGGAATTATCTTTATAATTATTATTTTTAAATAAATTAGATGTTTTATTGTAAATTGATATATATGAAATTATTTTACAATTATATAAATGGATAATTTAACCGTTCATATATTAAAAAATGAATTATTTGGGTCATGTGAGACGTAGATTTTAATATGTAAATTAATTTAAGTATTTAGAATTGGAAATGATGACATGGAGTTTATTGTAGTCTGTTATGTTAAATTAGAGGATTTTTGGTGGTATGGGAATGTGATTTATGTAAGTCATCCATGAATATGATTATGTAGAAAATTTATATTATAATAGATTTTTAGTTTTAAATTTATTTTTGGAAATATAATTATAATGGACTTTGGAAAGAGGAAGAAATATTAATTATATTATTATATGAGTTTCACATGGTGTATTTAATATCACAATAGAGGGAATTAATGATGAATAAATAGAGTACCTTAAATATCTTTTCTACATATCTAAATTGATCTCTCTCTAGTGATTACTAGTGGATGACATTAGAGTATTTTATTAACTACTAACTTAAAACAGGTTCAATATCATTTCTGTCATATCTCATAGCACCTAAAAACCTGTGAAAAGTATATAATTGGTTAGATAATTTTTAGTGGAAGGTAATTAAACCACAAAGTTCGTAACCCTTACTATAACATGATTTATTTTCCAATATGGAATGTTTTATACTGATTTTTTTAATTTATATCATGATGTTAAATTAAACATCTATAAAAATAAGTACACTTCACCACATATTTTTTATTTATTCTATCAATTGAATGATTCTATTTATTTTTTGATGATTTAATTAATGTTAAGATAGATCTATTAAAGTGATATGTTATATGGAAATTTTAAGATAACCTTCATGATCATATAAAGATATTATGATTTTTTTGTAAATTCCATTAATTTTTACCAATTATCTAACCATTTTAAGTCCTCTATGGATAGTATCTTTCATAATTTCATTGAATCGATAGTTATGGTGTTTTTGTAGGATGTATTAATTTACTCCAAATAAACTGAAAACTATATAAGATATATAAGGATTTTACTAAAAGATCAAAACATTAGTCATTTGAAAATCATTTTAAATGTTAATATTGGATTCATGATGTGATTTTATTGAGGCATTTAATCTTTTAGAAAGACGTTTTAGTAGACATAAATAACATTTAATAATTATATTATTTAAAATGATGCATGAATGTTTTTAATATATGGAATTTTCTTGGGTTGGTTGTATATTATAGATTATTTTTTCAATACTTCATAAAGATAGCTTCATGGATGATGGAATTTAATTAAAAAGATTTATGTTTGAATAAGGAAAGAAATTTCAAAGATATTTTTAGGATAAGAATATAATTTTGAAATTTTATATTGTATTAAACATACCTAAATTTGATAAAGAAAATTTTTTATATTTCAAAGCATCAGGGGATGGTTTGATATGTGTGGTTATAAAATTATATAATTTTGTGGAATATGGGTTATAAAATTATAACCATATGAGATGAATCTCCCAACACATGAAATAAATTTAGTGGTAGTTATTTAATCCTTAAATAGTAAGTGGAATTACCTATTCAATGATACTTTTATTGTGTTTTCATATCATACTATTTTGAGGTATTTTTTCTCCCAAAAAGACTTCAATTTAATGTAATATAGATGGGTTAAATATTTTCAAATCTACAATCTATGTTATTTACACATTGAGTGAGGGTAATGTTGTATCGGATTCCATGATTAAAAATACTAAATAATTAAAGGAATCTAAAATTAAATTTAAACTACAAATATTGATAAAGTACATGAATCCAAATAATAATTAGAAGATTAAATGATTAATATTATATCTCATTGATGTAGCTTCTCTAATTGTGTATATGTTTTAGTAGTTGTAAAAAGATATGCTTGATATAAGAAGATTACTAATGCCTTAATTGTGGTAAGATCATTTAGGGTAAGTCTCTCATTCCAAAAACAATAATTTATTTAATATATGAGAAGTTGTTTCTATCTATTTTGAAATAATAGGTTACAAAAACTTTTAATATCACTAGTTGAGAGTTTTATCCTAGAGTGAAAAATATGTATAATGACATCATAGGGAAGTTATAGAATACCTGAATAGTGGAAAGGATTTTTTGGTTTTTATCTTGAAATTTGATATTTCAATGGGTGAATGAAAAATATCAATGACCTATATAACTTTTTAAACCTTGTCTTGTGCTTGTAATTCCCCAACCTGAATCATGGGGGTCTAATTTGAAGAGTTATAAGACCTCTTTCATGCCTCCTTGTATGCAAAAGGATGCTGACTAGAATCCGTGTTTTTAATGTTGTTATTTGGGAGACTATAACCTCTTTATCATTTACATACACCAATAATAAGAAAAATATGACAATATAAATATTAAAACCAAATAATGTGGATTAAATAAAATATTAGATTTCATACATTTAATACTATAAATAAAATGGATCCCATTTTGGAAATCCATGGTGAATTAATAATAAAAGAGGATAAATAAATAAGAAACAGAAGAAATCCTCTTTATTATATTGTAGTCCCATCAGTGTCTAATTCACTATGACACATTTTTGTGCTATGGGACTCTTCCCTTACAATGAACATTATATAATAAGTCTTCACATGCATCATGATGCTCGTATATGGTGTGAGTGATAATATCCTCTAGGAAACCATGAATGCATCCTTAATATGTATAAACAATTATAAGACTAAAATTAATGATAATAAATAAATTTGAACTCAGGAAAACAAACCATACTGATTACTTGTCTACTAACTAATTCGTAATAAGACCTAATAGTACCCTATTCTTCTCTATGTTGGAAAACATCTGATTAGTAGTTATTACAAACCTACTATTTATTTCACAATTACACATGATTTATTATGTAAAGATACACTTAATAAAACCCAAAATATTGATATGTCTTGTGTATTTTACAAATAGTTACATATCATAACATCTGAAACATCATATTAAACGACAATATTAAAAACATTCTTAACATGTTTCTAAAATTCCATGACATTTTAAAACAAAATGGGATAACCTGTGGAAAAAGATAAGAAAGGGGTGATCTGTAAGGAATAGTGAGGGAATAAACATGGTATAAGGTGATACATGTTAGTCAAAAGTATTTTCAACAGTTATTAAATGGGTAAGAATCATAAACCCTAACAATGAGACATGATAATGCATGATAAGCAGTACAAAGAAAATGTGGAACTAACTTAAAACATTTCACCATAAACATAGGTCAAGGGAAAACCGTTAAGACGTCATGGTGGATAATGTCCCATAATTTAATCAGTTTCACTCCATTTCTGAACATTACATATCATGATAATAAACACTACCCAATTCATTGGAGCACTATATAATTAAGGTCACACCCATCACATTAATTTCATTCTCATGCTTAAGTGTTCCACAATGATCATATGATAGAGATTCATTCATAATAAAAAAATTTATTTCACGATCAAGGAATATATAAGATATAAATTTAAGTCCCCAATTATAAAATTATATGTACAAAAAGGTAAACACCCTTGATAGTAAAGGGGTATGGTATTCACTAAATAATTGTTTTGGGATCAAATATCGTGGTGTAATTTCAGAAGATTAATGGTGTCACTCAGAAATTTATAAAAAAAATTTGATTAGAGAGAAACATATATCTCAAAATATAGATATAAAATGGATAGTAAGGGAGATATGGATTAAAATATGCAATCATAAGAAAAATAAAACTAAAAACATGGAATAAACCTATTTCTTGATAAAAGAGGAGAGTGGAATATCCATTATGAAATTTCAGAATAGTAACGGCTTAGAAAATAGTCAAAATGAGAGAAGATAAATGATATCTCATTAAAATAAAAACCATTTTATTTTAATGTAATATTTACAAATGGATGTAAATATAATTAATTTAAATTAATATAATTAATTTAAATGGAGGTTATTTAATTGAAATGAGAGGAGAGAAATCCATCACTTGTGTGTGTGACTCAAAATGCTTAGGTGGGGTTTATTAAGAAAATGTAGGTGAATTTGGGAGGACTCAAGAGAGTGGAATAAAGAGAATTGACATGAACTAAAAAGGTTGAGTAAAGGGAAATGGGAGATTGTGTGGGTTTATATAGGAAAGGGGGCATTTATTTTTTAATTAGCTTTTACACTCTACAAAATAAAATAACCAATACCACAAACCATCCAATGGTTTTCTCCCATTGATTTCTTAAAAATGGAAGTGCATATAATTATTTTACAAATCCATGTTCCTAACTTAATAAAATAATTCCCTTTATTATGTGGAGGTGATTCACACTATTAAATAAATGATTCTAAAACCATAAATTATATTATTGGTTTTGGAGGATTCATAATGGCCTTATAAAATAATAAAAATAAACATAACATCCTATTATTTTAATTTTAAAACATTTATTTTTTCCCGGATACCCTTTATAGTATTTATTATATCAATTTTAGGTCATTGTTATGTCATTATACAGAGCGTATATTTATAGGATATTTAATTTTTACACAAAAATTTGACTCTCAGAAAATAATGAAGAAACCACCATTATATAATTTTCAAATTATTATTCAAAAAAATAATATTCATTATATATAAATAATTTTCTAAATATTTAAATTTTCACTTTAAAAATAAAATAATCATTTATTAAGAAATTATCGGTTTTTAACAATAACTATTTTCCAACCCTTACAAATTTACATATGACTTCCTAAAAAGTACGTTCATTTGTATTAAATATAAATTATTTAATAATAATATTGTTAAAATATTATTTATTTCAAAAAAACCATTAATTCATAAATTAATTAGTTGAATTTGAATGTTAACAAAAAATACAATTATTTCATTATTATATCAAAATTATTTGCAATGTAATAATAATTAGATGAAACTATATTCATTATTCTATAAAAAATAATGTAGATATTCAGAATTATATGTTAATGATAAATATACCTTTAATACACTAGAAAACTCTGTGAGATTAAGGTGTGTGATAGTGGGACTTTCATTGGGTGGTTCAGTGAACATTGTTTGTCCCATGATCTCAATGAGCTTGAACTTATCCCATAAATGGTTTCTCCCTTTCTTAAATTGTTGGATCAATGCTTGGGCATGGTCAAGGGAAAAGCTATAATAATATATCTATCTATGAATGTCCTATAATTTTATTCATAGGGTATGGTCCTAATGTTTTAGGATATCACTTCAATTTTTTGATTCAATTGGATTTTTCAAAACAATTTATTTATACTAATCATGTGATCCTTATTCAACAACTATATAACCAATGGTAATGATTATTAATGATATTATAGATCTAATTGGACATTATAAAACCAATTATGTGTATCTTATTTCAATAACAATAATACAGAATTATACATTTAATTAAATAAAAAGGTGAATTTTATTTATAATACTTCAGTTTGTTAAAATTCTTCCCTATTATGAAATTTCTACCGAAAATTTTTCTTTTACCACACTAATATTGATTAGGAGAACTCTGTTTCAACATCTCTTTCCATTCCCACATTGATTCATCAAACTTGTGGTTTCACCACAACATTTTGACAATGTGAATTGTTTTATTTTGTAGACCTTATCCTCTATGATATATGATCTTTATAGTATTCTATTCATAGGAAAAATCATTCTCTAATGGTACCACTACTATATTGAGAACATGTGAGCTTTTTTCATGTACTTAATCAAGAGGGATACATGTAATACCTTATGTACTTGAGAAAGGTTTGGTGGGAGGGCTAGTTGATAGGCCACCGCTCCAATGTGATCAAGGATATCAAAGGGATCAATGTATCTTGGAATAAATTTTCCATTATTCCCAAATCTCATCAACTTATTAAAATAAAAATATTTAGATGAATGCCATGACTTTAACAGCAAACTATATGTCTTGTCGATTACTTTTAGAATAACTCATTTTTTGACTTTGAGAATCCTTGATGTGTTGTGGAAAGGTCTTATCCTTTTCAACCATTTACTCAAACATTTCAGGACATATCTGTTTTTATTCCAATGCTTCATCCTAGCATGCTGGTACTCTACAGATCCTATCATAAATAGATTCATAGTAGGCCATTTGGGTGTTCGAGTGTAAACTGTTATGGTTCGAGAACTCAACAAGAGGAATATGTTGATCCCATCCTCATTTGATTTCAATTGATAATTCACTCAACATGTCCTCATGTGTCTATATATTCACTCATATTGGTCTTCATTTTTAGGATTATTTTTTTAATAATGTTTAAATTATTTTTTGGAGAATATTGTAGACTTTTCCAAATCATAGAGGCGATTCGTGAAACTCGTTCGGATTCAATCAATAGTGGTACCCCATGCAACCCCATCACTAATATGATGTATATCCATTAAATTTTATACAAGGATAAATCCACTCAAATCACAATGAATTGTGAAGTATTTGTAATTTGTTAAAAAAAATAAGATATAATTAGTTCCATTGGATGTCTTCAAAAGTATAGTGAAAAATTTTCTGGTGATGTTTTCCCTTTTTTATGTCGGTATGGTTAATGTTTGCACCATCCCTTTCGACGTCTGACATTCAACCTTAACATTCTGATACATGAGTCACTTTTATGTATATTCATTGATCTCCTTATTCATGTTGTCCCACTAGTAGTTCATATAGGTATTTCAATAAGTCTCTATGCTTCTGGGGTGAATGGAGAAAGTCTAACTATGTGCATTATCCAATAGTTCCTTATT
Organism: Viscum album; assembly: GCA_963277665.1. Taxonomy (NCBI): domain Eukaryota; kingdom Viridiplantae; phylum Streptophyta; class Magnoliopsida; order Santalales; family Viscaceae; genus Viscum; species Viscum album. The sequence continues at coordinate 777,034,641 of OY728159.1, forward strand.
TAACTCTAGATTTGATGGAATAAATTTTCATGAACCAAATCACACAATTCCTTCTTCATTAACTTTGAAATTAGAGTATTTACCTTTTATTATAGCTTCCACCATCTTCTAAATTCCAACACAAACCCTATGTGCTTCCTTATCTTTTACAAAAGAGAAATTTGAGCAGTAATTTGTGAAAGGATTTTCAACCCACACATTAAGATAGTGGAGGAGTTATATACTAGGAAATTAATAATTTCTCTATTTTTTATTATCACCAACTTCTCTACTTCCGTGCTTTGTGGGGGTCATTGGATAGTTCTACTAAACTTTTCTGATATAGAGGAATGTGTAGAACTATGGAAGATAACCCTACCATTTACTTTTTGATTCTGGTTCTAATTTATCTAATATATACATAAGGATGATTACTTTTAAAATTTTAATTAGATAAATAAGTTTCCAATGTCATTAAAGATTAATATATAAATGACATGTATTTAATTAATATATTTGTTTCTAGGCTTCAATATATGTTATCTATGATCTATTTTTTAACATATACTCTTATGTGAATCTTTCCCTTAATAATGGTTCATAATGATCTTCTGAATTTATGAATGAATATCCCATATTAGTGTTAAAACATTCATGTAGTAAGGCTTTTTTTTTTACTAGGTTACACCAAGTCAGGCCCGGAATGTTTTGTCGGAGTTGTTACTCAGAGGTACATCTATACCAAAACCACATCCAAATGTATTATCCATATAGGGATTTGTTTTGTTGATAAACCACTTAAATTATACTCACCTAAATTTAGGTTAATTTGATTATAATCAGTCATATCCTTAAGTCGTTCCCTATAGTTTTCTAAATCCTAATCCCAAAAATAACTAAACCTTTTCTCGAATACCAACAATGACAACCATTCTCCTTATTTCACATTAATACATTATTAATTAAATAAAATTACACTTAATTAAACCAAAAATATAGATAATTATAGTTTCTTTAGGAATTAGGTACATACCATAACATGTTGAACATGGAATACTACAACATTATTGAAAACATCCTTAACATGATTCTAAAATTCCATGGATTTTCAAAACATCAAAGGATAATTTCAGGAAAACAAAAGAAAGGGGTGAGCTATAAAGCCCTGTAAATGAATAAATATTGAATATGTTGATACATGTTACAAAATATTTTTTTCAATGGGGAATAAAAATAATATTAATCATAAACATGAATAATGCGACATGATATAGCATGATGATCATAACACGGTAAATGTGACAACAACTAGGAACACTACATCATAAACATAGGTCAAGGATAAATCGACAAGAAATCATGTTGGATAGAGTACCATAAATGAACCAGGTTCACTCCCAATCCCAACATTATATATCATGATACCAAACATTACAAAATGCATTGGAGGGATATATAATTTCGGGTGCACTGATCACACTCATTTAATTCTCATGCTTAAGTGTGCCACATATATCATACAACATGGATTCATTCATTATCATAATTTATTCAATGGTCAAGGGATGTGGAAAAAATACATTTAAAACCCCAATTAACCAATTATATGTGCATAAATTGGAACAACATTTATATTAAATCGGTATGGTATTCACTAGACAATTGTTGTAGCATGAAATATTGGGGTGTAATTTCATCAACAAAGGGCATCACATAGAAATTCATTAAATGGGTTTATGAGAGATAAATTTTTCTATTATCAAATAACAATGAAATGGGATGTGTTGGGGATAATAAATGACATATCTCATTAAATGAAAATTAAAATTAAAGGAATTTCATAAACGGAGGGCTTGATAAATGAGGGGAGTGGAATATCACTTACAGAATTTCAGCATAGTAACCTCTTAGGAAACAGTCAAAATGGGAGAGGTTAAATGATCTATCATTAAAATAAAACATATTGCATAGTTATAAATTATTTATAAATTAATGGAAATATAATCAATTAAAATTAAAAATAATGATTTAAAGTATGTTATTGAATTTAAAGGATAGTAAAGGATTTCTTTACTTGAGTATGTGACTGGAAATGCTTCGGAGGGGACTCTTAAGAGATTGGGAGTGACTTGGGAGGACTATAGACAGTGTAGGGAATTGAATGAAAAAGCTCTAAAGAGTTTTAGTGAAGATAAATTGGAGATTTGGTGGATTTTTATAGGAAAATAGGTGGATTTCGTTATTATTTAGGTTTTTGACTCTACATAAAAAATAACAAAAACCATAAACCATAAAATAATTTTTTCCCATTTTTTTATAAATTGGTTGTGGTATTAATTATTTTATTAGGACAAGTGAATAACATAATAAAAAAATTCCCTTGTTAATGTGGAGGTTAATCACACTCTTAAAGAAATGATTTTAAAACCATAAAATATATTATTTGTTTTGGCAGATTCATAATGGATTAATAAATTAGAATAAATTAAACCTCAAATCGCATTATTTTGAAATGAAAACATAAATGTTTCCTTGGATACCATTTATATTATTTATTAAATAAATTATTGGTTATTATTATGTCGTAATACACAATGTATATTTATACAGTATCAAAGTTTTACTTGAGAATTATAATATCTCAGAAAATAATGGAAAATTCACCATTGGATAATTTTTATGTTATGATTCCAAAAAATATATTAATTTTTTCTAAATAATATTATAAATATGTTAATTTTCCCTTTAAATTTATAATTGTCATTTATTATGAAATGTTGGGTTTTTTGACAATTATTTATTAATAATATTATTAAACTATTATTTATTTAAAAAATATACTAATTCATAAATTCATCAATTCAATTTGAATGTTAACCAAAAAGACAATTTCGGCTTTATTTTATCAATATAATTTACAATGTAACAATAATAGGATGAAAATATTTACATTATTCTAAACAAAATAATGTACATATTAATATTTATAAGGTTTTGAAACATATACCTTTAATACACTAGAAAAAAACCAAAGAGTAATGTGAGTGATGGAGGGCTGTTTATGGGGTGGTTTGGCATACCTAGTTTGGGTCCTGATATCAATGAGCTTGAACTTCTCCCAGAAACAGTTTCTCTCATGCTTAAGTTGTTGGATCTTAGCTTGGTCTTGGTTGAGGGAAAATACCAAAGATATTATCTCCCTCAGAAGCTATGATAAATGTGATTCATAGGGTATGATCCTAATAGTTTAGGTCATCACTTCTTTTCTCTATTTCAATTGGATTTGTCAAAACCCTATGTTTATACTAATCATGTGACCACTATTAAATGACTATATCCCTAATTTTAATGATGCTTATTTATATATTAAAGCTGATATGATATAATAAAATCAAATTACTAAATGTATTTTATATAGCCATAATATATAATAATATATTTATTTAAATTATTATGGGAATTTTATTTATAATAGTTCAGGTCACTATAGCTATGGAAACCTAAAAAGTGATTGAGTTAGCTTCATTTCTTCTTAATATATGTACATGCACTAGACCTTTAAGTCATACCATATTAGGATATAATTCCATGTCTCTCTCTCTCTCTCATTTCAAGTCACATAGGCTGTCATTCCCCATTATCTCCACACAAGTCTGATCACATAATACCATCATGCCCCTAGGTCAGACCATACTTTGCCATCATACCTCATTATTAAACTCGGTTCAATCATTATATCATATTTAGTACATAATCACGCATCCCTTCATGGGCCCCTAAGCCATAAAGGTTACATGTATTACCTTATTACCATGAATATACTGATAATACAACATATATCCAAGTATAACCCAAGTAAACATGGAATTTTATATAGAGACACAATATAGGATATCGAAAGATAGACAATATATCCAAACATGCACACATGTGATCAAACTCAACATGTTCTAGTGAATTTAAATACATAATTTCATGTCATTCTAATGATCATATACAATACCTATACAAGGTAAAAACTTCTTACCTCTTTGTTTTTGATGATATACTCCATTTTTTTCATGGATAAAAGATAAAACCACATCACACACCCATAGAGAACGAGTTCATACATCAATGACTCTAGAATCAGGTTCTAGTTTCGTCAAGAAAGAGGTTTAGAAAGAATCCCTAGAAATATTCCATGTTAATAAATTTATTCTCTAATTACATACCACACATATTATATTCACAAATATAGTTTCAATATATATCGAAGAAGTGGATTTAAAATCCCTAGATACAATTCTAATTCAAGAACAGGTTTTCAATTTCTCATTAATTCCATAAGAGAACCTGGGGTATATCTAAAAAACATAGATACACAATGAGTCCTTCATTATAAAAAAACATATGTGAGATAAAAAAAATGGAATCTCATGACTATTGATCAATCATGAGATAAAGTGGAAAAACCAATTATGATGGAAGGAAAATATACGTGGAATCACAATGTGTTGATACAACAATGTTGAGAATGAAGCCATGAGTTTTTGTTCTATAATAGATCTTAAAGATTCCAAATATTCACCCAAGGTTTGAGAATAATATATTAGTGGAGTATAGGTTTTATGGCCCTCAAAAGTTTATAGTAAATCTTGAAAAAAAGTTATTAAGCTTTAGAATAGATGGTTGGGCTACCATAAGTCCCAAAATGGTATGGAATGTTCCAAAATGGAGATCTCTACACCACAGTTCTACCTAGTCAAAAGAACATCTTGAATCCATGTTGTGGATAGGTCCAATAATCGATGGAGAGGACTATAGAATAATTTCAATTGCCACTCCACGGCCCGTAAGGACTCTATTCCTTAACCACCTTCCATGGTGCAAGAATTCCAAAACTGGAAGAACCTCCCGAACTCCATTATCCATCTACTACATTGTAGAATATGTCTCCACACCACAACTCATCCAAAAAAATATAGAGCCATTAGTGCTGGAAACTATTCTATAATTCTCTAACCACAATATTGCAATACCCTACACTATGAAAAAACTATAACCATATCGTAGCATCCCGTTTCAAAAACATTATTCTGTTATAATCTATTTCTCTAAAGACTTATCATCCCTGATAATAATCTCTAGGAATCCTAATAAAAAATCTCTATCTATTGATCCCAAACATCTTGCTCTAACTCCCATGTCTCCTCTTATATTCTACAATGATTCCATAGAATTTTTATCATTTTTATTTTATAAAAAATTATTCTTCATATGATGTGTCAAGCTCTTTCTCATTATCCATGCAGGTGATGATGCATATGGAATTGGGCATGTAGATCTAGATTAGAGACACATGAAACAAATCATGTGATCATTAATAACATGAATTATGATCCTAAACATACACCAATATACTAAACTATTCATTGATCTCAAGGATTCTAGAATAATATAAGGCTAGCTTTCCTGTCATCCTCAGATATTAATAGAAAAACTGAGGAGTCACTCTCAAGAAAACATGGTTTTCTATAGTAAACTATTGAGGTCTCCATTTTCAATCAACATAAGATATCAACTTATTATAATCTATGACCAACCTCTTATGAATCAATTGTACCCTCTTAGAGGTATCTTATACCATCTTGGTCCCCAAAAACACTACCTCACCAGAATCATTCCAAGAAAATGGTAAAGGAAATTTACACCCACATAGAGCCTCATAAGGTTCCATCTGAATAAAAGTATATTAACTATCGTTTTGTCAGAAAACAACCTTGGATAGTCAAACATCCAATGAACAACTGAAATATACAAATCAAGATCGAAGCATGTACTCTAGTATACAAATTTTTCAATGAGAATATCCACTTATCTTTGGATGGAACACTATTCTCAAACACTACTATGTACTTAAGGACTTATATATGACCTACTAAAATAGAAATATAAAAAATAAGTCTCTATTAGGTACAATTCTCTAGTGAACTCCACATAATAATACAATATCATGGACATTTAACTTCCTCAACTCATCTACTCTATGAGTCTCATAGATCATTAAGCAATTAGAAACATTCATTGGATGATCAACCGCCACATAGAAAGCATCGCAACTCTTCATGGTCCTAGTTAACCCAATCACAAAGTCCATAATGACATCTTATCACTTCTACATGTGATCTAGAAGTGGATGGAGCAACCCACCATAGTGTTGGAGATCAACCATTATCCTCTAGTAGGCAAGGAATCATGAAGAAAACCCAGTATTACCTCTTTTCATCACTTCCCTCCAGAAAGATCACATGAATTCGTGGTATGTCATTGTAACACAAAGACGTACCTCCCACTTAGTGGAATGAAATTATATCATCATCTATTTTCAGATGGAATTAGGTATTATAAATCTTCCATGTATAATGATTACATCATCATTCTCAAACAACCACCCATGTAACTGGTCACCACCTATAAGTAAATCTTGAATCACATCACACTCAATGTCTAATTCCTGACTAGTCATCCCCCTTTATATAATAGAATATATAATCACCAATGGGATAGAAAATTATTCCATGGTCCAAAGAAGTATCCAACCTCCAATGGGCCAATAAGCTCATTAGGCCCTATTATTCCTCAGAATTTGTTTTACTAAGGTCTCAAGAAACCGATGTCTTATGGTTAATAGAATATAAAAATATGTTACCTTTACGTGGTGTATAGGACATATCATTTTCGAATTACTATAGTTACTCTACCCAGCACCTCATCCTCAAATTGGGGTCTCAGTGCTTGAAGATATAGAGAAGGATCTTGTGACCCCAATAGGGAAAAAACCTCTCACCAAGTAGGTTGTTTCACCAACACTTCAAAATATAGATCATGTCTACTAGCTCCAATTTAAGGGTAGGATAGTTCTTCTCATGGGATTTTAGTTGATCTGAAACGTAAGATACTACCAGCTTCTTCTGCATCAACACTACTACTAATCGAAAACCTATTGTGTCACATTTTATACCATAAAACATCCATATAATAGTTCTTATCAACACCATAGTTGTATTCAATAACCTGTTAAACTCAAGAAACACCTCCTCACACAAGTCTAACCACTGTAACTTTAGTCCCTTATTCACTAGGTAGCCATTGGTTTTGATAAATGGGACACATCCAATGTAAAACATCAGTTGTATCCAAAAAAACCTTGAAATATTTTTATCTCAAACATGTTTTAGGGATAGGTATATGACATCACTAACCAGCACTTTTTCTATGTATAAAGATATACCAATCTTAGAAATGAAATTCCCCAAGAATTTCTCCTTAGAAATCTAAAATTTACAATTCAATAGATTTGCATAAATTTTATTTTCTTATAGTGTAATCGAGACTATATTGAGATGTTTGGAATTTTTCTCTTGGGTTAGTGAGTATATAAGGATTTCTTCAAAGAACAACAAAATTAATGACTTATGTAATGGGTGGAAAATATTATTCATGAGATCCATGAACAATGTTGGTCCATTTTTCATTCTAAATTGAATTTCCATGTACTAATATAGACTATACCAACACTAAAACACCGTCTCTTAGATGTATATCTCTCTATACTGTAATAGGAGATAGCATGATCAGATATCAATCTTGGTTAACAATCAACATCCCAAAAACTAATCAAAAATAACATTCATTCTGGGTAAAGTATAACTATTCTTAACCATCACTTAGTTAATCTCCCAATAATATATATTGTGTCAAAGACTACCATCGTCCTTATTAGAGAAAAAAAAAGTGCACCCCATGGTAATGTACATAACCTAATAAATCTTTTCTATTTCGAGTCCTATAGTTTTAAATTGAACTTATTCAACTCTGTTGTCACAATATGATAAGGGGGTATAAAAAAAGTATGTACACTGGAAATAAGTTTATTTATGAACTCAACTACTCTATAAGGAGGAATTATAGTGATTTTGTCAAGAAATATGTACTAGTAATGGTCTATAATTAGAGTAAATGATAAGGGGGGTACCATTGATCGTGTTAAAATATTCAAGCTTGTAATTTCACTATATTCTTCACAAGTTAGATCATGTATGGACCGACTTTACCTTCTCCCAACTCCCATTCATTGGTTATCAAAAACATCTCCCCCTTGGGTGAAGTAAATAGTACCCTTCTTTGATAGAATTCAATGTGAACATAGAAGTTGGTTATCCTGTCCATATCAAGAATCACATCGAATCTCATCATCTCAAAAATTCTAAAGTCTCATATATATCAATAACTGGAAAGGAATATAGGACACTCTATGTATCATTACATATGATCCACCTTCACTCTTAATGGTGTATCAAGGTAAAGATAATCAAAATACAACATAACTAATATGTCAATTTCAACAAAGATTTGTGCAGAAATGAAGTAATTTGAATTAATAGTTTCAAAAAAAGATTTATAAAATATATAAGTGATCAAGATCGTACCTTGAATAGTTAATTTTTACTTACCACAATTTTTGTGAGTCTGTTACAATATTTATACTCAGCCAATAGTAGCTCTTCAACCCTAAACTTGATATGCATGGCTTTCCTGAGTCATAGTCATATAATGGTTTTAAGCTTATTGTTGAGGACCTTAGCATGTCCCAGAACTCGATGATAGTGTCAAACTCAACCCATAGTGTGACCTTGTTCATGATACCTTCGAGAAAAAAATGATTTATATTCTCCATATTTATGCATTAACAAAACGTGATTTAAGGATTTAGTCATAAACTATGATAATGTTTGCACTTTCCATAGTTATAGAACTGAGGATCACCTTCCAAGACAAAAGGTTCTAAAGATCCTCTTCTCAACTGATTCTATCTACCATCATTGTGATTCGAATCATCTGTATTTCTCTTCTTACCATTTGATGATTCACTAGGATGACTACTAAATATTGGAAGAAGACATTTGGATATATCCTCTAGCAAACCCTTCACATTTGTTAGGGACTTACGAAGAACCTCAATATATATTGTCATATCAAAGTTCCTGATCTAGCCTCTCAACTTCTATTGAAGCTTGATCATGAAATTTCAATATTTATATGATCCCAAACTAACTAAGAGATGAAAAAAAGATTATAATCATTATGAAATGATATGAGAAAATAGACACATTCATCATCCATGGACAAATCTCCACAAATTTTTATGTTTGGTCCATCTTTATCACATGAATGAATAACTCACTGAAGAAAAGTAGTTTTTGACATCCTTTTCAGACCCTCACATATTCTAGCATGAATCAATTTGTATTCCCATTGTCTAGTATTTCCATAAATCATGAAGGCAACAACCTTTACCTTCAACACTTCAGGGTCTTTATAATGTCATGTATCATGTCAATGATCTGTATTCATTCCTATGAATCCTAAGGGAATATAGTTACCTATAAATATGGAGGATAAATTATAATAATTTCTCATTAATAATCATCAATAGTCATGGTAACTCTCCCTCATTAGGGAGAAAATATGAAAAATACTCCTTAATGAAGTTTTTCTTTTTCCAAAAACATTGTGGCTGGTGCAATAGAATTATCATATATGATCGATTGTAAAACTTGAATGTCCTCCATAATTGGATAATTCCATACTACTCAACCAATAATACCTTTTAGGATTCGCCAAAATTTAATTTTTTAATGTGAATCAAACATTTATAATATCTATTTCATTAGTTTAAGGTATGTCATACACAGTCTATGGGATCTCTCATAGGTTCTCCTAAGAGTCTACCTATAACCCAAGGTATATACCTCCTAAATCTAGTAAGATTTATTATAGATTCACTTTAGTCAGATTCACATATATATAAATATATTACAAAAACATAATATCATTATTAGGATCATTTAAATAATTCTAGCATAAATTTATCACAAAATAAAGTAAAACAGATATATCCCCGAACAAAAATGCAAGCCTATCCCAAAAAAATGGTACAATAAAGTCATAAAATTTAAGAACAAATATGTAGAATATAAAATGTACATATATGTAATTTTATCCTCTTTACAATTATTGATTCATAAACACACCCAAAATATCATTAAACAATAACAAAAATATCATTTGTTGTAACTATGAGGTTTATTACACATGAGATGGCTATGTGTAAGGTAACTCTTTTACCTGTGTCAAAAACATCATATCTCCTTTATATAATATCTTAGTATTGTCAAAATAAATGAATAAATATTTTCTTTTATAACAATTTGTAATTCCCTTCCTTAGCCACTCAAGTCTGAACGAGAGAGACACAAGCCCTCATGTCCTCCTCCCCGTATGCAATAGGTATTCAACTTGCATTGAGGGCCTGAATTTCATTAGTGGGAAAACTATGACCTCAATATCATACCATTGAACAACTAATAAAAAAATACTAATTTATAGTAAATAATTAGAAATATAAAATAATATCATATGGAGTGTATGTTATGCAATAAAAATCTATCTCCTAGAGTGGGAATCTGAACCAGAGTAATAATGTAAATAGATAAAAAAGAAAACCCCAGTGTAAATCCTCTATAATCTATTATTTTCTTGCCTCTAGATTCATACTACATGACTGAGCCATCTTTTAGGGGCACATTTCCCTTACTTTATCCCTATACAGTATTTTTGGCCACACATCAAGATGCTTGTATAGGGTATGAGTAATAAAACCTAGTAAGAAACCCCCAAGGTGACCTTAAACCTAGATCACATGGTGGAGAGACTAAGTCATGATAATAAATAAATGAACATATAAGAAATAAATAGATTGAGTGTTCATGTGACAACCAATGTACCAAAAAACTAGATCATACACACTTTGGTTTCATGTCATAAAATATCTGAGTAGTCATAGAAACTTTATAAGTCAATGAGTTAGCCTTTGGGGACCATGAATTTTCATAAATAGACATTAATTCATTTTTTATAAATATTTATTACATTAAAAAAATACACACCTAAGGACTATAATATTTTAGTTTCTTTGGAAACATTGAAACATTAATAATGTTCCATAGGTGAGCTACGTCATCTCCCACAACATTATTTACAACTAAAACCCTTATTTGAAATATTATACATAGTATCAATCTTTATAGCCAACTTAAAGGAAACATAATAAATGGTGATCTCATATGCTCAGTATAGATAAATAAGTGATATACATAATAATATCATGAACATAAGGGTATATTAATATGAGAATAACATTTGAAAACCATACCATTCATATCAAATATCATATATATGATTCTGGTAAAAAATATAGGCAGTTCATAAAACATGAATCATTAGATAATCAAAGAACATGATCCATGAGAAACTAACATTTTCATAAGGTATGGATTTGTGTAATATACAGAAGTATATAAAATCATTTCAACATTAGTCCATGATCATTTAAAAGGCTATCATAATGGAATGGTTTAAATCCCCAAACCATCATAGTAGTCAAGGTTCACTCCCAAGACAATAATAATTGATAAAGTACATTACTGAACCAAGTTCACCCATAATTCAAGTCTTTTCTATATCACGATATATAAATCATTAACCAACGAATTGTAGAGAGATATAGGAGGCACTCTTTATATAATGAAAACCATATTTATGTGGGACATAAGATCATAAATGTTTATTATAACATACCCCATGAAATTAAATGGGTATTATAAACATTCCATCATATCATAACCTCCAAAAAAGAGGTAGGTCTCATAAACAGTTCAACATAGAATAAATCATGAAAATAAGAGGGTTTCATAAACATTGTTCCATCAAAACACAAACCATTCATAGAAAGAATATGAATGGTACCCTATGATCATATCCCTCACAAGTAATTGGTAACACCAATAGATCTAATATTATATGGAAAATAATTTTTAAATATCATTTAAAACATTTCATAATGAAAAAATAATTTTCACATTGAATAGTAGTTTATAAAATAAAAATTTTTTTGGAAAAATTTTACATGGAAAATAACCTTGATATCTTATAAATTAAACTTAAAATAAATTATTGGTATGATGATAGAATTTTTTTTCATTGTCTACATGTTAAAATGATGATTCCATTCAAATGTTTGGTAAAATCAAAATGGGTATTATTTTGGAAAATGACATGAAGATTACATTAAAAAATTGTAAAATTTAAATCATGGGTAAAATTTCATTTAAATATCATAAGAGGTTAATAAAAAAATAAAACATTTCTATAGGAAGTTTCTTTGGATTTGAATTGATTTCTAGTCAAAGAGAGAAATAAAGTCATATTTTCATTAAAATATTTTATAATAGTTTTATTTAACAAGGAGTGGAATAATTTTACGATTACATGAATATATCATAAACGGACAAAGGATAATAAAATACAAGATAATTCTTTAGATATGGGTCATAATATTTTAACATTGAAGACATAATCATAAACAATTTATATTAATGATGTGGTTGTAAAATAAAATCATTTCCACTTTGGTAACATTGATTCATAACCCCCATGAAGGAATAAAATAAAATGAATCTAAAAATATATTGATTATGAATAAATTCATGGTATTTCATATCATGGTAGATGTATATACACCTCATTAATGAATATAATTGCATAACATAATTTTTGTCTCAAAGAATGAAAACTGAGAAAAAAATCTCTCACCTTATGTATTGACTTTGATCTCTCACATTCAACATCATGTATAATAAATATATGTATATTATAAATCTATTTTAGGAAAATATTCATATATATCATACAATATATGATATTATTATAAATTTTTATTTCCCATTTATTAAAAAGTTCTTGTTAAATTAATATTTTTTCTAATAACCGTTTTTTATATATGTTTTGAGTTCTTATTCCTAGTCCTAATAAATTGATCAAGATTTAATCATATAATGAACGTAAACCATGAAATAAATATCATATTAATCTAGTATATAATTATTTATATTAAACTATAAAATTTAGTGATAGAAAATTAAATAAATTGAGGCAGTAGGTCATATGTACACATGAACATTGTTTGCATTTTCATATTGGATTAAAATAAAGTAAAATTAATTTATATGTATTAAAATTCAAGTATCACGTTTATTTCATATATACCATTTATTTTTATTAAAATTGTTCCTATTGAATTCCATGTAAATTGTGAATAAATCACATCGCTTCATGAGGTGGTAGTATTCTGTACACGCAAATGATGTTTTCATATTCTGAAAAAATACAAAACGTGAAGGTATGTGTGATATAATACTTAAAAAATAATAATAAAATCATAAATAAAAAATATATCTTATAAAAACTATCAATACATCATTATGTATAACCTTGTGAGGTGGTAATGGAAAAATAGTTGACATCGGTTTGTGAGGTGGTATTCCTCCGTACACACGAATGATGATTTAACAACCCATTTGATGGAAGTGTGTATGGTTTTAGGTCATAAACATTTTATAAAAACTCCTCAGTATATGGAAGATATTGAGATCATTATATCAACATTGTATATCAGCATGGTATAATAATAATTTAATTAGGTGGAGGAAGATATAAACTATAAATTATCAATGATTACGTTGTGTATTCTTCAAGTATACTCCTTAAGTTTCCAATAATAGCCTTTACTGGATATATTTATAATAAAAATAAAGATTATGGGATTAGGGGAGGGAATTTGTGAAGTTATTTGGTAAGTATTTGGTTGAAACAAATATTTGAGAAGGTGTGGATAATAGAGGATAGTGTTCATTATGTATTACCTCGCCAATACTCTATAATTTAATTTGATTTTGATGCTCACAAATAACCTTGTATATTTTTCTAATGATTTTACTTTAAGATTATTTCAAAGAATTAAAATTACAATAAATTTATTCAGAAAATAATTTCAAGCATTTAATTGTAAAAAAATAGTTATTAAAGTGATTGGAATGCATTTTCAAGCATTTTGGAAATACGGTTCATACCCTCCATTGTTAAGTGTAATGTAGAGAATAAACCCTTTGTTTTGTATAGCACATATGTATCATGATTCGTATATTTTTGTTCAACCATGAAATAGAATAATAAAGCATGGTATCTCAAACCAACGTTTATAATAGTATGTTTGGTTAATCAACCCTATATTATCAAAAAATTATGATTAAATTAACCTTACATTTGGAAGGAACCTTACATTTTTCAAGAAAGAAATGAATGGTTAAAGAATTCTATGTAAGTAATGTACCATATACATTAGAGAAAAAAAGTTGGATCATAAACCATACTGTTATGATCACCATATGTTTTCAGCCTGACATTTGTAGAATGAACGCCATGTATTTGATCCATATGTTTTTTATTTTTTCATTTTGTTATGGAACCCTATGTTTATCTTTTCAAAGATGGAGATTTATTTTCAAGATACCTTCCATGATTTATGCAACAGTCTTGAAAAAGTTATAAACTGTTTGAAAGCTCATTTTCGACTAATTTAAAGCTCTTTGCATTTTATTCAATGAACTATATTCTAGGAATATTTTCACACTAATTCTTTTGGAAAGTTATGACTCCTCTACTTTATTTAAATTTGAATATCTACGTTTCATCAGACCTCTTTTTTGGATCTAAAATTCTGAAGCTAGATTTTGTTCTTTATATATTCCATCAGTGTATCATTTTTTATATGGGGTTTTTTAAAAATTAATATATTCATATACGATCATACTCTGGTAAAAATCTATATAGTTCTATAGTGAACAAACAAATCAAAAAGTGGACTACAATTTAGAGTTATAAATGTTCTTTAATGTTATCCAATATGTTTTTGATTGCTCTATTTTATTGATGTTCATAAATTGAAGACCTTATGTGAAAATGAGATCACTTCAGCAACATTTTTTCATGAAGACTATCTTTTATGAAGAAGGAGATCCATCAACTATCAATTGTTGTCACAGTAATTGTGATGTTTGACAAGTTTCAACAAATCAGACACTATTAATTTATTTGAATTCCAACTTCTTGTACTTAGTTGTGGTGGATTACCATCTTCTCAATCTAATATGTGGATAACTAGTTTTCTATTATAGAATGAGTTTTTTTATTTTCCTTCTTTGTAAAGGTGTCAATGAGCTGCACTCAATTGTGGATTTTTGTCTTATTATAAGAGGAAAATTCTAGTGAAATCACCTAGCTCGTAGAGAGAGAATTTTTTGGAACGGACTAGGGGAACTTTGTGACCCGAACCATTATAATAAAGTTATGTTCTTAGTTTTTTTTTATCCACTACATAGTTTCATACAGAATAATAATGTTGTATTTTCGCATAAAATACAAATGGTTTTGAACTCCAAAGTTGTGGACGTTTTTTTGAAAGAAACAACTCACTCCCTATTATGGGTTACATTTTATATTCGTACCTATGAATTGGTATCAGAGAAGATATTTTGGACAAAATCTGTAGAAATATAAAATTTTAAATGTCTATACAAAGATAGAAATGGCTAATCCAAGATAAGGCATGTACATGTTTTTCTTCTCCATACATCAATGGAGAAAATTATGGGTGTTGGAAATCAAGAATGATTATCTATTGTAAAAAACATTGATTTATAGTTTACTCAAAAATCACTACTTCTTATATGATTCCTGTGAAACCAGAAATGGGATGCTACAACTGAAGTCGAATGTGTTATGAATTCAAAATCTATGAATGCAATTAGTTATGGTCTTGGACCAGATGAGTTCAATCAAGATCTATAATTTCCTACTACTTATGAAATTTGGAAAACTATTATAGTTGTCTATGAAGGGACAGATAATCTGAGACAGATGAGGTATGCTACATCCAAATTAAAATTTGACACATTATAAATGTTTGATGGAGAAGGAATCACATAGATGAATTGATGGATTATAGAAATTATTATTTATATTACATCCTTAGGTGAACCTATCAAACAATATGATAAAGCATCAAATGTATTGGGATTACTAACTTTTAAATGTAATGGCATATCTGCTGTTATTCTACAATCATCACCTATCATTGATCTAACAATGAAATAACTAATTGGGAACTTTATTATGAATGATTCTGAAATGAAATATCATGTTGAAGATCATTGAATAATTGTGAAAAAGTAGAATACTACAATAAATGTAACGTCTTAGAAGCCAATGAGAAAAATGAAACAAAAAGACAAAAGGAGAAAAATTATGATTCTTAGGATTCTAAAGTAGAATTGGCTCAGTTAGCTTGAAATATTAGCGAGTTTTATAAGTAGAATAAAGGATCTATAAAAACCTTTAAGAATAATGATAAAATGTCAAAAGAATTAAGATGCTATTAATGAAATAAATTATTTCATATTAGACAATATTTTCATTAGTTAAAAGACAAAATAGAAACCCAGATAAGAGATATCAGAAATAAGATGATTATGAACATAAAGGAACTAGAGAAATAAAAGCAACATTGAGTGTTTCGAAATACTCCATTAGTTCATCTAAATTTTATTTATAAAAATAACAATCAAATTTTAAAGCCAATATGTTCTACATGGCTGAAGAGATAAAGTTAAAATCCAATTACTCATCTAATACTATTTTTGATTCTTCTAGTTGCTTCAGTATAAAATTATCTACCTATTATTCTATGTTCGAAGAGAAATATGATTCTTTATTAAAAAATAATAAATCTTTAAATAACATTCATAATGTTGTTTTAGGGGAAAGAGATACCTTGTTAAAAAACCTCAAGATTAAATTAAAATTTTTAACTCATCTACATCAAACTATACTGATCATGAAAAGAATATCAATGCTTTATAGGATGAAATAGAATCGTATAACATTATTGATCTTGTTTTTACTAAAGGATAAAATATCAAAATGAAATCCTTGGAAAGAATGATATTAAAAAATGAAATATTTTCTATATTATGTTAGGGTGAGAAATCTAAACAATAAGAGAATTATTTTTTCCCCAATTCAAAAAATGAAACATTTTTTATCGAATAATAGGGCATGCATCGTATAACTATTATTTGAGAAATCCACATATCAGTGGCATTAAAAGAGACATTATTTAAAAGAGTTTATCTGAATCAAATGATATATTCTATGAAAAAAATAGATCTGGATTCCCGGATCTCTTTTAGAAAGCACTACTAGACCCAAGAATGTATAGGTACCAAAATATACATTTGTTTAAATACATTTTCTTGTAACATTCTATAAGAATATAAATGATATATGGTATATGGACAATGTTTTTCTGGGGAATATGAGTGGAGATCCATCAAAATTTCGCACACATACTCATATGTATTGAGGGAATGTATCTTTTTGTGATAATTCGAAAGGTAAGATAGTTTGAGTTGGAACTGTTAGAGATCTAATGTCCATCATAATCAACAAAGTACTATATGTACAAGAGATAAATCAAAATTTGATATGTTTTACTCAACTTTGTGATGATGGTTTTTATGTTGATTTTTCAATCAATAAATGGTTTGTGTATAAAGATAAATTTCATAAGTTTATAACACCATGAAATAACTATTTTTATACACTGAACATAAATTCCTTGTGTAAACAGAAAGTGAATTGTATAAATAAAAAGAAAAATGATTCATAGATCTATCATAAGATAATTTTCGGTTTTAATTTTTCTTAATTATACAAATTTTATATGAAACAGTTTGTTTATGATTTTCCTAGTCTAAATTTTGATAATGATAGATTCTATGATTCATGCCAAATTAGAAAACAACATAAATATTCTTTCAAATCGATTAAAAAAATTTTTATATCTAAACCTCTATAACTTATCCACATAGATTTGTTTGGATCATAAAGAGTATCATTTTTATGGTAAATTATATGATTATCTTTTAGTTGATGATCATTCAATATTTACTTGGGTTTATTTTCTAAAACATAATTGTGATGTTTTTGATGTTTTTGAGGTATTTTACGTTTTATATGTTATTTAAGATTTTCTAAAATCATTCAAAATGAAAAAGTCTTTAAAATATTTTTTTTAAGAAGTGATCTTGGTGTAGAATTTTAGAATCTGGAATTTAATTCTTTTTGTTCAAATTTGGTTATGAAACACACCTTCTCTGCACCAAGAACACCTCAATAAATGGAATTTTTGAAAGGGAAATCGAACTATTCATGAAATGGATATGAATATGTTAAATGAATATAGAATATCTACCTATTTTTTGGTATAATTTGTAAGCATAACAAGGTATATCATGAATGGAGTTTTAATTCACCCTATTTTCAAAAGGTCACCTTATGAAATTTGGATTAATAGTTATCATAATGTAAAGTACATTAATGTGTTTGGATGAAAGTTTTATATCTTTAACACCAATAATAATCGTGGAATATTTTATCCATGATATGATGAAGTAATATTTTAATCATATTATACTATCTTTAAATCATATAGAGTATTTAGTAAAAATTCAAGGGTTGTTGAAGAATCATTTCATGTGAATTTTGATGAACCAGGTCCTTTACTTAAGAAAATAGATCAAACTGATGATGATACCAACTATTTTGACAACATGAGGCATGAAACCCCTAAAATTATTTTGAAAATGATATTAAATAAATTTAGTCCAATTTAGAAGAACATGAAACTGTAGAATCTGAAATTTTTCTACCTATAGAGTCTAGAACCATAATGAAGATCCATTAAAAATTGTTTTAGGAGACCAAGAAATAGATATTATAACTAGATGAAATTTATCAAACCTAGAATAATTCTATTCCTTTCTATCTCTTTTAGAACCTAAGACTATAGAAGAATCCTTACAAGATAAAAGTTGGATGATGGCGATGAAGGAAGAACTAAATAAATTTAGAAGAAATAAATTTTGGGACTAGTAGATATACCATCCAATTATCCCTTTATTGTAATCATGTTGTTCTTTAGAAAAAAATTTATGATCCATGGATCATTACTATGAATAAATCAATATTAGTAGCCAAGCTCTATAATCAAGTCGAATGAATATTTTATGATGAGAAATTTTCTCCAGTAACTATACTAGAATCAATTATAATCATTTTACCTTATTCATCTCACACAAATATTAAATTATATATGATGTACATTGAGTCTAACTTTTAAAATAGTTATGTAATGGAATAATTTTATGTCTAAAACCCCCTAGTTTTAAAAATCCTCAAAAACTGAATTTTGTTGTTAAACCGAGCAAAGCTCTCTGTGGCCATATATAAGTACCTATAGAATTGTATGAAAAATTAAGTTTTTTTTTATGAAAAATGGTTTTAAAATTGGTTTAGTAATCCCAACACTATTTAAGAAAATAGTTTGTTCTAATATTTAAATAGTTCAAATTTATGTTTATGCTGTTATTTTTAGCTCAGCTAATAAAAATATTTATCCTGATTCATCAAAATTAATGAAAAAAGAATTTGAAATGAGTATGATGGGAGAATTTAATTTCTTATTAATATTTCAAATTTATCAAAAAGATTTTGGAAATATTTTAAATCAAAGTATATATATTATTTATTTATTGAAAAAGTTTTGACTTTAAAACATTAATACATATAAAATGTCCATGTGTACCAATATAAAACTTGATTTGGATGATGATATAAAACAAGTGGAAAACAAGTCATATAGACTTATGATATGTAATTTTTTATATCTTTCTACCAGGAGATCAGAAATTTTGTTTTATATAGGTCTTTATTCTATATTTTAATCAAATATAAAATAATCCTATTTTACTACTATTGAAATATTTTTTAGATATTTAAAAGGAACCATTTTTCAATCTCTTTGTTACCCAAAAACATATTATTTTAATTTAGTTTCATATTTAGATGCCGACTTTAGAGGTTGTAGATTATATTGAAAAAGTTCCTCAGAACCTATCAATTTTTAGGAAAATATTTATTTTCATTGTCTTGTTAGAAATAACACACTATTTCCCAAAAATCTACTAAGGTATAATATGTGTCTACTAGAAGTTGTTCTACACACATATTGTGGATGATAGACACTATAATGGACATTGGAATAAATTTTAATAGTATTATATTTTATGTGATAATACTAGTTGAATAAATCTTTCAAAAAATCCTATAAGTCATTCCATGAATATGCACAATGATATTTGGAGACATTTTTTAAGAGATTATGTTCTTAAAATAGATATATGAATAAAAGTTTTTACTACTCAATATCAATTGGATGATATTTTCACTAATCCACTTCCCACTGCATGTTTTGGTTTTATTAAGGGGGAGTTTTGTTTATTTAATTTGAAAATAAATAATTGTTATGTTATTTAAATTTTAAAGAATATATATTTATGTTAAATTTTTTTTATTTTACTCTTGATGTATATTTGTTTAAATATATTATTGTTTTGTTTATAAGTTGTGTGTTTTTAGAAAAATTAATAATTACCCTATGTAATCTGCACTGGGAACATGGTTGCATCACTATCTATCAGATACCTTTTGGCTTACCTTACACCTTAATGTATCAAATAGTTTCATCTACCCAAACCATCGTCTACCTTCAAAACCCAAGAATCTAAAAACCATAGAACATTCGATTATCCAAAATGGAGAAGACTAACCAAACTGCTGAGAGATAACCCAGTGAACCTATACGTTAGTGAGTTCCACCATGAATGTTTATTCAAGGGAAGGTAATTGATTTCCAGTGGTGTATGAGATAATTTTATTTTATAAGAATGCAATGGAATTACATGGTTTGGAATTTTTAATCAATGAAGAAAATACAGAGTTTGTTTATGAGGTAGAACTAAAACACTTCTTTAGTAGCGTATAGTTTTGTTTTAGTGAAAAAAAAGATAATGTATCTATGAAAATATAAGATAAGGATTTTTTTATTTCTTCTACAGAAATAGCTCCAATTTTTGAAATGTTCTCATGAAGGTGTATTTCATTTTGACCTTTGATCTATCAAAAATAATGATTATATGTCTATAGATTTTATATCGTTTCTATTTGGATCAAAAAAATATAAATAATATGTTTGTTAAGGATCTTGAGTTAGATCACAAGGTGTTGTTTAAGTTCATTTACATAGCCATTTCCCCTATAGTAGATGAAATGGAGAAAATCTTTTATCCAAACATGTATATTATGTTCCTGATCATAAGTAAAATCCAGTTCAATTTTCCTATCTAAATGTTGAGATATTTGATTATTTATTTTTAGTATAGTTTAAAATGTCTTTTTATCTCCATGGATGTATACTTTCCGAGATTCCATTCAAGAAAAATGTTACTTTTTTCAGATTAAGAGTTAAGTTTCATCATAGTAATGTTATGAATTTTAGTACTCTAATAAAGTTTGGTTTTTATTATAGTAATGTGAAAGGAATGATTATTCCAGTTGGGAGAGATGACAATAGAAGTTAGGATCAGATGCTCATGGGGGAAAAAGGTTTGGAAGAAGAAAAGGAATAGAATTATCTAGGAGAGAAGGAGTTTCAAAATATTCTAAGAGATAATTTAGATTTAATGGTACAGTAGAAGAAGAAGAATAAGGGGAATTTGTATAGAAGATGGTTATGAAACCATGTAATGGAGAAGAACCACTAGTTGAAGAACTAGTGATAGGTTTAGGAGGAGGAACTAGTTCATTTCATTTGGAATAACTTGTTCAAGATGAAGATCAACTTGATGAAAGTCATATTTGAGATCTTCTAGATGTTCCATAGGAATAAGATGAAGTTTTTCGAGCTGGAGTTGTTTAGGAAGAGGCTTCTCAAGAAGAAAATCAAGTGTATAGATCAGCAACTGAGGTTACAGATCATGTGGACAATCAGGTTGTATCTACATTTAACCAAACATTAGGGAGACCAGAATCTATCTCTAGAGAAAAGAAAAAAATTCTTGAAAATATTTCATGTTCTAGTGAAAGGTCAATTGAGAAGTATGATACTAATTCTATAGCAATTATGGATATTGATTATTCCAAAAGTCCAGATGAAGAAACTTCTAATTTTTTTACTAACCAGATTTTGGATCTTATTATCAAATTCTATAAATTTTAGGATGAAAATTCTATTCTCCAGAATAATTTGGTGGCCTCAAGGAAATATTTTAATTAATTTCTAAATTCATCATCCTCGAGGATGGATTTTTCAGTCCCTTAGACACAACATTAGAAAATTAAATAAAATTATGTGTTAAAAAGTGATTTTGATTCATTTAAGAGGGAGATTCTTGATCAGATTGCAAAAATAAATTCTGAGTCTATTTCCAAGGTAGATTTTGCAGATCTAAAGTGGTATTTAGGGAGCCATATTGAGTCCATCAAGGGTATTGTTACTCAATTTATTATATCTACATCTACCGTTTCAACCTCAATAGATTTAATATGACGGTTTTATGAAATAAAAACTTTTATGGATGATTTGAATGACAGATTTTTGAACCACCAGTGTAATTGTGCCACTTTGTTAGTTTTTATGGCTAATAAGAGATTTCTTATTGATAAGTTGACTGAAAGTGAAAAAGGTATTATGTTTCTACTCAAAAATTAAAGCAATAAGTTAGATATATTTATACAGTAGGTGAAATATTGCAATACTTTTTCAAAGTCAATTTAGTCGATAGTCGACATGTGAATTAGGATTCCAGAGTTTTAATAAGGATGTTTGGAGATAATATTACTGAAATATTACTTGTACGAATGGATGAATTGAAAGAAGTTTTTCAAGCTGCTTAGGCCCCTATAAAACCTATAAGCAAGCCAAACATGGACCAAACCCTCACACATAACTAACATGTTTTCTAATACCAAACTATCTATTGCATCTATAAATATTTTATTAATAAAATTCAATTATTCTTATTTACTATTATCTATTTAATATTATTTTATATTTTTCTCAATTTCTAGAATCCAAAATTTATTTCTTCACATAGAAAATTCTGACATCCATTTACTGTTCTATGAAAAATTAAATGTGTTCTAATCATTTTTTTCAATACTTTATTTTCAATATCACAAAAAGGGGCAGAAAATTGGATAATCAGATAATTTAATTTTTTTATATAATACTATAAAATTGAAATATTGTTATAAATATTTTCTTTAATTATGTTTACAAAATTCAATATTGGGTTAATATTTTTTATGGGGGTTTTGATCATCAAAAAGTTGTATATTGTTGGGAATATATTATCTCAACAATACTCTATAATTTATTATGATTTTGATGGTCAAAAATACTCTTTCTATTTTAAAAAGGATTAATCATTATGTTTATTTCATGGAATAAATATTTCATAAAATTTATTCTAAAATTATTTTCAAGATTTTAATTTGTATGGAATATTTATTAAAGTGTTCAGGATTAATTTTCAAACATTCTAGAAACATTATTCATACCCTATGTGGATAATCATAATATAATGAAAAAATACAATGTTTTATACAGAACGTACAGATCAGGATCTATACATTTTGGTTCAAATATATTCTAGAAGAAGAATGTATGGTATCTCAACCCTATGTTCAAAATATAATGTATAGCTAATCAGCCTTACGTTATTGGAAAAGTATGGTTAAATCAACATTATGTTTGGAAAGAACCTTATGTTTTTTTAGAAAGGAAATTATGGTTAAAGAACCCTACGTAGGTAATGTACCTAATGTTTTAGAGAAAAACATACAAACCATAAACCTTACTCTTATGATCAACCTTATGTTTTCAACATTATCTTCAGAGGATGAACACTTCATATTGGAACCCTACATTTGGTATTTTTTCATTTGGTGAATGAGCCCTAGGTTAGACTTTTCGAAGTATAAGATTTATTTATGTGATATTTTCTATAATTTATGTACTGGTCTTGATAAAGTAATGGGATGTTTTAAATATCATTTTTTACTGATTTAATTCTTATTATAGTTGATTCAAAGAACATTATTCAATGGATATTTTCACTCATATTCTTAAGAAAAGTTACGAATCCCCAAAATTATTTGAATTTGAATATCAACCTTTTTTATGGTTTATTTGTGGATGAAGAATTCTGATGTAGTATTTTCTTTATTCATATATTCAATCAGTGTATCATTTTTGATATGTGGTTTTTTTCAAAAAAAATATATTTTTTCACATATGATCAATATCTGGTAAAAATTTATATACTACTAAAGTGAATAAAAAATCAAAAAGTGGAATACACTTTGGATATATACATGTTCTATCATTTTTAACTATAAGTTTGTGACTGCTCTATTTTGTTTTTGTTCTTAAAAATAAGTAATTTTGTGAAACCAGGATCTCTTCAAACTCTTTATTTCTTGGACAATATCTTTTTTGAAGAAGAAGAATAAGAAGAAGAATAAGATCCATCAATAGTCAATTGATGTTGCAGCAATTGTGAAGTTCAAATAATTTCAACATGTCAATATATTCTGATTTTTTTTAGTTTCGAATGATCATTCTTAGTCTTGGTGGATTATCAACTTCTTGATATATTCTTTGGATAACCGACTCTATGTTATAGAACTATAAAATTTTGTTATTAGTATTTTTTTTATTAGTTTCAACTGCCAGAACATAGTTTTCAATTTTGGATTTGTGATAAGATAACAATTCCAATGAAATTCACCAATCTCACAGAGAGAGAATTTGGTGGAGTGGACTAGGGTATCTTTGTTCCTTGAACCACTATAAGATGATGTGTTCTTTATTTCTATTTATCTGCTTCATAGTTTCATTCAGAAGAACAACATTGTATATCAACATAAAATACTTTGGGTTTCCAAAGCCAGAATTGTAGAAGTTTTTTTTTTCAAAAGACACAATTCACCCCTATTATGTGTTACTTTGTATATTCCTTCCTAATATATAGGGTAATTACATTTATAAGTTAGTTGAGTGGAAACATATAAATTTTCTAAAGAGGTAATTCTACCTATGTTTATCAAATGTTAAAATGTTAACAATTTTTCCATCATAGTACATTAGATGTCAAATGGTCTAAATCTTCCCATAAAAGGGGTTTTAAAACAAGTGGAAAGGATATTTTCACCCTTTTCTTTTTAATTTGACCCCCTATAAACCCATTTTGACCTTAACTTTGACAATTAAATTTTTCTTCATTCACTATTAATTTTGGTCAAAAATAAATTTGGCAATGTTGAAAATTATAATTTATCGCTATTAAAAATATGGAATCCATTTTTTAACATTACATTCCTAAAATTGGGAGAACTATCTTTTTAAACCCATAGAAATGATGGGAAAACATGTTTTTAAAGAGAAAATGATCAAAAGTTTACAAAGTTTTTATATACAATTTCAATATAAAATTGATTAAAGTGATATAAATTAAATTAATATATGTAAAATTGGACTAAATATATTTGAAAACAAATTTTAAAAAAATTATCATTTTAAATAAATTAAACTAAAAGGAAGAGTTTAATTATAATTTAGTATTTTTTACTATTCATCAAAAAAAGAAATTTTTCAGAAAAATAAGAAAAGATCATCCAAAGATAATTTTTACATTGTGAATTAAAAAATAATAATTTTATTTTATCAAATTAAAGTTAATTATTTGTAATAAAATATGTTTATTGTTGTTCCTAAAAGGTATAAAAATAAGTTTTTTGAGAAAGTAGTTTTTTCAAAACATATAAATTCTTTACCGAAAATTATGTATCTTATTAAAAATAATATTTCTTTATATAAAACCATTATAAATAATATTTAAAAAATTATTTAATAAAATTCATATCACTATGTATAATGGCTAGGTTATAATAGATGTGTTCAAATAAATATATTGTCGTTTTTTTAAAACTCAGTGTTGCGTGTAATGCAAGCTAAGTCAGTGTTTTATACCACATAAGATTATATTGGTTTCTATTATAACACAAGAATAACATGGTGTCACATGTAAATCAATCTATAAATGTTTTTTAATTTCATTTAAAAAATAATTAATGACAAAAAACTAGGGTTGTTACATTTTACCACCAAAATTTATTTTCACCCTAAAAATTTGTCCCTTTGATACAAACATGTGGGGATAATTTTGACTCATAATATCTTAAAGTTACTATATAGCTTCATCAAACTAGTGGTTTCTCCAAAAAAACATTGAAAAGGTGAGTGGTCTTGTTTCAATAAACATTTTCTGTATGATCCAGAATCTTTATTGTTTGTTCCTCTTAATAAAGATCTTCCCCTAGTGGTATGACATCTGATTTTAATACTTGTCATGGGTTAAGTTTTCACTTCCACAAGAGAGATACATGGAACACATCCTATCCTTTAATTTTTTTATTGTAAGTTCCCATTGATAGGATATTTTCCTTATATAATAAATAATTTCAAAGGGACATATAAACCTAGGGATTTGTTTCCCTGTTTTCTCTAATCTAATAACCATCTTCCATGTAGAAATTATTATAAACACCTTATAACCAACATAAAACTCTCGATCACACTAGTGACGATCAGTATATCAATTCTACTAACTCTGAGATATCTTGATGTGTTGGTTAAGGGATTTAACCTTATCTTTAATTTTACGATATATTTTTGGTCTAAATAGATTTCTTTCTCCAACACCATTCTAAATAATTAGAGATCTACATTTTTTAAATATAGGGTTCATAAGTAGCCTTTATAATGATTGATTGAATGAAATTGTTATAATAAAACTAAAATATGGGGATGTGTTTATCTAAACCACCTTTTATATCAAAATAATAAGATCTCAACATAACCTCTATATGTTGAATTATTCATTTATAATGAAAGTCTGTTTTATTATGACAAAAAGTGATAAAACTCAACACCATCTCAAGAACTTGTTGAAGACTTCAGCAAAACAGTGAGTTAAACCTCATATCTCTATCAAATACAATGTAATGTGGTAATCCATGAATCCTTAGCACTTTCTTAATTTATGTCCCATAAGGGTTATCGAAAGATAAGGATTATCTAATACCAATGAAGTATGATAATATAGTAAAAAAATTGACTGCAACCCATATTGCATTTTTATCTCAGGTGTTTTGGGGAGTCAAGTGAAAAAATTAATTGTTATATTTTTAGATTTCCATTTTGGTTAGGGTAATCAATGTAACATCCCCTTAGAAATTATTCATTTAGCATTTACTTGTTGGAATACCATGAACTAAAATATAAACTCTATGGTTTCTCTCTTAATTTGACCCCACAAGAAATATTCTTTCAAATATCTATACATCTTCATACTTATTTGATGAATAAGGAATAAACAACTATGATATTCTGATAAGAACACCTTCTTTACATCAGGTATAGATGGAACACATACATTTTTCCCATAACAAATCATTCCATAAATATCATGGTTAAACTCTAGAACATTTATAACCTTATATTACTAATCTAAATCTTCCTTATATACATCTTTAATATTCACTTGGATATATGGTTGAACATTCAAGTGTTCAATATAATATTTCTCCCCTTTATACAAGATATCCATATCTATCGTTTGAATATCCAGAAATATGGGATCTTTTAGAATCCTCATGATGGATAAGTTATCACAATCCTTTTGACTCAATGAATTAGCCACCTTGTTCACTTTCATATAGTGGTAATGTATTGAGAAATCGTAACATTTAATCCATAATAACCAACTTCTTTATCACATATTCAACTCCTTCTTTGTAAATATATACTTTAAACTATTATAATCATTATATATAACACACTTTTCCCCATAATGATAATTCTTCCATATCTTTAATGGAAGTATTACCATAGATAACTCGAAATAATCAATCGGGTTGTTTTTCTCTTTAATATAAAATTTCAATGTGGAATAATATATAACCATGTCATTCTTTATAATAACACATCCCAATCCCATTTGGGATACATCATTATAAATTAAAAACCTTTCTCTACTACATAGTAATGTTTGAATAAGTGCACTAACAAATCTTATCATTAGTACGTTGAAAATTTCCTTACATTAATCCATCTAGAGGAATATGGATCCCTTTTAAGTAAAATTGGTCTATGGATTAGATAGTCATAAGAACTTCTCCAAACAAAGATCAATAATATCTAGCTAAAATAAGAAATGTACTGATCTCTATCACCTTGGTTGTTGTGGGCCAACATTCAATATCCTATTTCTTTGTCTTGTCAACTGATATACTATCTTTTGAGATTATATGACATAAAAAAGAATCCTTTTTAATTTTAAATTCACAATTTGTAAATTTTTCATATAGTTTCTCCTTCTATAGGGCCTTTATTAAAATTATCAAGTTTTCTTCATACTATTCTTTTCTCTTTATATAGATAAGGATATATTATATAATGAATACTATAAATTGATCATAGTAATCCATAAATACTCTATTAATTAAATCCATAAAGATAGTAGGCAGATTAGTAAAACTGAATGGAGTCACTCTATATTCATAGTGTACATAAATTGTATGGAATATTATCTTCAGTATATCCTCCTTCTTGATCCTAAATTTATAATATCAGTAACAAAGGTCAATCTTGTAAAATTATTTACCGTTGTGTAGTTCAAAAGACAATTAATCAATACAAGTAAGAGGATATTTATTATTAATTTTGATAAGGTTTTTTATTTTGATAAATAATGAATATTCTAATAGATATATCCTTATTTATAACTAAAGGAATAGTTTCACCCCAACATGACACACTTGGATGAATGAATCCATCATCAATGTTTTCCTAGGGTTTCTTCATCAATTCTTATGACTCAATCAGTAACATTTTATAGGGAGTATTTTAAATTTTTATGACACCATGAATCTATTATATCAATAACTCAAAATTTCGTTTTTTGGGAATACTAGGAAAATCGTACTAAACGACATCAAAATATTCTCCCAAAATGGGAATATCATCGATTTCATGTTTTTTCCCAAACATTTTGAGATAAACACCCCTAATGAATTTGAATTAAGACCCATACAATGGGTGTAATCTCCTAAAACATTTCATACCGATTGTCACATTGATATGAAATTGTTCGTTGGTTTGGAATATAAAATACAAATTCCCTTCGTTGATAATTGATGTGGTATTTATGTACACAAATACAATTTATACATTGGATGAAATCAAATTCTACGAGCGAAATAATGACAAGACATGCAAGAAGCACATTACAAAAAATTTCAACTGGAGAGGAATCATACACTTAAGACAAAATCATCACACCATTATGGGTTTTCACTACTAATTACATTTTTGTTCATATAGGTCACATCTTGATACCTTTAGAAAAATTATTAGATATGAAATAATAGGTAGATCTAGAGTCAAATAATACCTTAATAGTCCTAGCATAGATGGTAAGTGTAATATTCACCATGTTGTTATCGTACAACTCATCGGAAATAGTGATCACATTATATTTCCCTTTTTCTATCATATTAATATATTTCTGTATTCTATCATCATCATAACCCTTTATATTTTCACATTGGTTAGAATAATTCAGGTACACCATGAATAGTTAACATTGGAGTGTGGGTGGTGCATTCTCTATAGCTTTCTATCTATTCAAATATTTATCTAAATTCTTCCCATAAAATTCAAAATAAATTTCTTAATGACCATCCCTTAAACACATAAAACATTTATTAGTCTCTTTATGAAAAAATTTTACGTGCTTCTTCCCACACCATAAGAATAAAATAAAGTACATCTTCTTCTCTCCATGTTTTTTATATTTGCCTTTTAAATAAATCTTCCATTTCTTTTCAAAACCATGATATTTATATGTTACTCTCATCTCCATTCCATCCTTGGTAGCACATATAACAATATATTCCTAGCTTATCAAATCTATTATAATTAATTCCCTTCAGAGACATGGATTTAATCCATTGACAAAAAATCATAAATTAAGAAGCAATAATTATTGTGGAGAACCATATAATCATGAAACATCACTTATATGATGTCAAAATCATGAAACCATCTTTAATATAGGAAAAATATGTTTTATATTAGGTGATTCATATTCATCATCTATTTAAATCCTTCCTTATGGTTAGTAATGAATCTATGAATTTCAAAATCATATCATCAGGGAATATCAAACTAGGTGTGTAGTAGGGCCCATTTTCATCACCAGTTCCCAATATATTTTGGCATAGTACAATGTTTTTTGGGTTATTATCCCTATATAAATATTTTCTAGATCCACACACACTTTTAGAATCCAAACAGGGATGTAATTTCATTCAAACTGCTAGCTACATCCTTTACCAAAATTCTAGAACATCTTCCAATTCATTGACTAATTATTATATTTCTAATTAGGCATTTCCTTAGGGGTATCACTATGGTTTTCTCATTTCTGGTTTCCAAATGATAACTAAAACTATCCTTTCATATGAACTATAGAAACCCAAGCATATTGTATATAGACATTACATCATTTTTTATGAAAATTTATTTCATTACACAAACACATTCCTAAGGACCATAATATGTTTGTGTATTTCCAAACATGAAAAAATAAAAACACTTCAATATGTTATCTACTCAATACCCAAATATATTAAAAAAATCACTCTTATTATACATATAATAAATAATACACAACTTTAAAACATAGAGAATTGAAACATAGTAAAGGGTGAGCCTAGAAACTTATTAAAGATAAACAAAGGAGATTAATATGAATACCATGAACATAAGTGTATAGGAACATGATCATTACATTTTAAAAAAATACCCTCTATAATAAATATCATATACATGAGTCATGCAATAAATATTTTTAGTTCATAAGACATGAATTATAATATAATTAATGGATTGGAGTTATGAGAGAAATATATTGGCATAAAACATGGATTTTTGGCATGTATATAAAAATAGAAAATCATTCAAATATTAGTAAAGGATTACTACCTTGTATAAAATATTGGAATGATTTATCTTCCTAAAAAATCATATTAGTCAGGGTTCACTCCTAGGACCATCATTGTGGGCACAGTCCCTTACTGAACTGAGTTCACTCCTCATTCAAATCATGTCTATCCCATGAGATATAAATATTTACCCTATTCATTGGAGGTAAATATACGTTCCACACATCACATAATGAAAAAAAATTATATGTTACACAAGATCATAAACATTCATGATATCAAAACCCATGAAAAATAAATCGGTCTCATAAATATTTCATCATATCATAACTTGTGGAAAAGAGATCTGGTTCATAATAGTTTCCTCCTAGAATTTCCCGTGAAAAGAAGTTTGTTACATAAAAATCATGACATTAAAACATAAACCATTAATGAAAATAATATTAATGTTATACTTGTATTATATCCCTAGTAATTCATGGGTAACACCCATGGATTTCATCTTAGATTGAAAATAATTTTGAAAGATCATTTAAAACATATCTTGGGAAAAATATCCTTTCCACTTTGAAAATCAATTTTTAAAAGATAAATCATCTTGAAAACCATTTTATTTTAAAATAACCTTTAAAACATATAAATTAATAACATAATAAATTATTGGTCATGATGTTGAAATATCCTAATCATGTTGTACACATTAAAGTGAATATTCCTTTCCTATTTTTTATTAATGACAAGTGGGCATTGTTTTTAAAATGACATAAATTTTCAATTAACAAAATTAAAAATTAAATCATTCTTGAAAAATTATTAAAAAAATCTTAAAAGGATAATAAAAAAATACAAATCATTTTTTGAATATATGGTTTAGGAAGGAAATATATTTTCAACCAAAGAGTGAAATAGAGTTTTATTTTCTTAAAAATATTTTTAATTAGTTTTCAGTACCAAAGAGTGGAAAATGGTATAATTACTCCAATATATCAGGAATAACCAAATGTTATTTAAATTAAATAAAATTCTTGATAGATGGATCATAATATTTCAACATTTTAGAACTTAATAATAAACAATCCTCACAAGTGATGATATTTTAAGATAAACTCATTTCCACTATGGTAACATTAATCAAAAGCCCCATTGAAGAATAACATAAAAAGAAACTAAAAATTTAATGAGGACAAATAAATTCATGATATTACCTGTGAAAGGGGATGTATTGCACCTTCTGAAAGAATATTGGTTTATAACCTAATGTATGACTCGAATAAGGAAAATTGAGATAAAAACCCATTAACTTATCTCTTGACCTCTGTCGAACATGTTCAACCTCCTGTATAAAAAATATAATATTATAATACATGTATTATAAAAACATATTTAAATATATCATTTGATATATTATTTTATTATGACCTTCTATTTACTTTTGAAAAACAATTTAAAGTTTAATTTATGTTTCCTATAATAACTGCTTTGTTTTTCATATATGTTTCAACATGTTTTTCTTGGTGAACTTACATATATCAGGATTTAATTTCAAATCGAATGTATAACATGATATAAATTTCATATATATTCTGGATTTAATTATTTAGAGTAACCGTTAAAATATGGTGATATATAATGAAATAAATTTTCCCTGGGGACGGTAGGATGTACGTACGCATTAATGCTGTTTCCATTTTCTTATTGTATTGAATGCTAGAAAAAATATTTTAAATGTATTAAAATTAAAGAATCATGGTTAATATATATATATATATATATATATGATTTTGTGTGTGTAACATTTCTATTAAACACATCCTAAATACATTCCATGCAATGAGTAAATTAATCACATCACTTTACGAGGCAGTAGTCCTCCATACACACGAACGACATTATCGTATTCACATAAAATCGAAAGAATGAATGTATGTGTGAAATAATAATTATAGAATCATAATACTATCATAAATATCATATAGTTAAACTATAAATAATAAATCCATCATTATTCAAAACTCTGAGATGTGGTAATGGAAAAATGAATTACATCAGGCCACGAAGTGGTAGTCCATTATAAACACAAATGATGATTTCGTAACACATTTGATGGAAGTGTGTGAAGTTGTAGGTAATAACCTTAAAATAACAACAACATATTATATGGAAGATACTAAGGTCATTATATCATCTTGTTATAATAGTAATTATTGTAGGTGTAGGACGATATAAACTAAAAATGTATGTTGATGAGCATTACCTCTTTTTCATGTATCCTCTTTAAGTTTGTAAAAAAAGCCTTCATTGTATGGATTTATCCCAAAACATTGGATTATTGGATGAGTTTAGGGAATTGGGGATGTTTTGGGTAGTTATTGGCTTCAAAAAATAAGTTTGAAGGTGTTGATAAGGGAGGACAGTGGGTGGCCTTTATAAGTTATGTGAGGGGAAATCATGTAAATTTATTAACGAGTGAATTCTATCCACATTTATCATATGTAACTATTTCTTCTGGAAAATATCACATGACCTGGAACACCCTTATGAAAGGAACAAAATTTGTTGATAAAGACTGGGTGGGATATCCTTATATATTTCGGAAGGATATGTCATGGTCACAATTTTTGATTCGTCGAAAGAATATAATATTGTGCCAATCATCTACATTGCATTTTATTGTAGGGGGATTCGATGTATGTAAAACCATTCACATAAGATTCTCCATTTATTTTTACTCTCATTTTAAACTCCCAACATTTCACAAAACTATAACCAAGTAAAGACCTACTTTCCAAAGGTAAGATGACAATTGGGGTTTCAACCCAATGGTTCTTAGGAACTCACATTGGTTGATTGGATAAGAGGTTCGGCTCATCGCACCCTTTTGGGAGAAATTTTTTATTACTTTGGGACACTCTTGTAAAATTAATATATGTTCATAAATATCTACTTAATCACAACAAAAACGGGTAACCTTGAAAAAATTATCATAGGTTTGAACCTCTAATATGTGAAATAGAATCATTTATAAGGTCCATATGTATGAATCTAAGGATATTAATCTACTTACCATTATTTGGAATCTTATTATATATAAATTCCATACCACTGCATAATTCTTAATTTTCTTCCATGCAGGAAGGTGATTAATATGTCAAGGATGGGATTGACCTCTAATGAGGAATCCTATGTATCCTTTACTATAATAAGAATAAAAAACCACATAGTTCATTAAACTCATGAGTCTAATTTCATGTGGAAAAGAAATATATGTGGTCACTTAGGAACTAGATGTTTGAAATCAAGCCTTAAAGAGGCAACCTATGTATCTTGGTTATGGAAAGAATCAGAGTTATTGTAGTTTAGTTGACTTCCTAGTCTACTGATGGATGTTGTAGAGTGATCATCCCATGGGAGTTATTGGGTCACAATGGTTGAAATGTATGATACATATAGGCACATAACCCAAAGTGGATTCCTGTTTAGATTTGTTCCATTGGGACTCATCCAATGTATATTGGATATCACATGAATTAGAGTTCTCATAGTCAGTTACCCCCTAACCCGCTGATGGGATAAGGGGGTAATCATTCTTGGAAAGCTTATGGTTATCCCTGATGATTTCGAGATGCTAGGGGATTATATGTGTTTTTATTCCCAAACATTGTGGATATTAATAATATAAATCATATGACCATTAGAACTCCATAGGCCCACATGAGCCATGATCAGTGTGATAAATAATGGATAGTATGTTATCCGACTCATTCCATTTGGATGCTAGAATTATGTACTAGTGTATCCCTTTGGATGTTTAATATGGCGAACGGTCCTTCAAAATGCATCCTATATATCCTGGTTATAAAAGGAGTCGTATTCCTTGTAGATCGGCTTGATTGGGGCTCACACTCTGAGGTTTCCCTAATATGGGGGACTTATCATATGATGTTTCTGATCAGGGCTTACAAACTGAGGTTTCCCTAATATTTGGGACATATCATATTATGTTTCTAATTGTGGATTAAAAAATTAGGTTTCTATAATATTGGGGAAATATCTTATTATGTCACTGATCGGGGCTTATACAAAGAGGTATCTCTAATATGGGGGATATATCATATTAGGTCATTTATCGGGGAATACACACTGATGCTTCCTTAATATGAGGTATGGACAAGGTTATTTTGTCCAATGATTTCTTATTGACCTAGAAGGTTGTCTTCCTGACTTACTTGACTATCTGCCTAACATTTCTTTATTATCTGACAGACATGTAGAAGGTTGTCTAGACATTTCTGGTTATATTGTGTACATGTCCAATAAAACTCCATGATCTATTTATCTTTTCCAAGGCATGTTGTATAACCTAGAAGGAATATTTTAGGGCCATAAAAAAATCAAGTATGACATGACGAAGAGGTCGTCGAATGATTCAAAATGACTTGTTCAGAGGAAATAACGAGACCAATATATCATCTCCTGAATGGTGTCTCCTAACCTCGCTAACTTTTTTGGAGAACATTGCAAGAGCTAGGTGACATGCCCTAGTGATTTCACAAAAATTAACTAACATGAACTCGTGTGGCCATATGATTTGGGTAACATGTGTAGAGGATATTATAATGTTTAGATTTCAATCATGGAGGTTTTTATGAGACTCGGGTGGCATGCTCAGGGGGGTCATGTGAATTTACTTGAAATGTCTATAGGACCTCATGTGATCCAAATAGTATTCAGATGGAGTCATCTCCTGATCTGGGAGACATGTCTTGGTGATGATTCATAACATGGGTGGACCATGCAAAGCACGTGAGGATAAAAATATAAATTCATCACATAATCCTCTCATACTAAGTATTTATTCCAAATTTTATTACATATGTATCTTGGATTTGATCCATTTTTTATCTTATTTAAGTTTGATTTGACTTAAAATAAATGTGTGATGTCAGTTTCATAATTTATATAAAGTTCTAGAACTTCATAATGTGATATCAACTGATCACACAGAGTTCCTACACATGCCTCATGATCCCTTAAGTCATTCCCCATATCTTTACGTTGCATAAGACCTTGTGATCATAAGATTGGACGCTCTGAGAAGTCTTCTCCAATGGTTTAGTTCACTAGTGCGATGATCCAAGAGTGTGTTTTATCATGTTCTATGGGGACTTTTTGGAAAATTCGTCCCTATTATACACATCCTTTCATGGTGCATATCTCAAAAATCCAAGATGGAGTCGGTAAAGGAAATTTATGTTATGTGCTTTGTGACGTCCTGCCATAGGTTGTCCCCTGGGGTGGTCACGTGATTTTAAAGGATCAAAAAACCATCAAATTAGTTCTCTATTTATTTTATTTTATTCAAATTAATGGGATCTTTCCTAATCATGTGGACATGTTAAGGGGTTTTCAAAATGTCAGTCTGATATGTCTAGGGACTTACAGGAGATCACAATGCATGTGGAAAGGCTACTCCTTGAATAGAGGTTCTTTATATGGGATATTTTTGTGAGACTATAATGGCTTGTTAGGGCACCATTGAGAGATTTTTCTATCAATATGAAAAGATTTTGTGAGGTCTTTCTATCTTTTAGGGGGGATTCACATGATCAATGGAGATCATAAATGGAGTATAAATATTTTTTCATAATATCAATGTATCTCCCACTTACAATAAGTTCCAGCCATTTCCCTTTTGTTTCTTTTATTTATTTTGAAAATCCTATATATATTGTGAGTTTATATGAGTTTTATTGAAGAAAAATCACTCTACCCATCACTAATTCCTTGAATTACCAATAAAGGTCCCTTTGGTGATATGAGATCATTTATCATTGACAACCCTTTAACTTGTTTTCAATGCTAGAGGGAAAGAGGAACACCACCAAGACATGTCAAAAAACTTTTGTGTGATGAGGGTGACATTATAGAGGGCCATTGTGCAATAGGGTGTAAATGTGACCAGGTATTTCATGGTATCATGATAAGAACAGAGGTGCAACGTATAATGATTCTGACCATCACAGGCCTCTTTCTTTTTCATATTTTACTCCAAATTTTACAATGTTTGTTATGTCTCGTCCAGGGAATGTCGGCTAACAAGTCTTCTGACTTATGGGAGATCATCAAAAAGTTGTCTCATGATCACCGAGTGACTTGTAGGCTTTCATAAGAGTGTAATTAATTTTCAAATTGGATACATGATATATTACATAGGATATGCGCTATGTGTGACCATCCTTGTGACTTTATTAAGGTTAGACGATTGAGTGTCTTCTAGAGGTTTTCATGGTTTGTGTGAACCTAGACACCTTCTTCTTAATTTTCTTTATAGAGAAAATAATATCCATATTCAAGTATCTATTACCTTTTTATATTTTATAATTCTCATTTTTTGGTATCAAGAAATCCCCCCCCCACACCCCCTCAGGAATGATGTACTTTGGGGTAGGGGCTCAGATCTAATGAAGGTAAATGCCCACCTGAGTATTTATAATTTTTTCCCATAATTATCTTGGATGGATCTTGATCTTCTATGTTGAATCTCATATTTCATGGAATTTTATTCAATAAGATAATAGAGGTAGGCCCACTCACCTACTACCCAAATCTAATATCCATTTCAACTTTCCTTCACTACATTACCCTCTTGTAAGAACTGATCGTGAGATCTATAAGCAAGACCATTTTGTGAGAACCGCTTCGCTATAACTGATTTTCCCAGAATTTCATTCGAATCAACCACCTATCAACATTAGTAATTTTTTGAACTTTGGATACATAGTTGTAAGATTATATATGAATGATTTTCTAGATTGGTTGTCTCGGCGCAATGACCTTGTAACTATTTTGAAAATCATGTTACCTTATCTAGATCATGAGATCACGAGTCTTGTTACTATTTGGTAGTTCACATGATCTTTTCTAGGTTTGGGTGATCTATTACAGCATTATAGAGTATTCAATTTTTGATTCACATATCAGACCATGAATCCCTTTATGTTTCATGTGATGTTTATGATGCTACAAGATTTAGTGAATTTATTTTGATGAAATTTTCACTTATCTATCATTTTATTCATACATTTGTACAATTGGATTCCATCTATTTCCATTGTTCCTATTCCACGTCTAACAAGGTTCCATAATTCCTATTAACCATAATCTTTATCTGTGGTATCTTGAGTTCATTGAAAACCAAGATTCTATCATCTAAGATCCAAAATAATCCTTTAACACACTAGATTCCTCTGTGCGTATTTATCCTACTTGATTGTGTTGTCATCCCTTCTTAGGACTAAAATTAGACATCATGTTGGGTTTCAACTTCCCTTGATTCCAACTTGAAGATAGTTTTTTAGGTTTTCCATCTGATCGTATAATTGTCCCAAGGGTTGCCTTATATTCTAGTGAACTGCACTCTATGTCTTGATGGTTTCGATTTCACCCGTAATCCCATCAATCAATGTTATTCAAGCATATTCATCTCTTCTTTGAAGAAATTGGCTGGTGTATGGATCTTAAAATGGGATTTCTGACCTCGTGGAAATTTTTTTGATTAATGGGAATGTCCATTCTAGGTCATGCATAGTTTCTTAGAGTTTTTTTTTCAACTTCACACTATCCATATTTATGAAGTTTTATTGGTTTCCCAATTCATCACTCATCATAAATATGATCTCCTTAGGGATCTGGTTAGTCATTGGTTCCTCAAAACTAACTCATTCCCTCTTTACCATGGGAATGTATGAATTAGCCTCTATGATATCCATAATCTAGGAAATATATACCCTCGTGGGGAAATTTATGATAAATTTCTCCCTGTTGAGGACATCTGGGATGACCCTACACAAACTCCAATCTTGGTGATGGGCATGTTCTGAATTATAAAGGAAATTTGAAGAAATAAGATGATTATGCACTCACTCGTCTATTTTAAGGATTAGATCAATTTTTCCTTTATCATAGCATATTTCGGTAGACCATTGTACTATGTTATTGGTTCCATTTTCATCATGTTTGTTATTGTTCCAGTTAATATTGGGAAATCTTTAAAGATGGATATTATACCTTATGGGGATACTGAGTAAGGTTACAGATATAATTGATCCTCGGGATAGATTTTTTTATGGTTATGTTAATAAAAAAGTGTCTTTTCCAAAATGAGTATTTATTCTCATGAAGCAAGGTCATTATGATCAGATGGAAGAACAGATAGTGGTGGGCGGCCTCCAAATATGGTGGTTGCAACTCTTTCCTTCCATTAGAATCTATTGGGCTGAATTCCATAGAGTAGTATCCCCTATAGGATCAGTGGTCATTTCTAGTTTTTATTTTCTCTATATAGGGGAGAACAAATATAGCTACGGATACCAAAAGACTAGTGGGATTCCTAGCACCTCGTTTCTCCCAATGTTGTTGGAAATTTCCAAGTGTAATTACATGTCATTGGGCTCTAATGAGGTTGTTGATATGCTGATCCAATATGATCACATTGATTTCACCTAATATCCTATGTTGACCGAGATATTTAATGATGATGAAGACATCACGGTTGATGAAATACCACACAATATTTCCTCTTAGGGTGGCATTCTTATGGTAATGATTGTTGATCTAATCATTTTTGAGTCGTATAACACATACCTGTTTACTTTTCAGATCGTTTGTATTGAAAGGGGTTCCCCTCTCCCATTGGTTGGTGTGTGGGGAGAGAAACATCTCATCATTAATCTTCATATTTGGTTGATATTGACGTGTGAGGCAACCAATGCAGAGATAATTATTCTTCCTATTGGCCTCCCCATATTCCTAGCTTATGATTATGCCCAGGACTAGGTAAAATTCTACCCGAGTGACATTTTTAAAATACCGGTTCACCTAGTGGAAGAAACATTTTCTTCACTAACTCCGTAGTCTATATAAATAATGGAGCTGCATCATGATTTGGGTGACCCTTCAAGGAATAATTATTATCTTTTATAAGACCATCCCATTAGCATGGTAGAATTTTTTGAGGATTTCATTCCTTATATATATGAAATATATGAAAGTTATTTCAAGGGAAGAGTTTATAGGGATTATTACTTATTGGCTTCCTCATCAACTCAACCATTTATTCTCCCTTTTGGCATTCCTACATCAAAATATTTAGTGTCATAGTCATGTCACATAATATTATGGAATATGATTTATACTTTGATTATTGAGACTCTTATCAGAACATTTCATGACCAAGAGTTATTCCTTCATCAACAATATTATGACCTAGGGGTGGGTCACTTTGGATTTGAATCATTATTCAAAATCATGAAGAAAATAATCCTAACACCACAAGAATTGGATACCCACAAGAGGGATTTGCAATACCTTGATGATGGGACTTACTTAGAAAAATTAATGAATGAAATTGTAGAGGCACTAGAATAGAGTTTTCTTTTTATATATGATATGCATGCTTGAATGAACGTCATGACCGTTTAGACCTAGAGATATGAGGAGACCATATATCTCTCAAGTTTATACCTTTCATAAGTTTCATAATTGCATTAAACCACTCATAAAAGAGTTCAAGAGCTATCAACATTTATTTTTTCCCTTCATCCTGGGAAAAAGGAATAATAATTGGGGTGAGAAGAACATCAACGTTCAATTGATACTTCATGACAAACCCTTTCCAACTTGACTAGTTTAGACTATCAAAACTTGTTATAGATCAATCATTGACATACATTTTTTGGAATGAATGTGAGGAGAGGCTCTGAAATGTGGTTATCAATCCTTTTATATTATATCGATGAATGGATATGTTGAACTGTATATGATTTTATCTAATTTCTATTCATTCATGATGTTCATGACATCTCATTGATCTGATTTTGTATGAATCATCAACAATACACATCATTTTTGTAACATCAAGTAAAATTGAATGTATGGATCTTGACATTTACATTATAATTTATCTTTTTTGATAAATTATCATGAATTCCCACCATCATGACATTCCTCACTGATGTATCTTCTCAGGTAATCTTTATATTTCATAATTCAAATCGGTTAATCAGGGTAGACTATATTTCTCTTAGGGGGAGTTTTATGTCTTTTGTCAACAGTAAAGGACATGAAGAGAATATCTTGATTTTTTTTGAAGCTATATGGTGGGACTCATAAGATTTTTATCTTTTTCTTTTTATTTAACAAGTTCATTAATAAGCATTATATAGGGGAAGAGTTAGTTTGAATTTGATGTAGTTTTAGGTTATCTTATCTCAGACCTTTTATTATTACATTTCTAGGTCTTCTATCTTTGAAAGTCTATTTTATTTGTTATGGTAATTTACCTTGGAACATATATTGTTTTATATTGGGGTATTTTAGCTCAAACCTTCCATTGTTATATTTTAGTGTCATTTATCTTGGGACTTGATATGCCATGTAGTTTAAAGTATTTCTACAAATAATTGATCAATGATTATAGAATATAGGGAAGACATTTCAGGGATTACCCAAAACACCATAGGATGGTTTGTTCCTTCATGGTGTTTCCAAGGCTTATGAGGATTAGAGCTCCTTTATTAAAAGAATTATATGCCTTTGGTTGGTAGGTCAAGGCCCTTATGCATTAGTAGCATTGTCCAACAGAGATGGATCTACTTATTTCCAAATGTTGTGGATGATTTATGGGGGAAATATTGATTGAGGTAGAAATACTAGGGAATCTAGGTCCATGAGGATTGTTGGGATATGGGTGGTGTAATTCATAACCCATTAGACTGATTTGAGGAGTGTGGATTG
Organism: Viscum album; assembly: GCA_963277665.1. Classification (NCBI taxonomy): domain Eukaryota; kingdom Viridiplantae; phylum Streptophyta; class Magnoliopsida; order Santalales; family Viscaceae; genus Viscum; species Viscum album. Next base: position 777,076,386 of record OY728159.1, read on the forward strand.
GGTTAGGCATAACGAGGATGAACCATAACATCATGAGGTTCAGATTTCTTCCATGTTGTTACTAGGGCTCACAATGATTAGGGTTCTATTCTTACAGAGAGGAGATCCCTATAGTTGTTAAGTTAGATCCCTTATGCATCAATATTTTGGTCTTGAAAAGGAAATATCTACTCCTTTACATGGTCCATGAGATATTTTCAAAGATTCAAATGTTCATATAATGAAGGTGGGTATGGAATTAAGGTATATCCAAGAAGGGTTCTGGAACCCTTGGGACAGTTTAGCTCTAAAATTAGGAATCTTAGAGCCTACAATTTGTGGTGTTGAGTTACATGGTGTGGGTCATCAAAAGGTTTTGGATAGCAGTGTTGATTTCCTCTATTGAGAAAGGGTAAAAAACATTATAAAGTTACATTGAGGATTTCCAATAATCATGAAGAGTCTAGTTACAAGGATTTTATATCAAGGTCCAAAGTGATTAGGTCATGAAGATCAAATGGGAAATTGTGCTAGGAATGGCCCCAAACACACTTAGGTGCATAGTTCTACCATGGTGATGTCAAGGATCACATGGATCAGAGAGTCATTTTTTAAATGTGACATAGTAATTTTATCACCATAGCCACATATTCAGGATCCATGGTCATATATGCAGAGTCAAACTAAGGATCCCTTGAATTGAGGTATCCTTTTCTAAGATCCATGAATGGTTTACATCAACCATAGACAATGAAATCATAATGTGTGTTTTATGGAAACTGAAATATTCCATACGGGTTATAACACCCTAAATTTTGTGTTGTTACCTAGTAAACATGTAATTAACTGAGGAAATGTGAAAAACCATTACGCAAACTTTTTAATGAATTGGGTGGTCCAACTAGCTTCAATCTACTATTACTATTACCACTACTTGGGACCTATGAGAATTATTCCCTATTTATTTGTGACGTGATCTTTTTCTAAACATTAGAAAAAAGTATATAGTGAGGGAAGAAGTTACCTTTTATCATACTTATATTTTTGGGATTTCAACCTGATAGGTTTGGTGTCTCTTGATATATAATTTTAAGGTATTGTGATTGGGACCATCAAAGGATAGAGTTATGGTCATACAAATGTTACCAACATTTAGGTAGTTTATGTTTGTAAATCACATAGACCTAATATGAGGGGGATGTTACAGAATTTTTCAATTAGGATACCCATTGTTGAGAGTACATCAACATCCTTCTGAGAGGGAGATGAAATTATTTTAAATCATAGATTGAGGTTCTCATGTCACGAGTAGTGATATAGTACAATCATATTGGGGACGGACCAGAACACCCTTAGGTTCTAGGTTCCAAAACAATTACATCAGGATCATACAGATCAAAAATCTCTTTTTATAGGTTCAAGATGTCTTTGGGTGGTAGGTATAAGTCCTTATGAATTGATAAAATGGTCAAACATAGAGATATATTTTCGTTTACATTGTCCATGATATTTTTTTGAAGACCCAAGAACACGAGGTGTGAAGATTGATTTATGTATTGAGGTTATTAAATGATTATGGAATACCCACGTACTCTGGTTGACTGGGGTATGGCCCTTGTGGTCCTTTGATAAGGGATGATAATGGGTGATGACCTTCACATTCTAATGTCATGTATTGGAGATGTATTTCTTGTTCAATTTTAATTTCATGAGTTCATGATGATTTCATTGTTGTTTGACATCATGTTATAAGTATTCATTTGTCTCATTTCCCTTTAAAATCATACAATATAGAAGTAGGATTCAATGTGAAAAATTACACTATATGTATTATGAGTGAAATAAATTTGTATGCAGTTCTAACTTTTTGGTAGAAAAAATGAGATTTTATGACTCGTCCCTTATATAGTTGGGGGTTCATTCTTTCATTGGTCTTTGTAGTTGGGCATGTGATTGGAGTTATGGGAATAAATATATATCTTGTGATGATTGGGAACAATCCACACATAGTTCTTGTGGAACCATGTTTTTCAACATCATGAATAAAGGATGTTGGATCCCCAAATTGAATAGGGAATATAGTGAATGTTCTCAAGAATGAAGTTCTAGGAATCACTTCATATCCTATGATGGTAGGAATCAAGACACATGTAGTTATTGAATGAGAAACTCTCTATGCAAGTATAAACCATACAAATAGGTGGGAATTTTTCCCACTAATTATTGTATCTAAACCCAATATTATATATTTGTCTATCAATGTGTACCCTATGATGATAGCAATCATTACACATGTGGTTCTGGAAAGGGAAACTTTCGATACATGTCTAACTCACATACAAAGAGGGGGGATTCTTATGTTTATTTTTTGGGCCCATGCCTAGTATCAGAGATCAAGGAATCTCTACATATATTGTGATAATAAGAATCAATATGAAAATAGTTATATAATGAAGGAATGGTGGGAGACTAACACCAAGGTTGGTGGTCCTATCAGCTGGGGTCCATTTTAATGCACAGTTTTGTATCATGCAATGGATGTCAACAATGCAGTAAGGTGTCATGGTTGACATTAAAGTTCATTCATTAAGAACCCTGAAATCCATGTCATGACACAATATTTCTAAGTCATTCAGGTAATCCCATAAAAATATTCTATATATCATGAGAAATATGCTCACTTTGAGGAATAATGAATGATAAAGGTTCCTCAGGACAAAGAGGTGGTTGGAGAAAGGAAAAGGGAGTCTTAATCTTATTGTGTGTAGGGATAAATAAAAGATCTAGGAATACCTAAATATCCCATCAGGATTAGAATCAAGTAGTATATAGTTCTAAAAACTCATGCAGTTTAACATCATGTGGTAAGGACATCATGCTTTCAGTTTATCATCTTTCTGTAAGTATGTGGGTGACTTGATGTGAATGAAGAGGAATGTTTAGGACTCATGAAGTGGTACATCATGTGGTAAGGAAATATTCTATACAGTTTAACTTCATGCACTAAGGACAAGGGTCACCCATCATGGAAGATTGTAATATACTGTCTAGGCCCAAGAATAGAGGTCCATTAATCACTATGTATCCTGCAATGGAAAGGCATCGTGATCCCGCCCAGCAGATGGATCTCCGGCAGCAGGAGTCCTGGGTGAGGTGGTACCCTCTTGTTTCAGCCTCAAGCTAAATACTGATGGGTCATGTGTGTCAGGTGACATGTGCGGTGGAGGTGTGGTCCAAGATTTCAAGGGCAGTGTGTATACAGTGTTTATGGCGCATTATGGTGAAGGTTCCTCTCTGCAGGCAGAGGTGCAGGCTATTCTTTCAGGAATCACCCTATGCATGCAACGAGAGCTTCATATCACCCATGTGGAGACAGACTCAACGACCATCTATGAATCCTTGCGCGGAATGGGTATGATACCTTGGTACATTATTTACACAATCCAAAAATGCAGGGCTCTCCTCAATAGTAATACTCAAGTCACTCACATGTGGAGGGAGGGGAATAAGGTGGCGGATCATTTGGCTTCTATGGCGACCCCAGGTAACCTGTTTCAATGTATTTCTCATGTTTCTCATCTCAAACCTGAGGGGGTGAACCTGATCTGGCATGATGCCCTTGACCTTCATTATTTCTTCCCTCCTTAAGCCTTGGCATTCCTTGTTTTCTGTTTGATTTTGTTTTCTGTCCCTTGGAATAAAAATGGTAGCATTGGATGGTATCCTGCAATGGAAAGATTGAATCCAAAAGTAGTTCTTGGAAAAAGATATTCTCTTTGTGGATCTAAATATCACATAGGGATAAGGGTATTTCATCATTATTTTACAAATATCTAGCTCATTTACGGTGAATCATTGGTGATATGATGGCCTCCAGGGAGTTTAACATCATTCTGTGAGAACATATTCCATTTTGTTTTAGTGTCATGAAGTCAAGATTATAGATGTTTTTTAGTTTAATGTATTATTTCTAGAATGTGTTATGTATTTTTTAGCATCATGTGGTTAGGAAAAAAGATATAGGGCAGTTTAAAGTCCTTCTTCTAGGACCAGAGGCACCATGTAGTTTAAATTCTTCTTGTTAGGATGTGATATTTTGTATAGATTAATTTATTTCTACCAGGATATGGTTTCTATTGCTTAACAGCATATGGGTATGATGTAAATGTTGTGATGTTTAATATATTCAAATCAGAATAGAGGTTCTATTTGGTTGATGTTTTTCTAACTTGACTTTGTCCATATATTTTAATTTTATATGGTTATAATGTGACTGTGAAGTTTAATTTCATGTGATAAGGACATGCTTTGATTGATGTAATCTTATGTGAAGTATTTCTTGAGAAACATTACATTTGTAGGGTGTGTGAAAAGCTACCCATCCTTTGGGGAAAATTAGTAAGCTATATTATAATATACCTTTTATAAGATATAAGTCCCTTACTATTTGGGTTCTAGCTTCAATGGTTTCTTTCTAGGTATCATTGGTTTTCTGAGAGCTAACTCCAATTATCCATGGATAAACAAATGGTGGTGATTTTTTTCATTGAAGGCTCGTCCGATTATATTTTGATATACATGAAGGTTGTCTAATGTAAAAACCTATTCTTATTAATCCATTCCAATTCATCCAGCCTCTTTTTCAATTGTTCTTTATTTGATATTTTTTCTTAAATTTATTTTCACAAAGATGGAATATGGGATTTTTTTGGGAAACACTACCTTGGTACAGTAAACCATTGAATATGTTTTTCTTGTGTAGTAGTGGACATAATGGTATGGTAGACCCATGAAGTGTGGAGGAGATTTTCGGATGAAGACTTCTTGTTCTTATTCACCATCTTCTAAACTATATTTGACAAAGTCTTATTAAAGGCCTCAATCTTTCCATTTTACACTGCATGATATCAGGATGAATGATTGGACTCGATATTCTACTCCCAGTACAATATATTCCACTCTATAGAATAGATTTTGTTTCCATTTTCTATCCATATTATGTGAGGCACTCCAAACATGGTGACGATATGAAACTTTTTATGATGTTCTTTGTCCCGGATTCCTTGATGGGTATTGCCTCATACCATTTTTAGGAGAATCTTGTAACAGTAAGGATGTACATGAACTACTTTATTTTGGATGGGGGATATGAATCCAAAACATCCATTCCCCTTACGAGGAATAACTCGGAATTTTTTTATGTAGGTACAAATTTTGGGTGTTGATGGATGTAATTTTTAAGAACCTAGAATGCATGAAATTACCCAGTAAATTCCACACATACCTATATCATGATTCTCCTGTAATAACCCAGCCTAAACATTTTATGAGAGATCATAGTCCCAGACAAATGGGCATCATAAGATTCAGCATGGACTTCTTCCATGAAGTTAGGAATCTCTCTTTTGTATATGTATCTAAGGAGGATTCTATTTAAGCCTCACTTCTACATAGATTTCTTCTCATTTGAACCATCCCATAGGGTGATGTTCATGACCTAGCACTAAATATGTTCCCTTCTAACTTGGTCTATCAAGAGGATCCCATTTTGGATATAACTAGTTATCAAAACCATCCATCTAGGGGTGGATATTGGTACATCACTCTTTAGGGATTTTTTAAACTCATTTATTCCCCCTATATCAAAAACGATGATTGATGAGACCATTTTTTAGTGTGGGAGGAAGAATATTACATCCACCTGGTTGGGGTTGGAAATGAATATTGCTACATTAGCCAATATTATTTCATGAGAATCCTATAATTATGGAACTTGATGAAATTTTGGATTAAAATGGAATGTTTTCTTTATTCCGCTTACATAGCTAGTGAAAGGGGACAGTTCTTACTTTTGATTTCATATTCGACATTGATTTTATTTAACACTAAATGTGAATTTCAATTGAATTTCTGGTAGGCTATTTGAAGCTATAGGGATAATTCCAAGCTATTATTGATGGACTGGTATTCAATTTCATTATTCATGGAGCATTTGGATATTAGAAAATGGTAGGGAAATTTTCTTTTTCTTGAGGAAACAAACACAATCCCCAACCCAATCTGATTGATTCTCTAGTTTTTCCAATCTCTTAGTCTTAAGACATTGGGAGGAACCATCAAAATACATCACCCATGTCTAGGAAGTGTCATGGGAATAGAAAAACATTTTATCTGGATTTTTAGTGTCTAATGGTGTGCTATTTGATGTGGGATTTTTTTCGAGGAAATCAATTATGTTCTTCCCTTTCACTAATTTATGTGACATTAACTGAATGGCATACTTCTTAATAATGACTACCCATCATTCTAAACTCCCACTCTCTTAATAATGACTACCCATCATTCTAAACTCCCAGTCATCATTGGATGACTAAATATGTACTTTAGTAGATCAATATTATATAATAGGTGTGATTTTTGTTGTTTCGTGTAATGCCTCCTGTTTTTCATTTCAAATATTGTTGTGATATTGTTTTTCTAAAGACAAAAATATTGGGTATCCTTGCCTAGCATCGTTTATCAGATCTAGTAGAGCTTTTTCTCACTCCCTGTATTTTTTTCTCTGTGAGGAGGATTCCTACTGAGACCTACATAATGAATACAAATAAGATGAGTTGATTTCCCCCCACTAGAAGCATCTAGACCTGTGGGTTCAATAGATACTACTTAAGATCCTCAAAGGATTTTAGGAAGTCATCATCTCATTGATTGGTGATTTCCAGATTCATTAACATGATTAAGGGGGGTATTTTTTGACCATGTTGGATACGAAACATCAAATGTTGGTATGGTTCCCTTATATATTCCATAGTTCATTGCGATTCCTATGGAGTAACATTAATAGAATAGAACTATTCATTTCTAGGATGACCTCAATGCCACATTGGCATACCAGGAAGCCTATGAATTTTCAAAATCATTCCCCAAAAGAAGATTTTATTGGATTCGTCTTCATACTAAGTTGATGTACATTGTCAAATTATGTGTTAATATCAATGATGTGATCATAAAATTATTGGGATTTGACTACCATGTATTCAACATAACATCTGGAAATTCTTCCTAATAAAGAGTCAAAGATATTATACATTGTGTTTTGATATGTATCACCACCATTATTTAATCCAACGGGTATAACCTCAAAGTATAAGATCCCCTGGTTGCTCTAAAAGTAGTGGCTTCCTCATCTTTAGGGTCCATCTTTATAGAATTGTACCCTAAATACCCGTCCATGAAGGAAATGGCATGGAAGCTTTCAGTTTCATCGTCCAAGAGTTTTTTGATCAGTAATGGTAAATCTTCCTTTGGGTAATGTCGATTAAGGTCCCTAAAATCGATGTAGACCCTAATATTCCCATTCTTATTTTTTTACTAGGAAGATGTGGGCGATCAATCTTGGACATTTCTCTTTTCATGTAAAGATGTCTTTGATCATCTTGTCAACTTCAATGTCTATATTGATAGTATAATATGTGTTCATTCTAACGACCCGAAATTTTTTAAATAAATTTTGTTTCTTAATTTTATGTGTTATTGTTATACTCAACAAAAATGTTTCATTTGGTAACATGAGTATAATTAAAATGAGACTGTTGAGTTTTGACTGTTATTTGACCATTGGTCAATATGACCGCTGGAAACTAAACATTTTGACTATTTTCTCTAAATACAAGAAATCTTGGTTAATTAATATAGAAAGAAGATTTGATGGCCTCACCCAGTAGTCTTGGACCGATCGAAGCCCATCTAACAGAACTTGGGAAGGAGGTAGCACCACTGGGCTTTTCTCTGGACCAAACCCAAGCTGAACTTCATCGTATAAATCTAGAACGGGATCGCCTTCGCGAGAAGTTCAAACTGATAGAAATTACTACTCGTGCGATGTTGGCCGAGCCTCCCTCGGATTCTCTCACCTTAGCACACCTTACACTTAGGTCCTATGCTGGTGTGATAAGGGGCTATGTAAGGAGACCGTAACTGTCTTGTGTAATCCTCTGTTTTAAATAAAATTTTGATTTCTTTTATGAATTTTCAAATGACCGGATAAAAATAGTATGCAAATTTTTGATGAATTTTAGTAAAAGGATATTTTAAATATGTTTATGTAAACCCTAAATAATTAAAAATGTGTAATGATTTTCAAAAAATGGTCTTCTGCAATTATGTTCAGTACTAAATTTAGAGTCTAATAAGATCAACTTGATTTTTGATGAATAGTAAATTATGAATAGTGATTTTGTGATTAGGATTATTAATGTGTCCAAATGGATTAGTAATCTCACTTAAAGAAAGTATTAAAATAAGCTAGGCACTTTGATTAAGTAATGTGATTCAATAAAATGGTTAAATAACGGTTTCATAAATTATTATTCAAGTATTAGTTTTTTCGGATGAATAGTGTTTTTTAATTAAAAATTTAATTAAAAATAATTAGAAAATTATTTTTATAAAAATGACTTTATTTTTGAACTCAGAGCATCGATATTATGTTAAGGTAACTTTTGGGGATTTTTCTGAAAAAAATGAATTTTCGATGAATAGTGTTTTTATTTAAAAATTAAATTAAAAATATTTAGAAAATTATTTTTATAAAATGGATTTCATTTTTGAAATCAGAGCATTGATATTTGGTTAATGTGAAATTTTGGGATTTTTCTGAGAAAGTTGAATTTTCAGTGAATAGTAAAAATACAGTTTTAGGGTTTCGGTATGTTTAATGACATCATAATGGTGTCATGATGATGTCATGAGATCTTTTGAGGGTTGGCCGGCCAAGGGTGATGAATTATTGTTTTGGGGGCCCCATGTGGCCTAACTCCATGATAAATGACAAGGGAGAGCACATGGGTTTGAGAAAAGCACATGTGAGGTGTCCCTTGGCCATTAATGCCTTGTCCCCTCACTTTCCCTATAAATACCAAGCCCTCCTCTCATCCATTCGACTCCCCACTCATTCCCAACGAATTTCTGGTCTCATTACCTCTCAAGGAGTCCTCCCAAGGAGCTCCCAATCCCTCAAGGTCCCAACCTTTGAGGTTTAAGAGTTACATTTTAAGGTAAGGGATCCGACCTCTCTCTTTCTTTTCAAGTAATCTCTTTTATGTCTTTTCTTTTATACTCCATGTTCTTATGTTGGAGGATGTTCTTTTATATTCATACTACTGCCTATTTCATGTTCATATGATGAGAGACCCCCCCTTGCTCTCATCAATTCGTTTTAAGAATGTTTAAGTGGCGCCGTTAGGCTGCCGAATTTTTAAGGGATTCTTTCACCTTCCTCGTTTTCAAGTTCTATTTTCATTCAAGTCTTTCAAGTTCCTTTTTGTTATATTGGGGTATGATCTCTATATATATCATACTTGACTCTTATTTTAATATGATGAGAGACCCCATTTGATCTATTCAATTCAGTATTTTGATGTTTTAAGTGGCGCCGTTAGGCTGCCGAATTTTTAAGTGGTTCTTCACCCTTCTCGTTTTGAAGTTCTACTTTCATGTCAATTCTTTCAAGTTCCTTTTAGTTATGTTGGGGTATGATATCTATATCTATCATACTGGACTCTTATTTTCATATGATGAGAGACCCCATTTGATCTCTTCAATTCAGTATTTTGTTGAAGTTTAAGTGGCGTCGTTAGGCTGCCGAATTTTTAAGTGGTTCTTCACCATTCTCGTTTTGAAGTTCTACTTTCATGTCAATTCTTTCAAGTTCCTTTCTATTATGTTGGGGTATGATCTCTATATCTATCATACTGGACTCTTATGTTCATATTATGAGAGACCCTATTTGACCTTGTCAATTCAATTTTGTTGATGTTTAAGTGACGCCGTTAGGCTGCCGAATTCTCACAGGAGAAATCTTTTTTTTCTTCCTTTCATGTTCTTCATTTCATATGGTATATTTTCAAATTTCATTACCATGTTCTTAAATCCCTTATATTATTTCCCTCTACTGTTTTATGGGTCATTTATTAATGTTTGACCCATGTCCCCTCTCTTCTCAATGTTTTATAAAACCTTGTAATATAGCCGTTATGCTGTAAAATTTTCGTCTCAAAATGCCTCTCTCTCTTTTCTAAAAATTATTTTATGTTATAAAGTGAATAATCAATGCTCTTATTTCTACAGTGGTATTCACATATATATCAAAATGTTCTATTTTAAATTCTGGGAATTTCATACATGAAACCCTCTTTCCCTTTCCGTGGGTTTAAAGTGACGTAAAGATCGTGTCTTTAAAGCAGTTTTTAAAACGTTATGATTATGAAATGAAACCCATTTATTTTATGCTATATGGGTTATTTATGAAATGTTTGATGATGATATATGTGGATCACATGATAATAAAGGCAAATTTAAGGGTGCGCCCTGATAGCGCTCCAATGCATTGGGTAATGATGTAACCACTAGAGATTACAATTTTCACGATACCTTGGTGAATAACCTTGGTAATTTTAAAATGACACCTTGGGGATGGACCTTGGTGATATGTTCATGATTGTCTATGTTAAATGATGTAGCCACATCTTCAAGTTATGAAAAATTTTGTTTTTATTATGAAATGCCTCATGATTTATTTCTCATGCCTTAAAGTTATTTTCATGTCCTTATTGAAGTATATCAAGTTTACATGTAAAATGTTCCTCTTGTTTCCCTTACTGGGCCTTCTGCTCACCCTTTCTTTTGATGTATGTCCCCAGGTTATGAGATGCAGTAATGAACCTAGAATGAACTTAAGGAGATGACTTTCAAGTGTTTAAGAAGAATGTTTTATATTGTTTTCATGTATTATGTTCCTGGTTTCCAAGACACTAGACCTTAAAGATCCTCAGTTTTGTGTAATGTAATGAAAGTTTATGTTATAAAAAGGCGGGATGCTATAGTTGGTATCAAATGATGGTTTAGTTATTTGTGGAAATTAGGATATGAAAACTCTAGGAAGAACCCTATAGAAAAGTTTAATATAGGAAATATTCCTGGTATTTTGGTGAGTATTGAGTAAGGGGTTGCCAAGCAAATACATCACTGTCTGGATACGAGCAGGTAGAGGTGGCTCTGGCACAGATGTACATAGGGGTAAAACCCGAAAACACCGCTTTGAGCTAGACTCGAACGGGAACTGGTACACGACAACGGGCCTTGCTGCACTCTTGGTTACGACACTCCTGGGGGATATTCTTTGGTAAATTCATAAGCTTGGTATGAACCATTGTTAAAGGAACAAAGATAAAATAAAATAAAGGTTCACATAAGAATATATGATCATTCATAACCTAGATGGGAACCTAGGAGATCACAAGTTAGGGTATACCTTTCATATACAAGTTATCCTTATATGCTTTCAGTTCCTTTTCATGATTATTAGCTAAGTACTTAAGCCCCTAGTTATGATTTCTCTTCTTAGTTAATGGTGGGAAATGTAAGAACATGTTCCGACAACCAATGTGATAGGAAATGCGACTATTTTTGTATTAATATGACAGGGATGATTATGGGATTAAAATATGATTAATATTTTGGAAGAAGTTCATTATTTTGGGAACCATATTTGATCGAGGTAAATAGATTACTAAGGTATTTTCATTGAGGAGTAAGGTTGACTTATATTTTGAAGAATTGATGAATTTAAGGTGAACTTATAGTAATTTAGGTTACTTATGGGAATGACTAACCTATCTTGGGTAAAATATGTTTAGGTTAGCTACTTTTTTTTATAAGATGTTAGGAGTGGTTGATGTTGTCTGGAGATGAACAATGAAGTTGTTTTGGAAGACTATGTTATCAAAACCTTCTTGTATTTGGGTTTTAATCTTAGTTTGGTTTGTTTTGAGGAATTTTAAGGACCGTTATTTATGGAATGGTCTATGATGAACTTTGGGTAGTACCATGGAACTTTGATGATTTAAAAGTAGTTTCCATTCCTATGGGATTCTTTCTTTTTGAAGAGTTGTTTTACCTTAACCTTTCTGTTTTTGGGATAATGTTTAAAGATAGAAGAAATAGATAGTAAATCGTTTGTAGATTATGTGATTCTATAGAAGATGATTCTTGTGCTTTTATGAGACAATGTGTTTTTGAATTCTCATCATTTGGAGAAAAGATTAGTGTTGGTAGGGACTTGTTAAAGGATGAAACTCTACTTGAAGGTAGGTATATTTTCTTATGTTTTTCTTCTATGTAGTAAATGAAATCCTCAAAATTATGAAAAGAAACATAAAACAAAAATGTTGTTGGTTTACGTTTCCTACTAGGTAATCAAAGACCGTTTACACGCATCATAAGTTTGGGATTTTCTCATGGTTAACTTTCTCCTAATCATGTTCTCTATCACTCTCCCTTAGAACTTGACCCTTTGTTTTTTCCTCCATGTCCATGTTTTCCTACATGGAACCCTAGTGTGGGTTAACTCGGGTGACCTTTGTACTTCCCTTTCTTTATTTTAAAGTAATAGTTTGTCTAACTCCTTTTCCGATGTGGGACTTTCAATGAAATTTCAAAACCCAATTTTAAAATTGCGAGGACGCAATTTCTTAAGGGGGGAAGATTGTAACGACCCGAAATTTTTTAAATAAATTTTGTTTCTTAATTTTATGTGTTATTGTTATACTCAACAAAAATGTTTCATTTGGTAACATGAGTATAATTAAAATGAGACTGTTGAGTTTTGACTATTATTTGACCATTGGTCAATATGACCGCTGGAAACTAAACATTTTGACTATTGTCTCTAAATACAAGCAATCTTGGTTAATTAATATAGAAAGAAGATTTGATGGCCTCACCCAGTAGTCTTGGACCGATCGAAGCCCATCTAACAGAACTTGGGAAGGAGGTAGAACCACTGGGCTTTGCTCTGGACCAAACCCAAGCTGAACTTCATCGTATAAATCTAGAACGGGATCGCCTTCGCGAGAAGTTCAAACTGATAGAAATTACTACTCGTGCGATGTTGGCCGAGCCTCCCTCGGATTCTCTCACCTTAGCACACCTTACACTTAGGTCCTATGCTGGTGTGATAAGGGGCTATGTAAGGAGACCGTAACTGTCTTGTGTAATCCTTTGTTTTAAATAAAATTTCGATTTCTTTTATGAATTTTCAAATGACTGGATAAAAATAGTATGCAAATTTTTGATTAATTTTAGAAAAAGGATATTTTAAATATGTTTATGTAAACCCTAAATAATTAAAAATGTGTAATGATTTTCAAAAAATGGTCTTCTGCAATTATGTTCAGTACTAAATTTAGAGTCTAATAAGATCAACTTGATTTTTGATGAATAGTAAATTATGAATAGTGATTTTATGATTAGGATTAATAATGTGTCCAAATGGATTACTAATCTCACTTAAAGAAAGTATTAAAATAAGCTAGGCACTTTGATTAAGTAATGTGATTCAATAAAATGGTTAAATAACGGTTTCATAAATTATTATTCAAGTATTAGTTTTTTCGGATGAATAGTGTTTTTTAATTAAAAATTTAATTAAAAATAATTAGAAAATTATTTTTATAAAAATGACTTTATTTTTGAACTCAGAGCATCGATATTATGTTAAGGTAACTTTTGGGGATTTTTCTAAAAAAATGAATTTTCGATGAATAGTGTTTTTATTTAAAAATTAAATTAAAAATATTTAGAAAATTATTTTTATAAAATGGATTTCATTTTTGAAATCAGAGCATTGATATTTGGTTAATGTGAAATTTTGGGATTTTTCTGAGAAAGTTGAATTTTCAGTGAATAGTAAAAATACAGTTTTAGGGTTTCGGTATGTTTAATGACATCATAATGGTGTCATGATGATGTCATGAGATCTTTTGAGGGTTGGCCGGCCAAGGGTGATGAATTATTGTTTTGGGGGGCCCATGTGGCCTAACTCCATGATAAATGACAAGGGAGAGCACATGGGTTTGAGAAAAGCACATGTGAGGTGTCCCTTGGCCATTAATGCCTTGTCCCCTCACTTTCCCTATAAATACCAAGCCCTCCTCTCATCCATTCGACTCCCCACTCATTCCCAACGAATTTCTGGTCTCATTACCTCCCAAGGAGTCCTCCCAAGATTCCCCCAAGCCCTCAAGGTCCCAACCTTTGAGGTTTAAGAGTTACATTTTAAGGTAAGGGATCTGACCTCTCTCTTTCTTTTCAAGTAATCTCTTTTATGTCTTTTCTTTTATACTCCATGTTCTTATGTCGGAGGATGTTATTTTATATTCATCCTACATCCTATTTCATGTTCATATGATGAGAGACCCCCCCTTTATCTCATCAATTCGTTTTAATAATGTTTAAGTGGCGTCGTTAGGCTGCAGAATTTTTAAGGGATTCTTTCACCTTCCTCGTTTTCAAGTTCTATTTTCATTCAAGTCTTTCAAGTTCCTTTTTGTTATATTGGGGTATGATCTCTATATATATAATAATGGACTCTTATGTTCATATGATGAGAGACCCCATTTGATCTCTTCAATTCAGTATTTTGATGTTTTAAGTGGCGCCGTTAGGCTGCCGAATTTTTAAGTGGTTCTTCACCCTTCTCGTTTTGAAGTTCTACTTTCATGTCAATTCTTTCAAGTTCCTTTTAGTTATGTTGGGGTATGATCTCTATATCCATCATACTGGACTCTTATGTTCTTATGATGAGAGACCCCATTTGATCTCTTCAATTCAGTATTTTTTTGAAGTTTAAGTGGCGCCGTTAGGCTGCCGAATTTTTAATTGGTTCTTCATCATTCTCATTTTGAAGTTCTACATTCATGTAAATTCTTTCAAGTTCCTTTCTATTATGTTGGGGTATGATATCTATATCTATCATACTGGACTCTTAGGTTCATATGATGAGAGACCCTATTTGACCTTGTCAATTCAATTTTGTTGATGTTTAAGTGACGCCGTTAGGCTGCCGAATTCTCACAGGAGAAATCTTTTTTTTCTTCCTTTCATGTTCTTCATTTCATATGGTATATTTTCAAATTTCATTACCATGTTCTTAAATCCCTTATATTTTGTCCCTCTACTGTTTTATGGGTCATTTATGAATGTTTTACCCATGTCCCCTCTCTTCTCAATGTTTTCTAAAACCTTGTAACATAGCCGTTATGCTGCAGAATTTTATTCTCAAAATGCCTCTCTCTCTTTTCTAAAAATTATTTTATGTTATAAAGTGAATACTCAAAGCTCTTATTTCTATAGGGGTATTCACATATATATCAAAATGTTCTATTTTAAATTCTGGTAATTTCATACATGAAACCCACTTTCCCTTTCCGTCGGTTTAAAGTGACGTAAAGATCATGTCTTTAAAGCAGTTTTTAAAACGTTATGATTATGAAATGAAACCCATTTATTTTATCCTATATGGGTTATTTATGAAATGTTTGATGATGATATATGTGGATCACATGATAATAAAGGCAAATTTAAGGGTGCTCCCTGATAGCGCTCCAATGCATTGGGTAATGATGTAACCACTAGAGATTACAATTTTCACGATACCTTGGTGAATAACCTTGGTAATTTTAAAATGACACCTTGGGGATGGACCTTGGTGATATGTTCATGATTGTCTATTTTAAATGATGTAGCCACATCTTCAAGTTATGAAAAATTTTGTTTTTATTATGAAATGCCTCATGATTTCTTTCTCATGCCTTAAAGTTCTTTTCATGTCCTTATTGAAGTATATCAAGTTTACATGTAAAATGTTCCTCTTGTTTCCCTTACTGGGCCTTCTGCTCACCCTTTCTTTTGATGTATGTCCCCAGGTTATGAGATGCAGTAATGAACCTAGAATGAACTTAAGGAGACGACTTTAAAGTGTTTAATAAGAATGTTTTATATTGTTTTCATGTATTATGTTCCTGGTTTCCAAGACACTAGACCTTAAAGATCCTCAGTTTTGTGTAATGTAATGAAAGTTTATGTTATAAAAAGGCGGGATGCTATATTCATCCTCCTTGCTTCATTCATGAAACCTCGATTGTCATCAGGTAAGATGAGATGGTGTATAGATACATCCATATTTAATTTAGGTATTTATATATAGTTCTTAGTGAGCACATATCAGTGTTTCTTTATAATGTAAATATCTTTCTCCACAAGAGTCATGGACACGCTAATTTGTGTAGGTTGTGGGTCTTCTTTTGTTCCCATATTTACATTCCTGATCTCATTAATGGCATGGGAGATGCCTTCCTAAAATTCAGGAGGTGAGTTCTGGAGGTAATCCTCGTCATATTCATCTCTAAGTCTATAGATGAATTTTCAGACAGAGATGGAAATACGATGGGGAATCTATCTTTATTGTGGTGAGAGAGGTCATGAGAAGATACATTATCATCCCCTAAATCTGGAGTCATCGAAGTGGTATTTTGGTGCAAATTTTTTTTTACATTGTCGTTGGGGAAAGAAGGGTTTTAGAAATCTTTGATCAGGTCTGGTGCTACAACTAGATTTATGGGGAATACATAGTCACTATTGAGAATACATTGGGGAGTCGTAGGGGAGGTCCCCAGGGAATTTGGGGCTACCACATGTATATCATCATCAACCATTGGTTGTTTTCCCTCCCATATATTGAATCCTACCTCAGTATATGTGATTTCAGATGTCTCGAACGGGGAACTTACACCATATAGTATGTAGACCATTCCATCGATGGGATATTTCAGACATTAAAAGAATGTTGAATGTTGCGCAACATGGTTTTGAAGCTAGGTACTTCTGAGTAGAATATTTTATGTGGTGTCTTAATGGATGACCGTAAACATAGGGTCGAATTGGGATCCTCAAATTTATAATTGATCTTGATATTCCTTATTTGTATTTCAACACTTTTATCATAACCTTGAAAGGTCATCCTTGAGGGAAATAGGTCCCCTTTTCTATATCCAAGAAATTTAAGGGTTTGAAATATGATGAGGTTCATCCAAGAACCATTTTCAATAAAATCCTTAATAATGTTAACATGTTTGAGTTTTCATAAAACATATAGTTTTTGGATGTGACCATGGATGAAATCATTCTAATCCTAGTCTATGAAGCGGATAGAGATATAAATTTCTGATGGCATGGTCTCAACTCAATAGACATCATATACAGTAACATATTTCTCTAAATCATTTGGATGCTTCATGGATTCAACAAGAACATACCATCACTCATTTGAAATATAGATCACATTCAGGATTGAGATATGGATGGGAAAATGGACACCAATTTCATAATGTCCTATTTTTGTAGAGGTCAGTTCTTACAAAGATTTTGTTTCTCCAAATTATGTAGTTTCATAGATGAGGAATTTGAGGTATATGGGGTAAGTGATTGGGAAGAGGTATAGGGAGAATCCTTTTTCCATTGGTTTAGGACATCTCATCCTTTCTTGTTCTATGGTATGATCATATATTCATACCCCCTCTAGGCGGTCATGTAAGAACATTGGGTGCAGATGACCTCTAGAGGGTTATAGGACACCTTTGTGTCTCTGTTGGGTTTTCTAGATAATTTTTCCATGGATCTCATATGAATATATGTCATCTATGGTGACATGACCAAGATATTAAGTCCCACCACACCTATTTTCCCCTATATAATCGGTTCCTATTCTTGCAACTTCATGTTTCCTAGTTAGATGTGGGGAACTTATTCTTAGAGGCATATTCGTCATCAAATAAGGGGTCTTACAAGTATATAATGTTATCAAAACTGAATATAATATCTTTACCTGATGAGGATACTATTTTGTGTTGTAGTGATCATGCTTCAGATGTTTCAGGGAAGAAATCTACAAGATTTAAAGATGGCATTAGATTAGAAAATTCATCATTCTATTTTGTCTCTTTCTATGTTTGATGTCCACATCCACATTCAAGAGACATATTTTATATAACCTCCCTAGGTGGTGGAGCTATTTTGGGTTTTTGAATCTATAATATTAGGGTATAATGAGTGCATTCAACTATCTTCCAAGTCTTCCAATTGTTGAACTTACATCCATGCCTAGACAAAACATTTTTCCAACCATATTCAGCTTTTAACTGCATAGTGGTTATATAGGTCACTGTCTCTATATATTTATCAGGCAACACCTATCTAGAATTAACAATTCATTATAAGACATCTTTTAAAAAGAAAAAATCATAGATGTTATGACCCAACGTCCTATGAAAAGGGTAGTATTCGGGGTGACAGGTGAAGTTAACTTCCTTGGGATTCATAGACCGTGGTGGCTTAAGAAAGTTATTATACATAGCTTTAAGAAAATAACTGGGGAATTTCTCATTCAAAATGAGTATAATTTTTTCATCCATTATTCAACTTTCCAGTGACCGTGATCTCTTCATGCATCCATTTATGGGTGATTTGGTTGTTTTTGTAACTCAATAGGCGGTGTTGGGAATTTTGGGACCTTCCAAGGAGCGTTAATGGAAAATGATAGTCATTTGAGCATAGAAATGGCAGTTTCTAAGATACCGATCATTTTTTTCCTAAACTGAGGGAATGAGTTGAGACCTGGCTCATGTTTACTAAATGGCATCTTTTTGAGTTTTTTTCATTTCTACAAACTCTATGAATCTACCTGGATATTTCATTTGGATCATGGGTGTCTAAAACTCATCTTGAGTGTTCTTAGTGTAGATGTCCAGAAATTGTTCCCATGTGAGAGGGATGATGACTGAATATGTTAAACCATTCTACATGGATATGAAGTCAAACACCCTCTCATTCTCCCACAACATGAATATCATCCGGTTGAACATTTTCATCTTTCTTAAGGTGGAGCTGAACTGGTAAAGGTATTGATAAATAAAATCATTTCACCCTAAAATAGATCCTACTAGATGGATTTTTTACAAAACAATGTTGGACCTACTAGATTCTATACAAAACACCTCATCTTGGATTCCTCCTATTTATCTTGAGACCCCATCATCTAACCACATCGGGACACAATGTGGGTGAGATGTTGATTCAACTCTCATGCATTGTCAAATGTGTAGAAGGTAGTATTTCTAAAGTTGGGTAGAGTTAAATTTTCACCCAACCATTTGGTATATTGATTTTTATCTGCCTATATAATTGTGAATCATCATGCCATGGCATCCATTTGAGTACCCAGGGACTTCATGACTTTGATTAGTTATAGAGGTACCATTGTCTAAGATACCTCATATCTACAGGGAGTGGGAAAGGTTTAATGATGTAGCCCCATTTTCTATTCCCGCAGATTCGTGATCCGTGCAACTACTGAATGATCTCCCTGGTGAGGTAGAAGATATAACTATAGTAGAGGGAACCCATAATTATTATTGACATACTCATTTATGTAAACTATTTATAAGGATCTAGTGTTGGTATGATTCTTAGATACTGCTCTTACAAGTGGATCAGCAATTAGAGGCAGAGTTTTCATCTCTACCTAAAGATGATACACAACCAGAATATTTTCCCTGAGTATATTCTCAATGATTTTTATGATAGTTTGTATCTCATTCTCATATAATGACATCAATTCATCCGTGGAAGTATTGTTGGTTCTTCTATGTTGTGATTGAGATGTATCCACCCCTTTCCCTTTATCTTTGATAGATTTCCTCTATATAGGTGGAAACTCAATATTTGGAGGTCCCAGATTCTAGAACCTCCATAGGTTTCAGGTGCATAAATCCTACGTGGGTGAATCCAGATACTCGTCTCATGGTATATTTTATGTGTTGTGTCCTTCTTCATTCGTGTCTTGATCCACATCATATGTTTTGTTGAACGTGAAAACATTAATAGTGATTTATCATACTATGGTAATTCTATCATTAAACTTATCATAATAAGATGATTATGAACTACCTAAATTAGGGATCCTTTTTCAAACCCTTGGCCATACTGGTCCTTTTTAGCTTGTGACCCCAGCGGGGTTTGATTTACATTTTAGTATGTTCATCCCTTCTTGGTTTGTTAAAAGTTACCTTGAGGGAGTTTTCAGTCATGTTTTCCAAATGGTTCCTAAATAGCTTGGGGTTTTACATTTAATGGGTTAAATAGATGGAAATATGACCATTTATATTTACCTACCATCCCAGAGAAGACCAATTCCCTATGTGGTGATAATGATGATTGAAATGCCCCCATCCCTATGGGTTGGGGCCTATTTAAAGTTGAAATTAGCATTGGTGGATCCTATTAGTGATCATCCAATGATTCCATCCAAGTATTTGATGACATCTGATGTGGATATTAAAATAAAAATTCCCCAACTGAGAAGGTTTGGGTTGATTAGGAACCATCGTTGATTTCCCTAGGACCCTCTCGGGGGATGATGAACATGGAGATGTTGACTGAGATAAAACTTCCCCCAGCCCAATGGGATAGGTTTTAATTTCTTTTTCTAAATACATTTCATGAATCCACTTTAAAATTGAAAATTTGAGATGTGGAGGTGGTGGTAGATTTCTCCCAGCCTGGTGGGTTGGGTTCACCCGTGGAAAGCTTCTATGGAAGCTATTACTACAGCTTGTTTGATTTGGAATGGCTCTTCTTGTGTAGGAGTTGGTTGAAATGGTAGTCCACAGTGAGATTAATTCTCTATGGGATGTTGTCCAGTTGATTTCAACATGGGATTTCATGTCTTAATTGTGTTCTCTTTACATTGAGGGGCCTAGTTTAAAGATATTTTTACTATCCACTTCCTCCATTTATGATTTCTTAGCACGGTTGAAGTGAGGGAATTCTATTTTAGTGACCAAATGGATCGATCATTAACAGGTCCACTAATTTCCCTAGAGGCTATGACATTAAAAGACAAAGTATTATAGGGGTTATGATATTACAGGGTTTAGGTGAAGTGTAATGTTCTGTGATTTCACAATCCTATAATATGAATTCCTGAAGTGTCTTCAAAGATCAACTGACAAAGAGTTTTGATGCAATGGTGGAAAGAATCCGATAGATTTTCAATATGTTTTTCCAATTTTGTGACATGAGCCATGGTGATAAAGGATAATTTTAGCTGACAATAGAGTATCTTGATGGTCAAAAAGTGAAACTCATATCCCGAATAAGGGATATATCTGGAATTCAATAAATGATGAGTAGCCCCTATATTTTGTGGTAGGTAAGGCCTTCACTCCTTTTATAGATCATCTAGGATCACATTATCAGAAGTGGTGAGGAGAAATAACATGGTGGGGAGGTTGTTTCCAGCTAAATCTTTCCACATGAATATTCCAGCCTCCTATTCATCATACTAACTAGAATCCATCTAATAATACCACATCAGGTGCTTCTTGGGTCCCCCTTCTGACCAGATTCAAGTGTTGATGGAAGTTTATGGGGAAATATTTGTGATTGATCAAAATTATCGAGAACCACTC
Source organism: Viscum album (assembly GCA_963277665.1). NCBI lineage: Eukaryota > Viridiplantae > Streptophyta > Magnoliopsida > Santalales > Viscaceae > Viscum > Viscum album. The sequence goes on from OY728159.1 coordinate 777,097,730, forward strand.
TATATAAATGTGTTTTAGTTTATGAATCCTCTATATATAGACTTATCTAATAAAGTTTTTTATTGTCTTATCCATGGTAGATATCATTGGGGGAGGTTGAACATAGAGCATATTAGGATTATTGTCCCTATGATCCATCTCCATACTACCATAAGGAGAAATATCACAGTAATGATAGCAATATTCTTTAGTTGAAGAGTCAGTCAAATCTTTCATTGTTGATAATGTTTTTGGAACATCCTCAAGGAAACTAGTATTGAGCATATTAGGGATATGAGGGTTACTCTTCATTGTGTATGTAATATGTCATCCTACCTTTTGAAATTGTGTAGGGATATCAGCATGTAGTAAGCTAGCTAAAAAACATTATTAATAACAATTTGGTGTTGTGGGAATATTAGTCTCCTGTATAGAATCTAATGTGGTATTCTAATGAGATTATTCATTATTGGTTGGAATATATGCATGGGCTGAGGCATGTGTCTCTCTCACTCGGTAAACCTCAGTAAGAGTGAGAATATCATCCTAGTCCAAATATGTATTCCCCATCAGAATATGCCATCAAACATCTAGAATGAGATATGGAATATTAGGCTCTTATGGTATAGCCATGTAATAATGTTGATGTTATGATTCATTGGAAGAAGTAGGTATATGATCCTAGAATCCATGAACTACTAGAATATGCCAGGTATATTCACTAAAAGGATTATGAGCATACCCCTGGGCATGTGCCACTCTCAATTAGTGAGCCTTACCCAGAATAGGGATATGAGCCCAATCCTAGACCTTTAGGGTATGTCATTGGGCTTCTTAAACATTAATATGAACATGTCACAAGGCATGTTCCTCTATCACTTGGTGATCCATGTCTAGAATAAGGGTATGAGACTGATTGAGGACCATTGATATATGTTTCCAATATTTTTCAATAGGAATATACCCCAATTCTTAGGCATTTACCACTCTCATTTTGTGAGATCTGGTTGGAATGGGAATATGATCCTGATCTGATGCCCCATCCATTACCAAAATATACTGATAATCCTCCTGTACTAGAGCAAGAATTTCTTCTTGATCCATAGAAACCACATTTTCAAACTGATCAAATTGATTTTCTACCCGGGCAGTAGGAATAGAAATATGTGCATGTCCATAAATATGTACCAGTGTCAGAATGTTCCAATTGAGTTCTTCATCTTTTTCTAAGTTTTGATGAAATTTTAGAAAAGTGTACACAAGAACATAATCATGAACATTTTATACCTCCACTATATATTGGTAGATATCATTAATTGAAGTCGAGATATTATCCAACCTCTATCCTAAATGTTCCATTAGAATATTCTGATGGGATTCATTCATGGGGGTAAGGATATTAACATCCCAAATTTTCACTGGAGAAATATGCCTGCAGACTTTCTCTAAGTGAGCAGGGATATGAGTCTGGTTACGGATTACTGTCAGGATATTATGATTGAAATAGTTAGGAGTATATGGATGATATCAATCATGATGATCCATTTCCTTCTATGCCTGATGTTCCTTCCTTATTTCTCATGCAGAAGTATTAGAGCTAGCTGTTTTCTAGGTGATGCCCTCAACAAGTGATTGAAGGGAACTGGTGGTATGGTTTCAATGATGATGGTTGACAAGATCCCTCCTCATTGGCCCTTGAACATAAAGGGAGCCATATTTTACTCCATGGTCTACCTTCAAAAAATATTAATGGTGTTAATTCTCATAATTTAGGGATAATCTCCCAATGTGGTTTGCCATGGTGACAAGCGCAACTGGATTTATGGAATCTTTCATTGGATTTTGAAGACTCGAAAGTTTTTTTATTTAATGACCCTCATGGGAATCCTCAAGGGTTGGGATCATACCATGTTTATGGTATTCTAAAACCATTTAATTTCCCACCATATGCTAAATATTTTAGGTTGATGAGGTCATTCAGAGGCCCACAGGGATTATGGTCGTAGCTGATTTTCTAGAACAATCACTAAATGAAGACACGTCACATCCAGGTGTTCTTTGTGAGAGTAGTATCTACAATCATAATGAAAAATGGAATAGGGTATCTAATTATTTCATCATCCTATGAATTATATTTTCCCAACCAAGTATGTACGGTTAACATAATTATCATTTTATTCATGATTCAACCATTATTCTCACATAGAAATTTCAAAGCAAGCATGGACTTAATTCATGAGAACCATAACTACAAAAAACCAATAGTAATATTCATGTCATATTTTCCATTTTTACATAGGTTATGAAAACAACATAGAACTAATCATGGTAAAAAAATCATTTTATTATTTATGTGATTCACGTCAGGTTAACTATTTTTGTTTTAATAAGATATGATAACATAATGGTATGACACATGGTCAACTGAACATTTTTTATTTGAGAGATTAAAGATGGGTTTATTATTTCTTTCATCTAGAAAATTTGATGTGACTTGGTGTACCCTTTTTATAGGAACGAAATAGATTAATGGGGATTGGGCAGTCTTACCTTTTTGTATTTTTTAGGAGATATTGTGGTCATCATTTTTGTTTCATCGAGAGAAGAAGACATTGTGCTAATCATCCACATTTTGGTTGATTGTAAGTGGTTTTGATTACTTTAAAATAATTTTATTAGGGTTTACCATTAATTTTTATTCCCAATAGAATATCAAAACTATTACATCATAAGAAAATAGCTATATACCTACATTACAAAGGCAGGAATCTAATTTGGGATTCAGACACAATGGAACCTAGAAACTCACATTAGTTGAGAAGATGGGAGGTTAGGCTCATCAAAGCCTTTGGGGGGAATTTTTTTCTACTCCGATTCACTCTTATATATTTGAGATATTTTCATCAAACTACTCCTAATTTAGATTCAGAACTAGTTACCTTGACAAAATGACCATTGGTTATACCCTATTCTATGTGAAAGGGGATCCTTTAGTGAGTCCATATGTATGAATCTAATGTTCTTCATCAATTTCTCGTTATAGGGAAGCTATATATATTTAATTCATAAAGTTAGTGACTTTTGAATTTTATTCCATGTAGGGAGGGAATTTATATGTTGAGGATAGGATTGATCTGTTATGACGTGTCCTACATATCCACTTTTATAATAGAAATCAAAAACCATGTAGTTAATTAAAACCATTTAGTTTAATGTCACGCGGAATGGACACATATGTGGGCACATATCCACTAGATATTGGAGCTCAAGTCTCAGGGTGGTGTCCTACATTTCTTGGTTATGGAAGTAATAAGAGTTATCATAGTTCAAATGACTTCTCAGTACACTGATGGATGAGGTAGAATGATCATCCCATGGGACTTATTGGTTTATAATGGTTAAAGTATCGGAGACATGGAGGGACATACACCAAATTGGATGCCTCTTTGAGCTCTGGACTTAGTGTGGAATCATGCATATCTTGGTTATTCCATGAATAAAAGTTCATATAGTTCAGTTACCCCCTATCCTGCTAATGGGATACGGTGGGTGATCACGCTCGAAGACATTATGGTTATCACTATGGCTTTAGGAATTCTAGGGGCTTATACGTGAATGGATTCACCAACATGATGGATATTCATAGTGCCAATTTTATGAACATTAAAACACTATAATCTCACATGAACCATGCTCAGTGTGAGAACCATGGGATAGAAGGTGATCAGTCTCATGGTATATGGTTGTGGGACATTTGTACGGGGACATCCCTTTTGATGTTTAATATGGATCTTGATCCATATGAAGGTTTCCTATATATCCTACTTATAGTAGGAATTATATTTATCATAGTTCAGTTTAATTGGAACTTACCCTCTGAGTTTTCCTTAATATGAGGGACATATCATATTATGCCACTGATCAGAGCTTACACACTGAGGTTTCCCAAATATGAGGGACATATCATATTATTACATTGATCGGGGCTTACAAACTAGGGTTTCCCTATTTTGGGGTACATATCATATGATGTTGCTGATCGGAGTTTACACAGTGAGGATTCCCTATTATTGTTGATATGTCATATAATTCCACATATCAGGTCTTACACACTGAGGTTTACCGAATATGGGAGGTGTATAAATTTATTAGGCCCTAGGATACCAACATGACATGGCGCAGTAGCCTTCTTGACCTTCTTGACTATCTACCTGACATGTCTTGATTGTCGAACTGAAAGTTTAGAGGATATATAAACATGTATGGTTATTTTATGAAAATTTCCAAAGTGAATTTCATGATTTGGTTGGATCATCCAAGGTATTTCACATAACCAGGATTGAATTTTTTAGGGCATCACATGATCAAGGCTGACATGTCTAGGAGGTCATCGTATGATACATACTACCTTTTCTGGAGGATGTACCGATATCTATATGACTTGTACAATAGTGTTTCACATGACATGGATAATTTTTTTGGAGGATATCATGATTTCCAATTGACATTACATGGTGCTATTCTGAAACATAGATGACATGTTCTAGTGCCACCATATGAATTCAGTGACATGTGTATTGGACTCTGAAAAGTCTAGATGGTCAGCCTAAATGGATTTTTTAGACTTCGGTGGAATTCATGGAGGCACCATGTTACTTTCATTAACATTTCCATAAGACATCATGTGAATCAATGAGTATTCAACAGGAGACTTCATGTGAGTAGTGTCCCATGTGCACGGGTTGTTTTATAACTTGGCTGGTTCATGTGAAGTGCATGAGGATCGACATATATGTCCTTCACATAAGTCTCTCATCCTTAGTCTTAATTAAATATTTTATTGCATATGTGACTTAGATTTGTTCCATTTTTATCATGTTAATGTTTTTCATTACACAGTAGATATATGGGATGTTCATCGCATATTTCTTCTGGCTTGCTACATGTCCTTCATGTGATTTTATGTAATCACATAGATTGCCTACGCATTCCTCACGATACATTAGGTCATTCCCCTTATCATTACCTGGTGGAACACCTTGTAATTATGATATTTTCCAGTTAGATAAGTCTTCTCTGATGGTTTAGTATGACAGTGCGAGTATCAAAGAGATCATTTTTTTTCAAGCTGGGGTGGGGGATTTATAGGCCTCACCACCTCTATTATATGATGCCTTTAATAGCATGTATCTAAAATATATAGGAGGAAGTATGTGGAGATATTTGATGTTACAAGAATTACGAGGTCCAATCATAGGTCATATTAGGGGGAATCTCATGTTTTTTAGTGAACTCTAGACCATCTTATCAACACCCGACTTAATGGATTTTACCCAATTTATGGGCCTTGTCTAATCCTATGGACATGCCTGGGGGATTTCACAACATTATCTCGACATGTCTAGTGATTTCTTTAGATCAGGATGCCTATTAAAATACCTACGTTTAACTTGATTTTCGATGTTTGGGATCTTTCTATGGGAAAAAATAAGGCCTTCTAGGGGGCCTTCACAAGATCATGTTGTCATGATGATGGGATTTTTTGAGGTCATGCTGGCTTTTCGAGGGGGAATACATATGAACAATCATTATATCCTAATGAATATAACTCATTACCTGTGATATCAACATATTTTTTCCTCTGAAAAGGTTCTAATAATTTCCTTTTTATATCCATTTTTTATTTTACCAGTACTAGATATCTCATGATTTTGTAAGAGTGTTGTTGAGGAAAATAACTCTCCTCTTTAGTGATGCATTACATTACCAATAAAGGGTCATATGGTGATGTGCATGAATTTATCATAGACACCCATTCTATTTGTCTTCAAACTCAGAGGGGTAGTGGGTGACCACATGGACATGTTTCAATCCCTTTACGTGATGAGGGTGAGATTCCATCAAGCCCTTGCGCAATAGGGAAGACTTATCTTTACGGATTTCATGGTTTCTTGCGAACTACATGGGCATATCATAGTAATATTACATCCATGAAAGGAGTCTATATTTTTAATCTTTTACTCCTTATTTTACAATGAATTTTTATGGATTGTTAGGCACCTTTTAGCTAACAAGTTTCATGACTCTGGGGGAGCTCATCTGACCACTATCGCACGATCAGTGAGTGTCTTGGACAACATCGAGAGAGGTGAAGGACTCATCAAATGCGCTCTACGAGATATCATGTGGGTTATGCACTATCGATTACCATATGCATGACATTATAAAGGGAATTCAATCACATGTCTTATGGAGGTTCATGTGATTTGTTTGATCATATCCACCATCTTCTTCCTTTTCTTTATAGAGAAAATAATACCCATACTTAGGTAATTCTTCCCTTATGGATTTTTTTATATTCTCATTCATAGGGATTCAATAGTAACAAGGTCCCAAATTAGTCAACTATTATACCATATAGTTTTAATGGTCAAAATATGTCCATTCGATGGATTTTAGAAAATTTTATAGGTTATTTTTACCCTTACCTTTTTAGTTTAGCCATAGGTAAATCCATTTTTACCATAAATGTGGTAATTAATTTATACTAATTTCACTATTAATTATGGTCAAAAGTTAAGTAAAAATTATTAGAAATTATAAATTATGTTGATACAGAAAATTGAAACCATTTTTTTAAATTAAATTCAAAGAATTAGAAAAAATTAACTTAATCTTAATCCCACATACATGATGAGAAAGCAGTTTTTTAAAGTAAAAATGATCAAAAGTGTACTACGTTTTTATATCCAATTTCATTATGAAATTGATTCTAATGAACTAAATCAGATTAATATATTTATATTTGAACTAAATATAATAAAAAAATTAAAATTTAATTTAACATTGTATATAAGTTAAACTAAAATTCATGTTTCAATTAAAATTTAGTATTTTTCACTATATATAAAAAAAAGAAACTATTCAAAAAAATCCCCAAAAATAAACCTAATATATTTTTGATATTATTAATTAAAAAAATATTTTTTTTATAAATTTATTTTTCTAGAATTTTCAAACAAAATTATTATTTTACAAAAAAGAGCACAATAAGTGGCGAATTTAGAAAATAGTATTTTCAAAACATATAAAGACTTCACCTAAATTTATGTATTTTATTATCAATTTGTTTTATTTATATAAAAACTATATACATAATTTTTAAAAAATATTTATTATTATTCATATCTTTATATTTTGAAGGTAGTTTATAATAGTTTTGTTTAAGTAAATATTTCATGGTTTTTTTAAAACGTAATGTTGTGGATAACATAAGCTAAGCTAGTGTTGTGTGGATAGAATGATTAAATTGATATTGTATATAAAAAAATATTAACATGTTATTTTTTTAATTAAATACAAAGAATAAATTTAAATTTTTGGAAAAAATATATATTTCATAAAAACTCAAGGTGTTACATAGCCAAAATGATTACCAATAGCTGTATGGGCCTTCGGCCTCCAGGTCAGACCACATTAGGCCATCATCCCATTTTTTATATATAATTTCATGTAACATAGAACACCATTAACCAATTTAACATTATGGTTTACATCAATCAATACCATCATGTTCACACGTTACTCCACACAAGGCCATAATACCCCATCATCTGACATATTCTTACAATCACATCATATAAAATGCCTAATCTTGCTCCCCCTCTAGGGCCACTGATCTAAAATGGGTATACCCATAACCTTGGTAACATGTATATAATTACATTATGATATATTCCATGTGCTACACAAGGAATCATGGAATATCATATGGAGGCTCAATACAGTTTATCTTGATTGAGAAAAAATAGTCAAACATGCAAGCATGTAATAAAACTCAACATGGAATAAATCATATCAACACACAACATCATATATTATTAATGATACTATAACTATAATATTAATGTTAAATAAAATTCTACCTCCTATTTGTTGAGGAAGTAATCCATGATTTTTTAAGGATCAAATATCTCACCACATCTTCCACCAACAGAGAATTATCTCACACGTCAAAGATGTCTAAGTAGGGTTTGAGTTTCATTAAGAGGGAGGTTCATAAAGAAGACCTAGTAGTATTTCAATTCAAGAAGGTTTTTGTAGAAATACATAACTCATGATTACAATCAATGGAACTAGTTCCAAGATATGTCTAAGAAGAATGCATCAAATAACTTGATTTGTTGTCTATTCAAGAATGGATTTTGAATTATTCATTAATTATAGAAGAAAACCAAATATCTAGGCAATGAATATCGATCCACCATGACCAAATAATTGGAAAAGAAATTCAATATTAGATTCAACAAGGGTGTCTTAAGATGATTGATCCATCCCAGGAGACAGGGGAGAAGCCAATCTTAATTAAAGGTAAAGTCACCTATAATTTTTGAGAGTTGGTCCTCCATCATCGAGAATGAAGTGAATAGTTTGGGAGATATAAGATCTCTTTAAGAAGCTCTAGAGTCACCCAATATCCAAGAGGAAAAGCTGAGAGGTGTTTGGGTTTGAGGGGCCATATTAATTTATATGAAATCTAGAAATATAGTAATTAAGGAACAATGTATATCGTTATGCCACAACAAATCCCAAAATGGTAAGCAATATACCACAAAGGAGTTGTCTATGCCACAATTATGTGAGATCAAAAGTGAATTCAGAATCCACATTATGTTAAATGATGAGATCCTATAATATTGGAAGAGAACTATTATGCAATTTCCCTCACCATGATGTATCCTCCAAGGACTATACACCGCAACCACTTTCTATGGTGAATGTGTGGTGAAATTGGGAGAACAAAAAAAACACCATATCCATCCTCCATGCCCCAACAAATGTCTCCAAACCACTTCTAGGATGAATTATCTTGAACCATCAAAGCTAAACACTATGCCAAAATTATCTAACCACACCACATACATACCATCCATGATATAAAACAATCTTCACACTGTAGAATCTAGTTTGAAAAACATTGGGCTGTTATTCTATTGGAAATGAAATTGGAGAAAATCATGCTATATTTTATAATCGGTTAATATATTTCACTATAAATCCATAATGATATCTTAGTGATTTTGGACTCAAATATGAAACATACTCACTTATTACCCATTATAGAGACATCATTTGTATAAAAGTTTGGTATTTTGTATGTGAAGAATGTATTTATGTTTTATAGAATTCCATCATCTTTCATGTTAAGTGGAGATCCTTAGTTTACATCATGAATTTTAAAAAGATTCTGGTGGTTATGAGTACTCAATTAATGAGGATTATTTTATAACATCCATAGATGAATGGGAAACTGAAAGGGTCTTCATATAATTTATGATATTCTTCAATATTGTGTACTAAAGTTTTGGAGATCATAGTATTATCTTTTTTTGTTCTTGTTATTTTCTTATAATGTTTTTTCGAGTGTAAATTTATATTTGTAATTTTTAAGAGTTTTATAGAAGAAGATACATATTTCCACTATATTAGGCAACATTTTGAGAAAAATATCACATGGGGACCTGGTTAGTGTAAAAGATAATAAATTATATTCATTTAATTTTGAATAAATTAGAGATATATCATACTCAATTGATGTATTATGATAAAGTTTGGTGATGATCATTAGGGATTATATTTTTAGAATGAGAAATTTAATGAGTGTCTACAATGCAAGGATATATATGTATTGTGAGGACATGATATTTTTTACACAAATATGTAGGTCTATTTGAAATCATTATATGAGTTTAGAATGTGGCCTATCATTTAGAGTTTTCACCACAATATTGTTTACTCAAATATATGTTTAATTTTTTATAGTTATGGAAATAAAAAACTCACCTATAGTCCACAATGAGAGTATTTAAAATTAGAATAGGTTTCAAACATTGTGAAATTTTTATACAGATTATTAAGGGAAATGTGATGGTATTGAGACGAAAAATAATTTCACTGCTTCATGATTTTTAGAAAATATTAGACTCCTGATTGCGGTATAATAAACCCCAAGATCATTTTAGATACCATGTTTTTTCAGGTATGTCCCACTATGTGGTTTTCTTTAAACCTATTTTTTACTTCATATTTGATCATAGGTGTTTGAGTACCTTTTTGGTAATTGGGAGCATTTTCTTGGAAAATGATCTAATTTTTTGGGATGTAAGTTTTTTTTGAATTAATTTTGTCTATAATTAAATGTGTTAAATGGTATTAATAGGTTTTCTTCTGATTTTAAAAGGATTTATAGGTTTTTTGGGATCTTCTACTAAAGCTGGGAATAAAGCATCCTACATGAAATTTACATGAAATAAATGTGTTACACAATGTGTGAATATCAATAAGCAGATATCATGGAATTGGTTTGGGGTGTAATTTGGTTCCATGCTATGAACCTATTACATGACATGTAAATATCTCCAGGTAGACGTCATGAATAGGTTCATGGTGTGAATTGAATCAGTACGTGAACAAGTTTAATGTCGTGAACCCATTTGATGATGTGTAAGGTATGATAAGGGTTATATTTCACTCATGGTGATGTGATTGTCGGAATAACTCAAAATTTGGTAAATACATGATGCAAAAATATTAGAAACCATGTATTTCTTGGGCTTGTCATTTTGAAAGTTATGCATTGCATATGATTATTTATTCATTCATGTGTATCCATCCTCTCCTAAACCCTATGTTTTTTTAGGATATTTTGGATTGAATTCATCCATTTCAGTTGTCCCAGTAAAGAGGTCAATATTTAGTGAGTGGTTTCACTTTTGTTTTCCCCTATATACTTCATGTTTTTCATCATTGTTCTATAATTTTACCACAATTGAAATAGGTATTGATCTTGATCTTGTGTTATTTGTTTCTTCTTGAAATTAACATCACCTTTGTTCTTGTTCACATTCCCCATTGAATGTGTCTTTTTTGATCACCGGTAAAACGTAGGTGGTCTAAAACCAGACCTAATGTTCTATTTAACTATTATGTATGTGCAATATTGTGATTTCACCAATGTAGAATATGTATTAATTATTTAAATAATGTATGATAATAAGTCTTGGGTTATATTATTGGATAAATTCATTTGGATTCATTGATGGTGAGACCTTACTAGATGTTACCCTAAGGGTGATCATTTCCTGTATAAATAAATAATTGGATAATGAGTTAATGTATGTTTTCTCATGCCATGAGACTTCAGGTGATTTCTGGTGATAGATTCACCTTAGAAAATAGATTAACTAGTTTCGAAATGGCTATATGTGATCTAATTTGATCAGGTGAAAATATGCATGTTAATGGTTTATGATAAACATGATAAATGAATGGGGTAATATAATACCAAATAGTAATTGGAATAATTAACCATTGTGACTTATGATATGATGATATATGTGTTACTCATGTTATAACCTATGTGGTGTTTAAAACTGGAATGCTTATATAGAGGGATAAGCCTAGTGATACAGAAATGATTATATAAAGGGCTATTCTTGGTGATGCTAAAATTATTATATAGATAGATTTGGCTTAGATAATAAAATTCTTATATAGAGGTATTTTCCCAATTATGTTATTATGTAAGAACCCAAGCTTCTGTGGAGTTGATTTCTTGTTTAAATTATAGTTTTAATACCTTTAAGATGGTAAATGAAATATTTACCAGGTGTATGAGGATTATTAATAGTGTTATGGGGGATTGGCACACCAAATAAGTGATAATAGGGCCATATAGTTCATGTTGCATGGTTGGTGCATAGTTATTATTAACTATTCCCACAAACCATGCATGCCAAAAAAAGGGTTTCCTGATTTAATAAAACCATGAAAGGGGGGAGGAAAAGAAATTAGGGTTTTAAAAGATCATTTCTACATGGGAATGACTTGGTTTATTGAACCATGCAAGATTCCCAAGAAGCCGTGTGGACTGGGGCCCTCTTGGATAGAGTGTGGTGCATGATTGGCACACAGTATGGCCAACCATGCAGCCAAAACATGTTCCCCTTTAATAGTGTATTTTCACCTTTTTTACCTATTTGGACTTTACTTTTATAACTATTTATTCTCCTTCATTAATCCTAATATATCTATATTGATGAGGAAAACACTCCTAGACTTCCCAAGGGTCGATCTCCTTCGTTTATAAGCTGTTTGGAGCGCTGTTTGGTGTAGATTGAAGCTCCAAGTGATTCTAACACACATATTCCTTCTCCTTTTGAGATTATGTCTTGTGTGGTAATTATTATTTTTATTAATACATAGAACCCTCATTTTCCTACGGATCGTAGTTTGGGTATTTCAATGGTGTTCGGAATGGAGTCATGTTCTATGGTTGAGTGAGCATTCATCTTCAGAATCGAGGTAGGTGTTCTACAAGTTACACCTCATAGTATTTTTCATTTTTCATGTCTATGTGATTTTCATTTGGTGCCTCTATATTGACCATTTTGTTTTCCATACAATGAATGAAAAATTTATTGGTTAAATGTTTATTCAAACCAATCATGATCATGGTTTCAATGAGGTTGATTAGACCAAGTTAAGGGCCACCCATGGGGTATTCCACCTTCTTGAACATTCACATTGTAATGATAATAATATAATTTAATTATTATGGTATATATCAATGATAAATATGTTGAATCTTATCTTGAAATATGAAAATGAAACAATGGTATATGTGTATAGTTGTTGACATTGCATATGGAGGATGATTGGAATAATGGGAATGGGTAAAATAAATTTATGTGAATGTGTTAAATGAATTATGGGATGTAATGGAGAAGTGTATATGAATTAAATAATTTAAATGAGAAATGAGTTTAATGGGTTCAGTTATGAATGGTAAAATTGGATAGTGGGTTAATGTATGAAAAATATTTATGTGTTGAATGAACTATGAATTGTGAATGGAATGTGTACTCGTTGAGTATGTTTGTGAAATGGTATATGTAGTAAATGGTTAAAGAATATTGTGTGAATGGAATCAGGGTAAATGTGGTATTTAATGGAGGTTCTACACATATTGTTCATCTTGGATTCAGTCTCTAAACCCCACCCCAAAAATTCATGGGTTAGGGAGTCGGACTGAGGTTTTATACCCTTAATAGTTGCATTTGTTGAGATTATCGGGACTGAGGCTCCATGGTATGTGTGATGTAATTATTTGTGAAATGTTTTCCCAAATTAGATAGGTAAATTGACTTATTACCATATGTATATTACTTTTCCAGTATAGTGTGTAGTGTAATTGATGAAAAAACCAAACCCTTAGTATAAATGATGAAAATGGAATAAGTGAATAATGTTAACTAATGGAAAAAAATTCATCATTTTTTATATTTCCTTTTATTGAGTACATGTATACACTATCTTTTTAGACTATATATTGTGTAGATAGTTTTTTGGTGGCCTACTGAGTTATACTCATGCCCTTCTTGGGCTTCCATTAGGTTCCCGAGAAGAGGTGATGGTTACAGGTCCGAACAAGGGAGAAGACCCTATGCTAGATGGTTGATTTTAGTATTGGATGTTCATGGATGATGGATCTGTACTATCATGACCCCTCCCCTGGGGGCCGTGCCGTGACTACCCTAAGATCGCCTTCAATAGGCCAGGGGCAGGAAACTAGCATCGGAAAGGCATATCCCTAAAACAGGAATGCATTTCCTTTAAACATGTACAAACTCATAGAGTAGAACGCAATAATGGGAAACCACACAGACTAGAATGCAACAAAAGCAGCTATGAATTAAAATGTTGTAGTAAAAAGGGTGATGAATGTAAAGGGGTATAGAATACAAGCCCAACCGTAAAGGTACAAGTACAACTGAAAATAAAATAGAACTGAAAGAAAAAGGAAAACATCTACTGGGTCATCAACCACAGATCCTACCTCAAGGGTAGGTACAGATCGCCTCCACAGTACTCCACGTCTGCACGTCTCCTTCATGTCACATCATGTTGATTGTCTACCTTCGATCATTGTCCAGTCCTGGCTCCCTCATGCTCAATCAATGTTGTACGTCATCTTCACAAGAACCAACAAGGTGTGTGCGAAGCCCGTGCAGGGGTGAGTATAATGGTACTGATAAGGGACCTCGAGATCCTCAAAGGTCTCCTAGAGTTCCACAATGTAAATACCACAAATCACGAAGAAATATACATCAACTCTAATTAGGTATATTCCCATACATATACATAAGTTATCAAGATATACTCATCTCACACAAGAGGGAAGAATACCACAAAGGTAACACCATGAATGTAGAAGTACCACATAGGTAACACCACAAAGATAGAAGTTCCACACAGGTAACACCCCAAGAATATCACCATGAAGGTAGAGGTACCCCATAGGTAACACCACGAAGGCAAAAGTACAACACATGTAACACCACGAAGACAGTTTACCACATAGGTATATTACCACTTAGAATAACCTCAATCAGAAGAACAAAGTAAAGACAACTCACAAAGAGTCTCAGATCGAACCAGGTTTTCAGTGAAGTATAGAAATAAATATGATTAGTTATGAAGCTATATCATTTTATTCTATCAAGTGGAACTACTTCTAACCATATTGAGTTTGACCCACACATGATTGAAAGGTACTAACCCCCGCAGTGATCCACACAGGATCCGACCCACCCAGAGTCGATAAGTAACTAACCCCTGCTGACCCACACAAGATCTGACCCACATAGCATTGGTATGCATTGACCCACATAGGATTTCTGAGCAATAACTCACAAAGGATCGGTATGCTCTGAACCGCATATAATCGTTGAGCACTGAACTCCAAATGATATGTCTCAAACCTCGGCCTCACTGTCATCCTCTGGATTCCTCGCACCGAGTGTGCTTGTGTTCCCTATAATCTTCCCTTGAGATATCGGTCATAACTCAACCATCACTAAGATCCATAAAGGAGTAACCCAAAGGTCCTCAATGTCCTAAGGGGCCTAACAAAATTTATTGTGCTTCAATTGGACGCCCAGTCTATAAGTTATATGTGTTTTCGCTCAGAGGTCCCGGTTGGATTCTGGTTCAATCCAACCTATCCATACTCCAAATTTATTCAAAACTCTATTCGATTATACCAAAAGTAATGCCTCGATCCATGTATTCTAGCGCCACAAACAGTTCATCAAATGGATACTCGGTTCTCAAGATATGGCCAAAAAGGCGTATATGGGTCCAAATGGGCCCGGGTCCAGTTCGACCCAGTTCGGGTTGACCTGACCCAGTCCGGGTCTAGCCCAGTTGGCCTGGGCCATGGCAGGCCCATCCCGTAGGGTCCTGGTCCGGCCCATCCCATGAAGGGGCGGCCCGAGGTTTATCCCTCGGTCCGGTGGCCTGTCGTGGCGGGTTCGACCTAGCCGACATCCATGGGGAAGGTGCCCCCCCCGATAACATTGACTGAGGACAAGGGTACCAGGCCAGAAGGTAGCCTAGAGGTGGACCTTAGACTAGGCATACTGCAGAGACGACTGTTAGAGAGCGGTCCCTACCCTTCAGGTAGGATCCATGGTGGTGTTCACAGTAGTTTTTCAGTTTACTTGTACTTTCCAGTTTTCTTGTACTTTCCAGTTGAGCTTGAATTCTGGCCCGTTTTACTTACTGTACACACTCTTTTTAGTTTTTAGTTTACTCGTGTTCATTACTTATTTTTGCTTCGTTGTGTGAGTTTATAGGTTATAAAGGCAATGCCTTCCCAGTTTTAGGGAATACGCCTTCGGTGCTAATCATCAACCCCTGGCTTATGGAAGGCGAGCATGGGGTAGTCTCGGCACGGGCCCCGGGGGATGGGTCGTGAAAAATTTGGTATCAGAGGAGGAACCCAGCCTTAAGTGTGGGGAATTTCCTGGGTTGAGTTATAAGGCCCACAACTAGTACGTTGTGCTCTAAAGGGGGTGATTATAACACACCAAAATGATAAAAGGTTATATGAATAAATGATATGACTCATGTCAACAAGGTGCACCTTCCTTTTCAGAAGACTACCTGAATAGAACACCATAGTTAAGAATTCTTGGCCTAGAGTAGTGATCAGGATGGGTGACCTTTTGGGAAGTTTCTTAGGGTGTGTGTGAGTGAGGACAAAGAACACTATAAAGGACATGTGTTGGCCTGTGGGGACTATCATTAGTCATATGACCTGTTCAGGCATGTGGGTGGACCCTTTAGTGGAGACCACCTATCTGCGGGGCAACTGGTGGTACCTGGCGGGCTGGGACCCGACGGCCATGTTATGGCGGGGTGTATGTGCTGTCACCGGGGCCCAGTTATTACACTTACATGGATTAAAGACCGATTTTTTAGATACATATATTTTTTTATTTACGATTTTCCTTGCAATTGCAATTGTATGACATGACATGGCATATATATAGTTTGGTTATGGGCTTGTACCCAGTTCGGGAAGTGGTTGGTAATGCATGTTATTTTTTTTATTTTCTTATTTTATTTTTTATTTTATATATAGTATATTAATTTGATTAAGATTTTGGAATTTACCAACATTATCTATCAGAACCTTTCTTGTAGTCGAAATCCTCTGGTGCATGGGGAGACATGAATGAGATCATGTGATGACCCATCTTATGGGACCAGTTTAGTAGTAATCAAGTCGGGCATATTAAAAAGTGGTATTAAATGTGTTTTTATTTTATGTGTATTACTATTTGGGAATGGTATGTGGGAGACTAGGAAGTTTCAGGCCTTCTCATTGAGCTTGTTCATGGGAGTAGCTAAACCATGTATAAATGAAAACCCATGTAACTTGGGGTGGGATTATTGTTCTTGATGTATCTTTTTATGGATGAAAAATATTTCACCGTTGGTTGATGAAATTATTGTGTGATGTGGACATATTGTTATATTTTTATTGTGGATGAAATGGTATAAGGTTTTGCATACATGCATCAGTTTATTCACCTAGGGACATAGTTAGAATGCATCATGGTAGGCATGCACCAGGAAGATGTGTGGAGAAAATTTTATATAATATATTTAATTTTCATTACCAATTTAAAATAAGTTGTGTCTAATAAAGATGAGGAAAATGGGTAAATGTAAATAATGTGAAATAATAATTAATGAATATTACCTAATGAAAGGTCATAAATGGGTTAAAATTTTGGTTGTAATAAGTTATAAATATTGAAATCTTCCAAAAATAATAATATATATGTGGTGGATATGAAATTGTTAAAAATGGATATTTAATGAAAATAATTTTTCTTGTGTGAGATTATTTAACCCATGTTGACCATCATCCAAGGAAGGGATGGATGAGGGTAGTGATATAGGCGTGACAGTAACCTTTGGGATAGTGTATGAGAAATGTATTTTTTATGGCTAGTAGAGATCATTATTTTATATTAATAGTATGTGTTTTGGGTTTTGTGTTCGGATATGTGTGTTTGTAATTGTATGGAGATGCCACAATGATGTTATGTTCGGGTTAGGAGATAAGAGGATATCGCTGAGAACACTCCTCTAGTAGTGGTGAATGTACCCCTGGTGATCTAAGGTAATCGAGGAGAGGATAAGTTACATAAAACCTTCATTCATTTATGAAAATGATTAAATGAGTCCCAGGGCATGCTTCACTAAGTTTGTTTTACCAAAGAAAAGAATTCCAATTGTAGCACCCGCTGAAGATTTATAGAGAGGGTTGACCCGAGGTAGCTTAGTTCTGAATAGAGTCCATCAAGATGATTTTGTGCCATTTAGAGACCTCCACTGAAAAGATAGTCAAGATGATATCTTATTTGTTGTCATGCCCGAAAGGGTGATTGTGGGATATTCTGGTTTAGACCAAGCAGAATAATGGTATGTAATGGAAACATTTTGAGGAAAAATTTCTAGAACATTTCTATCTAGAGACCTTGAGACATGGGAAGCTTGTATAGTTCATGAGGATGTCCTAGGAGACTATGATAATGATGAATTGTGTTGGCCACTTCTATGAAAAGAATTTCAATGTTCGATTGTTGGTTGGGGTGAGGTAGCTATGGTGAGATGTTTCCAAGATGTAATTAGACGTGATATTAAGTCCCATGTTAGTTTATTCTATTTAAATAGGTTTGATGAATTGGTATATCAAGCCCTTATTCTGGAAGGGAACATAAGGGAGGCTTTTGGTGGTGGACATATAGCCCTAGTTGGTCGATCCAGTGGTATGAATTCTGATGAATGGAAGAAATTATACAAGATTTTACATGACGGTGGTGGTGGAAAGAGTATTCATAGAAGGGAACTAGCCTCTTAGGGTAGTGCATTATTTTTATGCTATTAGTGAGGTAGTCTAGGAAACATGTGTGGTCTGTGTCCCTAACCCCCACTTGTGTGATGATGGTTTGGTGGTATGGGTAAGAATAATATGGCTTGTACAAACCGTTAATATATGGTAAATGGTATAAGATCAAGACTACTGTAGAGTGAAGGAAGGGGCCAGTTTCCTCATTTTAGGTAGGTCATTGGAGCTCTACTAGCTATATTAGTCGAGGTGAAGACATGGTAATCTATGATGAGAGGATCAATATCAGTAGGGTGGTGAAGCACCAGGAAATTTGGAAAGTTCCTAGGGTATAGGGGTAGGTCAGCTTCATACAGTTCCACCTACACCTAGAGGTGTCGAGGCAGGGCCATCGACAGTTTGAGGTATGATTCTTGTAGCTTCCATGCTTGCTAGTGCTTTGTTTGAAATAATTTCTTCACATTATTTTACATATTTTTTGTTTGTGGTTCTGTTTGGCCTAGTAGTGGAACATATGTGTGGGATCGTGTATATTAATACACCTATATGAGTATGAGGAGATAGTATCCAGTAGTGTAATGAGTGTTCCCTCAATATTTGTGGGTACTATTTTCTATGGGAGTTGTTTATGCATGAGATTTTAGATTTTATCTAATATTGGGAATTGATTTCATGATGATGTACCAAGATCGTTTTAATTGTTACCACTATATGGTAACATTAAAACCCCTATAAGGGAACAATTATGTTTAACATGGGGAATGGGAGATCCGAGCATGCCGTGTAGGGCTAGTTTCTCAACTATTGGATGAACTCACATCCCAAGTGGCATTTCATATGCTTGATTATGAGGGAGTGGAGAATCTTGTCTTTCCTCCAATGTTTGATCTATTCTATGATGTGTTTCCTATGGAAATATTGGGGCTAACAACCAATATAGATGTTGATTTCATGATATAGCTGTTGTTAGGTGCATAACTAGTTTATATTCCTCTATTTTGAATGGCATTGACCGAAGTCTAGAAGATTAAACTTTTGTTGGTGGAACTGGAAAACAACGTCTTTATTCATCTGTGTACACAACCATGGGGATATCTAAATTTTTTTCAAGAACTTTAATGGGACATATCGATTGTGTGTCCACTATTGGAGGTTGAATAGGATAAAGGTTAAGAATTGATTCCCTCTCCTTGAATTTATCATAATATTTTACCAGAATTAGGGTGGTTCAATGTTCTCCAAAATAGATTTTAGATCAAGGTATCAACAGCTAAGGGTGATAGATTTTGAAATACCACAAGCTACCTTGAAAATAATGTATAGGTTATATGAGTTTAGTGTGATGTTGTTCGAGATGACCAATGCATCGACAGTGTTTGTGGACCTAATGAACAAAATCATTCACCAATACCTGTATTAGTTTGTAGTTGTCTTTGTAGATGACATCTTAGTGTACTCCGAGACTCCGGTAGATCATTCCAAACATTGTGACATTGTCTTGAGTCCACTAAGAGATCATAGTCTATATTCCAATCTATTAAAATTTCTTTTCTAGATTTACCATGTACATTTCTTGTGACACATAATCTTTGAGGAAGGTTTCATGTGGACCTAGATAAATTTATAGATGTTGTATCTTGGGAGTATCCAAATAATTTTTTTGATGTATAATGTTTTTTGGGGTTCACAAGCTACTATCAAAGGTTTATCGATGACTTTTCCTATTTGTAATCACTGCTTAAGAGATTGACCATGAAGGGAGTCAAGTTTGAATGGTCTAGAGTATGTGATAATTCATTCAAGGAGTTAAAGAATTGGATAAGTACTGCACTAATTATGATCCTACTGAAGTTAGGTTATGAGTATACAATATTTTGCAATTCATGTAGTATTTTTCTTCGAGCAGTGTTAATCTAGGATGATCAGGTTGTGGCATATGGGTCATAAAATTTGAGGCCACATCAATAAAATTTTACTATGCATGGTCTTAAGTTGTCCATTGTGGTTTATGCATTAAAATTTTGGTGTAATGACTAGTATATAGAAATTTTTATTGTTTATACATATCATAAAAGAATGAAGTAAATATTCTCCTAGTTCTATTTCAATATTCTATAATGAATATGGGTTGAGTACATGAAGTAATTTCATTTTGATATGGCTTACAGGTTGTGAAAAGGAATCATCGTTCCAAAAGCATTGAGTTTTAAGACTCAAAATAGATCATTTTATGAATCTAGTTCCATGTAGAGGATGATGGATTTGTTTGATAAGATACATCTAGATGTGTGTTATAGACAAGGGAATGTGACCCTTTCATCCTTGGAAATTGATTCCATTCTTCTGAGCTGGATCAACGAGACAAAATATGATGATCATGAGTGTTTGGCCCTGAGGGAAAGTCTTGAATGTGGGGAGTAACCTTCTGGTTAGACCATTGGTGATGATGAGATCTTTCATGTTCATGATCATGTTGTCATGCCTAATTGTATGTGATCAAAGTTTATGAATGATTTACATACTTCGTTGTGGGTGGTGAATCCAAGTTTTTCCAAAATATATCCAAAACATTGTAGGAATAATTTTTGGATGTGAATGAAGAAAGAGGTTACAAGTTTCATAATGTGATGTTATACCTGTATGTAGGTGAAGGTATATCATTTTTAATTGGGTGGTTCATTACATCCTTTTCTTATTATGGAATGAAAATGGGATGATGTGATAATAGATTTTGTGTGGGGGGTATTCTAGGGGCACATTGAAGTATGATTTGATATGGGTAGTTGTGGAACTATTAACCACGGTGGTACATTTCTTACCAATTTTGGTGACCATCTCCATTGTTTAGTTAGGTGAGTTATATGTTCAGAAAACTTTATGGTTTCATGGGGTTCCATGGAATATATATTCAGATCATGAAAAAAAATTTACTCTGTTCTTTTCGCAATGGTTACAGAAGTAACTTGGTACCCAAGTGTTTTTGAGTATGGATTTCCACCAAAAAACGGATGGGTAGTCAGAGCGTACTATTTTTGTTTTAGAGTACATGTTGAGGGCTTATTTCCAAGATTTTGGTGCATCTTGGGAGACGCATTTGGAACTTTTTTAATTCGCCTAAAACAAAAGTTTCTATGAATGAATTTATATGGAACCGTATGTGGTGCTCTATGGTAGACCATTCATATCACCAATGAGTTGGATAGAGGTTGTAGAATTCTATTTTTTGGTATCAAATCCCATGTAAGAGATATCAGAATAAGTTCATTTGATTTAGAAACATATGGCTACATCTCATATTATGAAGAATATGTATATTTATCTACATCTTTGATATCTCAATATTATGGTGGGGGATCAATTGTTTCGTTGAGTGTCACCATGGTTGGGTAACTTTTTGATAAAAACTAGTTAAGTTGGAGCCCATAAATGTTGGTCCATTTGAAATTGTGGAGAGGATCATACCAGTGGAATACTGGTTGTATATTCCATAGATGAATGGTGTAATTCTTGATGTTTTTCATGTGGGCACCACTTCATAATTATCTCAATGACCCATCTCATGTGATTGATGTTGATGATGTGAATCTTGAATTTGATGTTTTGTTTGAGGAGCATCGGGTTTGTATTATTTATTATAATATGAAATTATTGTGGGGAAATATTGTGCCTTTGGTTCATGTGTTATGGTGGCATGGTAATGTTCATGATGATTCTTGGGAGAAAGAGATGGACATGCGGGCCAAGTGAAATATTCTATTTACCTCATAATCTTTGTGAATCATGGGAGAATAGCTCAATGAAGAGTAATTTTATGGTGGGGATGTTGTAAGATCCTACACTTTTGGGGAGGTACTCTCTTGTTTAAATTTCAGTTTAAATACCTTTAATATGGTTAATTAAATGTTTATTAGATGAATGATGGGTCTTAGGGGTGTATTGGGGGTTTGGGACACGAAATAAGGGAAAATAGGTCCATTCAGTGCATGTTTCATGCTAGGAAAATGGTTAGTAGTAACTATGCTCCCAAATCATGCATTCCTTAAGGAGGGTTTAACATTTTGAATAAACCATTTAATGGGGACTAAAATCTAATTGGTCTTGTACAGAGTAGGGTCATCACAATGTTTTTTAAATGGTGCAGGCTTCCCATAAAGTTCTTCAGACTAGACCCTCTTAGATAGAGGGTGGCGCATGGTTGGCGCACAGTTCTTCCAACCATGCATCCAAACCATGTTCCCATTTAAAAATTGGATTTTACCATTTCTCCCTCTTAGGCCTTAACATTTTTCGACATAGGATTGTCCTCCATTCTTCCTCCAACAATTTTAATGATGATCCAAACCCTCCTAGACCTCCCAATGGGATATCTCCTTCATTTCTAAGTCGTCTGGAGAATAATTTGTTTTATATCGAAGATATGGGTGATTCTAACACTCTTCTTACTTATCCTTTTCAGATTTGGGATTCTGTGGAAGATATGATTTTTCTAAATCCCTATAACCCTCTTTTTGCAGCAGATCCTAGGTTGGGGCTTCAAAGTATGTTTGGATCTGAGTTAATGGCTAGGGTTGAGTGATCGTTCATCTTCAGAATCAAGTTTGGTGTTTTATAAGTTATAACTCATAGTATTATTGATTATTCATGTGTATTTGGTGGTGATTCAATTCAATTGTGTTGACCATTTGTATTTACTTCGTATAAATGACAAAAAATATAAATATTTAGTTAAACTATTCATGATCCCTGTGGAAAGAATTAAGGTTGATTATACCGTGTTAATGGCCACCCATGGGATGTTCCACCTTCTGAAACATGAATTTTGTAATGATATTGGTATAATTGTATTGTAATAGTATAGAGACAAGATAAATATATTGACATGTTAGCTGGAAAAATGAAAACTCACTAATGGTAGATGCTTATAGTTGTTGATATTGTATAAGGGGGATATTTGAATAAATGAGAATGGGTTAAGTAAATTAAAGTGAATGTTTTAAATGAATTATAGGATGTAATTTAAATGCGTAAATTAATTAAGGCATTTGAATGAGGATTGAGTTAAATGGGTTAGGTTATCAATGGGAAAATGGGATAATTGTTTAAGGTGTGATGATGATTTATAAGTTGAACAAAATATTAATTTTTAATGGTATGTGTACTCAATGAGTATGTTTGTGAAATTTTATATGTTGTAAATGGTTGAAGGGGAATGTGATCATGGATTTTTGGTATATGGGGTATTGACAAGAGGTTCTATTCTCATGGTTCAGTTTGGACTGAGACTCTAAACCCCACTAATGAATGTATAGGTTAGGGATTCAGACAAACAATTTCATTTGATGAGACTACCTGGATTAAGGCTCCAAGGTATGTGTGATGTAATTGTTTCCAAAATGTTTTCCTTAGTGAGATTGTGAACATGAATTATTACTGTATGCGTATTAATTTTTTTGGCATAGGTTGTAGTTTAATTGATGGAAAATACTAGCCCTTGGTAAATATTATGAAATTTTTATGAGTGAATAATGTTAACTATTGGAACCCGGATCCTCTTTTTTTAACTTTTCATCCATTTACTACATTCATACATTGTTTTTGGACTGGATTTTTTTGAAACACCAATGTTATTCTCAAACCATACTTAGGATTCCATTGGGTACCATAATAGATTTCATGCTTACAGGTTTGGACATGTGAAAAGGCCCTATTCTAGATGGTTGATTTGGGTGTGGGATGTTCATGGATGAGGGATTTGAACTTCGAGTCAAAAACCATTTTAGGGGATTTTTATTTTTATCTTTATTTTTTTATTTCCTTACACATAAAATGGTATAGCATGAAATTTCATATTTTCCTTTTGGTTGTGGTATTGTACCCAATTTTTTGAAATGTATAGTAATGCACATTTATTGTTTTTTTCTTTATTTTTTATTTTATCTACTGTGGGATACTCTAATAAAGAGGGTGTAATCTCCCTATGTGATTTATTAAACCCTCACTAGTAGTCGGTAGCCTCTAGCTTATGATGAGGCAATCCTGAGGTTGTATGGTGAATTTGTTTGGGGCACTTGTTTAGTGGATCCCATATCGGGGATGTTATAAAGTGGTAAATATGAGGTTTTTATTTCTATGTATTACTATTAGGGAATTTTATATAGGAGAATAAGAGGTGTTGATCCTTCACATTAAGATCATGCATGTGAGTAACTAACCCTTTTATGAAGAAAACCCCATCTAACTCCAGCTGTGATTTTTTTTTCTTGATATGTGTTGTAATGGCGGGATGATATATCACCACTGGGTGATACACTTGATGTGTGATGTCTCTATTTTAGGATTTTTTTTCTCATGATCTAAATGGTACATGGATATGAATACATGCATCATTTTAGGAACCTTGGCACATAGGTTCCATGTATCTTGGTAGGCACACATGGGGAAGATGTGTAGGACATGAGGGATATAATGAATTTCAGTTTCATTGAGAATTTTAAAGAATCTATGTATAATAAATATGTTTAAAACGAGGAAATGGAAAAAATATGAGGGAATATTTAAATAATAGTTCCTAATTAAATGTCATAATTGTTTTAAAATTTTGTTTGTAATTAGTTTTAAATATAAAAAGGTTCTTAAAAGAAAATTATTTATATTGTGGAAGTGAAAATAGTTAAAAAAATGGCTATTTAATGAAAATATTTGTGGTTGTGTGAGTTAGTTTACCCCATGTTGATCATGAAAAATGGTTGGTATAGATGATGGTAGTGATATAGTTTTGATAGTAACTGCTGGCATAGTTTAGTAGAAACGGGTTGTTTATGGCTAGTAAAGATATTGATTTTACATAAACTATGTAAGTGTTATGTTGGGTGTTGTCACATGTTTGATTGGAAATACAAGGAGAATCCACCATGATGTTATGTGCCAGTTGGGTGACAAGATGAAATTGCCAAAAAAATCTCCTCTAGTAGTAGAGCAAGAGACCCTGGTGATCTAGGGTAATAGAGGAAAGGAGAAGTTCCATGATAATTTCACTCATTTAGTAAAATGCATGAACAAGACCTAGGATGGGTTGCACTGAGTATATTTAATCTAACCAAAGAGTTCTAGTTGTATCACCCCTAGAAATTTTTTAGAGAGGGTGGACATAAAGAATTTGAGTTCTCGATAAATTCCATAAAGAAGATTATGGATCATTTAGAGACTTCTACTGAGATGAGAGTCAATCGGGTAGCTTATATGTCGTGAGGACAGAAAAAGATCTATTGGGATATTCTAGTTCAGACCTAGTAGGCTGGCGGTATGTTATGGAATGAATTATAGGAAATTATTTCTAAAACTTTCTCTCAAGAGGCCTTGAGATAGGGGAAGGTGGCCGAGTTTGTGGGGTGGACCTAGGGGAATATGGCATTGGTGGATTATGTTAGCCACTTCACTGACCTGAAATGCATTGTTCCAATGATGGAATGGGATGAGTCAACTATAGAGAGAAGTTTCCAGGATAGACATATAAAATAGATTATGTCCAATTTAAAAATCATCCATTTAATGAAGTTTGCTAAATTGTTGAATCGGGCCCTTATTTCATAGTGGAACTTAATGGAGGATTTTGGTGGTGAACAAGTGGCTCTAGTTAGGAAATTAAGTAGAGTAGCTTCATATGGAAGGAAGGGATACTTTGTGAGTTTACACTAGGGTGCTGGTGGATAGAGTAGACCAAAAAGGGAACCAGTCTCTCTATGTAGTAATCTTGTTTTTTGATATCAGTGAGGAAGTACATGACACATGTTCAGTCTTTGTCCCCGACAATAAGCTATGTGTTGAGTTTGTGGTTGGATGGGGAATGTGTAGTGGTTCTGTAGGAACCCTTGATAGTTAGGAAATGGTGGAGGTTCATGGAAAATGTATAGTGTAGGATGGGGGGTCGGTTACCCTATATCAGTCAGATAGTTTAAACTCTATTGGTTGTAGCGGCCAAGGTAGCATATTTGGTACTCTCAGACCAAAGCATCCATATCATTAAGGTAGTGAAGCACTAGGAACTCAGGTTGGAGTCTAGGGTATAGGGGCGGGTCGGCTTCCTGCAATTCATCCTACACATAGAGGTGGTGAGGTTGGTCTATCAACAGTTCGAGGCATGATTATTTTAGTATACATACATTCTAGTGCTTTTTTGATATAGGTTCCTCACATTCTATTATATTTTCTTAGTTTCTAGTTATGTTGGTCTTAGAAGTGGAACATATGTTTGGGATCATGTCAATTAATACCCATATAGGACTATGAGTATAGATTATTTGGCATTGTAAGAAGCGTTACCTCGAGATTTGTGGGTAGCGTTTTCTATGAGACTAGTTTATTCTTGAAATGTTATGTTATTATTTGATTTTGGGGATGTATTGAGTGGTTATGTACAAATAACGTATCAACTATTATCATCATAGGGTGATGTTCACCTCCTTAAGGGAATATTTTGTTAATCATGGGGAATGAGACATTTGAGATGGTCGTGCAGGCCAGTTTGTCAGCAATTGGGGGAAATCATATCCCAAGTGGCTTGTCTTATGCTTGATGATGGGGGTAGGGTATCTTCTCATTCCTCCAATGGTGAATCATTTAAAGGATGTGTTTACAAAGTAATTATTGGTTCTACCACCGAATTTAGATGTTGAGTTCAAAATAGAGTTTATTTTTCAGAGAAGAACCAGAATCTATTCCATAATATAAAATGGCACCGAAAAAACTCTGAGAGCTTAAAATTGATTTGGAGGAATAGGAGAATAAGGGGTTTATTCATCCAAGTATGTCACCTTGGGGATATCCAGTTTTTTTCAACAAGTTTGATGGGTCATTTTGGTTTTGTGTTGGTTATCATAGGATGAATAGGATGAAGGTTACCAATTATTACGCACATACTCAAATTGATGATCTTTTTGACTAGATAAAAGTTACTTCAATTTTCACCAAACTTTAGTTAAGATCAAGGTATCATAAATTAAGGGTGAGACCTTCTGATATACTTCCCAATTCCTTATGGAGAAGATATGGGTTATATGATTTTGTTGTGATGTCGTTAAGGTTGGCCAATGTGTCAGAAGTATGTATGGCCCTAATGAACCAAATCATTCACCCATACCTGGATCAATTTGTAGTTGCCTTTTTGGATGACATCTTGGTGTTATCTATGAATCATGGGGATCATTCCAAACATCTTGACATAATCATGAGTACACAAAGAGAGTATATAATATATTTCAAGATATCTAAATGTCAATTTTTGATTGATCGGGTACATTTATTGGGTCACGTAATATTTGAGGAATATGTTTCTATGGACCCTGATAAAGTGAACATTGTTGTATCTTGGGAGCATCACAAGATTTTTTTTATGTCTAAAATTTTCTAGGGTTAGTGGACTATTACCAAAGGTTCATCAAAGAATTTTCTTGATTGGAAGCACCATTTTCAGTCTTTATCAAGACAAGAATAATGTTGGAA
Organism: Viscum album; assembly: GCA_963277665.1. Lineage (NCBI taxonomy): Eukaryota > Viridiplantae > Streptophyta > Magnoliopsida > Santalales > Viscaceae > Viscum > Viscum album. Next base: position 777,125,475 of record OY728159.1, read on the forward strand.
TCATCTAGGGTATTTTAGATTGATTTCTATGATTTAGAGAAGCAACTTACTATTTCACCGATTCTAATCCTACCCGAGCCATGTAATTAGTATACCTTGTTTTGTGATACGTCCTACATTGGGCTTGGGGTACTGTTAATACAGGATGATCTGGTTTGCACATACACATGGAAAACAAATTTCAATAAGTATACCTTGTTTTGTGATGCATCTAATATTGGGCTTGGGTCAGTACCATTGAGGATACATTAAATAAATTACAATACACATGATCTTGTGTTGGCGATGGTGGTTTATTCATTAAAATTTTGGTGGAATTACTTTTTGGAAGAATGTTTTTCTATATATACTCATCATAAAAGCCTTAAGTACATATTATCACTACAGAATTTGATTTTTTTAATTGGGAATATGGGTTTATTGAATGCATCAATTCAATTTTGAGAGGCTTACATGTAGGGAAAAGGAAATAGTTTTGTAGATGAATTGAGTCAGAATACTCAAAATCAAGCAGTTCAAGAATCCAATTCTGAGTAGACTGAAGGCATTGTTTGTTGAGATGCATATAGATCTATAGGATGGGAAAAGTTATATAATTTTTGTACCATTGGATGTTCATTTCAAGATTCTATGTCGGATTAAGGAGATAAAAAATAATGATCCATAGTGTTTGAACTTTTACGAATGTCTTGAAGTTGGTGAGTCACCTTTTGGTTGGACTGCTGGTGATAATGGGATCATTTATGTTTGTGGATTTTTTTCATTCTTATTTGTATGTTTGAATATATGATGTGATATTTCAATAAATTGAAGTGGTTAGTTCATCTTGGTTTTACCAAAATGTATCATGACTATCATATGTAGTATTGGTGGACAGCGATAATGAATGAGTTTGTTGGTTTTGTGATGTGATGTTATACCTATCACCAGGTGAATTCCTAGCATCAATGATTATGATTTTTGTTACATCCTTTAAAAATTACATAATGGAAATGGGATGAAGTTATGTGGATTTTTTGGTGGTTCTTCTGATTAATATTCAAAAGAATGATGTGATGTGGGTATTTTTGTATCATTTGACCAAGGTGGAATATTTCATACTGATTCGAAATACATTCACCATTGATCGGTTGAGTGAATTGTACAATATAGAAATAGTATGGTTTCATGGGGTTCAATGGAATATAGTTTTGGATCGTGACCCATGTTTTAATTTGTTCTTTTCACAATTGTTATAAAATTCAATTGGTACCCATGTGTTTTTTTGTATGGATTTCCTCCCACATATAGAGGGGAAGTCAGATCATACTATTCTGGGGCTGGAGGATATGTTGAGGGAATGTGTCCTAGATTTTGGTGTATCTTTGGTGAAACATTTAGAACTTCATTAATTTTCCTAAAAAAATAGTTATTGGGATTTGATTCATATGGAACCATATGTGGCACTCTATGGTAGACCCTGTAGATCACAATTATATTGGATGGAGGCTGGAGAATGATAGTTGTTAGGACCAATTCTTATGTAGGAGATGTAAAAATAGGTTTAGTTGATTCGAAATCATATGGCTTTGAATCAGAGTTGGGAGAAGTCATATGATGATTGATGTATTCATACTATTGAGTATGTGGTGGGTTATCATGTGTTTCTTTGAGCTTCAAAGTTTGGGTGACCATTGGATTCAAAAATATGGTAGGTTGGTATCTCGACACATGGATCCATTTGAGATTGGGAAGAGGATCATTTTGGAAGTATATTGGTTGGATCCTCAATAGTGGTAGAGTGGCATGCATGATGTTTCTCATGTTTCACAGCTTCGAAAGTATCACTCAGACCCATCTCATGTGATTGATGTTAATGACGATGAGCTTGAAACTAATGCGCCCATCGAGGAGCATCTGGTTTGTATTATGGATTGTAGTGAGAAAGTCTTGTAGGGAAAGATCATTCCTTTTTTTAGAGTGTTATTAAACCATGGTAACATTTAGAAAGAGACTTGGGAGATGAATATGGACATATCAACCTAGTGGCTCAATATATTTACCTCAGAAACTCATTTATTATTAGTAGAGCATATTGAGGATAATCCATTATAATGTGGGAAGGTTATGAGATCCCATACTTCTAGGGAGGTATGTTATTGTCTAAATTTTAGTTTAAATACCATTATTATAGTTAATGAAATTTTTTCTGGGTTAATTATGAGGCAATGGGGCATTTCAGGGGTTTGAGAGATGAATGAAGGGGGAATAGGGCCAACCAATTCATTTTGTAAGGTAGGCGCATAGTTAGTAGTAACCATGCGCCGAAATTGTGCATGCCTGCAGGAGAAGTGAATGGTTTAAAGAAACCATCAAAGGTGGTAGGAAAAGTAATGAAGGCTTGGATAGATCCATACCACATGGTCATCGCATGATTTTTTGAACTGTTAGGGCTTCCCAAGAAGTCGTGTGGACTATCCTCCTTTTATATAGAGGGTCAAACACTGTTGGAAAATCATTATTCCAACTGTACAACCAAACTATGTGCTCATTTAGTAGTGGGATTTTACCTTATTTCCAACTTAGGATGCAAGTGTTATCACTCATGGTAATCCTATTTTCTTCCTCCACCAGCCCTAACAATAATAAAATCCCTACTAGACTTCCCAATAGTCAATCTCCATCACTTATAATCTATTTGAAGATCGTTTAGTGCGGATCGAAGATCCGGGTGATTCTAATACTCCGATTCCACATTTTTTCATATTAGATATTTTGTAGATGTTCTTATTATTTCTAATCAGAAAAACCCTCTTTTTTGTAGCATATCTTAGGTTGGGGCTTTGAAGGGAGTTTGGTTGTATATAAAGGGATAATGTTGAGTGAGTGTTCATCTTTAGAATCGAGGTTGGTGGTTTACAAGTTCTATGCCTTAGTCTTGATTATTATTCATGTGTATGTTGTTGTTCCTTGGAGTCCTTGTGTTGAATGTTTGGTTTTACATGGTATAAATGATAAATTTATTATGTAATTATTTACTAGAACCCATATAGGTCTCTGTGGGGTGCATTTAGGTTGATTTAAATGGGTTAAAGGGCCACCCATGGGGTTTTCCTACTTATTGGACAGGCACTTTGTAATGATTAGTGTAGAATTATATTTTTTTGGTACAGATCCATGATAAATATTTCGAAAAGTTCTCTTAAAATTGGAAAAGTCGCTAATGGTTGATTTGTGTTGTTTTTGACATAACATAAGGGATATGTTTAGAATAGTGGTATTGGGTTAAATAAATTAAAGTTAATGTGTTAAATGACATAAAGGTTGTAATGGAAATGACTAATAGAAATAAGGAATTTGAATGAGGAATGAGTTTAATGGTTTGGTTTATGGATGGTAAAATGTGCTAATGGGTTACATTTTGAAGATGATTTATGTGTTGAATGAACTATGATTTGTGAATTATATGTTTATTCAAAAAGTGTGTTTGTGAAATGGAATATGTGATAAATTATCAAATAAGCATGTCAACATGTCTTGGTGGTATTTTGGGAATTGAATTGAAGTTCTACACCCACCGGTCAGGTTGGATTAAGGCTCTAAACCCCACCCCTAGAATTAACGGGTTTGGGAGTTGGACTGAGGCATTATGCCCCTAATGGTTTCATTTAATGAGACTACCCGTACAATGGGTCCATGGTATGTGTGATGCAATTTTTTTTATAACGATTCCCCTAGTGATATAGTGATCTTGACTTATTCCCTTATGTATAGTTGTTGTTTTACATAATCCATCGTGTAATTGATGAAAAATACTAACCCTTGGTTTAGACGATGAAAATGGTATAAGTGAATAATGTAAACTAAGGGAACTAGGTTAATCTTTTTTTATCTCTTTATCCACATAGTACATTCATAAACTATCTGTTTAGACTCTATATATTTTAGAAACCATTTTTGGTGGACTGCTGAGTTATACACACAACATGCTTGGGACATCATTAGGTATTTGAGAAAATTTAGTGGTTGCAAGTTAGGACAAGGGAAAAGGCCATACGAAAGTTGTTTTATTTGGGTATAGGATGTGCATGGATGAGGGATCTAGTCTTGGATTCATGAACTATTTTGGGTATTCTTCTATTTTTATTTATTTTTATTTTTCCTTACACATGGAACACTACGAAATGGCGTAACATATTTACCGTTTAGTTGTGGGATTATACCCAATTTTGGGAAATGGTTGATAATTCATGATTATTGTTTATTGTTTCCATTATTTTCTATTTTATCTGATTTTCGTTAATCTAATAAAGAGGTTATCATCTCCCCATATGATCTATCAAACCCTCACTACTATTCGGCTTCCTCTGGTGTATGGGGAGGTATGCCTGAGGTCAGGTGGTCACCCAACTAGGGGAAATGGCTTTGTGTATCCCATGATTGGGACGTTATATATTATTCCATGGATTTGGATTATGGTTGGAATGGTTGTGCTATATGCTCAAATATATTCCAAAATGGTGCTTACAGAGGTTTATTATTGTATTATATTAATTTTATTAATTAATACACATATTTATTTATTTGTTGCATGTTCTTCTTATCATATTCATTTTGTTTATACATGGTGGTGTCGACCTACTAATTTTTAGTCACACCCTGTTAAGACCATTGTTTGGTACCCAAGAAGATTACATGGATGCAAATTTAGACATGAAAAAGGGACCTTGTTAATGATTGTTTTTGTGTTGGATAGGTTAGAACCTGGCGGTGGGGACGACATTGGATTTGGGACCAAGGTATTTGAGTTACTTGTGTCAGTATGTTCTTTTATTCTTTTTTTACTTCCATCGTTTAATTTAGTAACAATTCATCCTAACATTACATGGTTCACTTTTATTTGGTATATTGGTTCTTATTTTACCTTCTACTTATATGTTGTTTTGTTTGTCCTATTTTATTTTACTCTGATATTTATTATTATTGACTATTTCCATTTAATATTAACTCTGTACTAGGGGGTATACTCTCCCTACAATATTCTTTACACCCCCGAAGCTATTCGGAAGCCTCTAGTGTTTGATGATGTGCTATTGAGGATAGTAAAAAAACCTAATTTGGACACATGAGAGAGTGTCGGATCAAGGGATTTAATAAAGTGGTATCAAATGAGAATATTGTTATTTTCTATTTTTTACTTTTTTTAAAGGTATAAAGGATAATAGGATGTGTCGGGACATGATAGTGAGGTTGTCATTTTAGTAGCTAACCCATATAAGTGGGAAAAGCTGAGTGCCTGAGGAGGGAATTGTTGTTCATGTTGTTCATTGTTATGATTGATGTTATTCACATTGTGTAATTCATGTGTTTTTCGATGTTATTGCCTGTTGATATTTACAATCATGTACCATCATTGAATGGGATAAGTATTCATGCATCATTATAAGCAGATAGGGATATTTCTTAACCTTAATTGTTCATGATAAAGAAATTTTTATCATATGTGGTATATCTTCCTATATGAACTGTTAAATGATATGCATGTTATATTTGATAAATGAATTGAGGAAACTATTATGTCATTCTAAAACACTTGTAATACATGTTTTGAGAGACCATGAGCTTGTGGTTCACTATTTTTTGTCACCTGTTGAGGTTGAATTTGTTTTTAGCTAGTTCTCATAGGAGTGTATTTATGTCGTAGAGAAAATACCACTTAATCTAATTCAAATTGATTATTAGGAGAGCAGTAATCAACACACTGCTAACATATTTGATTTGGAGCTTCCTTTAGCTAATGAGGATCAAATGTATGATTAGCTTCATGAAATATTCTTGAGGTTCATGTGATCCACAGTTTCAGAGATTTTTTGAATCATTTCTGAAATATATGAGCTGATAAGAGAGTTTCAACTACATTATCTGCAAAACTTCACTTGCGAGGGAGGCCCTTAGGAAGCCAATTTCTTGATTGATTCCATCCATATGATTGTCATGAATATTAAGAAACCCACAGATAAGAGTTTGAATCTTACAGCAGACATGATTCATGGTCATTTAAGTGTTGGTGGGATATTATTGAGTAGGATGGGGAGCAAGAGGAGTAGTCTTGGAAAGAATTAAAGGTTAACGTACTAAGACAGTTCTATCCAGAGTTTTTGTGGGATGTGTAGGCTCATGAGTTCATGAATCTTACATAGGAGGGAATATTAGTGAAAAAATATATTGGATATTTCATTGAATTATAGTTTCATTCACCATAACTAGACAATGATGAGACCTCCTGGGTGAGTCATTTTCAGGGTGGGATTCACTATGAGATTAGGTCACATGTGAACTTCTTTATCTGGAGTATATTTTTTGATGTGATGAATCAAACACTCATCACTTATGGGAATATGAGATATGTTCTAGGAAATAGCTATTTTGTTTAATCTAGTATAACTATAAAATCTTAATATTATGTAAAGAAGTGTTGCATTAACAGTTATCACTAATAAACTAGATGTAAGAGCATTCTGTGTAGTGTGAATCCATCTCAGGATTTTTTTTACCATGCTATTAGTTTGGAAAGTTGAGCCATAAGTATCCTCAGTGTTAGTACCCTATATTGGAGTTTCATTCTTTTATTAGGTTGGGAAACATGAAAATGTTTTGCAGGGAAATTCACCAAAAACATTAGTGGAAGGGGGTTAGGATATGTTCCAAAGTCTGGGAAGGACTCAACTACTTCTCAGTAGAGAGGTAGAAAGAGTTATATAGGGAGTTCAAGTCGAGGTAGTGGATGTGTTACCCGAGTGTAAAAGTGTAAGTACAAGGCATAGGGGATAACATATGGGATTCTTATTGGATCCTATGGAAGAGGGTAAATTCATATTCAATATATATAGTCTATTTTAGCTAGTGTTGATGTAGGGCATTATACTATCAGAGTTATGATTATTTTATCATCAACCCTTTCTTTCATTTTTTTGATACAGGAGAATCAAATTACATTATGCCTTCTCTTTTTATAAATAGTTCGGTCCTAGTTATGGAATTCATTGATGATTTTTTGACCGTCAATCTGTTCTAGCAAATGTGATCATACAATATCAAGCAATGAAATGAGTGTTCTCTAGAAATCAGATGTTATCTTTTATTTAGGGAAGCATTTGTTCAAGAAATGAATTGTTATTGACTTTATTATTTCAATGGATTAGTTAGTTCTATAAAAGTATCATATCAACTATTAATAGAGGATATTTATCTTTTAATATCTAGTATGAGGTAGTTTTTTCACCAGGGTGAGTGGGATCTTCATGCTAGACATGAAGGACCAATTCAGTACATATTATATTGTCTTAAACCTCCGATAGATGGTCTTACTCTAGATGATGGTGGAATGTAGTAAGAGAATTTTACTCTAGTGGTGGACCATTTTTAGGAATTTTTTTCTGATGAGTTATGCACCTTACAACCCAATTAAGGGATTGAGTTCATAATGGAGTTGGTTTCCAAATAAGATCTAGTTTCAATTCCACCTTAAAAATTGGAACCAGATGAGTTTTGAGGGTTGAAAGTTCAGTTGGATGATTTTTAATCCAAAGGATTCAAATATACAAGTATATACCAATGGGGTTCTACATTGTTTTCACCAATATGGTTAATGGGACTTTGAAATTATGTGTGGATTATCAGAGATTGAACCAAATGATGGTCAAGAATCGGTTCCCCCTTATATTAATTGGAGATATTTTCGATCAGATGAGGGGTTCAATGATCTTATCCAAATTGATTTGAGATTATGATACCACCAGAAAAGTGCTAGACCAGTGTACAAACCATGGAATACATTTTGGAGAATGTATAGATTTTATCAGTTCATAGTGATATCGCTTAGTTTATTGAATTCACAAATGGTTTTCATGGACATGATTAATCATAAATTTCATATTTTTATGGACCATTTTGTTGTTGTTGTTTTATGAAATTTTATTGTACTCATAATCAGTATAAGACCATTACTATCATCTTGAAACCATCTTAAGTTTAGTGAGAGATCATAAACATTATATAAATTCAACCTAATGTAGTTTCTAGATTGAAAAAGTAAACTTATTTGGACATTTAATCTCATAGGTTTCTATTTCAATGGACATAGATATGGTTGTAACTGTGATATCATCAGAGTGACCCAATTATGTCTTCTAGATTCAAAAATATCTTGGTTTAGAAGGTTATTATTGGTACTTTATCCAAGAATTATATGTTCTAGAAGCACTAATGTTTAGTCTTACAAGGAAGGGGGTTATGTTTGTATGGTTAGATTCTTATGAAATATCTTTTCAGGATCTAAAGATAAGGATAAACAATGTACCTTTCATATCTTTAACTATTTTGGGTAGGAATATCTATGTATGGTGATACATCTAGATTGGGACTCAGAAAAGCATTGATGTAGGTGTATTGAGTGGGTTCTTAAGGCTCTATACAACTAAGCCTTCATGAGAGGAATTATCCTACTGATGATCTAGAGTTATCTACAGTTTTATATCTACTGAGATGTTCAAAACATAATCTTGTGGTTGAGAGGTTTTGGGTGTAAAATGACCATAAGATCATCATGTACATGTTTTCTCACTAGTACATGATCATTTATTAGTGGAGGTGGGTCGAGTATCTGAATCCTTTCAACATCACATTTCCATATAAAATAGGTAAGGGAAACATCATTTCTGGTGACATGAGATGGAATACACAGACAATGGAAGTTTGGGAGTCTTGGGAAGAGTTGCAGATAATGACATTATCTGTAGACATGAATAAAGATGTTCAAGAGTTTTAGGGATGAGTAACTCTAACATTAAAATCAATCATACTTATTATTCTTGACTGGATATCGGTAGAGAAGTTATATGATTTATATGGATTAGTTCTAAGAGACAGCTTACATGGTGGGGTGTCACTATCAGGATGGTCTCTTGGGTGTGTAAATTCTCTTCCTTTTATGGACTATTATGGGTTTATACAGGTTTTTGTGAGAAGATTATGAGAGAATTTCATTATTCTAGATGGGTGGTACATCATTGTTTGACTAAAATATGTCATGATCTCCATATAGATTACTTCTCATTAAGAATGAAGAAGGAGGTGGTGGGATTTATAACGTGATTTTTTACATGTTGTAAGGTGAAATACAAGCATCAGAGTCTTGTGGGTCTATTGTAGCCCCTTCCCCTTCCAAAGTGGAAATGGTATGATTTCACTGGGGGTTTTGTGACATGATTACCTAGGACATTGTGAAAAAGTGATGTGGTGTATTTGATCGTAGATCGACAATTGAAGGAAGCCCACTTCTTTCTATCATGTAGACCTCCATCATTGATTATCTAGGTAGCCTTTACATGAAATATATAGTTTTATTACACATTGCTCCAAGGAGTGAGATTATTGATTGAGATCCTCATTTTTCTTCCTGATTCTAGAAGGGTGTTCAAAAGGCTCAACGAACACAAGATCTTTTGAGAACATCCTATAATCCTCAGACTTATGGTCAATATGAGAAGAATATTTTGACTATATATGATATGTTACAAGTATTTATTATTTATTTAAATGAATCATGGGAGAAAAAAATATTATTCATGGAGTTTTCATATAATAATGGCTTCTAGGAATTGATCCAAATGTCACCTTTCAGGTATTTTTACATCAGGTTGTTTGTTTATTATCTTTATTTGTTGGAGGTAGTAGAATCTACGCTTCTTAAACATAGTACTGTGCAAAAAACAATTGAGCAGGTTCAGTTCATCAGGAGGCAGTTGGTTACCGTGAAAATTGGGTAGAGATATTATATCTACCATCAGAGATAATCTCAAGATTTTGAGGTAGGTATTTGTTTTTTTATTCTTGTGTCACCAAGGTTGTGAAAAACCCATACATAAAATAAGGAACGATTACACCCAAGTTTTTTATTCCGTTTGAGATAGTGGAAATGATTGGTCTAATGGAATACAGATTAGCCCTTCCACTGCACTAAATTTCCAATCATGATGTGTTTCATGTGTCAAGGATTTATAGATATTATCTAGAGCCTTTTCATGTGGTAGATTTTGAGTTTGTCATGATTGATGTGTATGTTTCATTTTATGACCATTTGATAAAAATGTTAGACCATTTTAAAAAGTATCTCAAGTGAAAGATTATACATCTAATTCAATTTTAGTGGATGAAATAGAATGTTCAAGAGGATAACTAGGAGTGGGAGTCTAATTTGTGAGAGAAGTGGCTAGACATGTTCACTGAGACCCAATAGTGATTCTTGGGTAATCTCCGGGATGAGTTCTTATATTGTGAGAAGGTTATAAGATAATATCTTTTTCCAGGTACATCCCTATTTGAGTTTTTCATTAAACATATTCTTTACAATTTTCCATCAACTTTGAGCATGGTTGGTCGAGTCCATTTTTGGTAATAGAGATTCTTTTCTAGTGAAAATTACCTAAATTTCTTGATTGTATATTTTTTTGAAATAATGGAGTCTGGATATAAATGTGTAAAAAGGGATTATGAGGGTTTCCTATGATTTTAGAAGGACTAAAAGGTGGTTCTTAGTCTTCATCATAATCTAGGATTATGTTTTTTTATTTGACATATATAAGATCTGTATATGTTACATGATGAGTAACTTTCACTAAGAATATTCCATTAAACGAATTCTGGATAAAAGTTGGTTACTCTTCGTGAACCTATTAAGAAACCATTAAACTAATTCATGATGTGATGTGGTTACACACCATGAAACCATTACATGTTGTGTAATGTTCCAGTGGGGTTATTTTCACCCCAAGAAATTTATTTTTTAGTGTGAGTCCAAATGTCCAGAAAAACACAATGTGAAAGGATTACATGCCATGTATTTCTTGGGCCCAATGGTTTTAGAAGCCCCATTGTGCATATGATTATTTTTTCATTCATATGAATCTATCCTCTCTAAATACCTATATAGTTTCCAAGTGACTTTGGAGTGCCTTTATCCATTATGGATGTCATAATCAAGCGATCAATCTCGAATGATTGGTTTCTCTTTTGTTTTACCTTCCCTTCTTCTTAGTTCTCAATAAAATAGTGTAATATTTTTAATGATATAAAATATGTGTTGATGTTGATCTTTTTTATCCATTTCTTCTTGTAAACATCTTCACCTTGATTCTTGTTGGTTTTCCATATTTAAATAATTACATTGATTGCTAGTTAAAGGTATGTGGTTTAAAACCAATATGTATTGTGTATTTAATTTTTATGTTTGTGAAATATTTTTGATAAAATTGGAACAATAAGATTATTAATTAATTAAATAATTTATGATGATAACTCTGGGTTTTTATTATTCACTGGATCCCTTTAGATTAAATTATTCTGAGACATCCTTAGTGGATACCCATTGGGTGAGCCTACACCGGATTAATAGGGAATTAGATAATGGATAAAATAATGTTTTAGCATGAAATAAGACTTCAGATGATTTATAATAGTAGATTAATCTAGAAAAAGGTATTAACTATTTATTGAAATGGATATGTTTAATATAATATTATAAGGTGTGAACTGGACTATTAATGGTTTTAGCTTATCTTGATAAATGAAAGTGTTATTTTAGTTTAAATGGCAATTTGAAAAATTAACCATTCATACTCATGATATGATGATATATTTATAACTCATGTTGTACCCTATGTGGTTCTTGATGTTAAAATTCTTTTATAGATAGTTATTCTCAATGATGATGAAATGATTTTATAAAGGGATATTACCGGTGATGCTGAAAATATTATATTGAGGGTTATGCTCAGTGATGGTGAAATGACTGTATAAAGGGATTTTCTCGGTGATGTTAAAATGATTACATAATTTACTTAGCCTAGACGATGAAAGTATTATAAATAGGGATTATTCAAAATGATGAAATTCTTTTAAAGAGGGATTTTTTTGGTAATGTGATTCTTCCATGTATTGTAATTATGGTGAAAATGGTTGTGCTATATGCTCAGATATATTATATAATGGTACTGAATCATGTTGATTATTATAGTATATTATGTTGATTGATAAATATTTGTGCGTATAACTTTATTTCATGCTCTTATTATCAAACTAGTTTTCTTTAGACATGGTGTCATAAACCTACTGAGTTTTTATCTCAGCCTATTCAATCTGTCATTTGGTACAGAAGCAGAGTACATGGATTATTTTTTGGAAATGGGAAAGGGACCACATTGTTGATTTTTTCATATTGTATGGGTTGTATCATGTAGGAAGGACTGACATGGGGTCTGGGACTAGGGTCTTTAATTTATCTGTTTCAACATGTTCTTTAATTATTTTTGACTTTTATCATTTCATTTAGTTACATTTCATATATACATTACATGGTTCACTATTATTTGTTCAATAAGTTCATCCTTTACCTTCCAATTTCATGTTTTCTTGTTATTCCCATGTATAATCGAGAACATTGAGAAGGTGGTTGAATCCTTGGTTTCATTTTCTTTTATAAGAATGTTTCTTAACTACTTATGTAAAGTTTTGTGACATATAAAACTTAATAGAGTAATGATACACTCAAAAAAATATCACAACCTCACCTTTCATATGAAACAAATATAAATACAGACCAAAAAAATATTTATTAGGGTTAATAAAAAGACCTACACCTATCCATTTCGGATATTCCCACCAACATTGATTAATTTAGAAACATCATTTTAGAATACAAAGGCACAACCAGTATATAATTATACAATCCTCATAGAAATTTTTCTGATTAAATGGTTATACCCACAACTATCCTTTTGGAATCCCATTTCCCCCATCTAGTTATAAATCTTAGAAAAAACCATATCAATAACCGGTAGGGATCCACAGTTACATGCTTAACTTTCTTTCATTACGAATCCACTTTAGAAATTTATTAACATCCTCCACAAGTGAGCTGGATCAACTTAACATGTGTTTTATCTTCAATAACATCAATAATTCTCTTAAGAACTTGTTGGTTTGGAAAATTTATCCAAATATTAAACAAATATAAATATAATCAATCATTCTATAATTATATCCAAAATTATTCCTTCACAGTGGTTAGTCTAATCAGCCTTCATCTAGTAACCTTTTTCTCACAAACTCTACCCAATTTTCCACTGTGGGATTCAACTTCTAATCCTCCTACTATAATTAAGATGAATCTCAATCTTAAACTCACCACTTGTTCATCTGATTGTACTCCATCTGATGTAACTCCATCTGATAGACCATACTCTAATGGATGTCACTCTCATGGACTTACTCCAATGGATCTTCCTCACCTTCATCCTAATACAAATTTAGGTTGGGATCTCAATACCTATCACAAATTTTTCAAAGAATCATATTTACACACACAAGTAGTTGAATATATAAATGTATTTTTCTTTCTCTCTATAGGGATCCCAAATAGTAATGTTGAGAAATCGTTTTCTTCTTTCCTCTTAACAAAGTGCACAAAATCTAAATTTCATATATATTTGATTCTTAATCTTTAACTAATTTAACTCTTATCAATACTCTTTTAGCCTTCTCGAATATTCTTGTATCTTCTCAAAACATTATAATTATATAATATTACAAGTAATTTTCTTGTATGATAATCTTGTGTTTGGTCATTCAGGTATGATCACCTGAGTCTGATCACTCGAGTTTGATCTTCCTTTTTTGGTGACTCTAAGTGATCTTTCAACATCAGAGTCTATCTGATGTATTTTCTTATAGGAATTGAATCTGATGGAAATGCTCATGGAATGCTCGTTTTATTGATCATATCATCACCACTTCAAACTCTGCAAAAAAATTTGTAACCCAAATAAAACAAATATATTTCATTTTCTCTAGACCAAATAAAACTATCAAATGAATTCCTTCTTCAATGATCTATACCAGCTGAAACATTAAAAAATTCTTCCAAAATCATAGTTTTAACTTCATTTTTACTTTAGTAATCGTCATTAACTCTAAAGAAACACAAAATGTCCTCATTTTCAATCAATTTCTAATTAATATATAACTTATCAATTCCATTATCATTCTGATCAGAAAAGGTTGATTATAAACTAGATATCCCTTTTTCCTTACTCATATGTTCTTCAACTAATAAAAAACTAATATTTTTGAATTATTGGTTTCAAAACAATATATTGAAACATAGTCTATGTTGTTTTATAAGTCTCAAATCATTGATTTCTATAATTATTATTTCTCAAAGGGTTTATTTTTACATAGAATGACTCAAATAAGTCAGTTCTAGCACATGTTTGATTGATCGTTGTCAGTCACAATTCTCATCCCTACTACCTATAATGAATTGGTGGGACTGATGATCTGATGAGACAATTTATATGTCATACCAATGGATCAGTCTCTTTTTCTCATTTTTTTTACAATTTCATGGGTTCATTAGAATTCGTAGTCTCAAAAAAATACCAACATTGGTCTTCCTCTAATAGAACTGAACATATTATTCTTGAAAGATACTAACAATATGTTAAGTGAACCAGTGCTAGAATCACCTCAAATTATTCAGTGACATAACATTTATTATAAACCAGTGTTTACTGTGAGTTTGTTACTTCATATTTTCTATATCTGGTGATTTATCTTTTTGATCAGTTTATCTAATAAATCAGATCATCTGATAGATCAGTCAATCGTCACTTTTTAAAAGACATCCAACTTAAATAATTTAAACCTCCTAGTATAGATAAATTGTCACACCGATGATGCTCATGTTGATAATGTGTTACCAAAATCTATATTCCACATTTTCCTTATTGTATCATGACATATTCATTATTTGTTAGACTTTTAATAATGAGAAAATCATTTTCAGTTTTACATGGACTGGAAACTATGTTTTATCATCTAGGTATGTAGTTATTTGTATTGAACCATTTTTTCTTTTGATTTTTCATCTTAATCCCTATATGTGGTGAATCTTCCTTGATAGTCTGATATGGTGTGTCTAGAAACCAAAACTCCACCTTTTCCCAAATTCAAACATATATCATCTATTGAAAAAATATACAACCAAAGAAAAACTTTTTTCAAAAAATATCCCCCTTTGTGTTTATTGTCAATTATAATGTCTTCTCCTCATGTCTTCTTCCCCAATCATAAACTTATCCCCCTAACATATCTTCTCCCCTTATTAAAAAAAATGTTCAAAGGGTCCATCATGAAAAAATTATTCCCTTATTAAAAAGTTATATCATTTTCAAATGTTGAAACTACTTACCTCAAGATCTAAAAATTCTTCTTCATGAGAAAATAAGTATCACATGAGTTTCTTAACAAATAAAATTTAACTAAGAAACCCTAAGTCCATGTGGGAAATCCTAATGTAGAAAATAAGAGTATAATCAAGGTTATTTATATTTTCTATAAAACAACATTCATGTCACGCATTTTAAGTCATCTTTTTCTCATTCCCACGACTATAGAAATATTAGAAATGTTTTTTAATATATTAATAACAAGAACTAATCTCAAAATAAAATTAGAAAAGTTAAATTGAAAAATCATAGCTTTCCCAATAACTATTCTTTTGTAACCAAGTTACATTATTTTGAAAAAAAATTAAGAGACTCACTCATCATATTCCTTACTTATACTCCTTAAATTCCATATAATTAGTATAAATATGAAAATATTTGGGGAATAATGTGGAACCTCATAGTTTCTCAGAAAAAACATTAGACTTCTGTAAGTATTTGTATTTTATTATTCTTCTTAGATTTTTAATGGGATGTGTTTTCTTTTTTCTATTCAACATTATCAAATTTTGTAACATGTTTATTCACATATATATAATATTTAGATATAGTGGTCAACTCCTCTCCTAATTTTTAATCCTTTTTGTTATAATGAGTTTGTAAAAACTTTTTCATACATTCATCTTATTCTTGTAGGATTATCAGACAATATTTAGAAACATTAAAATCTTTTTTAAATCTCTTTCAACATTTTTGAATCCTAAAATCTAAATTTGTTGATATCATTTTATCAACTTTTCTCCCAATTACATAAACCTTATTCTTCGCCTTTGATTCAACTAATTTTTTTCTTCTTATAAATTTTTAGCCATGGTAACTTGTTCTGGCCAAATAACTAAGAATTATTTATTTTTGAAATTAGAATGTTTATTGTTCTCAAATCTCTTAATATACTCAACATTCTCCACCTTATCATATTTCTTTATGGAGGCTTCAGCATTCCTCACCTCATGAGTTTACCTTTTAATTTTTATCAAGTTCATAGAAAATTTTGGTATTCCTTTCGTATCATATATCCCTATTGATTTTTTCCTATTTCATAGTATATACATTTTTTACCAACATGAAAAAATTTATGTGTCTGAAAACCACCACACTAATAACAACTTCTGAATTATGATTTTACGAACTCAGTGTAAAATTTATCTATATTTTTTGTTCTTTTTTATTTATAAATCATGGAAAACATTTCTAAAGGTGAAGAATATTTGGAATATTTATCATATTTTTTACTGAAATATTTGTTCTCAGTAATCGACTTCAAAATAATCTTCTTTTCAACGTATCTGTAAGTTTCACATTCAAAATCAACTTCCTCAGTGAGGTTTTCTCTCATATTCCCTATCATACTTTTTTTTATAAAAATCAATGACTATGTTTCTAATAATTCCACTTATTTCTCAGCTAAACTTACATTGAAAATTTTTATCCTTTTTTCTGAACTTGTATATCTTCAACTTTTTGTTCTTATCTTCTTGAACAAGTGTAGATTCTTTCAAGTTGAGTTTTTCATTATCAGGTGATTTTTCATCATTGCTTTTTAGTTTCCTTTCAATCTCATGGATATTAATTTTATGTGCTCTAGTAAAATTGATATTCATTTCACCTTTCTTCATATGATCGCCATTCTAAAAATTTATACAATCAACATCATTCTTCACCTTCCTTCTTTATTTCATGAGTTGATTATTCTACTCGATTTCTTTTTATAAATTCTCTTTGAAAATCTATTCCATTTCTTTTATCTATTAACAGACATTATTAATTCTTGAATAATTGCTTCCATTTATAACTTTAGTAATGAAATTATTTTGATTACTTGATTCGTAAATTGATAAAGAATCATTCTTCTTTATTATGCTCAGATAACAAATCTTATTCTTATCATAAGGAAATAATTCATTAGGTTTCTTGCACTTTTGTTTAAAATATTTCTTATTATCTTATTCAAGGTAATATTATTCAAATCTATTTCGAGGTAAATTGGGTGAAAATTGTACATTCCCTTCACAATTAATGATTTTAAGAGTTTTACGTCTCTATTTCTTCTTATTTTATTTCATAGAAAGGAGGGGAAAATTATATTAAAATCGTTAGCTTCTTCTTATTCCTCTGAATTACATGATTCATATTCAAATTATTTATCATTTTTACCTTTAAACTAATATTTTAATGCCTTTTAATTCTCAACCATTTTCTTGAAATAATGGGATTTTCTTAATTCATGTTCTATAATAATAATCTGAATTTCATCCAAAAAAATCTTCACGATCTTATAAAGATGAGGATTTGGAAAACATATATATCTTGAATGGTTCTCTTCTATTACTTAACAATTATAGAAACTTCCATATTCTCACAAAAACATCTAATGTTACTCAAAATCTCATTTACTCTTATAAAATATCCATCAATACTTTCATCCTTTTCCATTTTCATTTCCTAAAATATAGTTCTCCATAATTGTATATTTGCTTACTTAACATTATAATTCCCTTAAAATATACATATAAAGTTATCCCACATCTATATATCTATTGGAAACACCATGGTATTTTCATAAAAATTATAAAAAAGATCCATCGGTGAACCATTCTGAGTTTTTCCATCAGTTTATAAACTCTTTTTATCATTAGTTATCATTAAAAATCATTAATGGGAGGAAGTTACTCTATTAATTCATCTTTGACTTCAAGCCCCTAGTAAGAAATATTAGGTAACATCATATTCTTCCAACAAAGATAGTTTTTCCATAAAAAATAGGAACATCTCTATTGTTCACTGAATTGAAATTATAAATTCTAATAGATGTATCTTTTATAGGGAACCAGATCTGATTCCAATTTTTGTTCCTAGGTAGGATTCATACCACTTAGATGGGAGAGGGAATCAATGGTTCCTTTTTCATTTATAATACATTTTCTAAACTAAAAAAGTAAAATTTATTAACCTTTTTAACCTGTTTATGTAATGATCATGCCAAAAAAAAATTTAATCTTCACTATTCATATACATCAAATATAAAGATAGATTAGCACATTATATTTAAAATTTTTGGTATAAATGCCTAATCCTTGTTGTGTTAGAAAGTCCCATGAACATGGATTCCTTTACTAAATTATTTCTATAATACAATGGAACAAGTTCCAAACAATTATAAAATCACAGTAGTAACTTTTCTTATTTAGTTTGTTATACCCCAAACTATCCTTTTTTTACCCACATTCCCACAGCTAGTTATACACCCCAACAGAAAATAATTTTTTTTGGTAACTATTAGAGATCCAAAATTATATGCATATCTTTACATATTTTCTAATCCACTTCAAAATGTTCATTACTTCCTTTAAAATTATTCGGTAACACTGTATCATGTGTACAATCTTCAAGAACCTCAAAAACTCCCTTTATAACTTGTTGGTCTTAAATATTTCTCCAAATCTCCATCAAATATGAATTTGGTCAATCCTTGTATAGTTATTTTTGGAAACAATATGTAGAAAATTTCAGTTCAATTTGACTTCGTTCGGCAATCTCACTCTAATGGTCTCCTTCTATTTTTCCACCATATGATTCTTCTCCATCCCCCTTATATAATTTAGTATAAACTCAAAAAAACTCACCACTTCTTCATAAAATGGAACTCTATCAGCTTGGAATCACTCTATTGGATGTCACTCTAAAGGAATTTATCCAATGGAAGTTCCTCATATTAAACCTATAATAAACTCAGTTTGGTATTTCAATACCTTTCAAAGAAAAATCAGAGCTTCGTCTATTTTCACACATGAAATGAATAAATTAATAACGTATTTTGTTTTCTATTTTTAGGCATCATAAAATTGTAAAGGCAGGAAATAAATTCTCCTTCTTACTCAACAAAATTCACAAAATCGGAATTTTATGTTCTTTTAAATCATAATCTGTGACTTCTTAAACTCTTATCAATATTTCAAGATCCTTCTCAAATATTCTTGTATCTTATCAAATCTTTATACATATTTGAGTTTACAAAAAAAATTCCCAAACAATAAACTTGAGTTTGATCACTCATGTTCGATCACTCAATTATGATCACTCGAGTCTAATATTCCTTTGTTTGTTGACCTTGAATGATCTTTCTATAGTAGAGTCTGTATGGTGGACTTGTTCATAGAAATATTTTCTGATAGATCATATCATCACCACTTAGAACTATACATTATTTTCTCTTAACTAAAATAAAAAAACTTATTTCATTTTCATTGGACCCTCAAAAAAAATTATTTCTTAATTTTATGATATGAAATTCAATAAAATTTAAATAAGTATACCAAAAGAATTATTTAACCTTTTTTTACATTAGTTAGTTTAATTTCCTCCACAGAAACTGAAAACATCACTCATTTTAAAAAACCATCTCACTATGATATGTATTTTCAATTTATTTATCATTATGATAAGATAAGTTCAACTACAAACTAGATCTCTCATTTTTCATTTCATATTTATTCTTCATCTAATGAAATAAATAATCATAATGAATTATTGGTGCCATTAGAAAATGATGAAACTCATCATATGATGTTTTATGAGTCAAAAATAATTTATTTCACTCATTCTCCTTTCACATATAGTTTAGTCTTTCTAATAGATAATAACTCCAATGAGTCGGTGCCTGTACACTTTTGATTGATCGGTGTAAATCATATTTCTTACCCTTACTGCCTCTAATTAATCAGTGAAACTCATGATCTGATGGATAGGTTTCTATGTCATACCAATGGATCAGTCTCTGTTTCTCATCCATTGCTTTGATTTCAAGGGATCATTTGATTCATCAATCTCAAAAAACAAGAAACTTTATTATTCTACTTATATAACTCTACATCTGATGGTGTAGGATACTAAAAATATGGATAATTAATCATTTTAATAATCCACTCTTATGAATCAGTGGCATGACATTTATAATGAACTCGTTTTTGCACCAATTTCTTTATTTCGTATTATCTACAAATATTGATTGATCCAGTTGATCAGTTCATCTACTAAATCTGAAAATCTGATGGACTAATAAATTAACACTTTTGTAAAAACATATAACATAAGAAAGATAAGATTCCCAGACATTATACATTCACACACTGATGATTCTCACATCGATGATGTGTGACCGAAATATCTCTTCCACATTATCCTACATGTATCATGAATTCCTCATGATTTGTGAGGCTTTGAATGGTCTGTAAAGAATCCTTAGATTTGTGTGGATTGAAAACCGTGTTAATCATTTCGGTCCATAGTTTTATTTCCAAAACCATGTTTCCTTTTGATTTTGCATCTAATTCTTTTCATTTTTTTCATATTCCAAGTCATTTTGATATGGTGTGTATGAAAACCAAAACTCTACCTTTTCTAAACATCAATCATATATCATCTATTGATAATAAAAACTACCAAAAAATAAAATTTTCCTAAATTTTCCATTTTTATACTTTCAATTAACCTAATATTAATTATTATTATTTCTTTCTACTATATTATAACACTATACTATGGGGTATACTCTCCCATATATTCTCTTTTCACCCCAGCTACTAGTCAGCAACCTCTGGTGTACGAGTAGGTGTTCTTGAGGTCTAGTAACCAACTTGATTTTACCTCATGAGAGAGTGTAGTATTGGGAACATTATACAATTATATCCACCATAAAATATTTAAGGAATAAAAAACAAGTTGGAAATGATCTTTTGTTGTAGTATCCAAAAAAAGATGAATGTTTTCCCAAAGAAAAACCTCCTAAATGTACGCAAACAATACTATTAGAAGATACTTAAAGAAAAAAAGGAATAAAAAATACCAACACAAGTATAATATGTTTTAGAATTTAATCATAATCCATGGAAGGAACAATTCATATATTAAATTCAATTAATTGGAAGTTGATTAAAATTTCACTATCTCGGTCAAATTATACATCGTGCTATTTTTAGTAGAATCTAGTTAGTCTGTATGATAGTCGTCATCATCTGATCTTCATGGGATTAATTCTACCTTAACCGATCTCCAAAGGTGAAACCTTTATTCAGTCAAGGGCTTCCACATCCTCAAACCCTTAATCTAACCCTTTATTAAGGTTTATAATATCTCAAATAAAGATTTTTATGTGCATTTACTTTTCCCACACTACCTTCTATATGATTGTTCAAAGGAAAGAAATTTAGTTTCCTCCTTCTGGATATGGAGTCCACTTGTATCATTCAACTACACTGTCTGATTATATTATCATCAATATTTATCATTTTATTTCATCTTATGAAAATAACCTATCAATGCTACTCCACAACCATCATCCAATAATAATAAAAATATACACCTAGATTCTCTCTATTTGGTAGACTAACACCTTGGTATGAAAAGAATTTTCATATTTGAGCCTAAAAATAAACAAATTTAGAATAATTTTCAAATAATCACAACTAATTCATATATATATTCGACAAAATTCCATTTACTCTTGAATAATCTGTTGTATTTAGCATGATTCTCCCACCATGCTTCTTGTCATCTATGTCCAGCTAAGGTGAAACACCACCTTAGAACATCCCTAACAATAACCTCTATTAATATATCCCTTGGAATTTTATTCCCTTATATCTTCTAGGTATATAGAAATCCACCCTCTAATAACATCAATATGAAGTGATAATTTTGCAGGATATAGTTTATCCTTGAATGAAATTATGTAGTATTTGAAAATTGAATCACACTTTTGGAATCACATAATAGTATCCCATTATCTTTGCAACATTTGAGATCTTCCATCCACCCCTTCTGAAAAATCAACTTCTTCCCATTTTCTATTAATGTGGTGTACTTCACTTATATTATATATGGTGTAATAAATTTCAATTAAATAACTACCATTCCAATTAAATTGAACACAAATCTTGTTATTTTTTTCCATTTCTTCAACTCCAGAAAAGTAATATTAATCATAACCTTACCAATAATCATATGTTCTAAAAAAATTAGGGCCTTTAAAACCCTTTTTTACTAAAGATTCCACTTTATAATCTTCCAATTTTCTCATTCAAGATTAGAAATAAATATTTTTAATTACTCTCACTACTTCTAAAATGTCTAAACAAGTAAACACCACAGAATACGTCAAAAATATGAATGTTGATTTATATGGAATCTTTATCAAGTACTCAACCTCATCTTCCATTCATGGTTCCATATCCTTTGTTAGATTGAAGTTTCATTCCAAGTGTATGGTCACTGGTTTCACATCACCTGTCACGACCCGTCCTCGGGGCCCGTGCCGTGACTACCCCAAGCCCGCCTTCCATAGGCCAGGGGCTGGCGACTAGCACCAAAGGCGTAAAATCCCGTTAACTGGGAAGGCATTGCCTTTATAAAAGAAAACAAGCACCACAGAGTACAAGCGGAAGTGAAACACTAAGTACAAAAAGAAGAGCTGAAAAGTAAAAGGGGCCGGAAATACAAGCCCAACTGTAAAGTACAACTCGAAAGGGAAAAACAGCGACTGAAAAGTAAAGCTGCTACGTTGAGATGTCCACTGGAAATCCCACCTGAAGGGTGGGTACAGATAGCTCCTCTGCTCCTCGGGTCCCGCCATCCGCTCCGGGTATGTCTCGCCCAGTGGTCCTCCTCCGGGTACCGCCTCGTCGTATAGTCCACCTCCAGGTACCGTCCAGTCCTTGAACCTTCGGCTTCTGTCAGCACTGTCCGTCGTCTGCAACCAACACAACGAGGTGCGGGCATAGCCCGTGCAGGGGTGAGTATAACGATACTCAGTAGGGACCCCGAGACCCTCAAGGTCTCACTAAAACCATCAAGGATAAACACAAGAAGATCTCAACAGATAAACTCTACTTAGGTATATGCCCATACATATACCTAAGTTATCAAGTAACTCATCTCAATCATGAGGAAACACAAGAATTGTGAAATCGACGGATAACCACTACCCGGGTATATGCCCATACATATACCAAAGTTAGCAAGTGACCCATCTTAATCATAAAGTAACACAGGGTCAAAAGTCTCAGCTCAAACCAGGATTTTCATTATCGAAACCGTAACTGCTGAAGAGCTCCGTCTCTAGAGTGTACAGTGGTCCTGTCACCACTCCGAGGTACTGCTCACTAACCTAAGACTGCTGAAGTACTCCTCCTGTCGAGTACTGCGGGTCTGCTGCCAACTACCAGGCGCTCCGTCCGCTGAGGGTCTGCTGCCAAATACCGGGCGCTACCCAGATAGCCTACTGAGGTACTCCTCCTGTCGAGTACCGCGGGTCTGCTGCCAACTACCAGGCGCTCCGTCCGCCGTGGGTCTGCCGCCAAGTACCGGGCGCTCCGTCCACTGGGCTAGTCGACTCACTCCAAGTCGAGTCGGTCAAGCAGTCGTCAGGTCTCAGCCGGCTACACGGTCTCCGTACTCTGCACGCTCGTCTCCGGGAGGGTCCGCTCCACGAGCTACTGGTCGATACTCCAAGTATCACAAAGTCCCACGAAGAAGTGCCTCAAAGGTCCGTCTCGTCACAGGGGTCTCAACGCAACAGACGGTGCGTCGATCGGACGTCCGGTCTGTGAGTAAATAGTCTTTTCGTCCCAGGGGCCCGGTTGGTTTCGAGTGCGAACCAATCCCGGCCGTATCTCAACTGTACCCCGAACTCCCATAGGGTATACTCAAAGGGACCGTTACTCAACGTAACTACCAACGCCGCTGACGGCTCGTCAAGCGGACGTCCTGTCTGAAAGATATCAGTTTTCCCGTTCCAGGGGCCCGGTTGGATTTCGGGAACAATCCAACCCGGCCATACTCCGACTGCATCCAAAACTCGGGCGGAGTATGTCAAAAGTTCCGTCTCATCAAGAGGAAGTCAACGAAACAGACGGCGCGTCAATCGGACGCCCGGTCTGTGAGTTATTGGCATTTTCGTCTCCGGGGCCCGGTTGGTTTTTAAGGAAAAACCAACCCGACCGCACTCCACCTGCGTCCAAACCTCGGGCGGAGTATGCCAAAAGATCCGTCTCACTAAGAGGAACATTACGCGACTGACGGCACGTCAATCGGACGTCCGTAGCTCAAGATATGAGCGTTTCCGCTCCGAAGGCCCGGTTGGTTTCGTGAACGAACCGACCCGGCCGAACTCAAAGTAACCCGAAACCTTGAGTGCGATATACCGAAACGACCGTCTCGATCCAAGGATCGCGTTGCCGCAGACGGTTCGTCATTCGGAGGTCCGAGGCTCAAGTTATGAGCCAAGAACCGAATCTGGTCCGAAACGGGGGGTCCGGGTCCGGGCCGATCCGGCCCGACCCCCCCCCCCCCCGGGTGGCGCGGTGGCCGGCGGCGGCGGCCGGCGGCGGCGGGCGGCGGCGGTGCGGCGGCCGGTGGCGGCGCGCGGCGGCGCGCGGCGGCGCGTGGTGGCGGCGCGGCGGAGGCGGCGGTGGGCCGCGGTGGCGGCGGCGGCGGGCCGCGCTGGCGGCGGCGGCGGGCTGCGCTGGCGGCGGGGTGCCGCGAGGCGGCGGCACGGTCGGCACGCGGGGGCTAAGCCCCCGCTTCTTCAAGGTCGGCGCGGCTATGCCGCGCCGTTTTTGACAAATGGCCCCCCTCCAGGGGGCCCGCTTCTTGGAAAACCGGGGGGCTGTTGCCCCCCCCTTGTCACGGATGAACCGCCCCCCCCTCTCTTAAAGAGGGGGTTTTATTTAAGTGGCCGGGGAATTAAATTCCCCGGTTTTAATGGTATCCGGCCGGCCAGCTGGCCGGCCGATTTTCTCTAACGGGACCGGAATTTCCGGTCCCCCTTCGGCTTCCGACGCCGGCGGCCCGGCCGCCGGTCTCTTCTTCCGCCGCGGCCCGGAACCGGCCGCGGTCTTCTCGTCCCGCCGCGGCCCGGAACCGGCCGCGGTATTCGTCGTCCGGCGCGGTGCGACGGCACCGCGCCCCTTTCGCCGTGCCATGATTCCTTCCAACGCGGCGCGACGGCGTCGCGTTCTTGAAGATTCTCCTCGGCGTAACGCGACGGCGTTGCGTAAATTAAACGCACGGTAAACCGCGTGGTGCGACGGCACCACGCCGCTTGCTTCCACCCGCAAGAACAAACAAGAACGTTGGAGGGGGTTCGGCCGTGTTCGTACGGACCGGCCCCCCCCCCTCACGTTAAATTAATAACGCATCTTAAAATAATCAACATCCCATGTTTGTTATACGAACCACGAGAAGGATGAAATAATTAAATATTAAATCAACCACCCCTACCTTGGGTACAAGATCGAGGATTCGACTATGTCCGCGGAAGACGGCGTCGCGGAATTCGGGCGTCGCGGTCGTCGTTTGTCAAATCCGTTGACGAAGAGGCGCGTCCGAAGAAGCACGTCGTTGGCGAATCCTTGTACGCCGACGAAGGTTTTTCCGAGGAAGGTGCGGTGTTCTCTCTCGTTGACACCGAAGACGAAGAAGAGCGGAGCGGCGTTCTTCGTCGGAAAAAGAGCGTTCCTCGTCAAGTCTTGCGGAAAGTCAAATAAAAGGTAACATCGAACTCAAGAACCCTTACCTCGATAGTCGCACGTTGACGGAGTCGTGGAAAATCGGTGTCGATTCCTTTGACGTTGGAGGAAGAGTTGTTGTCGAAGGCGTTCGTCGCGGAAAACCGACGCGGAAGGGATGACGCGGAAGAAGTACGTCGCGTCGCGGATACGGCGTCGCGGATGGATCGTGTTCTTCGGCGGAGAAGTTCTTCGTTGAAGAACGACGTTCTTCGCGTTCTTCGTTGAGTTTGAAGAAGAAGAGGAGGCTCTCCAAAAGCTCTCAAGGAGACAAACCAAACAACCCAAAATAAAATAAGACCACTTCTTATTTTATTATTACAAAACACATTAGAAGAATTTCAAAAGTTTGAAATTCAAAAGAGATAACTCCACATTTAACTCACTTATTTAATATACATGAATTGTATAATTAAATATAAGTTAACTTGTCAAGCCATTAAGAGGGAGAGTGGGGAGTTGAAAAGGTGGGGGTTCGTGTGGGCCCCACCACACTTAATCCTCCCAAGGGAGGTTAAGTGGGTGTGGGTCCCACTTCCAACCTCCTTTGAGAGGTTTTAAGAAGTTAAAATAAAATTTGTCTTAAACAAATTTTATTTAATTCAACTGAAAAACCCCAAAACTAACTTTCAACTTGCAACAAACGCAACTCCCGAAAAGGTCTCTTTAAGCGATTATCGGCGCTGCGAGTTCATCGGTGCCCTCAGATTTCAATTCCGAGCACCGGATCAAAAGTTAGGAATTCCCGCTCGTTCGTTCACTGAACGTACCCGAGCCAAACTTCGGAAATTAATTCCGGGCACTCCGGGCCTCGGAATCAGGTGCCGTCTGAAACCGCGCTCTTGTAAAATTCTAAAGAAAATTAAGAAAAAATTTCTCTTGAATTTTACGGGTCTTTACATTACTCCCACCTCAGGGCTTTACGTCCCCGTAAAGCTACAACAAAAACTAGGGAAACAAAAGAGGGTACTGAGCACGCATCTGAGCCTCCCGCTCCCATGTGCTCTCCTGGAGATTCCCGTGCCGCCATCTGTTGCGCACAAGAGGAATCGATCGCCCATGTAGGGCCCGCTCCTGGATGACATGGACCTCCTCTGACGTGGCCCGGACCATCTCTGGTCCCACAAGAGCTGCGAGATTTCTTCTTTGCCGATAAGAGAAACCTGGTCTCATCCCCTGGATGAACCACATTCTTTGCCTAAAACAGTCAATCCTAACATGGATGATACTAATCCATACCAAGGATGACGTCGTAAGGCCTCGACGCTACTACTAAGAGATCCAACCATTACTCTCGCCTCCAAGGGTTGAGTCACACTGTCGGCATCAGTGTGTGGTAACTGGGTCTCCTCCAGTAGATGTCTCACAAGTGAGGGTCAAGTCAACAGTCAACTGGAACCTCTTAGTAACATCACAAAAGAGGACAGGAAAGAAAACATCACAAAAGTATGAGTCTTTTATTATTGCCGATCATAATACAAGACGCTACATAAAAGCAACATCAACATGGAACTAGAAGTACAAAAGACGTATCCACTAGTTCCTCCCCTGTCCACCTGCTTTACTGTTGCTCAAGCATTTGTTGCTGCCTCAACCTCGGTGGCTCCCTCCAAGCCTGCGGATCGAGGAGTCGGACAGTCACGTGCCAGGTGACCCTTTCCGCGGCATGAGTAACACAACCTGCTCCTTGCACAGCTAGCTCTGTTCCCACTCCGGGTGCCCTGCACCACTGGTCCTAAAAACCGAGATCGCCCAACTGCTGGTCTGGTCCTCCTGGACCTCTGCATCATCTGTCTACTGCCCACAGATGACTCGGCGTCCGATCGAAAAACACGCGGTAAAGGCAGAATCTCCTGTACACGCTCGGGGTGTAGAGATACTGGCACAAACTCCACCCTGAAAAAGGTCTCGAAGTCTTCCCATGCGAAGTCCATCTCATCGCAAAACTGAAACAAGTGGCTCCACCACCTACCTGCTGCTGCGTGTAGTAGGCTCGCAGCGAGGATCACCATGAGGTCTGCTGGTGTCCTCACTAGCCTAAACACTCGTACCACTGCCTCTAGCCAGTCCTCTGCAGCCTGGGGATCCGTCTCCCCGCGAAACCTGGGCGGTCGCTGGCGCTGAAACTCATGCAGTGCGCTGAGGCGACGTGCATCGTCAGCGGCTGCTGCTGGAAGCATCGGGGGCTCGGTGGGTAGAGCTACCGCCGGTGCCACTGCTGACAAAGGGCCCTGCACCGAGGCGTCGTCGCTCGACAGACTGTCAGCACGCTCAATTCTCGGAACCCTAGCTGGCTGTCGTCGTGGGGCCATCCTGAAAGAAACAACGTAACACGATCAAACGATTATACCTGGTGAGCTGACCTGGTTTGAGCTGTTTTAAGGGGAAAAACTTTTGAAAACACACACGCAATCAGTGTTTTCGTGCACAAAGTCGGAAATCAGTTGTCAGGGTCCTGGTGTATGGATACGTCGGCCGCCCGCACCAACACTGGACTCCCTGAACTGAAAACCACACTCGGTACTCTCAACACTATTGCTTCACAGAAAGAAACATCAGAGTTATAAGTTCTGCGGTAGAACCGAACTCCTCTGATACCAATTTGTCACGACCCGTCCTCGGGGCCCGTGCCGTGACTACCCCAAGCCCACCTTCCATAGGCCAGGGGCTGGCGACTAGCACCAAAGGCGTAAAATCCCGTTAACTGGGAAGGCATTGCCTTTATAAAAGAAAACAAGCACCACAGAGTACAAGCGGAAGTGAAACACTAAGTACAAAAAGAAGAGCTGAAAAGTAAAAGGGGCCGGAAATACAAGCCCAACTGTAAAGTACAACTCGAAAGGGAAAAACAGCGACTGAAAAGTAAAGCTGCTACGTTGAGATGTCCACTGGAAATCCCACCTGAAGGGTGGGTACAGATAGCTCCTCTGCTCCTCGGGTCCCGCCATCCGCTCCGGGTATGTCTCGCCCAGTGGTCCTCCTCCGGGTACCGCCTCGTCGTATAGTCCACCTCCAGGTACCGTCCAGTCCTTGAACCTTCGGCTTCTGTCAGCACTGTCCGTCGTCTGCAACCAACACAACGAGGTGCGGGCATAGCCCGTGCAGGGGTGAGTATAACGATACTCAGTAGGGACCCCGAGACCCTCAAGGTCTCACTAAAACCATCAAGGATAAACACAAGAAGATCTCAACAGATAAACTCTACTTAGGTATATGCCCATACATATACCTAAGTTATCAAGTAACTCATCTCAATCATGAGGAAACACAAGAATTGTGAAATCGACGGATAACCACTACCCGGGTATATGCCCATACATATACCAAAGTTAGCAAGTGACCCATCTTAATCATAAAGTAACACAGGGTCAAAAGTCTCAGCTCAAACCAGGATTTTCATTATCGAAACCGTAACTGCTGAAGAGCTCCGTCTCTAGAGTGTACAGTGGTCCTGTCACCACTCCGAGGTACTGCTCACTAACCTAAGACTGCTGAAGTACTCCTCCTGTCGAGTACTGCGGGTCTGCTGCCAACTACCAGGCGCTCCGTCCGCTGAGGGTCTGCTGCCAAATACCGGGCGCTACCCAGATAGCCTACTGAGGTACTCCTCCTGTCGAGTACCGCGGGTCTGCTGCCAACTACCAGGCGCTCCGTCCGCCGTGGGTCTGCCGCCAAGTACCGGGCGTTCCGTCCACTGGGCTAGTCGACTCACTCCAAGTCGAGTCGGTCAAGCAGTCGTCAGGTCTCAGCCGGCTACACGGTCTCCGTACTCTGCACGCTCGTCTCCGGGAGGGTCCGCTCCACGAGCTACTGGTCGATACTCCAAGTATCACAAAGTCCCACGAAGAAGTGCCTCAAAGGTCCGTCTCGTCACAGGGGTCTCAACGCAACAGACGGTGCGTCGATCGGACGTCCGGTCTGTGAGTAAATAGTCTTTTCGTCCCAGGGGCCCGGTTGGTTTCGAGTGCGAACCAATCCCGGCCGTATCTCAACTGTACCCCGAACTCCCATAGGGTATACTCAAAGGGACCGTTACTCAACGTAACTACCAACGCCGCTGACGGCTCGTCAAGCGGACGTCCTGTCTGAAAGATATCAGTTTTCCCGTTCCAGGGGCCCGGTTGGATTTCGGGAACAATCCAACCCGGCCATACTCCGACTGCATCCAAAACTCGGGCGGAGTATGTCAAAAGTTCCGTCTCATCAAGAGGAAGTCAACGAAACAGACGGCGCGTCAATCGGACGCCCGGTCTGTGAGTTATTGGCATTTTCGTCTCCGGGGCCCGGTTGGTTTTTAAGGAAAAACCAACCCGACCGCACTCCACCTGCGTCCAAACCTCGGGCGGAGTATGCCAAAAGATCCGTCTCACTAAGAGGAACATTACGCGACTGACGGCACGTCAATCGGACGTCCGTAGCTCAAGATATGAGCGTTTCCGCTCCGAAGGCCCGGTTGGTTTCGTGAACGAACCGACCCGGCCGAACTCAAAGTAACCCGAAACCTTGAGTGCGATATACCGAAACGACCGTCTCGATCCAAGGATCGCGTTGCCGCAGACGGTTCGTCATTCGGAGGTGCGAGGCTCAAGTTATGAGCCAAGAACCGAATCTGGTCCGAAACGGGGGGTCCGGGTCCGGGCCGATCCGGCCCGACCCCCCCCCCGGGTGGCGCGGTGGCCGGCGGCGGCGGCCGGCGGCGGCGGGCGGCGGCGGTGCGGCGGCGGCGGTGCGGCGGCCGGTGGCGGCGCGCGGCGGCGCGCGGCGGCGCGCGGTGGCGGCGCGGCGGAGGCGGCGGCGGGCCGCGGTGGCGGCGGCGGCGGGCCGCGCTGGCGGCGGCGGCGGGCTGCGCTGGCGGCGGGGTGCCGCGAGGCGGCGGCACGGTCGGCACGCGGGGGCTAAGCCCCCGCTTCTTCAAGGTCGGCGCGGCTATGCCGCGCCGTTTTTGACAAATGGCCCCCCTCCAGGGGGCCCGCTTCTTGGAAAACCGGGGGGCTGTTGCCCCCCCCCCCTTGTCACGGATGAACCGCCCCCCCCCCCCTCTCTTAAAGAGGGGGTTTTATTTAAGTGGCCGGGGAATTAAATTCCCCGGTTTTAATGGTATCCGGCCGGCCAGCTGGCCGGCCGATTTTCTCTAACGGGACCGGAATTTCCGGTCCCCCTTCGGCTTCCGACGCCGGCGGCCCGGCCGCCGGTCTCTTCTTCCGCCGCGGCCCGGAACCGGCCGCGGTCTTCTCGTCCCGCCGCGGCCCGGAACCGGCCGCGGTATTCGTCGTCCGGCGCGGTGCGACGGCACCGCGCCCCTTTCGCCGTGCCATGATTCCTTCCAACGCGGCGCGACGGCGTCGCGTTCTTGAAGATTCTCCTCGGCGTAACGCGACGGCGTTGCGTAAATTAAACGCACGGTAAACCGCGTGGTGCGACGGCACCACGCCGCTTGCTTCCACCCGCAAGAACAAACAAGAACATTGGAGGGGGTTCGGCCGTGTTCGTACGGACCGGCCCCCCCCTCACGTTAAATTAATAACGCATCTTAAAATAATCAACATCCCATGTTTGTTATACGAACCACGAGAAGGATGAAATAATTAAATATTAAATCAACCACCCCTACCTTGGGTACAAGATCGAGGATTCGACTATGTCCGCGGAAGACGGCGTCGCGGAATTCGGGCGTCGCGGTCGTCGTTTGTCAAATCCGTTGACGAAGAGGCGCGTCCGAAGAAGCACGTCGTTGGCGAATCCTTGTACGCCGACGAAGGTTTTTCCGAGGAAGGTGCGGTGTTCTCTCTCGTTGACACCGAAGACGAAGAAGAGCGGAGCGGCGTTCTTCGTCGGAAAAAGAGCGTTCCTCGTCAAGTCTTGCGGAAAGTCAAATAAAAGGTAACATCGAACTCAAGAACCCTTACCTCGATAGTCGCACGTTGACGGAGTCGTGGAAAATCGGTGTCGATTCCTTTGACGTTGGAGGAAGAGTTGTTGTCGAAGGCGTTCGTCGCGGAAAACCGACGCGGAAGGGATGACGCGGAAGAAGTACGTCGCGTCGCGGATACGGCGTCGCGGATGGATCGTGTTCTTCGGCGGAGAAGTTCTTCGTTGAAGAACGACGTTCTTCGCGTTCTTCGTTGAGTTTGAAGAAGAAGAGGAGGCTCTCCAAAAGCTCTCAAGGAGACAAACCAAAAAACCCAAAATAAAATAAGACCACTTCTTATTTTATTATTACAAAACACATTAGAAGAATTTCAAAAGTTTGAAATTCAAAAGAGATAACTCCACATTTAACTCACTTATTTAATATACATGAATTGTATAATTAAATATAAGTTAACTTGTCAAGCCATTAAGAGGGAGAGTGGGGAGTTGAAAAGGTGGGGGTTCGTGTGGGCCCCACCACACTTAATCCTCCCAAGGGAGGTTAAGTGGGTGTGGGTCCCACTTCCAACCTCCTTTGAGAGGTTTTAAGAAGTTAAAATAAAATTTGTCTTAAACAAATTTTATTTAATTCAACTGAAAAACCCCAAAACTAACTTTCAACTTGCAACAAACGCAACTCCCGAAAAGGTCTCTTTAAGCGATTATCGGCGCTGCGAGTTCATCGGTGCCCTCGGATTTCAATTCCGAGCACCGGATCAAAAGTTAGGAATTCCCGCTCGTTCGTTCACTGAACGTACCCGAGCCAAACTTCGGAAATTAATTCCGGGCACTCCGGGCCTCGGAATCAGGTGCCGTCTGAAACCGCGCTCTTGTAAAATTCTAAAGAAAATTAAGAAAAAATTTCTCTTGAATTTTACGGGTCTTTACATCACCCATGTAAAATCCCTCCACTACCTTCAGGATATAACTCAACTGTATCATGTATAAAGTACTAAAAACCATGTCTCTCACTATCTATATACTAAAAATCCATTTTTAGAGAACAAGACAATTAATCTTAAAGCTATCAAATAATTCATCTTTCAGTTCATTTATTCCTTCCTTTACCAAACATAAAATCATCATTTCATCAAAATATATAAGTTATATGATTAAATTGTTATCATTGTACACCATCTAGTAGTATCAACATTCATTATTACTATAGATGAACTTCTACTCCTTCAGGAAGTCATTGAAATTCCAATTCCCAATCCTTAGCACTACCTTGTAACTATATAGGATTTTGACTAGTTTTTATACAAGATCTGGATTCTGATGATCCTCAAAACAATTTAGGTGATCCATGTAAATTTCCTCATCTATGTCCCCATGAAGATTTGTTTTATTCACATCCTACTATTCTTGATGAAGTCTTTCCAATGAAACAATACACTACCCCATCTGAATATTCATATGTTTAACCACTAGTAAAAATATCAATTTAAAATATACACCTACTATTTTTTAAATCCCTTTATGACCAACTTCACCTGGAACCTCTGCATACCATCCAATACTTCCTTTACCTGATAATCCAATTTATTTTAATGTACTTTCTTCCTAGTGGATTTCTCTATTTTCTCCCATGTTATAGACACATTAAGGGGATCAATATCATCCCACAAAGATAAATCCAACTAATTGTATTATTTCAAAATTTTCACATCCTCTAGGCTCTAATGATTTTCATCATATATTATAAGTAAGTAATGCATATCACTTTCATACCTCCACACTAGGTGACTTTCTATGGTAGATCTCCCCATCTACCTTTATAGTTTATCTATTTCTAATACTCTAACTTGAAGAGATATATTCTTTAGATATTGTTCTCAATATTTTGGATTTTATGATCTCTCTAGTACTTAATGACTTGGAAACACCATTGAAATTTGTCTACCTTCTACAATATCATCTTAACAATTTGGAGTTTATAGTACTAATGTTCTTCCTAAATTCTATTTAAAATCAATAATATATTGATATCCCATATTTTTTACTTAATCTTATGATTATAATTTTCTTTCATTTTAATTCTCTACTAAATTATGATCCTTTTATAAAATCTCTTCACGGAAGACTACATTTCATCTTTTAACTAACTTTTGATGGTTTTTATCCAAAATTTGAAAACCCAAATCATCATTTGAATTCCCCACATTGTAATAAACTTGGTATATATCATAAATATTATCCATATCTATGGAATAAATGTTAATATATTAGATTATTATGATGAAATTGAGATACATGAAGTCTACCTTCCTTCTGAACTAACAGGAATCCCATATATCCTATCCCAATGGAGGAAAAGTATTGTGGTTGATTAAGTATGTCATGAAATTCACCATTTATTCCCAGAACACCTTATGTAATTCCAAAACGAATTCACATTATTATTTTCTATTCAAATAATGGTTAATTATTCCTCTACATCAATCCATTATGTACCCATGTACCTGGTATGGTCTTCTTTGACTATATATAATTCCACCAGCAAAACTTATGACATTCCATACTTTCGTACTCCCCACCATTATCAAGCCATAAGAATATTACTTTTCAAATCATCTTCCTTTTTTCAATGTATCTCTATAGGATAAATATTATGAATACCTTGAATTTTCACTTAAGAGAAATCATCCACGCTTTCTGTGTTTCATCATCGATAAAAGTTTCATAGTTTAGTGATCTTTCATGAAAAATAACTAGAGAAATACCCCATATGTTTTCATACACCGAATAAAAATCCTTTTTATTTAGTTATTTTTCTTACATTTAGAAGGAAATATTACAATAATTCCCTATAATTAATTTCTATCTTGTTTCTTACTCTATCCTTCCAACATTTAGCATCCCTTTAAAAAATAATACTTTCAACCCTTAATCACCAAGGATACCCAAATGATCATTCCATGTCTTCTCATAAGGTACTATTCTGGCATGCATTGCACCATTTGATACACCAATTATTTATAGAGTTGATTTATTCAAATAGTTTTATGAAACTATGGATTCACATGTAATATTATATGGCCCATCCATAAACATTGTAAATAAACCCACAACATTTAACTATATAATGAAAAATACGTTTTGCCTCATCCTTGGGATTTTTCACATAACATTAAAATTAAGTAAGATTTCTCTCCTTGTCAAAAAACAATTTTTACCCATACCATCTATCTAAAAATATTTATAATCAACTATATGTACCCTGAAAACCATTTATAGATGTAGTTTGTAATACCTCCACTCTCTGATGTTAATTGAAATGAAACCCCATAGTTTATCACCCATGAATCAAGTGAACTAGAAATGCTTAGTATTAATACACTCCAATATTCCAATACCTGATTCGTGGATCAACTTTTGTAAGTCTGTGTGATTTTTTTCACCTTTCAGTCATTTCAATCCTTTTTAAGGTGGCCTTTATTCCTATAATTCTAGGACATGGAACAACCTATATACAAGCTTCCCCTACTATGGATTATCCTTCCATTACCTTTATTATAACCCATATATATCATTAATCACCCTATCCCTTATGTACTATATAAATTAATAAAGATTTATGATATATCCTTTAGAAAAAATATCCTTATTCAAGATCGGGTACTATACTTTCTAAAACACAATGTAATTATTTATGATTGAGTTACTCATAGAGGTGACCATTAAATCCCAATATTCAGGGAGAAATTAGTGTAATAGAAATTCCCATTCTAGATCTCTGATGTTCTTCTTCACCAAATACAGCTGACTTCAACGTACTTATTATCAAATTGAATTCATTAATATGATTATCCACAGACTTACCTTCTAAAATACTAATGTTGAATAGTCTCCATAGGAAGAACCCTTTGTTCATAATTGAGGGATCCTCATATATATATGTAATGGTATTCATAAGTTCTGATATAGTCTTCACTTCCCATAAATTAATAGCAACATTCCAATCTAATGAAATATATATTAACACTAATGTTTTATTTACCATCCTCTCTCTAATTATTCATTTTTCACCACTTCGATCTTATTAACCATCAATGAAAAATCAAAGTCCTTCTATAGTAGATAAACCTTTATCTTCATTATCCACAACCCAAATTCAATTCTATAAAATATATTTACCCATCCTTTAATAGCTTCAGACACCATCCCTCATGAAATTTTGAACTCCCACTAACTTCCAGTTAGTGTAAAATTGATATTAGAAATATATTATGGATATATTAGGATAAGAAAAATAGTGGAATGATGTTATTAAAGTGATATTTTCAATAATTTCATTAGGGTATAATGGTGTGGAACACCCTATTCTAAGATTTTAACTATTAATAATATATATATATATAGTCCAGTAAACCCATCGTAAAATATTCATTATCCTTACTAAAGGAGGAATCAACGTACTAGAAATGATCCTCTATTACATCATCCAGAACTCTGAAGAAAATGAACCCAAATATCCAAAACTAAGTACAGAAACTTTTTGATTCACATAGATAATACAATCAAAATATAAATAATGGAAAAATAATAATGAAAAAAAAAATCAAAGATTAACACAGTTCAAATTTGCATCCTAATCCATGGGAGAAACACTACAAGTCTTCTATTTAAGTAAATATAAGTTAATAACAATTTCAAGATCCTGATAACATGATGCATGAAACTATTTATTGTAGGATCATGTTGGTACATTTTATATCCACTATCATCTGATCATTATAGGATGAATTCCACCTTGCTTAATCTCTTTAGACAACCCCACTTTTCACTCAAGTACTTCATCCACCTTAACTCTATTACCCTGGGATTTATGTTATATGACTTCAATTTATATATTTTGATATTTTATAATGTTTGGGTTATGTTTTAGATGTTTTTAATATGTTTTGAAATGTTTTATGAGTGTTTTTGGAGATGCATGGATTGTGAAAATTAGTAGAAACCATGAACCTCCTCGAGGAAACTGTGAAACATGTTACAGGGGTCATTGAATAAGAATATGGTTGGTTCTTGGTTGGGAAAATTGTGTGAGTTCCTAAGGGAAACTAGTTAAAAGTAAATCAAGGAAAAAATAATGTTTATTTATTGTTTCTCTAACCATACAAGCGAACCATCTTGGGTTTGGTCTTGAGATAGTTTCACTGCATGGTTGGAACATTTTTTTCCAAACCTTGTGGCACTATGAACCTTATCCAATAACACATTCATGGTTGGATAATGGTTTTTCAAATAGTGGTACCAAACTATGTGATGTACAATTTTCACCTTGAAATATGTGGTTATAATCTGAATTAAGGATCGAAAGCCTCATTAGTCCCCTAATCTCCCAATATCATGAACTTAATTCCCTCTCTTGGATTGAGAGATAATTCCCTTCAACCCATAAGTTACTTTTGTTTGAATCAATGTTTTTATGAGATCTGAAATCAACTACTAGTTCTTAATCTTCCCTATTCTTCCAAGGTCCACTCTTCTCATCTCCCTCAAAGCCATAGATCTAGTCTGTTTTTGATATATCTATGAGTTTTAATGTGAATATTGATGAGATCTTATTAGAAATAGTTAAGGGATTTTTTTATGTGATTGGATATATAATATCTATGTTTTTCATGGTTATCATCATCTATTGATATATAGGTATATTCTCTATCATCTCCACTATTCAAGAACTTTAAGGCTCGGTTTTAACAAAAAACATTGATATTTATTTGGAAATTTTTGTGATTATTGAAGGAAAACCATCTGTTATTTATGATTTTGAAACTGGTAAAATTTGGATGTCTTTTCTAAAACCCCCATTTTTTAATTAAAAATTATTTTTTTGTTTTGATGAAAGGAAAGTGTTGGAAAAATAATTCTATGGATGGATTTTTTTTCTGTGAAATGGTGTGGTGTTGAATTTGGGATATATTATTGGTGTGAGTTAATTTATTGTACATGAACCTATATAATTTTAGTGTTCAATTATGGACATTGATATTTGTCACCATGTGACGACACAGTGGTTCAATGAGAGACTACACATTAGTGTGTAACTATAACATGGAATGCTGGGGTGTATGTGTGGAAACACAAGAATCAGTCTTCAAAATTATGAGAAAGGTTTGTATGACTTGTTTATTATTTTATATGGATATTGTTTATGGTTTTTATATAAACTATTTAAACTACTTATAAAAAAATTTATATAAAATGTGCTAACATGTTCTTTCCTAGTAGAGAGTGTTAGGAAGTCTTTAGGGAATACCTACTGAGTGTATACTCATCCCTTATTCAAACATTTAGTTCATTTTATAATTTAATCTATCAGGAAACATGAAATGGAAAGTTATTGTAAATCTCTAGTGATAAACATAAATATTATTTAAATTTTAGTTGTAGTTGGATCTTGGATATATTTTGGGATTTACCTGTTAGGATACCACATGGTTTTCTCTATGTCTTGTCATATTTTATTCCTTAGTAGTGATTTTAGTTGATTCCATTATTACTATGATATTGTTGTTTGGTTTGATTGTACATTGGGTTTCATTACATTTACTCATTAATCATATAGGGGGATTGTATGTTTATTGTAAAATTTTTATAGGTTCATTGACCAAAAATAGAAAATCATCCACCAACATTTTTCGTATCCCATGGAATTTATTACTTGCCTTTAGTTACCTGTGGATGTAACATAAGGATATAGAATCTTTATCTATCCTTAAGAAAATGAGTTAGGTTATATGTTACAAATTATATCAGTATTAGTTTTTTAGTCTATATTTTTTATATCATATAAAGGATATTAGAATTTCAAAATAAGAAATTTATTTCTTAAAAACACTCAGTTATCCTTTTTATATTGATCTTCAAGTTACCATGGTGGTTTGGGTACAAAAGTTTCTTAAGAAAATTCTTGGTGAGTTTTCACCTCATCATCATGGGTTTAGCTACTGAGTGTATCATATCATGCATTATTATTGACACATCCCACTAGGATTTCATTGTTCATTTAGTATTTGACGATTTTTAAAAAAATGGTTAAAATGATATCAGTAGTTGGATTTTGAAAATAATGATTTTAGTATTTTATATATAGAAATTTTTGATTTCTATACCATAATATTATAGTGTGTGAGACTATATGGAGTTTTTTCTAGTTATAGATAATGGAACTTGGTAGATGTCATAGGAATAAACTTGAAGTGGTAGCATAAAATGTAGTTTCACAGGATCAATTACCTGACAAGAAACTTGTCTAGAGAATCATTCAAGATTTTAAGGTCATTTATATAGGAAACTAAAATGATGATCCTTGACAAGTGGACCACTCCAAATAGTTTCAGAAAGAGAATCATCCCATATTTTGAGGGGATTCTGAGCTTGAAATGGTGAAGTTTTTTCTGAATATGATCATTCGAACCATTAATTTCCATGGGACAACAGCTAAGATAAAGTAAAGTTATAAATGTATACTAATAAGGATATGGCATTCCAATGGTGGGATTTAGTTTTTCAGGATAAATTTTTCCAAGTTATTATCTGGGTGGACTTTCATTAATTATTCAATAATAAATTCTATTCTCACACATTTTAGATAGACAGAACAACATATTTCCTCTATTTAAGAAAAATTATCTCTCAATGGAAGAGTATTCATATAATTTGATGATCATAGTTCTATTTTCACCAAAAATAGCTTCCATATATTCTTTTGAGTCATTCATTTTTAATTTTGGGCTACGATCATAAATTCACTCAATGATTTCCATACTTTGTATTATAGAATATACAAAGATAGTAAATGTAGTGACTATGGTAAAAAGGTATATATCATGAAATGTGGTTTGAGGGAGCATCTTTATCCCCATGAAAACATGTGGGAACCCCAATAATGGGAATAAGAGGAAGAGGGA
Source organism: Viscum album (assembly GCA_963277665.1). Taxonomy (NCBI): domain Eukaryota; kingdom Viridiplantae; phylum Streptophyta; class Magnoliopsida; order Santalales; family Viscaceae; genus Viscum; species Viscum album. Next base: position 777,165,189 of record OY728159.1, read on the forward strand.
CACCTACTTCCAACATGGTGGTATATCTATGAATTAGACCACGGGAGTAGTAAACAGACATCCTCAACCAAAAAGTAATCATAGATGTGTCCAATGCAATTCCTTTGAGCATATCATGTGATATTGTATGTAAACACCTAGATCATATTACAATTGTAATCTGATTGGACACCAATAGAGTGATTGTTGTAGTAATCTAATGCCTAGTGTTGGGAATACATCTATGGTCTCCCACACATCATATACCTAGAATAAGCGATCTCTCCAGAATAAATATTATATTTAGAACCAATAAATCCAAGGTAATTCTAAAAAAACCGTGAATACTCATTCTATACAATCTCATCATGAAATAAATAGAAAGAGAAAATGATTAAAAAAATGCATGTTGTTGAGAAGGTAATCAAAGAAATTAAAACTGGACCCTTGGTGATGTGGGATATGATTCCTATGAATTATAAACTTATGAAGACCTTGTTTTAAATGGGAATACCATTCATTTATTTATTATCATGTCTTTGATCCTATGTGTTTTCATGTTGAGATTATTCCTTCTATCTTAAAACTACATTCACATCTTGGCCAATGAGATTGTGGATGTTTCAAGTTTTCTTCATGTATGATGACTATTGATGGGTCTGAATTTGGTTTTCACTAAATTTATCTTGATATGGACATCTATGAATTGATTTTGGGAATGGATTTTTTTGACATTGTTCAAATCCCACATCGAATGTTATTCGCATTGAGTTATTTTCAGACCTTTTGATGGCATTAATAATCTCTTTAAGGAAGATTGGGATACAAATGCAACTAAAGAAAAACATTTGGTACTAGTGATCAAGACAATCTCTTATCAGTTTATAATGGAGTTTTTAGTGGTTACCATGGAATCTATTAATGTATTTGAACATATATATTTTCCCAAACATCATTTAAAAATATTTTGATGTTTTCTATGAATATTTCTCTTGGTTACCACTAAAAGGAGAAGTTGAATTTTCAATTGATATATTTTCAGGGATTAACAGTATTTCACTTTAATCTCATAAGGGTGAAACCATCATAATTAAGAGAGTGTGAAAACCAATTGGAATTGTAGTAATGTAAATGTATCATTTTACCTAGTACATATCATTGGGCAGCACCAGTTATTTTCATAATGAACATGGATGAAAATATTCAGTTTCGTATAGATTATATTAATCTTAACCTAGTTACAATAAATAAATAATACCATCATCGATGAATCAAATACCTATTTGATAAAATTAAGGGATCTCGATATTTCTCTAAATTTTATTTATGATTAGGTTAGTATCAAGTTTGATTTTTGAAATATGGTATTATAAAACCTATATTCATGATTCATTATTAACATTATGTATATTTCCTTTTTACCTATGGTTTTATGAATGAACTGGTAGTGTTTATGGAATTTTTGAATTGAATATTTCAGATGTATCTTGACTCATTCTATGTGTTTTTTATAAATGATATTCTAGAGTATTATTGGACTGGGACCGATCACGAACAACACTTGGCTAGAGTGTTCAGTATCTGGAGGGAACTTCACCTTTATTATAGGCTTTCAATGTATGGTTTCTGGATAAGAGAGGTATGATTCCTTGGTCACATAATGTTTATAAAATAACATTATATATATCCAAATAAGACACAAGTATTTATCTCATTGAAACCTTAAAATATTTTTTTGTAGATATGTTGTTTAGTTTTCATTGTAGGATACTACATATGCTTTTTTGTTATTTATCTCATCTTGTATCACTGATTATATTTTTGGAAAGGAAACTTTTTTCTTTCTAATAGAATGACGAGTTCCATAAAATCATTTTATAACTTATGGTTCCCCTTATCTCATCACTCAACCTTATATTTCTAGGACCATGACAAGGGTATGTAGTTTATTGTGATGTGTTGGGATCAGGGTTTGGTTGTTTTCTTTTGAAGAGATACCATGTTGTTTCTTATGTCTCACAAAATTTATGGCTTCACAATAAAAACTACCCAAAGCATGATTTGTAATTGTATTAATTAGTTATTGAATTAAAGACATGGTATTATTATCATTTTTTTGAGAAATTTTTAGTGTTCATAGATCATAAAATCCAGAAACACATTTTATCATAGAGGTATTTGAATCTATGAAAATAAATATGGATGGAATATCTTCAAATTCATGGCATTGCCATGATTTAACACCATGTAAAGGAAAATATATTTTAGATTACTTGAGTAGAAATTAATATACTCATTTGGTTAAAGAAACCTCAGATCAATGTAATCTTAAGTCAGTTATACATGATATGCATCAGGACTATGCTGAATAAAGAGATGTTATAGTTTTCTCTCCAGTCTCCCTCTTTCATGATTTGGTTCAACATGTTAGAAATTATTGAACATGTGATGCTGAATATTTAACTTTGATGTTAAAACTCAATGGTAGGGACACTATTTAGGGGGGGAATCTATATGGGGTCTATTTTCGGCATTCAATATCAAATTGGAATTTGCTGAACTTGTAAAGCACAAATTATTAATTCTTACCAAAATTCAAGATTGGTAGTTCTTCATGGTATTCATGAAATTTATAAATTTATGAAAGAATTATTTTGTGGGTTGGTATTGAAATAGTAGTGCTATTTTTTCTCAATATTCATCACATGTCAGTAGTTCAAGTCAAATCCTCAATGACCAACTATTTTGTTGAAATCCTTGCCTATAAGCATATGGAAATGGGGGAAGATAGTGATGGATTTTTCCATAGGTATACCATTAAAGGTCCAGAGACACTTTGAAATCCCTAGACTCTATAGCCACTATATCTAGCACCCCAAGTTGGGTTTCCACACAACCTCAAGCACACCTCTCCATATGAAAATGGCTATCGACTAGCTGCAATGTTCTAATAGAACACATGGGGAGACAATACCCTCTTTATTAGAGTAAGAAACAATAGATAATTTATGATATAAATAAAAAATTAAATGATAAACATACATAAAAATCAATTTCTAAAAATAGGGTATTGTCCCACAACTTAAAAATAAATATGTTATGTCACGTCATACAATGTCAAGTGTATGGAAACCCCAAAACATATACAATATGAAGATTCTATAAAATAGGCCCCAATGACATGTTTGGGACCCCATCCTTGTACATCCCAATCTCCAATAATCCATCTAGTATAGGAAATTTTTCTTTGTCTTGTCCTGCAACTTTGAAGTCTTCTCAGGTACCCAATGGTGGCCTAAGTATGGTATGAGTACAACTTAGTAGTCCAACACCAATGATATCTAAATAATATTTGGTCTAAGATATAGTGTGTAAACATATATAAAAAAACTAGATAAATAGAAGATAAACTAGGTACCATTATTTCAAAAAAATCACTTTAACCATTTTCACCATTTGTTCCATGGGTTAGTCATTTTCATCAATTACACATCAGCCTATGTCAGTCAAATAGACTATGAATTAGTGGAAGAATCAATTTACCTACATAAATATGTAAATCATCACATAATAAATGCATAAAATTTACATTGGAGCCTTAGTCTAGTTGTTCATATCCCATGCATTCATTAGGGGCATAGATCCTCAGTCTGACTCCCTAACCCATGTATTATAGGGGTGGGTTTTGGAGCCTTGTTCTAACCCAACCGATGGGAGTAATGCCTCAGTCCAATACCCCACATACAACCAAGCCATGTGAACATGACTCTTTTACCAATCAACAAATATTCCATATTAAAACCAATACTCATTAAACACATTTTATAATTTACAAACCATAGTTCATTTAACACGCATACCATCTTCATGCCATAACCCATTAACACATTTACCATTCACATGAATTAACACATTAAACACATATACCATTAATAATTCATAACTCATTAACACATATATCATTTATGTGACTTAACCCATTATCAAACATACTATTTAAACACGTAACTCATTTAAAACATTTACCTTATACCAAACTCCCCCATATTCAATGTGTTTGTCTAAAAAAATTACCATCAACTTCATTTCACAATCGATGATAACATGATAAAAAATATCTATTGATTTCCCTTCCTAAAATAGTGACAACATGATAAACATATTTATAATAGATGTTATCTCATAAACTGTTCCATTTAACATTTAATAACCCAATCTGATGTTCTTTAATTCAGAACACCCCATGTGTGGCCTCTTTCCCAGTCTAATCAACCTCAATTCACCTGATGGTGATCTTGAGGGGTTCAATCCATCATTCAGCTAGTAAATTTTTTAGTTATTACTAAATTCACCAAATGAAAAATAAGAAGTTACCATAGCACAACTTCGTACACACAAACCAATCAACAAGACTATAGGATATTACTTTTACACCACATACCTAGATTTTGTAGATATACTCACACTTAACCAGGGCTTTTGATTTGATATCAAACCACCCCCAAATACCTATCTTAGAAACCACTAGAAAAATAATTTTTTAGAGATTTTAAAGAAGAATAATTATTCTGCAAACCCTAATCCTGAAAAAATAAGGAAGGGGATTGTTAGACACACCCAGAGCTTTAATACACACACAAAGGTGTTCCAAATGGATTAGAAACGGATGAGATAGATCCTTGGAATGTCTGGAAGGAATTTTTTGTCTCCCTTGGCTACTGTAGGAAAATAGGGGAGAAACGTTTGGTGAGAAAACATCAATACTAAGGGTGAAATGGTAAAATTACTTATATTTAATGACTCAAATGGTTTGGCTGCATAGTTGGCTAAACCATGCACCAACCATGTACCACCGTCTATCCAAGAGGGGGCTAGGTTTCATGGACAGCTATGAAGTCCGCACTATTTGAAAACCCATGATGTAACTGTTATGGTGGATCTATCTGATACCACATGGTTTCACCTCCTCCATTTACATTATATCACCACCCATTCTACCCTACTCTTTGGAAGCATGGTTATAGGGAATTTTTACTACTAAACATGCACCAACTGTGCATCATGCACTGGATGGCTCATTTTCTCTTCTTTCATGTCTCAAACCCCTAGTACACCCTCGAGCCTCCTCCTTGATGTAGGAAACATTATATTAACCAATATAAATAGATTTAAAACTACAATTTTAAATAAAAATTTACCTCATTATAATTCTAGGATCTTACAGCCTCCCCACCTTATAATGTCTTTCCCTGAATCTACACTCCCAAACATCATCGAGTCTCAAATGTAAAAAGATTTTTCCACTAGGTTCGTAAATATGATTCCTCTTCCTGGTTTTCATTTTGAACATTACAATGATTCCACAACACTTGATCCAAAGGAATAGTCTTTACTAACAATACTTTATCATTGTGACCCACAATACAAACCAGATTCTCCTCAAAGGACACAACAATATCAATCTTAACATCATCCACATCCATCACATGGGAATGGTTGGGGTGATATTTCAGAAGTTGTGACACGTGAAAAAAAATATGTATGCTACCAAGACACTATAGAAGAGCTAATCTCCATTCCACCAATCTGATCCAATGTAAATTCTAAAATGACCCCACGTACTTGTTATCCAACATGACCTGCATTGGAATCTAATGGAGACACAACCTTTGAGACTCCAAAAAGAATACACTATCACTCACCAAAAACTGAAGAGGTCAATGAAGTCGATATACATATGATTTTTTCCTACTCAGAGTCATAGCCATTTGTTTCTAAATTAACTACACCTTCTCTAAAATCGCTTTCAGGAGACTCATCCTCAACAACTCTAATTCCCAAACCTCCACAAAACATAACAAAGATCTACATAGATAGCCATAGAGTACTTCATATAGTTCTATCAGAATAGTCTCAAAGAAACTATTGATATATGCAAACTCAACAAGATTCATGTTCTTCTTTCAAGATCCACAAATTTCTATAATACACACCCTCAACATGTCCTCTAGAACCTGATTAGTACACTTAGAATATTCATTTGTTTATAACTAAAATTTATACTCAAAATCATCTATGTACCAAATGCCTTCTATATCCCTTTCTATAAGAATGAATTAAAACAAAAATCATGTTCCAAAACTATATTCCATGGAACACTATTCAATCAAACTATATCCCAAACATACAACTCACCCAACTGGTTAATGGGTAAATTATCTTGTATTAGAAAGAATTTTTTAACCATGGTCAGCTGATCCCCAACAATCAATATCGCACCAGCCTTCCAAGGCATGCTCGGTAGACATGCCACGAAATACATCGTGACATTTTCCCACATCTATTTTAGTATAGGAAATGGTTATAAAAAACCAAAAGTTCACTAATTATCATCTTTTACCTTATGAAAAATGTAGCTTTGTTTCAAAAAACCAGAAAATTCCATTTTCATTCCTAGCCACCAATAATGTCAATAAAGATCGCAATAAATTTTGTTCAAAATTAGTTTCAATACCTACTTTGAGGAACAAAACTCATGAATAAACTCTTCCCACATACTAGTAAGAACCAAAATAAGGCTTCAGACATAAATTATCTCATCCTCATTGACATACCAATTAAAAGGTGACTCCACACCTTCAAGACTTTCCCTCAAGGAAAAACACTCCGGATCCTCACACTACATCTCCATGATTTGGCTCAAATGCATGGAATCAATATCCAAGGATTAAATTTTCATCTTCTATTTTATATCTTGAATCTCTAGATAAATCTCAATAAAAAACCTATAATCTTCCACTTGGAACTAGATTCTCTAATCGCGTGATTTTGAGTCTTTTGACTCAAAGCATCGGCAAAACTATTTCCATTTCCCAACATGCATACCAGCTCGAAACCAAAGGACTGCATGTATTCAACTAAACTTCACTCTAAATGATTTAAATAACATTTGTAGAATAATTAATTGAGGATTTTGTGATCAGTTTACACAGTAAGCCTTTCTCCCAACATGTAATGCCACCAACACTTTTAAGCATAAACCACAATGGCCAGATCAAGATCATGTGTAGGGTAATTTATCTCATGAGGCCTCAACTTCGATGACCCATGTTCTAAAACCTAATCATCATACATCAACTCTTCCCAAATCCCAATAATGGATGTCTCTAAAAAATGTATACTCATTACTCAACTCGAGTATGATCAAAATCGATGTCATAGTCAATTGCTTCTTCAAATCCTGTAAATAATCCTCACAAGACCCATATTATTCAATCGTTATTCCCTTATTATTCAAACCCAGAAGTGGTGATTCCAAATGGGGAATGTCTTTGATGGACCTTTCATAATATCTTGATAAAACCAAAATATTTGGATATCAAAAACATTCTAGGGTTTCTCCCATGATATAATTGATTGCACATTCTTCAAGGCCATCAAAACACCTTCATCAGAGATGTTGTGACCAATGAAATGAAGCTTTTAAATCTAGAAATGACACTTATATAGATTATCAAATAGGATATGTTCTCTTATTGTACTCAGGATGATGCCAAGATGTTTGGAATGATCTTCACGAGTCATGGAGTACACCAAGAAGTCATCCACAAAACAACTACTAACTGATCTTGTTACTGGTGAATGATTCAGGTCATTTGAAACATAAACACTTTTGTCATGTTTGTTAAACACTAACTACATCATAACAAACTCAAATGAACTATACCTTTTCCATAAATCAGTTTTTGTTATATCATAATGTCTCGCCCTAAGCTGATAGTACCCTGATCTCAAATCAATTTTGAATAATATAGAAGCTCCTCTCAACTGGTCAAAAAGTACATTAATTCACATAAGAGGATATATATTCTTAATTTTGATTTAATTCTTCTTCTGATAATTGAAACACAACTACATTGTCTCATCATTCTTCTAAGTAAACAAATCATTAGATCCACAAGGCCACATACATAGATGAATAAATACTTTCACCTATAATTATACCAATTTATTTTTTATTTCATAATGTTATGTCGGAGACATACTATGTGGCATAATAGAAATAGGTTTTTCTTTAGGTAGAAACTCAATAGTAAACTTAACATCTCTCTTGTGTGGTAGCCATGTGAAGTCCTTAGGAAACACATCCTGAAACTAATCAACCACATAAGGAAAGTAAAATTGATCTACTCTGCCATCATTAAGACCAAGACATGCCACTTAGACTATGAGCTCACACAACTGCTAATGAACCAACCCTAAATTTCTTTCCTAGATATTCCATTTTACATGGTGATCATAAGTATTCCCTTAAAGGGATGTGACTGTTACCCTATAGTGGTAACATTCAATATGGACCTAGTACAATTCCATCCAATCCATCCCCAATATCATACCAAAACCTAAAATATAAAGAAATATTGACACCCTCTAAATGAGAATTAAAAAATAGCCAAAGGAAAAAATAAAAAAAGATGGTTATTATTTTCCCCAAATAGAAATGGAAGATGAATGTGGCCAAGACTCACAGATATCGTAAGCCTCTAAGAGACATGAAATTTCATGATATTTTAAATGGCATATGATGGATCCATAAACAATACATATCCTTTGGAATAACCCATGAAACCTATTTGACAAGTCATTCTACTCTTTTAAAGGCGTCATGGATACTCGTTGATCATGCGGCGACAACTAGATGAGGCTCCCCCCAAGTCACACAACATGACCACTAGAGGAGGCTTGAAAATCCATCCAAAAATAATTATAAAATAGAGAGGAAAATTCCCAAAATATGGGATCCTCTTTCAGTCATAAAATTCATGTGATGCATCACTGATTGTGTGAATTATTTTCCTCAACCACATTCAGGAAAACTTTTAGGATCTAAATCCTTTGTAAAATAAAAATAATGAAATAAAAGGGGATAATCTGAGATCCTATTGTGGTCATAAACATTATACGACATGCCATTTTTGATTCAAAAGACATCGTAAGACCTCAGGGACATCTTCACTTCATCTCATGAAAGCCTACTGGCATGTCATCCTCATCACATGAAAGGCCTCAGATATGTCCAGTTGACATCACACTCCCCCTTTGTCTCCATAAGGACAAAAAGAAGGAATTTTCCATTAAATAATCATGAATATACATGGGAATATTCATTGGTCACATTATGAATCACCAAGAGTTATATAAATTTTCATTTAAAACACTCATACAAACGCACAATATCACCATCCTTTACGAAATAAAAAATGGAAATAATGAGTGAAATGATGGAGCCTCTCACAATCGTAAAACTCAAGCAACTCACCTAGGATATCTGAAACATGGTCTCGCCAGATCCTTTTATGAGACAACTTGATTTAATGAAGGATCCATATTAATCCATGCTTTTCTTATATAATATCTGAGATAAGTATTTCTTAATCACCTGAAATCCATTAACAATATACCTGATCCTACAAAAGACATTAGAAAAGTTGTCCTAATAATATGGAAGAACCTCATAATGTCCACATGATTCAGAAAGACTCCATTAATTGTAAACAACCCAACCAAATAGGATTTGATGAAGTTCTCTCATAGTCGTTGAAAATCATGTGATTCCCTGAAGTGACTAGTGGTAGGAACTCGCAAAATGTGTGATGTTAAGTCCCTCCACTGACTCATTCCTGGATTCACATGATATATTCTATGAAAATAATAAAACACATGGGGTGGTGTGGCATATAAATCCACCACCCCATCATGAAATAAAATTGATTCACCACTTCACACAGATTTAATTTTCCCAGGATCCTTGCACCGGCATCTGAATAGATTTCTTGGAGTATTTGATCTCACAATTGGGATGTTTTACATCATGTAAGATCTAGAGAATAGCCAGAGCAATCATGAAACATGCATAGAAAATTTTCATGATCACTCATTGATCAAATGATGAATATATGGTGGTTCATGTGAAAAACAACCCACAAATATGCTAAATTATGAGAGACTTAAACCAATCCAACACTGAATAAATCTAAGATATTTTTAATAACATTTTGGGGAAAATACTTAATGACTAGAGACATTTGTGAAAAACCTATATTCTGATACTCAGGATCTTTGCATAATCCACCTAGGTCTTATTAATACACTAATACATATCACCCATATATCACAACACTCCTTTGGTATACAATTTGGATCATGAAAATTCCTCTAGACATGTCAAAGAAAGTCACATAGAAACCCTTGGGCAAGAAATCATAGTTATGTGAAGCCCTATGGGCCCTCCATAAAATCCTTGTGGTGTCTTTCTTACATTTCATCTGATTCATATGGTGACCCCATTACATGTTAGCTGAGTCTCATGAAGCACTAGGGTATGTCAGATGACTATCACACCACCGTCCAGACATGCTAGCCAGATCTCATGATGACCTCTCGAAATGTCAACCAATATCATGTGTAACCCTCCACAAATGACGTATTGACTCAAATGATTCCCTCCAAGTGTGTCGGTGTGGATTTATTATTGCTTAGGGCATGTTATATGGATCATGTGAAGCCCTCTAAACATGTTATTCGGGATCATGCAATGGATTCTAGGATTAGCCGTCCAATTCTAATGATTTCTTCCAGAAATGTAATCATTGACCATGAAATGACCCTCAAACATGAAATTCATATTATGTAAAGTCCCTCAAATAAGTCAACTAGATCATATGATTATCCTCGCATTTTTAAAGTATAATTTCTATGACATGTCAAGCAGACAATCCAGGCATGTCAAGTAGGCAGTCAAGCATGTGTGGTGGACAAGCAAGTCAGGTTAAAAGGGCATCCCAAAACGGCATAACCTTGTCCATTCTTATTTTCTAATCATTGGTTAGAAGGGAAACATCGTTTTGTAATCCTCGATCAAGGGAACTATGATGAATCTAATTCCTACCATAACCAGGATACATAGGATGCCTCCTTGAAGCCCATGATCTATATGAACCATATAAATGGTAGTCACATAACCTTTGTCTCATATTCACTAGTAGTGATATTGATTTGTTCCATCAATTTTTTCCTACACCGAGCATAGCTCACGTTGGCTTATGGAATTGAATTAATTAGATAATTTATACAAGTAAATTTCAATGTGTAATCCCTAGTCAATTGAATATTGAGAACTATGATTCTTATTATAACTAGTATTCATAGAACTCCTTCCTTAGGCCCAAGATCAAATAGAAATCAACTTCAGTGTACGTAACCTAATTTCTATGACATTTCGACAATCAACACCCAATCATTATCATGGGGTGATCATTCTAAATCATCTATCAGTGGACTAAGAAATCAATTAAACTAAAAGAACTCTAATTCCTTCCATAACCAGGATATATAGCACACAATCCTAATTTCTGACCTCAAATTGTAATCCACTTTGGTTTAATTTCTCTCATGTCTCCAAAATTTGAACCATCGAGGCCCAAACATTCCCATTGAATAATCATTCTATATGATCTGTCTGTGGGATGAGAAGCCAAATGATCTATGATGAATCTAATCCCTACCATATCCAAGATATGTAGGATGACTCCCTGAGGACTGATCTCTATATTAAAACATTCCAATGGATTTCTCAGCACCTAATCCTCATATCCACATTTAGTGAGGCTTATTACTTTCCAATCACTTGTTTCCCACACCAATCATAACTCATGTGGGCTTAGGGAGCTACAATAGTCATATCACTTGCATAAAAAAATCTCCACCAACTAGGGACATATTAGTATGTAATCCCCAAAGAGTGGAACGGTATAAACATCCCCCCCATAAGAAAGAACCTACCTTGGTGCCAGTGCCAAAGGTGTGATAATTCTATGATAACTCGTATTTCTACTATAACTAGGATATGCATGAAATATCTTCAAGACAACAACAACAACATGATGTTTTATTGAATATGAAAATACATATACCATGAAAACGGGTCCAAGGAGGGGTAAATAATGTAAAATGGGCCTATAGTAATGGATCCAAGGTAATATTTAATGAAAAAATAGATCCCTCCTAGGGAAAGGACCTCAGACTAGAAATGTAGGTAACATAATTAGAAGTAAGTGCCTAGGAGACGAGATAATAAGCCAATTTATTCCCCCACACCAAGTGTGGGATATGATCATGTCTTAACTAGTTATGCTTTAAATAATAACACATCATTCCTATGACACTGCACTCATCAGTGACCATGTTCCTCATTGATTGTATGCCTACAGATACTACTCTATTAAGTTTCACCTTGATCCAAGATAACTCATCATTGAGGTATTTTTCTAGAATGTTAGTTGTGTCTACAACCCTCACAGGTCACAACATGATCTCACCTGCCCAACAACTTCAACGTCAAGTGGTGAAAACAATGGTTTGGATGAACCCCCGATGTGGTATAATCCCAACCCTCAAAGCTACCCATGAGGGTCTCAGAGTACTGAAGTTGACGATTCTGCATCATCTAGGTAAAGCTGTAGCTAATCCAATGTCTCGTGATTCCATAGATAAACACTTAGAGAGATTTTCCCCAGATAATTATAATCTCCCACTTCAATATCTAATATAGGTGGAATAGATATTCAAATAAGGATCTCATCCAATTCAGGTTCCGTCGATGATGCATCTTGTCAACCATCATCACCAGCACCATCCCATTGGTACCCACCAGTCTCCTGCTAAGGGTACCACATGACATACATCCACCAATGATGCCCATGAACATGCAGTAGGGAAGATACATAGGGTGAGGAATGCACTGGATACATAGGAGTGGAGTCAAATTATTACTCTTGTTGATTATATCTTCTAACAAATTCAATCATTAACCAATGAACATGGTCATATCTGTACTCACACTAACCAAGTCTACAAGAATATTCCCATATAAAGTATGGGGGAGGCACATATCCCTACCCTAGTGAATGAAGTCCATAGACATATTCCTATATAGTAAGAAAGATGGAGGTGGGTTTATATCCCTGCTTGAATTGATGAAATACGCTACTACCTAATGTATATGAAAAATTTTCAAGATTATATCACTATGCACACTTTTCTAAAATTGAAATGCATATTAGAAACATCTAATGAACTCCAACAACATATTCCAGAATAGGTACAAATGCAGGGATTGGAACCTATTCATATCCCTACAGACATGACTGCTCAACACTTTGATCATTATGACCAAGTGGATACTCCGGAGTAAGCAGAAAATATTATTCTTGTCTAAGAAGTTCATCTACATATACCTATAAAGAGGGAGGAATCATATCAGGCTCAAACATCCATTAAAACTTGATATCACTAGGTAAGAGTGGAACATGCCCTAAGGAAGAGGCGTATGCCTATGAAAAAAGTATGATGACATATTCTGAAGGCCTAGGATCAGGCTCATATCCCCATTCTGGCTGGGGATCACCAAGTGATATGGGAACATACCTTGGTACATGATAATATTCCTTTCAAACCAGACCGTGTACATACACTAAAGGCCTAGGATCATGCATATATCCTTGTTCTAGAAAGGGACCACATTGTTAAAATGGAACATGACTCGGGAAGGGCTCATACTTCTGTCAGTGAATCTTTATAGAATATTCCATTAGATCACAGAAGCCAAGAACATATTCCTACTTCCACTATATAATGAATTCACTAGAATCCATATGAGGAAATACATAAGTAGGCTCATATCCCTTCTCTCATTCTGAAGGAATTTTGACATGTTACGGCTGGGAATTAATATTCCTACAGGGATCATATTCCCACTTCAACCAAGGATCACCATGTTTGAGTGGAACATACCTGTTGATACAATCGTATCCCTACAAAGAAAGACTAGAAACATATTCCCATGGCTCGGGATTGGGCTCATATTCTTGTCCTGACCGAGGCTCACCAATTTAGAGTATAACGTGACTCTGAAGAGGCTCACATCCCTTCCAATAACGAAATTCCTCATTGGAATATTCCAAAAAAATTCCTATCCGTGGATTAATACTCCCACACCATCATATGGTTATGAACATGTTTTGGAAACAATCATACAGTAGGCTCATATCCCTATAGAATTCTAAAAGGAAGGTAATAAAATTCTTTCCATAACACAGAACAAGACTGATATTCCTAATCTTCTCAATGCCAGTGTCCTTGAAGACATTCGAGACACATTATAATCACCCCAAGGGTCTTTCAACTATTCTTAAAAATTATATAACAATCATTATAATGATAGTCTACCTCGTGGTAGTGTATAGATGGATAACATGGACTCTACTGCTGAAATCCATCATGGTTAACCTCCCCACAGGGATATCCCCCAGAGACCTTGAAATAATCCCCTTTCCTAGAAACCCTTATGTAGATAGGTGTCTAAAACCCATTTTACTTCATATAGAGAGGTGATCAAAACATAGGGTTCAACCTCATATTGTTCCCCATCATCTTCCAGTAGTACTCCACTCCGGTCATCAGGCGACCCCAAGAATCATCTTCTTTGTTTTGGTGGGATAGATTTATGTATGTCTGATGAAGAGTAGGTCAGCATTGATATATGCAGATAGTTATCTAGAAATGACCTCTCCACCATGATTGAGGTCCTCTATACTTCAGAATATGAGGTCTCATATGTGTTCGAAAATGAGGGCATTCTTTATCTATGTGGAAATATGTGGGGTACTCATCAGAGACTAAAGGTTGAACATATCCATTACCCAAGACACGAGTATCACCATTATATCATACATACACTATGTTTTCAGCTGTATATGGTCTCGTTTTTCCATGACTCTAAACCCAACACTAGACAATAATAATAGAGACTTGTCCAGGGTTTACCACTATATTGAGACAACCCAATGATGAATGATTTCTAGAGAATATCTAGTTGTGTTTAACCTAGGATGGGAGAAATATTAAACATTTCACTTCACTATGTTCCCAGAACAATGGAACCATTCTGATATAGTTTCCTATGATGTCACGGTCTCTCGTGAAGTCAGAGGATGGGGTAACACATGAGCCAGTTGTCAATATAATACACTACCCCTACTTAAATGTTACCCATACATCACAAATAGAGTAGGAGGATAGCCAACATGACATTACATCGGGCCCCTCAAAGAAACATGAATGAATTTTATAGACAAAAGCTGAAGTTGCGGTCATTCATATATTTTCCCTTTAGGAATGATTCTCATCATGGGTTTCCATCACACCTAGCTCCTATTTGATCACAACTATGTCCCATCAAATGGGTCATAGTAGAAGCTTCCATAGTAGCTGTCTTGGAGTGAACCCATCCCATTGTGTTGTGGAATATCTACCACTTCCTCCACCTTTTATCTCTTCAATTCCCAAGGGGACTCAGGACATATCCTTAGTAGTTGCAAAAAAAAACCCCAGCCTGCTGGGCTGGGGGAATTTATATCTCAATCACTGTCACCGAGTTCATCATCCCCTAAGATTGTCCTGGAAAATCAATGATGATTCCAGATCAACCCTAACCCACTAATCTAAAAAAATTCATATCTCAGTATCCATCTTGGGAATCATCAAATCTCTAATAAGAATATTTAGATCCTCAAAAATAGGATCAGTTAATTCCAATTCCAGCCCTGAATAACCCCCAACCTGTAGGGATGTGGTCATTTTTTCATCATCATCATCACAAATGGAATTATCCTTCTCCATGATTGCAGGACAAAACCACTAGTTGTAATCCCATTCATTCCACCTTCTTCAATAAAAACATTTATTATTCGAGGCTCTTTCGGCAATCACAACTAGAAACTCCCTCAAGGTCATTACTCACAAGATAATATGGGAGGAACATACTGAAAAATCAATCACACACTATTGGGGTAGAAATCCAAAATGGACCAATATGACCAAGGGTTTAATAAATGACCCTGATGTAGGCATCACAGAGTCATCCTATTGAATTAAAAGTAACTAAAAACCCAAAATTTCTTGATATTCCTTTGTGAATGTCGTCAAAGTCTACAAAATACATATTTTGGATCAAGATAGAAATATAGAAGGCTTCAATATGGAAAATATACACCAAGAGAAGTGTGAAATGGATGCACCAACTAAGGTTTCATTCAACCAAAACCATAGAAGGATCCAAAATCTAATACCTCCAAATAATTAGTTGCAACCTCTCTGGTAAAACACTTCCACAAAAATGAGGAAAGGGGTGTCTACATCCCCATCACTGCCTAAAATTTTGAAGTTATTTTATAGAGTAACAATTGTCATAATAGGAGAATAAAATAAAAACACTTTGAAAACTTAACAAGTATATACTTAAGGGAAATATTCTCAATGGGTTTCATCTTCAAGATAAGGAAAACATTACTCCTTCTATAAGAGCTGCTCCACCAGTAATAAAAAAATCTGTGCATCAGAGTGACTCTAGATCTAGGAATATAGTCTATATAAATGTGGACATTAAAAAAATCATGCCATCCCTCCATTGCAGAAATAGATTCTATCTCCCTAGGGAAAACATTCAGTCTTAGAACAAATCATGAATTTGTGGAAAAAAAGTTGGGGCACCTCATCAAGCCCCACCACTCCCTCTATATGAGAGGTGTCTCAAAACATAGTGCCCCTATAGCTACATAACATCATTGCGTCCTAGGATACTCGAATGGAATATAAGGAAGGGCCACATACGATTGTGTATCCTGAGAGGAAGCCATATCTAGATTGGGCTTATGACACTTTTCCCCCACCCAATTTTAGAAAATCCTACCTTCTAAACTTTTGATGGTTTAGAAGAAAATTAATATAATTTTACACATTTTGTATCCCAATGTGGGTCTATGATGGTCGGTTGAGATCAACAGGATGAAACCAAGATTAGGTTTTTTGTTAAGACTCTAATAGGGCCAACCTTTGTCTGGTATATGAGTCTGATAGTAGGTTCCATCATAGGATGTGAACACCTTCATCATCAATTCAAGTATCAGTACAGATCCATGCTGAGGAAAATGAAAATTTTTAACCAGATGAACTACCAAAATGAAAAAATTATAGGGTATTTGAATTCATAACCAGATGGAAATTTACATCCTATTCACTCAGTGTCCTTCTCTCACATGATAAACTGTTGGAAGTTTGTACTTAAAATATATGGGATGAGTTGTAGACACCACTCATCCCAATTAATTACATTTTTGGATTACGTGAGTTCACAAAAATGGACCAATGTTTCGAATTCACTATTTAGTGAACCTAGTCCAAGTCTTGACTCATTGCCATAGCACAGGGGAAAAGGAAAGAAATAGAAGAATCTACAATTATCACTCTCAAGATAGCAGCAGTGCCTTTCCAAGAACCTAGGTGTGTTCCAATATTACTAGCACCTCTTATCGAGTGGAATCGATCAAAAACACACCCTTTTCAAGAAGCACATAGAAATAATGGAAAGTTGGGAATTTTTTAATGGATGAAAAAAGAATAATCGTTTTGAAATGAACAAGTCCCGGTAATTTCCTCGCATCAATAGATAGTAACATGCTCAAGCTTCCACAACCATGGAATCCTTATATCATAAAACTCACCAACCATATCATCTATTTCCCCTCCCATGGAAGGTTGGGTCATAATATTTAAGACTGCTTTATATTAAAATATTTCCTTTAAGGCAGGATGAATTTTCAAATAGGTGATGTTAGAAAAATCCTAAAAGAAGGTGACCTTTAAAACTATTTCCCAAAAAACAGAAGAAGGTGATTGGAAAAAAGTTTCATCCTGGAGTGCATGAAAGTTAAATAGCTAGAAGAATCAAAAAAAACATTTGAACATGGTCATTCCACCCTGAGTTCATAGACATGAAAATCCACAATAGCTCTTCCACCCAAGAATGTAACATCGTATATGCCTCCCAAAGGAGGATGTGACCATCAGCTACACGAATATATAGAAGAGGAGCTGTTATATTTTTCTCCAATGAAAGCTATAACTCTTGCATATTTATTTCCTTTGACATCCAAAGAATGTGGACTTCCCCAAAAAAATGGAACCCTTATTAGATAAAAATATCATATTTGGTTCTTTTAACATGATACACTTGGAAAACCCCTTATCCAATGATGGATATGCCTCAAAATATATGTTTCTTATGCATAACTGGGGAATGCAAGGCCACGTTCGTAGGAACCAAGGGTTCAGGGGATAGTGTAGGAATGGTCAGACCTAATATTTTGACCACATCCAGAAAAATGACACATATGTAGATGAGACCCATGGGATAACACTCTAGTAGGCCCAAAAAAAGGTATGAAGGTGTCCCAGAACCCTCCAGTAGTCTCCCATGCCAAGTGGTCCTACATGACTGGCTAGAGAGAGTGAGGTTGTATGATCAACCCAGAAAATTTGGAAGGTTGGAAAAACCAACTCCACTAGTATAATATGATCCTTTTAAATCTTCACATGTACTAGGTGTTTTTACTACAAACACCTCATATTAGAATCCACGTTTCAGGGATCATCCCCATATCAAGAAATTCCAACCTCGAGCACAAAATAACGACATTCTAGAAATAGCATGCGGTTATCCCATCCATTCTATCCATCCTACAAGTGCTCTATCTTTCAAAATAACTCAATGAGGAACTTGTTGAATCCCTCCAAATTCCATATGAGTTTTTTAAGGAAGTTGTTGCAGCTTAGGTTTATCGAGTGGATACCATCCATCTAAATGCCTTGTAGCCATCTCGTTCACCGACCAAGATCAAGAACATGTTATACATGGTTAAATTAGGCCACTATATGTTTTGGGTAGTCTAAATAAAGTCTATTTACAAAAGGATATTATTTATAATTGTTTTATGATCAACCTCATCTTATTTTAGACCCTATAACATTTGGGAAATAGCAAAGAGGACATATCCACCACAAAGCTATCCATTCAAGGGTACGATAATCATGAGAAAAGACCTCTTGGGAAGATCAATCTCAAAGCTCAAATTCAGGATGTCATGTCTCATGATGATTTTATGGTTATCCAGTATTTTACCACATATAATGTCTTGCTAAAAATGACCTGGCTCCTTAGCCACGTGGCAATGCCTTCAACATTCCACCAGTGTTTGAAATACCCCATTGATGGAATGTTGGACATGCTACATGGTTATAGTTCCCCCTTTGAGGCTTGTGGAGCCACATATGATGAAAAAAGATTCTATGAAGGGGGTAGAAAACATCCAATGATGGATGAGGGTATATAGGTCGCATCCCCCAAAATTGTGTGTCTACCCCTATAAATTCATGGAGTATTCTTTATATCAACTATGTGATCACCATAAATAGTGTTGTGGTGATAGAACTAACCCCACATGTCCAAGATCCTCAATTCCCGAAAAGCAGGGTAAAAACCACTCTGGCATCTTTCTTCAATGGATCATGCAATAAGGGATGATAATGTCTCATCGTATGGCCTCTCTCACCCCAATAATGACAGAGGAGACCCTAGATTGAAACCTTTTTCTATAAATGTATCTATAACAACAGAGTGGAAATATGGTGAGGATATCCTTAAGAATACCCCTCCCAAATTCGAGGAAGTAATCTCCACCATCGTTGAAAAGATCATACAGGTGAATTTGGGAATAGAGGAAGACCCACGACCTACATTGATCAATTCCTATATTCCCATCATAGAGAAAGAGATGAATATTTATTTATAAAGAAAAAGACAATGTGTTTTCCACTAGAACTATATGGAAATGATTATACTAAATCCAGATTTCACTACAAACTATCTTAGCTTACACTATGAGAATCGAGACTTCATTTAGGAATCCAAGAGAATGAACACTGCTCATTCGACAAATGTAGAGGTGGAAGTAAAAAAATTGACTAAGACTAACTTTTTCTGAGAAGTGAAATACCCAAAATTGATCATCAACATCATTCTTTTCAGGAAAATAATGTGTAGATTATGGTTTGAATGGATTTTAGAGATGTTAATCAGCATTACCCAAAGGAAAATTTCTCATTTGTGATCATAGAACTCTAGATTTATGCAAATAATGGATCCCATTACCTTTTTTAATGGAAGGATATTCACAGTAAAATCATATAAATATGACCCATAAAGATCAAGAAGCCATTTCTTCAGAGCACTACATGTGATCTTTTAGTATCTGGTCATTCCATTTAGACTAAAGAACAATGGAACCACATATCAACACTCTATAAATAATTTATTTAATCCATTTTTTTGGTAATAATTGTTTAATGTTGTGTTAAAAACCTGGTTCTCATATCCCAATAGGGACTTTATCACTTCACAAATCACCAAAAAGTCTTTGAAAAGTTGAGGTGGTATATCCTGAAGATGAATCCACTAAAATTGCCTTCTGGAAACATCAAGAAATATCCTTGGCATTTTCGTACACCACCGTGGAATCAAGGTTGTCCAAAGAAGGAATATTTCAATTTTATTAATGTAACCCCTAGAAATATCAATGAACTAATTGGTATCCAATGAAAGATCCACTAAATTTGTAATTTCATATCCAACTTGGCCATCAATGCTCTCCCCTTCAGCATGATAATGAAGAAGAGAATATTCTATCAGTGGGAGGATGACTTAAAATAATCCCTTCAAAGTATCAAGTATTATTTAATGCACCCAGAATTTCAGATGCCTCTAGTTAAAGGGAGGCCACTCATTTTATATATGGCCTCCATGGAATGCTCACTAGGTTCCATCCTCACACTAAAAATTGATCCAGGGAGTGAGAAAAGTATCTACTACCTCATCCAAACAATTCTAGGTAATGAGACATGATACTCATATATTGAGAATAAATACATTACACTCATATTCATAGTTAAAAATATAAGGAATTACTAGTATCACCATGAAGCCCATATATTCTCTCGTATTGATCTACTCAATTATATCCATGTTCTTCCTTTGTTTATCTGTGATTGGCCTAATGGGTGGTCATTCTGCATCAATACAGAATTCAGTTTGTGTCATATAAACCAAAGAAAGGGAAAGATCTGGTTGATTTACTCATAGAATATCATAACACATATAATAAATCGGTGCACACCTAAATTCCATATGATGAGGTCTTGTATTCCCCTCACACTCCCCATACATGGGAGATGAGTTTTGATAGATACTATCTAAGTCTTACAGGTGAAAATATTGAAACCTAACACTTAATCAGGTTGGAATAGTTACTAAAATTTTATCTCCAGACAAAGAATATTTTCCCTAATCTTTCTCAATATCTAAAGTATGCCTGAATAATGAGTTAGAATATCAATCCCTCATAGTTGGGTTGGAAATAGCCATACTACTATAGATATCCTACCTGAATATCAAGGAGGATTCATAACTGGTGATAACGAAGATAAATGGAGAATATTCCATCAAAAAGGAAGAGTTGGCCCCTCTCGGTGCCTACATCAAGATAATGATAGAAGGGTTCCCTTTTGATCCCATACTAAATCATGTTCCCAAATCATAGAAAGCCCATGCCGAATGTTTTCCAAATAGAACCATAGTCTTGGAAAACCCTAATCAGAATGATGAAATGTTCTATATCATGCACCAGAGAAAAGTATCATCATTTTTTATATGATATATAAGAAATCCTTTAGGTCAACACTTCCCTAGAGATTGATAAACCTCCATCCACCCCAGATAGATAGATACCATAATTTGTTATCTCCAAAATGAGAATCTCCCAATAGATCGAGTTGGAAGGGAAAATATTGGACGTTTCGCAGTAAACTTTACCCTGTAGGGTGGTCCAAATAAGCAGAAGACCATCTACAAGAATGGCTTCAATAGATGCCTCTTTATATTCATAGTAAAAAAAGAGATTATTTTCGACCTGGGAGAAGTTCATGAACACTCCTATGGTGCTCATCCATATGGGACCAGCCTCTTCCACCCAATTAGTTGGCTTGAAAACTACTATAAAACCATGATACAAGACCACATGTAATTGACCAAAAAATTTCATATGTTTCATATCCATACAAACATCATCTATCATCCCCTTAAATTGCTACATATAGGTAAATATTCCTTGTCATTTTCTATTTGTGGAATGGTTGTTGTGGTGATATATCCCTTAGCCAGAGCTATGTAGTTCAAGTACATCCTTACTAATATCGACTTATTTTCCAAATTGGATAATCCAATACCCAACAAAGAATTCTGGATGATGAACATCATCAACTTCATAAAGTCACAAATCATCGCTAGGTTCAGAGTCCCTCACACAATACTGATTGACAACGAAACAAAATTTTGTTCTATTTAGTTAAAGAAATTATACCAGGAGTAGAATATAAAGTCATATAACTCATCTTTCTATCATGTAGTGTAAAATGGACATACATAGACCTTCAATACGACTATTTTAGATAAACTCTAAAATATGGTGAAAAAGTATAAAAATTCATTGCCGGAAAAACTACACCATGCTTTATGGCCCAACCGTACCACCATGCATACGGCTAAATAAGAAATTCTATACTCATTGGTTTATAGTATCGAGGAAGTGTTACCCATATCATTCCAACTACATTCACTCTGAATGGACCTTTATAGACAACTCTTGGATTAAGGGAAATTTCAAAAGCATCTAGATGAATTTTAGTGGCCTGATGAAAATAGGTCTCGTACATTACACAACCTTGAACTCCATCAGAATTGGATCTCACCTACCTTCAATAAAATGGTCTCTTATTTTCAATCCATAAAGTAGAGTTGGTGTTGGATCTTATACCCCATCTATTCCACGAATAGGCCACCAAATCTATAACAAAATGGGAAGGAACTTACATCATACGTAAGGTCTATCGTAATGAATATTACTCATTAGACACAATGTATGGGGAGAGTTCCACACCACCCACCAACATAATTATTATCAAGATATACTTTTTATAGCTATCATCAAACATTAATTCTTGTAAGAAATACATAAAACTGCTCTGTGAATCACGTATTGACCACATGACGTTAAACTATATAGATTTTTTCCTTGAAGAAAAACATTAAAATTCTTGACAAATTTTATCCTAGTTGCAAGATGGTAAACTACACGAAATCTTACATTCTGAACACATGATGTTAAAATATACAGATCTTATTCTTATTTCAGGACATTAAACTGCATGGAATATGTCCTCACAAACTGATGTTAAACTACATGGGAACCACTATCTCATTGACAATTCACCAAACATTAGCAAGATATGTGCAAAAGAGGAATGAAATCCCCCATCCCCGTATGAGATTCAGCTCCACACAGGGAGTCTCTCCTCCTAAGAACAACATATGGGTTGATTCCTACCATCACAGGATACATAGGGACTCCAAAAACACTATTTTTTGTTACAGTTTTTGTGGCCTTTCACGTCAGGTAACCCATGTCCTCCCCACATAACACAAATATTTACAATTCATAATGAACTACTTGTGACTTGATTCATGCCATCATTGGATACGTAGTGACTCCCAAAAATGAATTCTTGTGTCCAGCTGCAACATTATGTTTATTTCACATCGAGGAACCAATATCCTTATGGAATGACATTAAACTGAAAGGCTAATTTCATTACAATGTGACACAATACTGTAGGGTTTTCAAGAACTTTGTCTGGATTAATTCTCATCTCAATGAGAAATATCGGGACACTTCAATCCTATATCTGGATCTATCCACCAAAAGATACAAAATACCTCAGTCTTGTCCCCAATTTCCATTAAATTGTTAGAAGGACCCATTCCATTCCTTATTTCTCACATCAATCATAGTTCACATGGGATTGGAAATTTTAGTAAGGGATTAACTACACAAACAATGAATAAAATCTCAGGATAGGTTCATCATGGACCTTAATGTGAGACCTGAAAAGGCATATCATGAGTTCTTACCACATGATGTTAAACTACATGGTAATGTTCCTTACATGACATAAAAGTGCACATTCCTATGGACCTTACCCAAGAGGGATACTATAGTTAGTGACTTGTCTCCTACCACACCTCCATTCAATTTTTACATATGGCTTGATTCCTTACATCATAGGATACATAGTGATTCCCGGATCCTCAAATCCTCGGTCCAATTGTAACAAATACAAAAAATACCTCTCTTTGTGTATAGTACAAACTTTCAAAGGATGATCCTACCTCAGTAACTATGTATGGATTGACTCCTACTTTCAAAGGATATGTAGTGATGCCAGGATCTCTAATCCTACATCCAACTACAAAAATTGAGGAAATAAATACTCAAATTTATATATGGTCCAGAACTACATAGAGTTTTTCTGTTCAAGAAATATGTAGGTCTTGATTCCTACGATCATAGGATAGACTTTAATTCACATATGTCCAGTCCTGGGTCCAACTGTAATAATCAATGGAAACAATTCCCAACTTTGCCTATGGGCCAAGCCTACGCAGAGTGTTTCACATTCAAGAACAATATGTGACTTGATTTATACCATCATAGGATATGTAGTGACACCTAGATCTCCAATCCTAGGTCTAACTAAAACAAACAAAAATAAAATAATAGACACTGTGCTGTATAGGGGCCAAGATATAGAAGCTCATATTTTTTATATATAAATTAGATTTGTGGAAAACATTATTGAGAAATCAATATATCCTGAATACTTTTTTACATAGGTTCCCATGTCCTTACCTCATGATGTTAAATTGCACAAAAAAAATTCTTACCTCATGATAAGAAATTGGGTGGAAAAAATCCATATCATGTGACGTTAAACCACATGGAAGAAAATTCATCCTCCCTATATGACATTAAACTATGAAAATAATCACCCATGTTTTGTCCCTTATCGAAGGACTATTAGATACTTAACCCAGTCAACTAGAGAAGGGGTGATTTCACCATCTTTATTCACGTCAATTCATAAATCAAACATCATATCTCGAGGATCTAAAGTTGTTTCAAAGAATCCATGGCCCCTACACAAGGATACCTAGAATCAAGTGACCCTTTGTTTGACTATGAATGTATTCTTATGGTTCTTGTATATGAGCCTATGGTTCTCAACCAAATTAGTCGCCTGAAAAAAGTATTTATGATCCTTGTGAGCCCTAAAATCACCGCAGAATAGCTCAACACCTTAGTGTGTTATGATGCATTCTTGGTATGATTTTCCAATATCATTACTCATGGAATGAGAACCAGGAAACATGATATGCCACATTTTTATCTCACGTTCATAAGGACGTTAGAGTGATCTTGACTAGGGGTATCCTAATTATGATCTTGTGTAATATCCTCCATATTAGGATTGTGTGTGGCATGACCTTAAACAATGTACACTTTGCCCAAAGCTATATGAACATAAATTCAAGGCTATAATGGTCCAAATTCCAAATCCTTAAACTGATAACAAGGAATGAGTCTTAAGAGGCATAAATCCCCATAATGAATTTCCTTATAAAAATTCAAGTTTCCCCTAACTAAACTCTTCATATTTAGAGCTTAGAAAAATTTAGTGCACAAATAAATAACGCATAAAGCTCATAGGACTAACTCAGTGGAACTATTAAAAGTCATGTTATGCTCATTGGAACCCCTGGTTTGATAAAAATTTATTGTAATAATTTTTTACATATCCTCACCATGACAATATGTTCTCTATGAGGTGACACAACCTTTAGGGTGTTCAAAACCTTCATAAATATTACACTTTCCAAAAAGCACACTTCATGATTTGGGTGCCTCAGATCACTAGAATATTCCATGGACCTTGGAAAATATACCTGGCTTCAAGGGACCCTTTGTTTGTCAATGAATATATGCATATGGATCCTGCATATACACGTATGGTCGTCAAACAAATTTTTTACTTTGAAAAAAGGGCTTTCTAATCCTTGTGAATCTTGACATCACTTCATCACTGCTCAACACCTCAATGTGTTATGTGAGATTCCCGGTATGACTATCCCAGACCATCCTCATGATCTAAAAACTTTGGAAAATGATTTTATATCCCCATTCAAAACTACTCAATAATATTGTACATCCTAGATGTTAAGTTGCTATTCTTTGTACACTTTTTCATGGAAACAATACAACACTCCATTCGCAAACCTTTGATGGCATGCGCCTCATTATTTGAAACCACGGTGTGAAGTGATCGAGCTCCACGATTTAAGAGTTCAACTACCCTAGGTTTCTAGAACCCTTCATGGATATCTTTCCTCACATACTCAACCTCAACATCTGTACATTTGTGTCTTCAAAAGCTTTCATGTCCCTCGTGAAAGAGTGGAGATCAACTTTTCGTGAAAATGATATAGATGAATAATGGTTGTGACCTACCAAATAAAGTCATATTTTCCTTATAAGAAAGTTGGTTCATTCCTTGTGACCCCTAGAAACACCATGGTATAACCTGGAATCTCTTTGTGTTATAGATCATCCACGACATTTTGGTCCCATTCCATTTTCACAGACTCAAATTTTTTGGTTATGTCTTATATCACCCATATTCTAGCTATCCATTTGGAACTAGAATTCATATTATTTCTCCATCAAACAATTTTACACCCATAAATCATCCATGAACCTTGGAAAAGAATGGATACACCATTATTTGGAAATAATATGGATGCATAGGGGATTTTACCTACCAACCATAGGCTTATCCTCCTTAAAGTAAAGGAGCTATAATACTCATGATTATCAACCATTCCATGGTAGAACTCAACACCCTTGGGTGTGTTGGGTCATTCTTAGTATGTATATATCGTATTCCAAGACCATCGATCAAGTTGAAGATAAAAGACCCTGAAATAGGGAAATAGAATGTCCAAGCTAAAAGACTGTAAACTACAACAATAGTAGGTATAATCTAAAAGACATTAAACTATAGTAATAGAATGTCAAAGATAATGGACCATAAACTATACAAATATATGGTCTGAGATAAAACACCCTAAACTACATAAATATAAGGTCTAAGATAAAAGGACTTACACAATAGCAATAGAATGTACAAGATAAAATACCATAAATAGAAAAAATAGTTGGATCAATGTAAAAGAAATGGAACTAGAACAATAAAAAGTACTAGCTAAAAGAACCTAACCTACATTGATAGATGGTCCTAGCTAAAAGACCATAAACTACATCATTATAAGGTCCAATATAAAAGTCCCCAAAAAATTGAAATAGAAATTCTAAACAAAATTACAATTAACTAGAGTGATACAAGGTCCGATCTAAAATACCCTAATCTAAAGAAAAATGGAACTATAGTATACATGAATGGTGTTGATTGTAAGGTCCACCAAATAGTCTTATAAAAAATCAAGCTACACTCTCAAGGAATATTGAATTTAGAAAAATAATTTGTGATCTCCCTTTGGGATGTATATTCTATCCTAATTATCCTTCTGTTTAATAGGTTTAACCCCACTTATTCAGTACAGGAATGGGTTGAAGAGAAAATTAGGGATTCCTTGGATGTTTAGATATTCATATCCTCCCATATGAGCCCCTATTCAACCTCATAATACTTGTAAGATGCCCATAATATTTTATGGGGAATATTCCTAAAAAATATGGTGTAAAATATTATAAAATTTGTCGAACACATGGATAGATTGACCGATACACTTCCCCTACCATGGGTTTGACCAACATAATAGTGGAAACTCAAACTTCTCCTTTTTTATTCATTGTATGTTATTACCTACTCTGGTACATGGTGAGGAAACTAGATAGTTGGACAACTTAGTCAACACTTGGGATAAATTCCCAACCCTATTATTTAAAATTCCTTTCTTAAACCATGGGCCAGTATACACCTAGTGCACTATGGGAGTCCTTTGAAATACAATCCTTCAGCTTATTAGTCTCTTTCTTAGATTGTGTCTTCTTAATGAATTATCCCACCCATGTCTTGAATGGGATGTCTTCTCTAGGAAGTGAATCCTTAGAGAGTTCCATTTCTTCTAGCCTGAAAAATTCTCAAGTGAGAGGGTGAGTCCTTGTTACATCATCCTTGGTAGACCATGGCGGAAAAAACACATCACAAATCCAACCCAATATGGGTGCACCACATATCCACTCCACATCCTAGAGGTTGATACCTACCTCACCATGCATGAGGGGGAATGTTTTTGTGTCTAGAATCCAATTGCTTTATGCATTCATCTTTAAAAAATTGTTACAATAAGGTGATGTTGGTGATATACAGATAGCATCATACATCCCAGTTTATTACAATACCTCAGTGAATTCAGAATCAATATATTGTACCCATAAGTTACAGCCTCATTACATCCCACAACTACATAATAATTATAAGTACAAGTGGGGACCCCCCCCCAACTTCTAGGTGGAGGTAGACTTTGGCATTATCGAGCGGTACATATGAACATCTGAATCAGCTTCACAATTGTTCCCTTAAATATCTGTAGGAATGTACGTTAGTATATTCCCTTCTTCATGGTCTCTCTAATAAAAAAAGTATCCCCCAATGAGATTTTATCATTGAATGGGTTATGAGTTTTTTGAATCCAAGAGGACGGTATGAATGATGACTAATGTGGAGGAAAGGGAGCATCATTAGTCAGCAAAAAACGGTAATGGTCTACAGTTTCTACAATTGTATAGTCCCCAAGTTTTAATACCATAATTATTATTAGCTTCATCTGCAAAGTCATAGCAGAATGACGATAAGTAAGATCTACACTAGGAACAATAGTATCTTGATGGGCTATCGCTTCTTTTTTATCCTTATTAGAAGGCTTGTGGGAATTACGATGAGAACTACAATACATATGAACAATGTAATTGGCATGTGTCAGATATATAAAATAAAATCTTTTCAATGGAATGGAATATACCTACAGCATCATGCACATCACATGAATCATCAAAGGAGTGCATGATCACATGAAGGACATGTGAATTACCTAAATCCTGAAGATCTCGTGGATCACATAAATCTGCAAGGAATCATGTGACTATGTGACCCCCCATAAGACTCATGATCGTGTGACATTGACATGGTCATGTGAGACACAAAATAGTCAATGGATCATGTGATCAAACTA
Source organism: Viscum album (assembly GCA_963277665.1). Taxonomy (NCBI): domain Eukaryota; kingdom Viridiplantae; phylum Streptophyta; class Magnoliopsida; order Santalales; family Viscaceae; genus Viscum; species Viscum album. Next base: position 777,194,320 of record OY728159.1, read on the forward strand.
GAAGATCCAATAAACCCATCAATATGATCGTGCATCCCCAAAAAATATGTTCAAACAACTATTGAAATTTAGCTCGTTGTTGGTTCGAATAGATTCATTTGCAAATAAGGTCTTGTGAAGTAGTTTTCATAGGAAGGACTCACAGTGAAATCACATGGTGGGGTCTTGTGAGGAGGTCTTGTGATTAGGTAATGTGATGGATGCTGGGTGAGAGATATGTGGATAATTGAGAAGTCGATGAATGAATCCCTCTACACCCCCTATTTATAGGGAACCCCAGATAATACCCAACATCACCTGGTAGACCAAGTGTTTCCTAGCACACTGATTGGAGATATCTCTAAATCCACTGGTGGGAATTTACTTTCCTCAAAATCAAGCCCTTGTACCAATAGAAATTTCTTCTAAGTGGGAGGGGGGATATATTCATACCCTCCAAATGAGTATCACCAATAAAAAAGGAACAAATACCTGAATATGGGTATCATTTTCCCTAAAATAATAAGAAATAATATGGTGTCTCAGACTCATAGATTTCATAATCATCAAAGATACATGTGGTTCAATCGCCTTGATAAAGTCATGTGAATGATCCATTCCTAGCATATAGCTGGTGGAAGATCCCACGTATCCCCTTTGACAAGTCATCTACTCTTGTGGAGGTGTCCCTAACACTCATTTATCATGAAGAAACAAAAAAAATGAAGCTCCCTCAGGTCACATGACATGTCCCCCAGTGGATGGCTGATAATATATCCAAAAAAACCTTTCAAAATATGGAGGAAATACCCAAAATATGGTAGCCTCTTATACCTGTAATATTCATTTGACACATCATCGATGGGGTGAATTATTTTACTCTGAAACATTCAAGAAAACTCATAAGACCCCAATACTTTATAAAATAGACAAAGTAAATAAAATGGAGGAGAAGGTGGGAGCCAATCAAAATTGTAAACATCATGCGTCATGCCCCTAACAACTTTCATGATATCCCAAGACCCCAGGGAAATGTTCACCTCATCCCATGAAAGCATGATGGCATGTTATTATCATCATGTGAAGGGTCTCAAATATGTACAGGCGACCTCACACTCACCCTTTATCTCTACAATGAAAAATAAAATAAAATTTACATGAAATTATCAAACATCTCTATAAGACCTTTCATTGGTCATTCCACATATCACTAAGAGGAAGAGTTATTATCTTCAACAACACTCATACAACCTCATGAGATCCCCTACCTCTTCGAAGTAGACAAAGGAAATAATGAGGAAATTAGAGGAGCCTATCATGATTATAAAACTCACATGAATCACATTGCTTATACATAGCATGGTCTTAGAAAACCCTTTTATAGGTAATCTTGATTTGAAAAAGGCACTTCAGCAATATATCCTTTTCTCACAAAATATCATGGATAAGTATTTAAAGATCACCTGAAAGCCTATTAGTGGGCATCCTCATTACATTAAATTCCTTATAAATATCATCCTAATAATATGGAAGACACTAGGATTGTCTGTATGAATTAGGAGGACTAAATTATTTGGAAATAAACCAATAAAAGAAGAGTTTATTGAGTACTCACAATGTCACTAAAAATCATGTGACATCCTCAGAGTGACTTGTGGCAGGAACTCATGAAATGCATGACACTAAATACCTCCACCAAATCCCACCAAAATTCATGAAATATGCACCATGAAAAGATTAAAATAATCGGAGTAGAAATGGCTACAAATTCCCCACCCCACTTTAAATAAAACCCCTTTAGCACATTGTGAATACAAACTTTTCCTTGGAACCTCAAACTAGCATCAGAGAAGATTTCTCGAAGTCACTAATCTCACGGCTAGGAATTTCTTTATAAGTTAAGATCTAGTGAATAGTCTTAGAAATCATTAAACATGCATTGAAATGTCCCATGATCATTCATAGATCATGTAAATGGATTCTAATAGTCCACGTGATGAATATACTGCATATCTTCTATATCAAATGAGACTTAAAACAGGTGAACCCTAAAAAAATTAATACATTCACAAAAAAAGGTCAATAAAAAGACTAAAATATGGGAGTCTTATGTGAATAACTTATATGATAATCCTCAAGAACTTTTAATGAGACACCTTGGTCATGTGATAGCACTAGTACATGTTGGTCATATCTTGTAGTGCTCATTCGGTATACAATTTGGATCTTATGAAGTCCTCTAGATATGTAAAATCAATTCAAATTTTTCCCCCAGGAATGCCAACACAATCTCGTGATTCCATATGTGCTCACCATCCAATCCATGTAGTGTTCTTCAGACATGTCACCTGATTCATATGGAGACAACGGTACATGTTAGTTGAGTCTTGAAAATCACCGGAGCATGTTAGATGACTCTCACGATACCCTTTGGCCATGCCATCCAGATCTCATGATGACCTCCAGACATGTTGACGATGATCATACGTCACCTGAAAGATAGTTAATATAGATTATCATGATTCCCTCCAAGTGTGCTAGTAGGAATTTGGTATGACACTAGGGCATGTCAGTTGGATCATGAGATTCCCACTAAACATTTCAACTATGATCATGTGATGGATTCTAGGATCAGCAAGCCAGGTCCCGCAATGCTCTCCGTAAAAGTCATCCTTGATCATGAAATAACCCTAAAACATGGAATCCAAGTTATTTGATGTGCCTTAGACAATTCCACTGGATTATACAATTATCCTTGGATATTTCTAGTAGACATTATCTAACATGTCAAGAAAACAATCAAGGAATGTCATGGCGGTAGCAAAACACATCCAAAATAAAAACAGGCCATTGAAATCCCTTGACTCTAATTCCTCCCATACATAATATACATAGCATACCTCCCCATGGGAAAAGTTCTATATCATCCAAATAAATGGAAGTCCCAACAACTTTGTTTCTCATTTACATGTTTGGAGGTTGATTATTTTCTATCCCTTGTTTCCTACACCAAACCTAGCTCAAGTGGGCTTAGAGAGTTACAATAATCATAATATTTATATGGAGAAATGCCTATGTGTAAGTCTAAATAAATTGAACTATGAGAACTCTGATTCCTTCCATATGCATGATACCTAGGATTCCATCCTAAGGCCTAAGATCAAATATGCTTATACGTAGGTATAAGTCCCCTCATTTCTCTAACATTTCAATAATCGAGTCCCAATTATTTTCATGGGATGGTCATTCTACCTCATCCATAAATGGACTAAGAAATAAATTTAACTACGGGAAGTCTAATTCCATCCGTAACCATTATATGTAGGATTCCTTCCTAACACTAGAGCAGAAATAGGTTTCCACTTTGGTGCATCTCACCACATGTATCTGACATTTGGAATATCATAAACCAATCATTCTGATGGGATGATCATTCTACCTCATCCATCAGTGGTTTGAGAGGCCAATTGAACTATGATTACTCTGATTCCATTCATAACTTGGATAAGTAGGATGCCTCCCGGATGTCTGAGATCAATATTAAAATATCACAAGGGTGGTCCTAGCACATAATCCCCATATCCACATGGAATAAGGATGATTACTTTCTAATCCCTTGTTTCCCACATCGATCATAGCTCACATGGGATTAGGGAAGATAAATTGTCCTATAACTCACATCAAAAATATCCACCGGCCAAGGAAATCTCATTATGTAATCCTCGATTAGTGAAAAGATATAAACATCCCCCCACATAAGACGGAATCTACCTTAGGTTCAGTCCTAAGGGTGTGATCAAACTATAATAATTCTTATTCATTTTATAACCAAGATAAGTATGAAGTATCCTCAAGACTTGAGCTCAAGTATCTAGTGCCTAATTTCATGCATGTATGTCATTTATGTATAAAATTAAACTACAAGAGTTTAATGGACTATGTGGGTTTTCATTCCTACAATAAATAGGATAAGTAGGATGCCTCCTAAGGGTTAAATTATCATAATATTGATGACATCCTTTCATGGAATCAAATTCCAAAGTTCCTAGTTATGCGGATTCAAAATATAAGTAGTTATTCATTTCTGGGAAATGGATAAAGAATGCCAGATACCGACATATGGATTCACTAATGAGATCCCAATATTCATCACATAAAGGTGTTAACATATGATCATTTTATTAGGGTAATTGGTCTCATATTGAGATTAAGATGAGATTCACGAACAAATATTAAATCTATATGAGAGTACCACAGTGGGAAACGATTCCCCCCAAAAGGGTCAATAAGACCAACCTCCTATCCTATTGAACAATGTGATTCCCTAATTTTCAATTTGTATGAAACCCCAATTGGCCTCCTACCATTGGAAATTAGGGATTTACCCAGTTATGGATATGGGAACCATTGGGAGTTTCCATTAAGAATGATAATAGTGGAGCGATGTCACTAATTGTGCATTAAATTCAACTCCTCCAAAAAAACCATCAAGCCAAATCGTACTCACCTCAGTTGTATTATATTCCAGAAAAAATAAAAATGGGGAAAAAGATATGAACTTATTTAATCACAACATCTTATTCATGAAATAAAAATGATAGATTTTCCAGTTCCCATCAAACAATTTTGTTCACACAATATGGTTTCCCAGTCATTTATTTTCTATATAAATATGAAAAAACCAGTCCCATATGAAACATTAACTACCAATCACAATGATAAATTACTTTCATTATCACATATTTTCTTCTAATACACCTAACATTGTATCAACCAAAATTAACCCACATATATTTTATGTTTCTAGACCCAACACATTTAAGAACTGAGAGATTATAAAAGAGTTGGAGGAACCTGTATCAGTTAATTCACTCAAATTAAATGAAGACACAAGAATTGTACCATGATTTATTAATGTTCCAACCTCACCACCCCTAGGTGGAGACCAAAATACATGAATCTTTCTTTACCCTCTACCATTGGATCCTATCTGAGTCACTTGTATTACACTACACAGTTGTTATGTATGCCTTTTCCTTTAAATACCTCATCCTCCACACCATGAGGTACATCCTATAGAACTCTAATCGCCTCCCTGGTATGGGCTAGCTGACCCCTTTCCTTCCCTATACATCAGCCTAGATCCTCTATCACTGCCCATATATCGAGGGTTCTTAAATCACCTTTGTACATGCCCCATTCTTCGGCTTTCTTGGCACTGAACCAGTGGTCAAAAATACTACCTGCACATGTATCCTGACTTATCACATAGAAAGAGAAACACCTATTTATCACCATGAGATATCAATATTCTCCCATGGATACTCTATCTACCACTACACTAGTGAAACCCATCACAAAGGCCCATCATACTATATGAAGTCTCACCAATTTGTTGCCCAAATGGAACAACATGTCCACTACATTAAACTTCCATCAAGTACCCTTCTGAAATAAGGTCACGATCCACCACCTCAAAAAAATATTTAATTGGATGATATTCACCTAGGACTTGATCTCATGTCTACGTCCATCCTAAAAAAATCTTTTTGTAGCCACCTCATCCCCTCCCAATGCTGGAAAAAATCATTGTGTATCAGTAAAGAGGATAGTATAATCCATTACTGTCGTAGTCCCCTAGTTCATATTCATAAACTCTACTAACTTCTCTTATCTAAATGTCTCTAGATAGAAATGTTCCAGAAACATTTCCTATAAATCCTTCATCATCTTACCTTATGTCAGCTTAGTCTAAACAAGGATTTTCTGCCAGCACTTGGTTAGTCCTGGTAAAATATAAGTATCAAAACTTTATCTTTTATTAGTAGGATTCTCCAAGTGATCAATAATTTTTTGAAAGGACTCTATACAAAACATGGATACCTTAGGTCCACACTCTCCATCATAGGTTAGAGGGTGCATATAGTGACCCGACATTTTCTTACATAACTATTAAATTTTAATGATAAAAAACATAATAGTGTTATAGATATTTGATTAATAGGTTTAGTATCCTGAAAAAATTAGTTTTAGACAAAAAATTTACAAAATAAAACATAAAAATTATTTAATTTCTTCATTTATAGCTTCGTAGTGGCCTTATCCTTCTCCATAGTATACGTAATCACTGAAGGATATACATCAATTAAAGGGGTGAACTAAAAGACCAGTAAGATGATAGATAAGAACATGAATAAATATAACATGGGTGAGAATAATTATCATTATCATAACATAAACATGCGATCATCATAATAATCATGATATGAAACATTAGATAAATTAATGGAATGTGGCAATCTATAAAAATGAAACATCATGTATTAGTGGTTAACTACACCACATAGTTCTGAACAAATCCATCATCATGTTCACACATATTGCACTTTTAATCATAAGATACACCAAATTATCCGATTTTTTGGAGTGATATATAATTCCAGGTACACCTTTCACATCAAAACATTTACATGCTCTATTTAATTTAGGGCACTCTGATCACATCATAGCACATACATAATAATGTATACCACATAGAACGTATATAAATTTTGGAATTAAAATAACCCATGCAAAGGAATTGGTTTAATTTCATTAAAATTCATTAATGAATAAACAATGGTCTTCTCAAAAGATAAATAGAATAGAATACTTGGTATAAGAATCATCAATATTTAGTGAATAAGACACAATCAAAATAAAAGTAAAAAAATGTGTTTTTAGAAAAAAGTGTTATTTGGGTAATGCCTTTATATTTATAATAAAATCATATTAGAAACATTTATATCCTATAAAATGGAAGGTGATGATAAAGAATTAATATTTAAGGAACATTAAATGAATAACAATAATGAAAGAAGAGTGAAATAGTTAAAACCCAAGGAAATGGAGTTGGGTTTGAGAATCCGATTACCTTACATCTGAATGATTTGTATACATTAATATACTAGATAACCAAATTAAATTAATTAATTAAAAAATAAAGAAACTTTTATATATTAATTTAATTCATTAAGGTTTTATTAACTTCATTGTTAATATTTTTGAGGAGTTATAGGGTTTAATTTCATCATTCAGGAGTGTTCGTTTTCTGGGTTTTCATGATCGCTTCTCTTATTTGTAAGTATGGAAGTTCAAGTAAATTAGAATGATTCTCTAGAATAAATTATATATTATTAATGAAAAAAGTTTAATTATTTTTATATGTCACTTTTTTATATGGTATGAGGATGATTTATTAGATAGAATGTCAATGAAAATGATTTAATTTATTTGGGAAATTTTTATGACCATTATGAGCTTATATCATTTTATTTAACATCGTGTTTATATATTAGTTCCAAGACATTATATAAATTATAATATGTATAATAAAATATTGTTTAATAAGAATAATTATATTATTACCAGCCTTGATGGTGGTAGTGAAAAATGAAAATACATTGTCCAAAGTGGTGGTAAATCGACACACCATGGACGACATTTTCATTTTTAGAGTTAAAGGAAAAGGGAAGAGATTATAAGAAACATTATTCCATTAACATAATATATTTATATTATATAATATATACTAGATTTATCACACCTCTTTTATGGGTGGAGGTGAGTATAATAAAATAAATGAAATTAAATGGAAAGAAAATAAAAAAAAGGAAGATGATTTTACCTCTTTAATTTCTCTTCCTTGAGAACTCCATAGGGAAAATGGGTTTGTATTTTGATGAAAAAAATCTATGTGACATGAGGGAGGGTCTTGAGAAGTAGATTGGGTTGAAATTTTGAAATTTTCAATGCTTTCAAGGTGTGGGGAGAATAGTTGGTGAGGGGTGGTATTTATAGGAGGAAAGTGATGTTTTCTCATTATTTTGTTCCTTATTTTATCATTTTATCTCAAGACTAAGAATAGTTCTAACCTTATCAAAAATTGTATAAAAATAATTTTTTGGATTTAAATATTTTGTTACTTACATCATCTATTACTCAATTAATATTTTATCAAACTTATAATTTATATACACCACAAATTATTGTATTTCAATCTTCAACAAAAATTTAACTATTTTAGAAAAATCTCAAATATTCACCTCATGTTTATTTAGACATGTATTGATCAAAAATGAACTCTATTTTATCAAAATAATATTCTAAATGTGAAAATTTAAATTTTTTCTTAAATTTAATATTTACATGAAAAATATAGGTTTTAAAATTATAATAAATTTTATAACGCTTTGAAAATGTATTTATAGTATGATAAAATTATATTATAATCACAAGAAAAAAAATATTAATTTATGAATACTTTTTATAAAAATAAATTTTATTTTAAAAAAATATATTAATTATAAAATTGTAATTAAATATTTATGACATACAAAAATACCAACATTTAATTACTAATTTTTAAAACATTTATTTACTTATACTATGATATAATTATACCATATTATCATTTATAAGATTCCTAAATTTTATTAATACTTTCATAGGTGAGGTTATTGTTCAATTGTCCGGATTACTATACATAATGGTCATGTTAATATTCCCATGTTCAACTTAATATTCCATCAGTATAGGTTCCTTAATTTCCAGAAATACCTATTATTTCATTCATTATTAATTTGTAAATTTTGAATTGTGTTCCCAAAGTGATTTTATGTGGTTTATACTATATTCCATAATTATATAAAGGGAATTTCCATTGAAAAATGATTGGGTTGTTACATTCTCCCCCTTATGAAATTTCACCGTCAAATTTTCATTTTATAAACTATGGTGAAAAAGTGTGGTTATTTCTCCTTCATCACTTCCTCCAGCCCCCATGTTTCCTTTTCATACATATGGTTCCTCCATAGTAGTTTTACTAGGTGAGTAGTCTTTTTCATAGAACTTTATCTCTACGATCCAAGATCTTCACTGACTTCTCCATTTATGAGAGATCATTTTCTAACAATATCTCCACTGGATTAAGTACATTTGACGGATTTGTTATGTAATTTCAAAAGACGAAACCATGTAATAAATCATGTACTTGAGACATGGTTGGTGGTAGATCCATTCAATAGGCCACTCCTCTAGAACAATCAATAATATCTAAGGGGATGATGGTCCTAGGGCTTAGCATTCCCACATTCAGAAATCTCATTATCCTCTTCCAGGGATATATGTGGAGAGTACCATGTCCCCATCATTAAACTCTAGGTCTCATCGATTATTTTCTATGTATCTCTTCTATCCACTTATGGTTGGATTGCTTTTATACTAAATGGTTTTCACCATTGCCGTCATTTATTCAACCATTTGAGGTCCTGGAAGATTTTTTCCACTAATTTCATCTCATAACTCTAGTGTTATGAATATTTTCACATAAAGGGATTCATATGGAGTTATTTGGATGCTCGATTGGAAACTGTTGTTATAAGATAAATCTACGAGAGGTTTATGTTGGTCCAATCATCTTTTGAAGTCTATAGAATGTTAATTTAAAATATATTCTATTGTCTGAACAGTCTGCTCAAAATTTCCATTAGTTTGAGGATGAAAATTCGTATTGAAGTTCCACTCAGTATTAAGAGCATATTGGATAATTTTCTCGATCTTCGACATGAATCTCGAATCAAAGTTGGACATAATCGACAGTTGTAATCCGTTCACTCCTACCACTTCATTGGTGTATATCCTTGAAATTTGATCCAATGAGAATTCTTCTAGAATTTATATGATGTGGTTTGTCTTTATAAGATTATCCACAACAACCCATAAAGCATTTTTTCCTCTAGATGTCTTTGGAAGTCCAATGAAAAAGTCCATGGTGATGTTTTATTATTTCCATGTTGTTATGGGTAATAGTTGCATCATCCCATTAGAAATTTCCCTTTTATCCTTCACTTACTTGCATACCAGGAACTGTTATGTATATTCGTAGATCTCATTCTTCATATTTTCCCACCAATAGTTCTCATATAGATCTCGATACATCATTGTTCTCCCATTTTCAATAAAGATGGTTGAGCTATGTGATTCACTCAGAAGATCTTTCTTCATATTTGGATTATAAGGTACACATATTCATGACCCAAATCTTAAAAATCCTTCCTTTTAAATTTGGAACTATAAGGATTTCCCCTTATTGATAGCCTCAAAATACTTCTAAATTTAAATATCTTTCCTTTGAGGATACTTTATTTTCTTAATAAGGGATAGTTGAACAATAATTTAAGAAAGGGTGGGTGATATTTCTTTGCTGAAATATTCTCATGACTATACTTTTAAAATCATTGAATATTGTATCCTTGTCAATTCTCATCATTGATAATATTGCAGGATCCTTTCTACTTAAGGAATCCTCCACTTTATTTTCCTTACCATGATAGTAGTGGATTGAGAAGTCATAATCAAGATCTAACTATCATCACTAGAACAAATTAATCATCTTATGTGTGAATATATATTTTAGTATCTTATGATCAATATATATTTCACACTAATCACCATAGAGATAATTTTGCTTGATTTTCAACATTAAGATCACAACTTCCAACTCTAGATAATGTGTGGGATAGTTTTTCTCATGAATTTCCAACTTCCTTGAGTTGTAGTATATCTCTTTATCATTTTTGATCAGTAAACATCCTAATCCCTTGTTTAAAGCATATCTATATAAAACAAATAGTCCCCCAATTGTTAGAAGTGTGAGTACTTACATTGGGATAAGCCTCCTTTTAAACTCTTTGTAGCAGTCTTCAAATTAACTGGTCTAGAAGAAATTTTCTCCCTTCTGAGTTATCTTGGTTAGTTGGTTCTAAAATCATGATAAGTTCTTCAAAAATTTCCAGTAACACACAACTAGAGTACGTAATATTTGGTTATTTGTTATAGATGTTGTCCTAGGCCACTCTTTGATTACCTTTTTCTTGTAAGTGTACACATATATTCCTTTTCTAGTGAAAATATTGCTTAAAAATGATACTTCTTCCATATAGAACTCACATATACTATAAATGGAATATAGCTTCTCCATTTGAAATGTATTTAGCACAACATCGAAATGCTTCCCATGTTTCTCATTTCTCTTAGAGTACATCAGAATATCATCAATAAAGACTACCAATTTTTTTAGGTAATCTATAAATACTTTATTCATTATGTCCTTGAATACTACAGGAGAATTAGGTATTCTTAAAGGCATAACTATGAACTCATAGTGTCTGTACATCATTAGAGAGGAAGTATTAGAAATATCATCCTTCCCCACCTTTAATTGGTGATATCCTGACCGAAGGTCCACTTTATAGAAATACTTTGACCCAAAAATTTGATCAAACAATTCATCTATCCATGGAAGTTGATAATTTTTATTTATTGTGATTTTATTGGTCTCGTGATAATCATTGTAGAGGCATGTTGATAATCCTTCTTCTTGATGAAGAGGACTGGAACACCACATGGTGAGGCACTAGAGAATATAATACCCTTGTCCAGATTCTATTGAAAATGATTCTTGGTTAATACATATAAATGGTATCCATTCTATAAGGTGTCATTGATATAGGCATATGTCCATAAATAAGTTAAATTGAGAACTCATCCTCTTGGTTAGGAGGATGACTATAAATTTTTTCGGGGAACACATCAGTGTAGTCCCTCACAATGGGCATGTCTTTGACCATGATTCCATCATTTTTCTGAATCATTTTAGCTATATATTCTTGATTATATGGAAATAATAACCACACTAGATATAATGACTCTGAAGGAGTTTCATCCTCATACTTACACTTGAACAGAATAGGAGGATGGTTTAGGATGTGAAGAGTGATCTCAATTTCCCAATAGTTGATGTTGGATTAATATAAATATATCCAATCTATTCCAAAACTAACAAAAAACTCCACCAAATGAAGTAAGAATATATTTTTTGGTATTTTTATTCCATAAAAATTAATTTAGGAGGAGTTATATAATTTTGATGCAATAACTTCCACATATCTTATTCTCACAGAAAACTCAACATCGATATTTTGAGGTGTTGTTTGAATAGTTCTACTAAACTTGCATGATATAAAGAATTTAATTGAACTAAAATCAAATATAATATTCATTATTCTTGAATGAATAACCAGAGTACCTATCTCCACATCATTTTTTGGCTCAACCCTAGCTTTAGTGGTGGAATAAACATTCCCTTACTCATTTTACATTGGTGGACGTTGGTGATAATTACCCTAAAGAACCCTAGGTTTAGTGCACTATCTTACATATTTCCCTTGATCACTACAATTGAAGCATTGAACCGAGGATTGTTATCTCTTATCCTCCATCATATCGGTCATCATATTTATTTCTCTTCAAAATTCGTGATCATGGTGGCCTTCTCTCTCACACTTATAGCATTCCCCATCCCATTGAGGTTGTTACCATTATTTTTTCCCAATTTTTTGACATGTGGGTTGTTGAGTTTTCTTTCCACATTTCTCATTAGATCCACTAGATTTGAAACTCCATCATTTATTTCATAACACCATAGCCTTGTAAACATTCACTAAACTCCATATCCACTTTCATAGAACATCGAAAAATTATTCATAACTCCCAGTCTCAAATTACTAGATCCTATTGACAGTGTGGTTTTGAAAAACTATAGAATCTATAAGTTTTTCTATAATTTTTTATTCAAAAATACAAAAGTGTAACTTGAAAGATTTGTGAAATTTTCTTTGTATTCCATGATAGATTCACATGCTTTTTGTTTTAGCTATATGAATTATCTATCCATATTTTTAAAATGATTTTGGGGGAAATATTTGTTAAGAAACATTATCTTAATGTCTTCCCACTCTATCTATTCAATTTCTTCCTCAACAATGGTGTTCTCAATCAACTCCCACTATTGGTCAGACTATATATATATATATGATAAACTACTAGTGTCACCTTCTCTATCTCATAGTAATAATGTATAGAAAATATATTCACCATTAAGTTGACCCAGTGTTTCATGATGAGTGGGTTTGAATATCCATTAAATGTTGGTAGTCTTTTCCACATAAAATACATGATAGATAATTTCCCCCTCTACGATAAAGGAGTAAGTTTCACATTGTTATGGTTATTTTTCATATCCTGAGATAGCTGTGTAAGAATCACCATGAAATTTTGAACTCCACCTCCCAAGGCATTGGGGATATTTTTTGGTAAATCATCATGTTATCCCAGATAGGGGTTTTTTGGAATTGTTTCTCATGGTTCCCCCATTTTTATAAAATGAAAAGGTTTTAAAAAAAATTAATTCATGAAGTCATGAATAAATAACTATTTCTTGGGTTCAATTAACTCTGAATGCATATCTTGTGGGATACATTTATTTAGAATTGTCTAAAACAAAGCATCTTGGGTGCTCACACATACTTTGTCTCATACTAAGGGTATTCACTAATGTTCTCTAATCCTAACTCCCAAATTATATAAATCATTCTCAAATACCAACTATATAGAACCAATATTTTCTTACATGAATATTAAATAATTTTGAAGGTAAACAATATAATTGTGTAACAAATCCAGGATAAGCAGTTTAGTGTCTTGGGAAAATTAATCTTATACATAACTTTTACAAAATAAAACATAAACATTATTTAGTTCCTTATTCTATAGATTCTTATCGGCCTTCAAATTCTCCTTGTTAAATTTAATCATTAAAGGATATACATTAATGAAATGGGATATCTAAAATCTTAGTAAGAGGATATATAAGAAAATGAATCCATATAATAAGGGTGAGAATAATTATCATTATCATAATTTAAGCATGGATTCATCATACTAATCAAGAGATGAAATATTCATTAATGCAATGGAATGTGGAAATGTATAAAAATAAAACATCATGTCTTAGTGGTCAACTACCGCACATAATTTTGAACAAAAACAGCATCATGTTCACCCATATTACACTTTTTCAAATAATATACATCACATTACACAATGAATTAGAGTGATGTATAATTCTGGGTTTACACTTCACATCGTAACATTTAAATGCGCTACATAATTCTAAGTGAACTCATTACTTCATATCATTTACATAGTCATACATTCCACATCGAATGTATAACAATCATTGGTATAAAATAAACCACGAAAATGAATGGGTTTCATTTCATTATGAATACATTCATGAATAAGCTATGGGGTTCTCAAAATAAATATAGAATAACATAAATGGTATAAAAATCATTAATCTTTAGTGGATAAGAAATAATCTCCTGATATATAAAATATGTGTTTTTGGAAAGAATACTTATTTTGGAAAAGTCTTTATATTTGTCATAAAATAAGATTGAAAACATGCATATCCCAAAAAAATAAAAGGGGGGATAATTATATGATATTTAAGAAAGATTAAAGGAATGAGGAAAATGAAAATGGAGTGAAATAGGGAAGACCCAAGGAAATGGAGATGGGTTTGAGAATCCCCTTACCTTATGTAGGAATTATTTATTCAATTTAATATCCTGGATAATAAAACTAAGTTAATTAATTATATATATATAAAACATTTCAACATGAATTTAATTTATTATGGTTTTATTAATATCATTTAAGAGATTATCAATGAGTTATATAGTTTCATTTCATTATTTGGGAGTGCTTGTTTTCTTGGTTTTCATTATTGGTTCGCCTGTTTATATGTATGGAAGTTCATGTGCAATGATAATAATTATCTAGAATTGAAATTATATATTATTAATGAAAATATATAAGTTTAATTGGCCTTATATTTTATTTTTTTATATCATATGAGGATGATTAATTATATAGAATGTTAATGTAAATGATTTAATTTATTTGGGTGGTTTTAACGACCATTTTGAGATTATATCTTTTTATTTAACATCATGTTTATATATTGGTTATAGATCAGTATATAACTTATAATATGTGTAATATAATATTATTTAACAACAATAATGTTTTTATAAATATCCTTGAAGGTGGTATTAAAGAATGGAAATGCACCATCCATGGTGGCGGTAAATCAACACACCACAGATGATATTTTAATTTTTAGAATAAAAGGAAAACGAAAGAGATTAGAACATGAATTATTTCATTAATATAATAAAATTATAGTTTATAATAGATACCTGATTTAAAATTCTTCTTGGATGGGTGGAGGTGAGGAGAGGAAAATAAATGAAATTAAATTGGAAAGAAAAAAATGAAAAAGAAAGAGGATTTTACCTCTTCAATTTATCCTCCTTGAGAACCTCTTTAGGGAAAAGGGTTGGAACCATTTATTATTACAAGAGGTAATCTAAATGGGGGTATTAGGAAGAGTATTAGGTAGAAATTGTATAAGATTCAAGTCTTTTAATATAGGAGGGGAAGAGGTGGTGAGGTGGTATTTAAATAGGCGGAGAGGGGTGCATTCTCAATATTTTTTTCATTAGTTTATTTTTTTTTTTGATGATGAATATGAATAGTTTGAAAAATATTTCCAAATATATTAAAATAATGAAGGGGAGTCTGAGATTATATCGACTAAATTATATATATCTCATGAAATATATTATTTACCTTATAAATTATATAGACCATAAATTATCGTATTTCACTATTCACCAAAAAATTCAATTATTTATGAAAAAACACAAAATATTTCCCTAAATATTTTTCGATGTGTAGATTTAAAAAATGAACTCCATTTTATGAAAAATAATTTTATATATATGGGAAATTTAACATTTAATTAAAATCTGTATTTACTTGGAAAATACCAATTTTGAAATTATAATATATTTCATAACAATTTTTAATTTAATTTAAGGTCTCATAATGTTATATTATAATAATAATAATAATAATAATAAGAATTTATGAATAAATTTTATGAAAATTAATTCCCTTTAAAATAACTTTATTAATTATAAAATTGTAATTAAATATTTATGACATACAAAAATACCAACACTTAATTAATAATTTTTAAAACATTTATTTACCAATACTATGACATAATTAAATCATATTTTCATTTATAATATGCCTAAATTTTATTTATATTTTCATATGTGAGGTTACTATTCTATTGGTTGGATTACTATTCCTAATGCTTATGTTACTATTCTAATGGTCAAGTTACTATTCCATCGTGATAGGTTCCTTAATTTCTAGAAATACCATTTATTTGATTCATCCTTAATTTATAAATTTTTTATTTTGTTTTAAAAGTGATATTATGTGGTTTATGTTATATGAAATAATTATAAGAATTGAATTTCTATTGATAAAATCCTTATAGTATTGCATGAGAAACTCTCCAGTTAAGTGAAACATACTCTAAACAGTCATCCCTAGGTCCCATTCCCATATCTGCATAAAATGAGAAATGTTCTCTTGGAACTGCTCCTCTCCT
The DNA here is from genome assembly GCA_963277665.1 of Viscum album. NCBI lineage: Eukaryota > Viridiplantae > Streptophyta > Magnoliopsida > Santalales > Viscaceae > Viscum > Viscum album. The sequence goes on from OY728159.1 coordinate 777,210,716, forward strand.
CTGGTACCCCATATCAATGGGGTTTCCTTCTCTACTATAGGAGGATCGTTCTTGTAGATAATGTCATGTTTCCCAACAGTCATGTGTCTTATTGGTGGTATCTCTCTACAATGAAAAAAAAACACAACTCAAAACAAAAACCTAAGGCTTTTATAGTTTACTAAAACGAAAAATCTCTACTAGCCCCAAAAAACTAATCCCCCATACACAATCCAAACAGATATAGTCACATCTCCATCACAACCATCAACCATCCCTACCATAGTTCATGGTCAACATGGGGTAAACCAACTTAAACATTCAAAAATATTTCATTAGACACCCTTTTAAACTACCTTGAATTCACCATATAAATTGTTATCTTTTAGGAACCTTTATATTTTTACAACTCATCACAAACAAATTTTAATCAATTTATGACTATTCATTAGGAACTATTCATTAATAATTCATTCATGTTCTTTCCACTTACCCGATTTTATTGTATTTATTAGAAACAATTTATTTTAAATTTCATGGGAAGTGAAAATCATCTTATCGCTCACATCCTACATGTCTTTCCCATGTGTACCTACCATGATTCATGTCATAAATATCCCTAGGTTCCAAAGAGGATGCATGTATAAAAAACCTTGTACCATCGTTTCACTAGAAACTGTAAAAAAATATTCACATCACACAAAAAGTGCATCACCCAACGTGAAATATCATCCAACTATAAGAACAAACATCAAGAACAACAATCCCACCCTGGGCACTTGGGTTTCCCCCCATACATGGGTTAGATACTCTCATGAACAAGATCATTGGAAAGGACTGACATGTCCTAGTATCTTATCTACCGTTTATAAATATTAAGACAATTGAATTGAAAAATGACTTTTATACCACTTTTTGACATCCCCAGACTAGTATCCACTATATCTGGTTCCCTGAGCTAGGTTACTACATGACCTTAGGTACACCTCCATGTACTCCAGAGGCTACCGACTGGTAGTAAGGTTCTAATAAAACATGTGGGAGACTATACCTATTATTTGTAGGATTTCATAGTGGAAAAAAATATGAAATAAAGGAAACATGTAAATAATAAACATTCATCAAAAATACATTTCACAAAACTGGGTACAATCCCACAACCAAACATTAAATATGCCATGTCGGATAATATAGTTCCAAGTATATATAAAATGAAAAAAAATAGGTTGAATATTCCTGAAACGGGTCCCTACTTCAAATCACCATCCCCCATCCATGAATATCCCAAGCCTCAATCAACCATATAGCATATGTCCTTTTCCCTTTCCTGATATACAACCATGATGTCTTCTCGAGTACCCAAGGGTGGCTAGAGAAGGGTGTGAGTACAAATTAGTAGGACACCACCGATGGGTTTTAAAAAATATATAGTCTAAAAGATATTGTATAAAGGTGCATCAAAAATAACAATATAAATAGAAGGTAATGTGGATTCCGTTATTAAATAAAATTCACTTTAATTATTTTCACCATTTTTTCCATGAGATAGGCATTTTCATGAATTACACATCAGTCTATATGAGTGATATATACTATTTTTAAGGGGGGAATCAAGGTCCCTATATCCCCAGAGAAAACATCACACATGAAATATATATCACTTATCTTATACCCTCAGTCTAGGTATCCATATACCATGCATTAGTTAGGGGAATAAACCCATCATTCCTACCCCATAACCCATGCATTATACTGGTAGGGTTTAGAGCCTTGATATAACCTAACCCGTGGGAATATAGCCTTGTTCCAATACCCCACATTCCACCAATCCATGTTCAGAAGATTCTTTAACCATTCAACACATATTACATATACAATCTATCAATCATTTAATGAATTTTACCATTTAAAACCCATAGTTCATTCAACACACATATCATCATCATGCTTTCACCCATTATCACATTTATTATTCACATACCTTATCCCAATTAAAACATATACCATTCAAAATTCATAACTCGTTAACATATATATCATTTATGTGACTAACCCCATTATCAACCATACCATTTAAACACATAACTCATTTACCACATTTATATTATATGAAACACCATCATATTTCTAGTGTTCAACTAAAAATATTTCCATTAACTATATTTTACAATACATGTTAACAATAATGGAATAATTAACATCTGGTTTCATTTAAAAACCCATATTAACATGAAAAAAATACTTATCAATGTTTTTATCTCATAAACCGTTCCATTTCATATTTAATAATCCAATCCCATGTTCAGGAATGTGGACTACCCCATGGGTGGATTCTTTCTCAGTCTAATAAAAATCAAAACATCCCATGGGAATCATGAAGGTTTAAATAAATCATTTTGTTGGAAGTATATCAATTATTACTAACGAAATAAAATTCACAATAAGAAGGTACCACTACACAACCATATACACCCAAACCAAACATCAAGACTATGGGATATAACCTATAGACCACTTACCTCGATTTTTTAGATTAACACTCACTTAATTTTGGGTATTGATTCAATATCAAACCACCCTCAATTACCCAACCTATAAACTATAAAAAAATGATGTTTTTTCTTCATAAGAATAAGAACTATTCAAAAATTCATAATTTAGAAAAAAGAAGGAAGGGGAGTGTTAGAATCCACTAGAGCTTTGATCTGCACCCAAAGGCACTAAAATATCTTAGAAAAAAAAGAAGATAGATCATTGGGATGTTTGGGAGGAAGGATAAATGTCCTTTGGACAATTCAGGATCGTAGAGGAGGAAATTGGGGTGAGAAAACATAAATCCCAAGGGGGATAGTAAACTTCCCCGTCTTTAATGAGGCGCATGGTTTGGCCACACAGTTAGCCAAACCCTGCACTAATATTCCTCCACCGTCTTTCCAAGAGGGGTCTGGGTCACATGGACTCTTAGGTAGCCTATATAATATGAATAGTCATGTGGTAACCATGAAGGATAGTTCTATCCAAGCACATATATTTCTCTTTTCCCCTTTAACGGTTTCACCGCCCATGTTCCCCTCCACCAAGAAAGCACGGTTATGGAAAAAGATTACTACAAACCACTTGAAAACCATGACACATACACTGGATATGTTATTTTTTCCCAATTTAATTTCATGATCCTCTGAGACACCCCTGAGCCTCCTCATATACTCAAGAAAAATTTCATTAACCAACCTAAAAGGATTTAAACCCAAACATTAAATAATAACATACATCATTATAAGTCAGGAACCTTACACACACGATGTTATATAGGTAATTATCGATTGACTCAATAACTTGTATAATTCATTCCAATTTATGAAATTAGTATATTTTAATACTTTTACAAACTCTATATCTATTAAATTATAAATTTTTAGGGCATACTAGTTTTGATAGTGTCTGATCAAGATCCTAGGTTTACATATAATTTTTAAAATTCCTTATATTAATCCCTTAGAACCTAGTTGACATTGATCCCAAATTATAAACCACAAATGAAATGATAATTTGAAAAGGTAATTTAAGTATTGGCATACATTATAAGATCATTTGGGAAGAATTTTTTTTGGCTCAAGGGAGGAAAATATTATATTCGAGGGGTTCTCATATAATAACAGTTATCGGGACTTGATACTGATGGATCCTTATGAAGCATTGTATGAATGTCCTTTTTTCTTCAATTTTTTGTGTGGAAATGGATGAGGATACACTTATTTAACAAATCCTTATGAAGGTAAAAACAAATAATATTTCGGAAATGATAAAGATAATTGAGATATCTCAAACTCTTAAGAAATCATATGCAGATCACAACAATCGGCCATTATCCATTTAGGTGAGTAAACATGTTTTCTTTAGAATCTCTCCAAGGCTTGGGAATCATCATTTCATTAACAAAGGTATGTTTTCTACTATATTATTTTTCCCTATTGAGATAATTAAATTACTAGACCATGTGGATTGTAGGTTTGTTATACAACTAAGATTTAACTCTGTGAATAATGTGTATCATGTATCTTAACTTAAGAAGTACCAACCTGACCCTAACCATGTCATTAATTGGGGCCTTGATGATCTTGAACCAGATGATACTTTCATTCATGTGAAAGTATGGATTTTAGATAGATAAGTGAAGATATTATGTTGGAAAATCATCAGTTTGGTATGGATTTTACAGAAGCACGGTCAGAATTAAGAAGATACATGGGAGCACGAAAAGGAAATGTAAGATATATGGCCCAAACACTTTTAAAACACCACAAGTATTCTACTTTATGAGTATAGAAAGAATAAAGGTGTTATGAATGTACCAACCACTATTTTAGGTAGTTTAACCTTGTTTTATATATTTTAATCATATATAATTATTGGGTTATGTTTTAGGAGACTCCGGGTTGTTTTGGAATGTTTCAGAAGTTTTTCTGGAGGTCCACAATTTGTGGATAATTAGTAGAAACCATGAACCACCTCTAAGAAACTATGTAACATTTTATAGGGATTAGTATTAAGGTTCACAATTTGTGTATGGTTTGGACAAAACTATGAGAGATCCCATGGGAAACACTGTAAAGAAAAATATAGGGAAAACACATTTTGTGCACTGTTTTTCAAGATGTGAGAGCCAACCATATACGGTGTGGGATTTAGAAAGTAGCACTGAAAAGTTTCCTCATAGGTTTCTAAAGCCTGAATCTTACATATACAGCTATGTGGAACTTTTCTAGTATCACATGCCTACTTTGAAAAACATTATGACTGAACCTTGTGACTTATAGTTGTAACCAAGAAATTTATGGTTTTAATCTAAATTATTTCTCAGAAAACACATTAGTCCTCGACTATCACATGATCTCAAAATCCATTACCTCCTTATACTTGAGAGATAATTATAATCAATCCAAAAGTGACTCTTGGTTAATTATAAGTAAATTATAGATCTTAAATCATTATTGCGTTCATGTTCTTCCTTGTTCTTCCTTGATCCACTCTTATTCTCTCCCTTGGATCCATATATCTGCTATGTTATGGTTATATCTATGTGTTGTAATGAAGGTATTGATGATATCTTGTTGGATATAGTGAAAGGAATGTGTTTTAATATAATATCTAGATGATATAAGTGTCATTTATTATTTTCTCTATCTGTTAAGGCGCAGGTCGCTTCTCTCTCATCTCCAATGTTCTAAAACATGAAGGTACATTGTTTTAAAAAAATCTGTATTATTTTTTGTAAACATGGTCAGATTAAAGGAAATTTATCTCTGCTTTCTTATTTATAAATTTGGAAAAATTGGTTGTCTTTTGGAAAACAACATTTTTATAATTTAAAAATGATAATTCTAATATTATGATTTCATTTTGATATAAGAAAAAAAATTATAAAATCTTTCCAATGCAGAATGCTTTTTTTAATGGTATGGTATGGAATTTGGCATACATGGTTAGTGTGATTTAATTTCATAGATGTGCCATCAGAGAGTGGGAATGTTCCAATGGGGAACCTAGGTATTGGTCACCTTGTGATGACTTACTGGATTGATGAGAGACCACTCATGAGTATGGAAATGTCACATGGCATGAATAGATATGTGTGTGTGTGCATAGATGTGTGGAAACACAATATGGGTATTATAAATGATGATAAATTGTTGTATAATTTTTTTATTTTTTAAAATAAATCTTTTTATAGTTTTGATATAAATAGTTTAAAATAATTCTATGTAGTTTTATATAAAATGTACTAAATGATTTTGTCGCTATGGCCTGTGTTGGAAACCCTTTAGGGAATGAAAACTGAGTTTATACTCACCCACTTAATGGTAACTTTGGTTCATTTAACGATTTCATCTATAAGAACACAGGAAATGGAATGTTATAATACTTCTCAAGTGATGAACCATGATACCATGGGTCGGGAAGGTGGGATTAGAGCATGGATTTATTTTGGTATTTACTCATGAGGATACCACATGGGTGTTATTGTCTCTTTTCATATTCTCTTTTTTGTTAGTGGTTTTACATTTTCCTTTATCACTCAGATATTTTTGATTTGTTTTTTTACTTTGGGTTTTATTACTTTTACTAATTCATCATATTGTATAATTGGATTTTTCTTATAGAATATTAATAGGTTGATTCAATAAAAGGAAAAATAATCCCCCAATTTTTTCCTAAGACCTGGAATTTATTAAAAACCATTTGTTCCTTTGGGTAAAAACCTAAGGCTAGTAGAATCATTACCTCACCTCAATCCAAAGAGTTATGGTGGGATGTTTATCAACTCCTTCTTTCTGACCACCACGCATTTTCTAAAAATCTCCCAAAGTTAATTCTATGTCTATTCCCTTCTCATGTACTACCTCAAGAATCGGTAATCAAGGGGTAACTTATAGTTACCTCCTTCCATTTATTATATAATCTTTTATCATCTAATGTTTTTATAATATATCTTTATCATCTAACTAAATAATTCATCTTGACATTTGTTATTTTTATTCCACCACCACCATCTAACCATCAATCATTAGTCTATGTGATTTTCTCCATATGGTAGACAAAAAACTAACCATGAAAATTATTTTCATAGCTAAGTCTAAACAAATCTAGGTCAGTTTCAAGTGGAAATTTGGGAAATTTAATCTCACATATTGTAGTAATGGTTAGAACTTTTTAATGATATTTAGTTCAGATACTTGTTAATGACGAAAATTATTATGGTGGTGAAAATTTTAATGTCTATATTTTCAGGTTCATTTAATAGATATGTAGATATTATTTAGTTTATTTATTAAATTATATTTTCCATGGTAAAAATTTAATATATCGATAAATAATTTATTATTTAAATATGGGAAATATTTTTGATATGTGATTAAAGGGAATCTATTTCATTCTTTTGGAAATAAAGACATTATTTGGTCTCATGAAATTGTATAATTAGTATTTCTATGTAATTAGTGTATTTTAATTGGGGAATTAATTAGCGGACTTTGGATTCAGACTATTGATGGGAAATTTATTGAGGTATATTATATTAAATATGAGGATGTATATATATTTTCGAATTGGGATTTATGGAATTCCTCTATGGATATTATTATTAAGGTTTTGTAGATTATAATAAATTTCTAGACCAAGTCAATATTGTATATAATATAATAATTATTGATTTAGGAGAGAGGGATAAATATTTACTCAATTATTAGGGGTTTTCAAGTTATGGATTTTTAGTGGAAATAAATGGAACTATTTTTCAATAGAAGGAATGCATTAAATATATAATCCACTTCACTCCATTTATATCACTCAACCTTTTAATGGAAGAGTAAATTTTTATGGTAATTGGTCCTAAAATGAGGGTTTAGATGGATTATGGTGGTTTGTTTTAGAACTATATTGAATTGTTATAAAGAACTCATTATTTTTGTGATAATCCATCCTCAAATCCTAAAGAGTTTTTTTTTGAACATTTTCTATCTAAAATGTATTAATTTTAAATATATTATTTTTACCATGTGGTTGTTACAAATGGTATGATGGTTATACAACTTACAGGGATTTTCTCTTTAAATAATTACACAATTATTTCTTGAAACATTGAGTTACACTAGGGGATGTATCAAGTTCCACATGGTTTGTTTCACTAACCAGAGGCTTTGTAATATAATCTTGATAGTTGCAAATATTTCATGCTAAATTCATATTAGGTTCATTTTATTGTGCAAATGACATTCCAATATCATTTAATTAGAATATATATCTGTTTAGTTTTAGAAATAAATTTTATAAATGATTTTTTATAGGGATAAATGGTTTACTCTATTAAGATCATCACTTGGATATTGAAATATATTTAAAATAAGTTAAATAATTTGGGTGGCTCCCATTATCTACTTTGCTGATTATAATCCTTTGAACCGTGATTTATTTTCTTCTCAATCACTTGGCTTAAAATTGATTTTTATAAAATAATTACGTGAGTTTGATTGGAAAAATTTATGATTTTATGGATTAAATAAAGGTTCAAAATCTAAAAATTGTAGATAAAAAGTATGGATGTGTTATTTCTAAATCCTGGTATTTGATTTAAAATTCGTATTTCTTAAATGATATTTTCATTATAAATTGTTTTTGAATTTAATATACCTTAAATATATAGATTTTTCATGAAAATTCATTATGAAAAAATAATGTTTTTTAATTGAAAAAATGTATCTTGGATATGATCATTTACTAGGAAGTGTTGGAAAACAAATTTAAGGGTTTATTAATGATTGATATTGATATTTAGGGGAAGTTACAAATTTTTTTATACAAATAACGCGGGGTCATTAATTGAAAAATACTCTTATGGATGAAGATCATTTGTTCATGATGTAAAAATTATATAATTTTTTTTTATATTTATTTCTCATGATTATAGTAATTTGTGTGGATAATATATATTTGTGATATTTTGGTGAATGGAAAATGGTTAACCCTATTTTGTTAAATAAAGGTTCGTTTTGTTTTAATATGATATTATGAATTTATCTAAAAATTGTTATTGAATTTTAAATATTAAAGTGTTTATTTTATTTCCAAATTTCATTATTTAATATTTTTTATTATATTATACTTGGGAATTCATATGAGCGATTCAAGGAAATCCTACTAAATAAAGTTTCACTCACCCCCACTCTCAAATATCAATGTGTATGTAAATTCCATTATTCATTATATAGAAACTGGGATATGTTAAATATTCATTTTATATGGATCATAATATCTACATTTATGGAGGGATTTGATAGAATATTATTGGAATTTAAGAGAAAATAAACGTTAGAATATTATTGGAATTTTATAAATTAATATTTGATAAACTTGACTGAAAATTTAGTAAATGATAAATGAAGGATATAAGTTGTATTTAAATAAAGTATAATGAATATATGATTATTTGAATACTAACTAACTAATGAAATAAAGACTGGACATTAATATAGAAACATGGTTGTTAGGACTTGTAAAATTACAAATACTTAATATTTATCATTAATAAATAACAAAATATTAATATATTATTATCTGAAAATTATTTATTAAATAATGTAACTTAAATTACTAATAAGTGTATATATTTAATAAGGTATGATTTAATTTATTTAGTAAGACATTAATTTTTATATTAATATTTTAATATAAGAACTGCCTAATATAAAAATTAATTTTTATTAAATGATATATTATATATCAGATATATTTTTTTATGATGTCAAAATAATTTATTATAAAACATATTATAATTAACTAATAATAAAAAATAGAAATTTAATCAATCATAAAAAAATAAATAGTATTTATTTTAGAAAAATTGTTTTTTATGTATTATATGATTTTAATTAATAGTGAGAATTTATAAATTATATATTTTGAATAAAATATTTTAGAATTAATTTTTGGAATATTGATATTGAAAGTATCTTTGGTGGATTCTTTCTTGTTAATCTGAAAAGTTTATTTTTTGGTGAATATCTAAAAATATAGTTTTTATGAATTTTGTATGTTGTGTGACATTATCATGATATAAATATGAATTAAAATATTATAAAAACCTTTTCAAAAATTAAAATTTATTTAATGATTAAAATAATAAATTTATAATTAATATATGTAATTTTCAAAAAAAATAAGTAAACCTTCAAAACCTGAGTTTTATTTTATTCAAATAAAATACTATATTTAATTATTTAATTAGTATTAAATAGTCACAAGATTACTTTCAGTTTTGGGTGTGTTAAAATTTTAAATAAACTTGAATCTTTTTATCATACACTAATAAAATTTATAATAATATATAATATCCATATTTTTTTATCCTAAATAACAAAATAATCACTATTTATTCAATGATACCCCTCCCCTTCTCCGATTTAAATACACATTCCCCATCCATTCATCCTCATTCCCAAACCTCCTTACATTGCCAAATATCTACCCAAATCACTCCCTAAACCCTACTATCCACATTCTTGATCCCCATGTTTGGACAAAAAACCCATCTTCTAACATATTTAGATACAATATAATGGAAGAGATTCAAAGGAAAATCTGAGGGATTATTTTCAAAATATCCCAAAATTTTATGAATTGTTTCTCTATTTTCTATCTCCACATATATTTCATTTGTTAAAATATTTTAAAAATAAACCTTACTATATTTCCCATTGTTTTTAAAGTATTATTGCCTCTTTACCCCTCTTATTGATCTAATGGGTCTATCTAATTCCTTTTACATTATTTTAATTCTATTCTCTACCACTCTCTCAACTTATTTTATTGTTCCGTGTCCATTCTATTTTGACATTGATATATAACATAAATTTTATAAAATTTATACAGTTTTAAAAATATTTAATTAAATGTATACCCTTTACTCTATACAGTGCGAATAACCTATATTTCATAATCCAAATTCATATCTTATGCCAATAAAATTATTCAATTAATTTGACTAGGGAATATTGGAAATCTATGTACATATTATTTTGATATGTGTATTTTTTACTAAATATCCTTATTGATGTAATAATTTCCTTAAGAAAATTATGTAGTACATTATTTATTCATTCCATTAATATGATGAATTTATTGAGCTTATTAAGTGATGGGTGAGACCTAAACTATATTTCTAATTGATGTATTTTTAGTTCTCTTGAGACAAACTAGTTTGGACACTTGGTGTATGCCTACTCATTTATGTATGATGTCATAAAACATGTAATCTATAATTTCCTACTAATTCCATTTTGTATGAGAGTACAACGAGTCAATACTAGGTCTTAAGAGACATCCCCAAGATGTCAAAGGATAGAAATAAATGTGGATGATTTTCAAAGAAAGTGTGGGACAATTTACCCTTAAATGTCTAAAAACACAAAACATGACAAACCATCCCCAAACAGCCCACTATATAATGCATGAAATAAACTAAGACATATCAAATCATTCTCTTCAAAATAACCAACAAATATTCTATAGAGGAGACAAACAAACATAAAAGTAAACAGTGGAAATACAATAAATAAACTACATGATTAAAAAATACTCCATTCTCCAACATCACCAAGTAGTCCAATGTATCACAACATAGTGCTAAATAATTGTGATTCTTTACCTTTTCCAAATTCCCATAAGGCAACATTTACAAAATCACCAATGTGTGAAAGAAGGGATGATTATATAACTCAGTAGTTTCTCACCAATGACTTCCCTTCTCGTTCCACTAGGATAGAAAGGATAGAAAAATTTATATAAATCCATTTATATAAAAAAATTTACAAAACAGTTTACAAAAAAAAATATAAATAACTTCCAAAAAACAATTACAACAATGTGAAAAAAACTAAACAAAAAAAATTCTAGAAAGTTATTTGTATAGATAATAACTAATAAATATTAAAACCGAATTCTTATTATCATTTTTGGAAACCTGTTTTATAGTTCACAACACACCAACACATGCATGTTTCATTCGATACTTCTATACTCACGAGTGGTCTCTCTTATAATTAACGTGTGTCCCAATGACACATTTCCTAAATCTAGGGTCATGCGCCTTGTACCCCAATGGTACGCATCTCTTATTCAGAGGAATGTCTCTCATGAACTCACACACCCCTATGTATGTGAAACCATTTCAAATCACCAAAAAAATTGTTTCAATAAAACTGTATTTTTATTAAAAACCAAAGAAAAACCAATTTCAAAGAATACATTTCAATTCAATAGATCATTCCCATTTATTGAAAACAAATAATCCAAACCATGTACCATAATTCCATAAAACCCCTTTTTTAAAATTAAGAACACAGGAACTTTATCCAAATGCCGGATTTTTTAGATTTCCCCCAATTTTCTAAACCATCCCAATGAATTATTTACAAAAAAATATAAATACCTAAATTACAACCAATTCAACACAAGATATTCAATTTAAAGTCATTCCCATCAGGTTCACTAAGTGGATTTTATAGATAATCCACCTACTTCAATGTTTTTGAGGAAACATGACAACGGGAAAAGAACGCTTAAGAAAACATGGGTCAATTCTTTATATAACCACCTTAGATATCTTCTCCAAGAAATATCAAGACCAAATTTATACTTATTTAGAATCCAGACTCATATATCTACCCATTACTGATGTATATTTGATAAAACTAGAATATAAGAGAAGTAGATCTAAGTAGATCTAAGAAACCAATCAAGAACGATGAAGAAAAATCACATATCTCAAAAATTCGGGTTCAAAATGTGAAGATAATCTTTTTGATTGACTCTAAAATTCTTGAGAGAGGTTATTCTACCATCAAGTAATAGAAATTTCGAGTTTTGGCCGCATAGGTGAAAAAATGAGAAACTTAGTGGAAAAAATGTTCTAGATCTACCTTTTAGGATATCATTTAAACCATGTGCATGGTTAGTTCATGTGATTAAACGAATTTTGTTCTAACCATGCATTAGAAAATACCTAGGAAGACCCTTACACAACCTTATAACATGGTATACCAAACCGTGTGTACACCATGCCGAAGCTCTTTTCCTCAAATCATCACTTTCTCACGGTTCCTACTTGTATTTTCACACTATATGGATAAAGTGTTTATACCTCGTGTGCCTCTCATTTTTTCCCTAAAACGTAGTGAAAGATCTCCAAACTCTCCCAAATTTACATCTTATACTTTAAATCCATAAATACACAAAGAAATGGTTCAATACCGAAAACATGGGGTACTACATTCTTCCCACCATTTATATTTCAATCCCTAGAAAGTAGAAAACCATTGCTACTATGAAAGAGTTTTGGCCATTTTTCTTTGATTTCCTTCTCATCTTCCCAAGTCTCTTCCTAAATATGACCATGCTTCCATAAAACCTACATTTCACTGATGATTTTCTCACCCCAAGACTTTCTATTGCCTATCCACAATCTATTACATGATATGTATCAACAAAGCATCCAAATATAGGTCAACGTGATCTCATCTGATCACATGGTCAGGATCCGGCTGATACTTTTTTAACTGAGATATGTGGAAAACATTATGAACTGAAATTAATCATTGTGGTAATTCCAGCTGATATTCCACCCCTCTGATATATTCCAATATCTTGAAAGGGACAATGTATCTATGAGATAACATGCCTTGCTTTCCAAAATGACTATTTCCGAGTCTTGGGGAGATCCTCACGAAAAGATGGTCTCTCATGGAAAATGAAAATAACCATCAGCGATGATCTGCATAAAATTTCAGATGACTCTAATCCGTCTCCATCCCCTTTCTAATTAACTAAATCTTCTCCATTGTTTTTTGGACAAGGCTCATCCCAACTAGTAAAGTTTCACCTATTTCCACCAATCATAATGTAGAATGACATGTAATCCCTTACAATGCTTCAAACGGATCCATATGTATCGACGCATGATAGTTTTTATTGTATGATAACTCCACTAAGTGTCACTTCTATTCTCATGATCCACAAAAGTCCATTACACAAGCCTACAACATGGCTTCCAATGTCTGTATCATCTGTTCAGTTTTACCATCTATCTAAGGATGATACATTGTGCTCATATTCAATTGAGTGCCAAGGCCTTTTTTAAGGACTTCCCAAAATGATATTTGAACCTCAGAAATTTGTTTGAGACGATTGAAAACATTTTTCCTTTTCTATTTACCACTGCTTGGGTATCGATTTTGGATAGATCTTCCACTGTATGAGTTTCATGAATTAGAATGAAATGGGATGACTTGGTAAGTTGATGTACTATCTCCCATATGGAATCATGTTTCCAAACCATTCTTGGGTGACTTGTAAATAAATATATCATTATCTTCTCCTATTTCCACATAAAGACGGGTAAAGACTACAACATAACCTTTGGTCTCTGATTCTCTTCCTTAACATGCTAATAATTTAATTCCTTGGAAACAAACTCGTCCAACTTCCTATTCATGCATATCCACCAAAATTTTTACATCAATGCCTTATACACCTCTTGTGTTCCAAGTTTTACATCCCTTCTCAAATGCTGGAAAGCATGAAGGAGTTATTCCTGGCAATCCATAGGTACAACAATCCAATCTTTAAAATACAAAATTGAACTCCCATCAAGTTTCTAGACCTCAATGGTCTACCCACCATTGAGTTTTGAACTCATAACCCGGAATTCTACATTAGATGTTTGGGCCTTTTTAACTATATTTACCAAATAATGAATAGGAAAATCTAGAAAAATACCACAACATCACCTCAGTCTTTACATTCCACATGCATGTTGGCTAAGAACGACATAAACATCCACTCATCTTAAGCTTATTTTGATAATTGAGCATATGAATTTCTTCTCAATGAATCTATCACCAAATTCCCTTTTCTCGGTATATACATCAATTCAAATTCAAACATCTCAAGATACTCCAACCATATCCTTTGTCGTGGATTCAAATATCGCTATGAGAAAATATGTTTCAATATTTTATTATCCGTAAACACCTTGAATTTCTTACCAAATAGATAATGAATCCATGTATTCAAGGCATGGATGAATGAAACTAACTCCAAATCATGTGTTGGGTAATTCATCACAGGGACCCTCAATATCCTTAAACCATAAGCCATGACATGGTCTCCATTCAAGAGAACATAGCCAAACCCTGATCCCAAAGCATTGGAGTACACCACATACACCTTTCTTTATTCTGGAAAAAACTATATTGGTTCCGATTTAAGATAAAAATTAAGTTCTTGGAAATAATTCTCAAATTACATTTTCTATTGGAATAGAAAATTATTCTTTTTCAGAGTTGTCATTAGTGAATCTAGTTGTGAGAAATCATGCACATAGTGTTGGTAGTAACCAGATAGACCCAGAAAACATTGTATCTAAAATACATTCTTCCGTTGTTTCAACCAGATAATAGCTTATATCTTTTGTGGATCAATATAAATGCCTTTCATATAAATGAAATGGCCAAGAAAACTTACTAACTGTATCCAAAAAACACACTTTTATAATTTGTCATACAAATGGTGAACTCTCTAGATTTATAACACTATTTCTAGGTGTTCCTCATGGTTGGCCTTGGTCGTAGAATACATCAAGATTTTGTTTATAAACAACAAAAAAAGATTCTAGATATCGCCGAAATATCTGATTAATCAAATATATGAATACAGCTAGTTCATTATTTAGAATGAAATGCATGAATACATATTATTAGTGGCCATATATGCTTCTAAAATATGTCTCTTGAATGTCTTCCTTCTAAAATCACAATTGGTGATATCCAGATCGCAAGTAAATTTTATAGAACCAATGATATCCCCTTAATTGATTGAACAGATCATCAATGCGTGGAATTGGGTAACTGTTCCTTATTGTAACTTGGTTCAGCTTACAATAATTAATACACAACTGAAGAGTTCAATATGATTTCATCACAAAAAAGATCAGTGCTACGCAGAGAGACGTACCAGAAACTGGGGGGTATTAAATAATTAATGGTATTTCTATAATGTTTATCATTATGCATTCCATAATTTTAATATTTATTTTCATTATCTTCATGATTATTTTATCATTATCTCATTCATGGATATTTTATGATCAAATTATTATTTATATGGAATCATTTGAATATTTATTCCTAATGCATTATTTTTTAAATCTTTTCTTCTATTATACAATACACATTACTAAACATATAATATCACCCATTTATATTATTTCTCTATTTTCTTATGAAACCATGAATAATTATACATGTGATATAAGTATAAGAAATGGAGGAATAATAATGATTTATGTTTTTCTATGATGTACCTTGTGTTGCAATTTAATGTAATGATAAATTATTCATCTGGTATCTTGTGACTACAAAACATTTGATTATGAAATTTCCCAATGTAATAAAAAAACGAATTTGGGTAGCTGGAGTCGAGTCTATTATAATTTTTATCTTAGCATGTTTTTTAGAAACCACATGAACTATAAATAGAAAAACATATCTAGAGAAAAAAAACATTATGAAAAATCATTAAGAAATTATCTAACAATTTTTTAGAAAATACAGAGTATTTTATATTGATTTATATTAATTATATATTAATTATATACTATAATTAATAATTTATATTATTTTTAATGAACTAATTAGTGTGTAAAATTAGTTCTAAATGGTTTCTAATGGAAGGTTTGGAAAAATTATTAACACCTATAGTTAGTGTAGATATTTCCCTACTAATAAAAACAATGAAGTAAAAGTTTGACTTGATTAAATTTGTAATTATATTGGGGTAGTTAAATCTGGTTATAAAAATTTACCTTTCCTATATGGATCAAATTTTCCCCCTCTATAAGGTGTAACCAAATTTTAACACTACATGAGGCATCAACCATCATATGGAAAAGACGACACTAATTTATTTGTGATATAGAAATATATTAAATATTTATTGAATAGATTCAATGCATTGGGATATAATGAAAGGGAGAAGGTTATTATGTCAATATATCATCTAAAGGTAGATGTTGATCAATTGGGTTTATTTATTTAAAATACTAAGAAGGGGTAAGAGTTAAAATTAAAATAATGGAATTATTTTAAGGTATTGTTCCTTTAGAAATATTTTCATTGAGAGAAAAAAGATGATATAGAAACAAATATATAATTTTACAAAAAAAGTAAGATAGACTTATTACTAAATTTGAAGCCAAATTCAAACTATTATAGAGACAAGTTTTAGAGTCTTAATAATCTAGATGAAAAAATTGATCACTTATTTTATTGAATAAATCCAATTCTATAAATTTTATTAGTCTTTCAAATCATTTCATTAGATATAGAGATAATAAAAGTTCCACCAATACTGAGAAGGAGTTCTCCATGTATTATATAATCAATGGAAATCATGGGGAAAATAATATATATGAACACCATGTAAAAAATAACATTTTAAAATAAAGATAAATGTTGGAATTTCACTATAAAATAGTTATAGTAATAAGAACCATTTGGATTATTTGATGGTATTGGAAGTTGGCTTCAAGTTCCAAAACAAGTTCCATCAAGATCACTAGTGAAAATGTAAGAGAGATGTTTCCAATGTCAAATTATTTAATTGCAATGTGATGAAACAACATTCTAATCAATTCCTTGAGAATTAATGGAATCTACCTCAAAAGAGTTCAATGTAGAAAGTATAGTATTATATGATTACTATAGAGGATGTTAATGTCAAAAATGGCTTTATAAAATGTACTTTTATCATAAACTCAACTTTAGATAATACCGTATTTTATTTTTTATTTACAAACTCTATTGTATCATTTAATTTTTCAAGATAAATTAAATCACCCCTCATGCATTGAGGAAGTATTTTTTAGTTGAAAAACCAAATGAAAATATTATTGAAAATAAAATATATTGAATTTTTCCTATTAGAATGTGTGGAAGGGATGTAGATTCAAACCTTATTTTTATAAAAATTGAAGGATTTAATAAAATTACTAATATGAAATTTATCTCAATTTATAATGCATGAATTTTTTACTAATAGAATGTTATTATAATATAAAAGGTAGGAACAAAATATATTATTTCTAAAGAATAAGATATAAATAAACCTAGTTTTAATAGATAGTGTCATAATTACTACAATTGTGGGATTGGTTAGAAATATTAGGATTAATTTTTCATATTCATATGATTAGTCAATGTTATTTTATTAGATATTATCATCACCAACACCAACTTCTTCATATTTAGTAAATTTTTTGAAAATTATATTTGAAATAATGTGGTAAAAGTCACATATCTATAAAAATATGAATCTGAATAATGAAGTAACGATTGAGACTAATTAAAATCTCAATATATGCCTATTTAAAGGGAAATGATGAGTTCCATGGACTAACCTCATATGTGGAACCATGATTATTTTTATTATTCTATTACTTTTTTCACTGGAGAGATTAAATTTAAGTTGTAATAATTTTGTTTATTTAAGGGGGGATATAAAATCCTAGAATTATAACATATATTTCCATAAAATTTGACATTAAATTATATATGTAAATTTAAAATTAATTTATTTTTTTTATGATCATATTAATGTAAAAAATTAAACTTATTTATTATTTAATTAGATCCCATTATTAAGTACACATGTTTCTATAAAATCTTAATTTATGTACAATCGAATAATATAAATAAATATAAAAAATGAATAAAGATACATTCTTTATATTATTTACTTAATATAATCATTACACACTAAAGTTAAATGGACAAGATGGCATAAAATTTGGAAAACCTAATCAATGAGGATCTGAATGAGAAGGCTACCTCTCTTCAAGAGAGTCTTCACAAAGGTATGATCTCCAACAGGATTAAATTGTAAATCATAGATTCAACTATGACATATCATGTTGATTGATTTCCATTTCTACGTGATGTGTTTCACATGTTTCCTTAAAAGTGTTTTCTTAATAAGATATTATTTTGAGGTAAATGGACTTTATATAATTAGAAATAGTATAATATGATAAAAAAATAAATAAAAAATATGTGTAGAATTTAAAAATATATAACATTGTGATTTTCATGAAATAGAAAATCTATGAGAAATACTATAAAAAGAAAAAAATGTTATAATATAATTAGAATTTTATAAATGAATAATGGATAACCCTGGGGAAAATATTGTAAATACCCTAACCCTAGTAGAACATAGTCAGTGGTTACTTTATTACATTAACATAAGATATAAGGAATTTTGTCCCAATGGACTGATTGGTATAGTATTCTTGGAAAACTATATACATTTTCTAAACTAAAATTACATTTCAAACATAAAATACACAAAGAATTTATTTTAGAAATCCATTCTTCCCCTTAGTGTATCCCTTCATACCAATCACAAAACACTTCCTCCTATCCTTGGGGAAAATGAAACATAATAAAGGGGTGAGATAAGATTCTCACATTGGGAAAATATCCAGCAGAACCTATGAGTAAATAATTCATAAGAAATATGGAATATTAAATAACTGAATCACATGCCATTTAGTCAATAACATGAACAATATATGTCCTGAATAAATGATGATCCAATAATGCCAAATAAATAATCAAATGAAAAAAGGAAACATAATCATCGATATTATAATAATTGAATAATTACATGGAATATCAACAACTAATCTCATAATTTTGTAATTCATAATTTCAAACATTTAAAACATTCCTTCAGGCCCTCTGCAAAGAAGTATACATAAATGGCTAAGGCCATGGCCAAAATCTAGTCAAGTTTGTCTCAGGAGACCTATTGATGCATCAAAGGACTAAAGATGGCCTTATCCATAATTTACTAAGTCCATTGAATTTCCTATATAAAAGGGGAGAAACATAACAACATAAAAATTCATATTGAAACAAGAATTCAAAAATAAAATACTTTCCCAATTCAACAAACCAAATCATAAACCATCCAGAGTAATATGATGAATGGTACAAAAACAATAAATCCTCAGTAAAAATGATCATAATCCATCCATATAAGTAATACGAATGATATTATTACAACATATCCCCTATGTTCCTTATGTACATTAAATTTTGGAGTCATTGATGAATAAAAATATATTTAATAACATTCTTGAAGAAAATATCATTTTTTTAAATTTGAAATTCAATTTTTAAAAATAAAACATCATAAAAAAATTTGAAAATAACAAATGAAACATATAAAATATTCTATAAATCATTAAGATTCTCATGATTTTACAAAATTCCCCTCATGTCTTGAACATTAAAAAAATCTTCTTTCACTTTTTTGATAAAATCCTAACAAGCATTGTTTTGAAAATGACATAAGGATTCATTTCAAAACATTTTGTAAAAGTAAAATATGTTAAAAATGTTTTTAAATAATTTTAGGCAAATGGAAAAACATTTTATGAAGATGTTTTAGAACACGTGAATTTTTAATAAAAATATTCTCTATCTTAGACTTAAACATATACAATCTCTAATAATGATGAGATTATGAAATAAACCCTTACTACTTCGGTATAATTAGAATCATAATCCCCCTGAATGAATGAAATTAAAATGAATATGTAAATTCTAATAAAATTAATTATATATATATCATAAAAGTAATTAATGGGAATAATATACACCTCACAAAGGATAGAAGTGGTGAATAAGTTATATGTCCCATGTAAATAAAGGTGAGACAAAAAACCCTTACCTCAGGTTTAACTTCCCTCGAACATGCTAAAAAATATTTTATAATGGTTTTAAATATGGTAATAATTTAAACTAAAACATTATTAGTTTTTATAATATCTAATATAATCCTTTTAAATCATCTTACTACTTATTCATTGATAATATTTCGTTATTTTATTTGTTTTTAGAGTTAATATCTTTGTTTTTTATTGCATGTTTTTCATGAATGTCGTGATTCTCTTGACTAAAATATAGATTCTTAATATAAATAATTATATTGATGATATAAATATAATATTTAATAATTAAATAATTTTTTTGAAACATTATTGAATTTTTGAATATGGAAAATGAATCGTATTGTATTGTGGAGATGGTTGGCCGTACATACGCACGAGCGATTAAATCATTCACATAACAAGTGAAAGTTTAAGGGTTTTCGTCAAATATTAAATTTATGTAATTTATATTTCTTCATAATTATGATGGATATCCATTATTTCAATCATTATAACCATCTATGTAATGTGGGGATAAAAAAATTATGCCACTACGTGGAGACAATATTTTTTAATTACGCACACGTGGTGCTTTTGTTTATCATAGGATGGATAAAGGGAAGAATATGATTATCTCATAATCATAATAAAATTTCAGAGTGTATATTATATTTTATTTATTAATTTATCATGGAAACAAAACCTGAATATGGTGTAGAAAAATTAATAAACATGAAAGAGTTGGTAAAAATAGTTACCTCTTCTTTGGCGGACTTCCTTTAGATCTCTTCTTAAGGACTCTTAGGTTGGTCTTTTTAGGAGACCAGAACCTCGATAACATTAATAATAAATTATGGAATATAAATTGGTAGGGTTTGTTTGAGATATATGTCTCAGTGTGTTGTTAATAAGTGAAGTAGGAGGTTCCGTTTTATAATTGAGGTGAGGGACACTTTTAGAATTTCACAATATATTAAAATATGATAAGGATATTATATAGAAAAATATTTCCAAATAGTCTATAAATTAATATTGTATGACATTTTAGACTAAAAATTCTCCCATATAGGTTTATTTCATATTTTTATGATTTTTAAATAATTTTCTAAAATATTAATTTTATATAACATCATTAATGTAAAATTTGATACTATTCAATTCGTTGACATTAAGAATGTCAAGATAAGAAGATATATTCAAAAAATTACTTTTAATAATTCAATAATATGTAATTTTCATCTAGGAGATTAATATTCCACCTTAACAAATTCAAATTATTTTAATTTTAATATTTTAAATATAATTTTGTTGAATTTTTCATTAATTGAATAATTACATCATTATTGTGTAATTATTTACGGTAATTATTACCTCAATAAAAATTAAAAAATAAATTACTATGATTTATATCAATATTTTATATTTAAAAATAATATTTATAGTAGAAAAAACGTCTGGATCACACTTTATTATAAATATTATACATATTGGAAACACGAGTATGATATGTTTAAATTCTAATTAAATAAAATACTATATGGGTCACAACCACTACCTAATGGAAAAAAAATTGTTATAAATCCAAAAAATGAGTTTTTATAAAAAATAATTACACATATAATAAAAATTACTCATGTGTTTGTGATATTTAAGGGTTCTTATCATTTTAATTAAAATCAATTTGTGTATTTTCCCATTAATTAAATAATTATTACTTCATGATAGTGAAACACTCTAAGGTAGTTATTTCTTCTATAAATTTTTTTAAAAAAATTACCATTATGTTTATAAATATTTTATATTTAAAAATAATATTTATGGTCAAATATATCTTCTATATAACCATATAGTAATAATTTTATACTTATTAAAGACAATAGTGTGACATGTTTGACTTTTCTTAAAATAAAATATTGTAAGGGAATAAAAGTCAACCATGTGGAAAAAAAGGTAATAAATTAGACACATGGATGATTTTGTTTGAAAATAACTCACCCAATAAAAATAGGATAGGTGTTAATGTAATTTTATAATCCTTATTAAGTTATTTTTACCCATAATTCTCTGATTTACCCTTAACTTTTGTAAAAGAATTTACTAGGTTTTCTATTCATATATTTCAAAAATAAAAGAGAAATAATTAATAAATTTGGTCCTACTTGTTATGAATTTTTAATCTATTTTTAATAATTACAAACAAAAAAATGGCTGAATTTAATTTAAAATTAAACCGAAAAAACACAATGAAAAACAATTTTTCTAAAAAATTACCTTTTAAATATAAAAATGTTTTTATTCAAAATTCAATGATGAAATTCATTACAATAAACATTAATGGATTATTAATAATAGAATATATGTAACTTTACATTTAAAAAAAATAAAATAAAATTTTCAATGGTTGAAATAATTATTTCAATAAAAATCTGTATTTTTTAGTATTCACTAGAAATTAAATATTTTCCTAAAAATACCCAAAAAAGACACTAAGATTATTAAGATATAATTATTTAAAAAATATATAAATTTTATAAAATACATTTTCTAAATGTGTCAAAATTTAATTATATTTTTTTCACAAATAAAATAATAAAAAAATGATTAAAACTTAAATTTGAAAAATAAAATGACTATGAAAAATTATGTATTTATTTCATAAGAATCAATAAATAAATTTATATTTAATATGACTTTCAGATATATTTCATAATAAATTTTTTATTATTCACATCCTCTAATTTAGTATCTAGGTTATAATAGTCATAATAAAATAATAATATTTAATAGTATATCATGGTTTTAAGCTCAGTGTTGTGTGCATCTCAAGCTATCAATTAAATTTTTTATATTATAATATATAGATTTTTTAAATTATAAAAACATTAAATAATTTGTGTCTTAAAATTTTTAAATTTCAATTCTAAAATCAATGTTTTATATCTTAAAATTTCTTGTTGGAAATCCCAAATTGTAATAAAATGTTAATAAAGTATCCTCTTAAAAATAAGGGAAGAAAAAATGTGAAGGGATCTACAAAACATGGGTTCTGAATAGAACACAATTAGTGGGAAGTGAAAATATGTATAGGGAAGATAAATATAACTAACAAGGTCTGATGTATAGTGATATAAAATATGGTAATTAGAAACTTAACCATCACAAAACTGTAAATTTTTTATTTGTTAATGGATTATTGATTTCATTATATGAAATGTTAACGTTTTTGCTTCAAACTGCTTTAATTAGAGTTGAACGACTCTTTTACAATCTAGATTAACCACTTGAGAAAATAAAATTACTTTATTTAATTCCATTTTATCAATATAATACAATCCTTTTAGTGTGCTTCAATCTAGTTCCACATAATCTCTAACTCCAGAAAATGGGTATTCTTGAAGAAATTTTGTTCACTAAATCGATTTTAACAAATCATAAAATCCATAAAACATTCCATCAAACTCTAAATATTAAATTAATCTAAAATGGTTAAAAAAAATTATCCAGTATTTTTTAATTACGCAGACGTGGTGATTTTGTTTATCATAGGATGGATAAAAGGAAAAATATGATTATCTCATAATCATAATACAATTTCAGAGTGTATATTATATTTTATTTATTAATTTATCATGGAAATAAAACATGAATATGGTGTAGAAAAATTAATAAACCTGAAAGAGTTGGTAAAAATAGTTACCTCTTCTTTGGCGGACTTCCTTTAGATCTCTTCTTAAGGACTCTTAGGTTGGTCTTTTTAGGAGACCATTACCTCGATAACTTTAATAATAAATTATGGAATATAAATTGGTAGGGTTTGTTTGAGATATATGGTTCAATGTGTTGTTAATAAGTGAAGTAGGAGGTTCCGTTTTATAATTGATGTGAGGGACACTTTCATAATTTCACAATATATTAAAATATGATAAGGATATTATATAGAAAAATATTTCCAAATAGTCTATAAATTAATATTGTATGACATTTTAGACTAAATATTCTCCCATTATGGTTTATTTCATATTTTTATGATTTTTAAATAATTTTCTAAAATATTAATTTTATATAATATCATTATTGTAAAATTTGATACTATTCAATTCTTTGACATTAAGAATGTCAAGATAAAAAGATATATTCAAAAAATTACTTTTAATAATTAAATAATATGTACTTTTCATCTAGAAGATTAATATTCCACCTTAACGAATTCAAATTATTTTAATTTTAATATTTTAAATATAATTTAGTTGAATTTTTCATTAATTGAATAATTACATCATTATTGTGTAATTATTTAAGGTAATTATTACCTCAATAAAAATTAAAAAATAAATTAATATGATTTATATCAATATTTTATATTTAAAAATAATATTTATAGTAGAAAAAAACTTCTGGATCACGCTTTATTATAAATATTATACATATTGGAAACATGAGTATGATATGTTTAAATTATAATTAAATAAAATACTATATGGGTCACAACCACTTCCTAATGGAAAAAAATTTGTTATAAATCCAAAAAATGAGTTTTTATATAAAATAATTACTCATATAATAAAAATTACTCATGTGTTTGTGATATTTAAGGGTTCTTATCATTTTAATTAAAATCAATTTGTTGATTTTCCCATTAATTAAATAATTATTACTTCATGTTAGTGAAACCCTGTAAGTTAGTTATTTCTTCTATAAATTTTAAAAAAAATTACCATTATGTTTATAAATATTTTATATTTAAAAGTAATATTTATGATCAAATATATCTTCTATATAACCATATATTAATAATTTTATACTTATTAAAGACAATAGTGTGACATGTTTGACTTTTCTTAAAATAAAATATTATAAGGGAATAAAAGTCAAACATGTGAAAAAAAGGTAATAAATTAGACACATGGATGATTTTGTTTGCAAATAACTCACCCAATAAAATTAGGATAGGTGTTAATGTAATTTTATAGTCCTTATTAAGTTATTTTTACCCATAATTCTCTGATTTACCCTTAACTTTTGTAAAAGAATTTACTAGGTTTTCTATTCATATATTTCAAAAATAAAAGAGAAATATTTAATAAATTTGGTCCTACTTGTTATGAATTTTTTATATATTTTTAATAATTCCAAACAAAAAATTGGATGAATTTAATTTAAAATTAAACCCAAAAAACACAATGAAAAAGAATTTTTCTAAAAAATCACCTTTTAAAAATAAAAATGTTTTTATTAAAAATTCAATGATGAAATTCATTACAATAAACATTAATGGATTATTATTAATATAATATATGTAACTTTACATTTAAAAAAATAAAATCAAATTTTCAATGGTTGAAATAATTATTTCAATAAAAATCAGTATTTTTTAGTATTCACTGGAAATTAAATATTTTCCTAAAAATACCCAAAAATGACATAAGATTATTAAGATATAATTATTTAAAAAATATATAAATTTTATAAAATACATTTTCTAAATGTGTCAAAATTTAATTATATTTTTTTCACAAATAAAATAATAAAAAAAGATTAAAACTTAAATTTGAAAAATAAAATGACTTTATGAAAAATTATGTATTTATTTCATAAGAATCAATAAATAAATTTATATTTAATATGACTTTGATATATATTTCATAATAAATTTTTTATTATTCACATCCTCTAAATTAGTATCTAGGTTATAACAGTCATAATAAAATAATAATATTTCATAGTATATCATGGTTTTAAGCTCAGTGTTGTGTGCATCTCAAGCTATCAATTAAATTTTTTATATTATAATATATAAATTTTTTAAATTATAAAAACCTTAAATAAATTGTGTCTTAAAATTTTTAAATTTCAATTCTAAAATCAATGTTTTATATCTTAAAATTTCTTGTTGGAAATCCCAAATTGTAATAAAATGTAAATAAAACATCCTTTTAAAAATAAGGGAAGAAAAAATGTGAAGGGATCTACAAAACATGGGTTCTGAATAGAACACAATTATTGGGAAGTGAAAATATGTATAGGGAAGATAAATCTAACTAACAAGGTCTGATGTATAGTGATATAGAATATGGTAATTAGAAACATAACCATCACAAAACTGAAAATTTTTAATTTGTTAATGGATCATTGATTTCATTGTATGAAAAGTTATCGTTTTTTCTTCAAACTTCTTTTATTAGAGTTGAACGATTCTTTTGCAATCTAGATTAACCACGTGAGAAAATAAAATTACTTTATTTAATTCCATTTTATCAATATAATACAATCCTTTTAGTGTGCTTCAATCTAGTTCCACATAATCTCTAACTCCAGAAAATGGGTATTCTTGACGAAATTTTGTTCCCTAAATCGATTTTAACAAATCATAAAATACATCAAACATTCCATCAAACTCTAAATATTAAATTAATCTAAAATGGTTAAAAAAATTATCCAATATGAAAAATAATACTTTAAATACAAACAATAATATACAAAGTTTAATGTAATCCATTCTATAAATAGTTTACCTTAAGACTAATCAAAAACACATCCTTACAAAAATTTATAAGGACGGTCACTAAATTTCCAAAATCAAATTAACATCATATTTTCCATAAAAAAATAATTCATCTCTTTTGTCACATACCAAAAATATAACTAACCTGATCATTTTTAATCCTTAATTAAAATATCCATGCTTCAAAAAATAAAATTTTATGTTATTGAATATATTCATTAAATAAAAACATCTAATAATCCCAGAAAAGAAAACATAAACCATAAAATCACTAACCACGTTCATGGTCACCAATACTACCCTATAAACATCTATTTATCAATATTACCTTGATATCAAGCACATATTTAGTGTTATATTCTCTGAATCATGTGTTTTACAAAAGATCAATTTAAAACATAATCCCTTATCTTGGTTACTGGTATTATTCCTCACATAATTCCAAATACTTAAAGAATAATTATTGTCGTAAAATCCATATATATTATATAATTCTTATAACCAGTAGATCATTGATAAAATAATCAAATGAAATAATTTTTTAGTGTGAGTATAATCACATTAAGAAGTCCTCTACATTATAAAACCAGTAACTAGGACTCATCATGGAATTAATTTCATATGTTATTTGTTATCTCTTCATCATAAAAGATATAACCATTAATCATGAAACATTTATGGTTCTCTTCATGATATTTTTCCTAGGATTTTTATTATAATTATTCCTATGTTTTCCACTTTTAAAACATTTAACTATTGATAATACCATTGTGGGGCCACTATTCTCATATATTTCATTAACCAAGCCTTTCACTTTTCCTTGGTTTTTATTTTATTTTAATTTTTCTTTTCAATACCCAATACATCTTCCTATTTCTATAGATAATCCGCTGGGGTGTTTCTTCTCAAATTATCATCATATAGGAATCTAAATCATCTTTCTTTAGAAGTCTCCATTACCCAAGCTCTCAGTAAAATCTATCATTCTCTTCTTTAGTGAGTTTGAGAGTTGGTCAATGTGCTATTTTTTAATTATATATCATCATCAAAATATCATTTACCCCATTATCATCCCATTTGGTTTCTAATTAACACATTTTCTGTTACATTCAATACTAATCCAATTTCTTCTAGTTCCTTCAATTTACTAAAATGGTAAAGCTCAGTGTGAGTAACACTAATCATACATAGTCATGAATAATCATTTATAAGATGCCTAAATCATGACACTTTATTATCAATAAATGAGTCCATATGATTAAAATAGGTTTTCCAGGGTCATTACTTAATTTAAAGGATGTTGTCCTATAGATAGAATAATACTCAAAGTCATAGGGATATATTCCCAAATATTTGTTTTTCTAAATCTACTTCATAAGGATTCTACTAAACTTTCTCTAATACCATTTATAAATGCCTCTACCCCAGTATCCCAGAGTTGGTGGTTACGTTATTATATTTTCATATGATACAAGTAATCACATCCCAATGGACTGAATAGTTAATTAGTCTAAGAGAACTATATAAATATATAAAATTCATATTACATTTAAAAAATAAAATAAGAAAAATTATTTCAGAAATCCATTAGTCCCCATAGTGTATCCCTACATATCAATCACAATACACATCCTCATTTCATGGGGTAAATTGAAACATAAGAAATAGGTGATCTATGATGCTCAGTAAGGGTAGGTGTATAAAAGAATCTATGATTAAATAATCTATAAACATCATTTGAAGGTAAATAACTTAAAAACATGCCATTTAATCACTAAAATGATCATAATATGTAATGAATACATGAAAATCAAATAATTTCATCAAAATAATCACATGAAAATAAAACCTATACAAGGATCTTCTACTAACTGTATAATCACATGGAATGACAATAATTAATCTAATAATGATAGAATTAATAATTTTGAATGTCTAAAACATAACTTCAAGGTCTCATACATGAATTATACATAAATGGGTAAGGTGTTAGCCAACATCGGGTCTAGTCTGTCTAATGAGACCTTATGATGCATCGGGGGTCTATATTGGGCCCCGCCCATCACATACTATGTCCAATGAATTCCTGATATGAAAGGGCAGAAACATAACAACATAAACATTCATATTGAAACTAGAATATGAAAATTAAATAATTTCCCCATTCAAGAAACTTAATCCTAAACCATATAAAGTAATATATTGATTGGTATCAAAATAGTACATCCCTACTCAGAATGATCATTAACCATCCTTATAAATAATTGGAATGGTATTAATATGACATATCCCTATAATATCATAAGTACATTAAAGGGTCAATTTCATTGATTAATAAAAATATCTTTAATACATTCTTGAAGAAGATATCAGTTTTCAATTTAAATTTACTTTTTAATAAAATATTTCAAAAAACATCCAGAAAATAATTTTCTTTGAAAATAACCATTGAAACATATAAAATTATATTTAAAACATTTTATTGTTCATGAAATCTATAAATTCAATTAATTTTGTAAATATTAAAATAAATATTCCTTTCACTTTTTCAGTAAAACCCATATGGTAATTATTTTGAAAATGACATGAAGATTCCATTCCAAAAAAATTAAAT
Source organism: Viscum album (assembly GCA_963277665.1). Taxonomy (NCBI): domain Eukaryota; kingdom Viridiplantae; phylum Streptophyta; class Magnoliopsida; order Santalales; family Viscaceae; genus Viscum; species Viscum album. The sequence goes on from OY728159.1 coordinate 777,240,137, forward strand.
TGTAAATAAAATATAAAAATGAATTTAAATAATTTTAGGATAATAGTAACAACCTTTTAGAAAACTTCTTTATAACACATGAATATGAAAGATAATTATTCTTCAGTAGAGACTTAAATGTATACAATCTCAAATAATGATGAGATTGTGAAATAAACCCTTTCCACTTTGGTATCATTTGAATCATAAGTCCCATAGAAGAAATAATTTATATTAATATTTATATACTAATAAAATTCATAACATTAAACATAAAATAAATTAATGGGTATAATATTCACCTCACAAAGGATATAAGTGGTGAATGAGGCATATGTCCCGTAGACATAAAGGTGAGAAGAGAAACCCTTACCTCAGGTTTGACATCCTTAAAAAATGTTAAAATATCAATTATAATGGTCTTTAACATGTTTAAAATTTATAAAATAACCTTATTTATATTTATAATATCTTATATGATCCTTTTATAACATCTTACCACTCATTCCTTAATAATAGTTTATTATTTTTCATGTTTTGAGAGTCAATTTCCTTGTTTTATCTTGCATGTTTTTCTATGAATATCCTGGTTATTTTACATAGGATATTGATCCATAATATAAAATATTAAATTAATGTTATAAATATAATATATAATAATTAAATACAGTTTTATAAACATTCTTTAATTTTTGAATATAAAAATGAATAACATCGTGTCGTGGAGACGGTAGGTCGTATGTATTCACAAGTGATGATATACTTCCCTTAACAAGGTGAAGGGTAATGGATTCTTGATATATTAAATATATTGAATTTATATAATTTTATAACTATAATATATATCTTTTTTCCATCATTACAACCATCCATGTAGAGTAGTGATGAAAAATAAATTACTCCGCTATGTGGAGACGGTAAGTCGTATGTACACATGTTGGGTGCTTTCCATTTTTTAAGGATGTATAAAATATGGAATATGGTTTCACCATAATCAGAAAAATATATAATTATATATATGATACTTTAATTTTTACTTTATCATGTAAACTACACATGAAGATGAAGTAGAATAAGAAATAAACTTGAGAGATTCACTACATATGATTACCTTTTCTTCGGTGGACTTCTTTTATATCTCTTCTTAAGGAAACCATGGTTGGTATTTTGAGGATAACATAATATACATAACTTGGATAATAATTTTGGGAAGATAAATGTTCATGGTTTGGTCGATCTACAAGTCTTAATGTGTTGTTAAGAAGTGGGGGAGCATGAGCCCTTTTATAATTGAGGTGAGGGTCACTATTAGAATTTATCAAAATATTAAAATATAATAAGGTTATTCTAGAGCCAAAGACTTAAAAATATCCTATAAATGAATAGGAGATGAAATTTTAGACCAAAATATATCCCCAATTGTATTTTTTTTAAGATTTTTATGATTTTTAAATAATTTAATACAATATTAATTCTAGATAATATCATTATTGTCAAATATGATACTATTCATTACTTTGACATTAAAAATATCATGATAACAAGATATCTTCTACCCAATAATTTTAATACATCTTTAATATTTTATATTAGTCTACATAATCCTTTGAAAACATTAATTAATTACAATTATATTAATTTTAATATTTTTAATATAATTTGTTTGACTTTTCTATTAATGGAATAATTACTTCATCATCGTCACATAATTATTTAAGGTTCTTATTTCTCCACTAAGAATTAAAAATAAAATACTATTATTTATAAAATAATTTTATTTTTCCAAAAACTATTTATAGTCGAACAAATATTCTATATTAAACCATATAATAAATATTATACTTATTGAAAACAAGAGTATGAACTATTTGACATTAAATTAAATAAAATACTATATGGGTCAGAACCACTTCCTAATGGAAAAAATATTATAAATAAAAAACTTTAATTTTTATGGGCACATTTTTCATGTAAAATAAAATTTGGTAATATTTTTTTTGTAATTTATTCCTCGTTATCATTTTAATTAAAAATATTTTCTTAATCAACCCATTAGTTAAATAATTATTTCATCATTGTTGTGAAAGCCTTTAAGGTAATTATTCCATCTGTAAAAATTGAAAATAAATTACCATGATGAATATAAATAAATTATACTTAGAAAATAAAATTTATACTCAAGTATATATTATGTATAAACATATATTAAAAATTATATACTTATTAGTAACAATAGTGTGACAAGTTTGACTTTTCTTAAAACAAAATACTATGAGTGACTTTATGTCAAGAAAGTGGATCCAAAGGTTTATAAATTCGACCCATGGATGATATTAGTTGAGAATTACTCAAAAAATAAAATTATTATAACTGTTAGGGAAATTTTATTATCCATATCATATTATGTATACCCTTAATTACCGGATTTACCCTTAAATGTGGTACCATAAATTCTTAAGTTTACTAGTCATATTTTATAAACATAAAAGGGACATATTTAATAATTTTGGAATACCTAATTCCAAATATGGACTCAATTTTTGAAACTCAAAAAACACATAATTGGAATAATTTAATTTAGGGTTAAGAGGGAAAATGCAACAAAAATAGTTTTTTTTAAAGTCTTTCAATGATAAAAATGTTTTTATACCAAATAAAAAAATGAATTGATTATAATGAAACTAATTGAATTATTTATTATATAACATAACTAATGTTAATTTTAGACCCAACTAAAATAGAACATTTCAATGGTTGAAATGTAGTTATTAATAAAATATTTGTATTTTTCAATATTCATTAGAAATTAAATATTTTCAAAAAAACGCCAAAAAATAAACCTAATATAATTTTAAAATAATAAATTTAAAAAATAATTTAATTTGATAACATAAATTTTCTAAATGTGTCAAAAATTAATTAAATTTATTTTCACATAAAAAGCTATAAAAATTTCCTTTTGATTAAAACTTATATTTGAAGAGCACAATGACTTTATTAAAAATTGTGTGTTAGTATCCTAACAAATAATAAATAAATTGATATTTAATATGAACTTCATATATTTTAAAAAATATATTTATTCATGTTCCCACCTAGAAATTTAACTGTTATGTTATAACGGTCATGTTAAAATAATAATATTTAGTAGAATGTGGTGGTTTTAAGCTCGATGTTGCTTGCATCTCAAGCTATCAAATAAATTTTATATATTATAAGATAACTAGATGTTGAAAAATTGGTTAACTATTAATGAATGAAATAATAGTTAGTCATATAATTTTTTATGAATATATGACCTTTAGAATAATGATTTCCCATTGGAATAAAAACTGATGGTTCAAATAGTAACTTATACATTACGAGTAATAAACTGGTTGATAATTAATATTAAAAAAATAAATAAATAAAAATAAATATTTTAATATCAGAAAATAATTTTTAAAATCATGTAACTAAATGTATGAAAACATATACATTTTTGGTACGATATGTTTTTAATTTTTTAGCAAAAAATTAAATTTTTTCAAAAATTTTAAATAGTATTTTTACTTAGTTTAGAAATTTATTTGGATTTAAATATATATTTTATAATTTAAATATTACGTTTATAATTTTATAATAATAAATTTTCAACAATATAATAATTAATTTATAATAATAAATAGAAATTTATTCAATCATATAAAAAAGAAATAGTATTTATTCTATAAATAATTTTCCATGTGTTAAGTGATTTTTTATAAAATTTATTTTCTAATATTTAGAAATTGAATTTTATAAAATGGAATCTATTTTTGGAATCATCATTTCAAAATAATATTTGGATGATTTTTTTGTAATTATTTAAAATGTGTTATTATTAAGTGAATAATGAAAAATATGGTTTTTACTAATACCCTAAGTTTTATGTCATCATCAGGATATAAATATGAATTGAGATTTAATAAAACAATATTCATAACATTAATTTTATTTAATGATTAAAATAATTCATTTAAAAATAATATACTTTCTTTCCAAATCTGTAAACTAATTTTCTAAACATAAGTTATATTTTCTTCAAATAAAAATATATACTTGATTCTTTACTTTTTATAAACTATTTCAAAAATTCATTTCGGTTTTAGGTCTATAAAAATTTAAAATAAACCTATATATTATGATAATAAACAAAAAAAATGTTATAATAGTCAACATAATTCATATTCATGTTCTCAAATAATAAAATAATCCATAATTTATTCAATGATATACCACCCCTTACCTATATAAAGACTCCTCCACCAATTTCTCAACAGTCCAAAATATTATTACTTTTCTAATTATCTACCCAAATATCATTATAAAATATCCTAGTAATGTCTTTTATCCACTACTGTAACCAAAATTCCCTCTTCTGAAGGTTTTTGAATCAATCCAAAAGATGTTATACAAAGAGAAAGATAAGGGTTTCTCTTCCAAATCATAATACTTTTAGGAATTTTTTAATCCATTTTCTTTCTCTAATTCTATGAAATTTCTAAAAATATTTTCAATATTGACCTTAATAATTTTACATTTATTTTTTGAGTATTAATATCTCAATATCACTCTTATTGATTCTAAGTGTCACTGCCACTCCTTTTCAATTATTTTAATTATGTTGTATATCACTCTCCATCTCTATATCTTCAGACATTGTCTCACTTCCATGCTCATTTTCATTATCTCATGGATATATTATATATTTTTTACAATATTTATATAGTTTTTCTAATATTTAATTAATTTTATACCCTTTAATATATATATTTTGAATTCCCTATATTGGATAATATCGACTCAAGGGTCTTTACCAATATTATTATTCCATTTAGTTGACTACATTAAGAATCAATATAATTGTTATTTCACTATGGATGATTATTGATTACCTAACAGTATTGATGTAAGAGTTTTATTATGTATCATTATATGTTTTATTTTTTATTCATCTATTTTTTGTGATGAATGAATTGGACCTATTTAGTAATGAGTTGGACCTCTAATTATATAGCTTCCCAATTCATCGATAAGTCCCTTGAGACAAACTAGTTTGGCTATTTCGTGTATTTATATACATTTATATAAGATTTAAAAGAAAATTCCCTCAATTATATGGTAATGGTTTCATACATTTGTTATTTTATTATTGTGATTCTTCTTAATATTATATATTTGATTATTTTATCATTATCTCATCTATATATGTTTTATTCTCATATTGTTTTTCTAATGGAATCATTTGACAATTTATTTTTAACATGTTATTTTTTTATGTTAGTTTACGTTGTACACCAACACCTATATAGTGTTTAAAAACAATCATTATTATTCATTCCAGATTTCCCTAAGAAAACATGAAGAAGGCTATATGATATATAATAAAAGGTAGTGAAGGAATAATAAATCTTTAGGGTTTTTATGATGTACCATGTGTTTCAATGTAATGTTATGATTAATTATGTATCTGTATCTATAAAACTACTAAACCTTGGATTTAGGAATATTCTAATATAATAAATGACCAATGGATCTGGCTATCAAGTTTCTTTTTTGTTAAAGTGGATCACATTAATTTTACTCCAAAACCACTTATTTTACTAAGAATGTATTCTATTTTAGTGAAAAAAAGTTCCTTATATTCATCATGTATAATTATAAAATATTTAAATTTTCCTCTCCAAATAAGTTGATTTTTTCACTTTCACATTTCTATGTCCTTCAGAAAAATTCTCTAGTTTGGAATATAGCCCTATCAATTTTTTATCCCATCACTTTTTGGAATTATTTTTCTAGTAAGTGTATTAATGTAGAATTTTTTATTTTTTCATCATTCTAAATATTTTTATTTTATTCAAGAGTCTTAATTACTCATTTATTTTAAAGGGTAAAGTCATTTTACATAGAATCAATAACTTATAAACCTAATGAAAATAAATATGGAATTACCCAATGTTTGTAGTCATAATATATTTTATCATCAAATTTCAAAATCCTTCTACACCTTAAATAATTTGGTCATTTAATATTTCACATAAAAAATAAAAAACTATATAAAGATACAGAAGGATTTAGATAAACTTTTTAAGGATCTAAATGGTGGAACTATAATTTTCTAATATAAATTTATGTCATTGAAAATATTTATAGAAGAAACACAGAGAGGGGGTGAATTATTGTTGAAATAATTTTATATTTTATTTATATTAACCTCCATTACATGTTTAGGTAAAGGATTCATTTTTCATAAAATGTCACCACAACATGTATATAATAATATAAAGTAATAATGCTTTATAAAGATAATTTATAATTTTCCCCCTAAATATAGATGACAATATCCTTTTCCTAGATGGTTTTATCATGGTAGAATATTAATCAGTCAACATCACAAATCATATTAAAATAATTTATGGTAAGGCATTTTCATTGAAACACATAATTTTTATCCTAATAGTCTTATATAAAACTCTCATATTTATATATAAAGATACTTTTTTAAAAATAAATGAATATTAGTTACGCTACAGAGGGTTTTTTTTCATTAGTATGATTTTTTTCTATTGTAAAGAGCACCTAAAAATTACAATAAATATTATAGTAAAATCTCATCCAGAAAACATAATTTCATTGAAAAAAATTACACTATAAAATATCAAACATGTATCAATAATATATCCCTATATATACACTCTTGAATAATTTTATTTCACCCTTTTATTCAATATTAATATTTTAAATAAAATAAATAAAAATAAAAATATCTCAAAACTAATAAATCATCTCCATTTTAAATTCCTCTAGATCCTTGACTTATTAAAACCAACTAGATATATATTGGATCATATCTTCTAATTAAATTATTTAAGATATATTCAAAATGATATATTTTATCTTTTAAAAATAAACTCAAGTAATTTTTTTCATTATAATTTAAAACAAAATAAATATTTATAAATAAGATTTTAAATACCATTTTTTATCATTACATTTATTATATTTTCATAATTTATTTTTTTTATAGATAAATTATATTATGTAAATAAAAAAGAGTGGTAATTTTAAAATCCTATGTTTTTTTAATATTTTGAGTTTTATTTTAATTATTCTTTAATACTACTAATATTTTTATAATAAAATTTCGTTTCACTCGGTAGAAATAATTTTCACTTTAACTACTATTGTTTTATATAGTAGAATTGATGATTCATGTTATATATAAATAGATTAAACGTTAATTTTTCATTTACTAACATATTTATTTATATTCTATGTGAGAATTTTTAGTTCCACATAATTTGGTTTCCAATTCTACACATCTTATTTTATGTTCAACATAAGCAATGTGATTCAAAATTTCAAGTGATGTGTTTATTTGAGCTTTAAAAAAACATTAAGAGATTTTTTTCAGATGATAGAAACATATTTATACTATATTAATAAAATAATTTATTTATTTTTAAACTTTTTCTATTTATAATCTTATAATAGTACAAATAATTATTCAAAAAACCATAAAACTCAATGAAACCACAAACATGTTATTTTTTTCTGATTTTTCCATTTTAATATTGTAACATCATGACCCAACCCATCACCCCTTATCCTCACCTGAGTCAAGTCAGAACCCTAGTGGACCTTAGGCATACCCTCCCCCTCCCTCGAATCATGAAATTATATCAATAATTTTTCAGGGTTTATAAAATACTATTGGGGTACACTACTAGAAAAAAAACCTATACCAATGATTTGGACCCATTGGTATAGGCCCCAAAAATGTTGGTATAAACTATACCAATAGTTTGGATGGTCAATGCATACTATTCCATACATATAGACCTATACTAGTGGTTTTCAAAAACCATTATTATAGTTATATGCCATCAGTTTGAAACTAATGGTATATGTAATGTAAAAATAAAGAGATTGGTGAGGTTTGAACCTAGAACCTCTCACTTATATATCAAAGACAAAAACACTAAGCTATAATTGTATTTGTGAATATTAAATGATAATTATATATATATATATATATAATTAAAAATAATTTCTTTTTTGTTTTAAATTATATTTGACAAAAGATTTCAAAAAAAAATTAAAAACTGTACCAATGATTCCTAGAACCGTTGGTATAGACCTGCAAAAATAGTTTTAAAAACCATTGTTATTAGTCTATGGATTTTCTTGAACCTATAAAAATAGTTTTCCGAAACCATTGGTATAGGTTTGGTATAAGGAACCTATACTAATGGTTCTTGTTTAACCACGGGTATATAAGGAACCTATACCCATGGGTTTTTCAAAATTGTGGGTATAGGGTTTTTATGAGGTGCGTATACCCACGATTTTGGAAGAACCATGGGTATAGAGTTTGTGAGAGACACCCATCCCAATGGTTTTTCCAAAACCATGCGTATAATGTTTTTTTGAGACACTGATACCCACAGCTTTTCCAAAACCATGGGTATGGGGTTTGTGTAATTCATGTATCCATATGGTCTTTCTAAAACCATTATTATAGAGTTTGAACCAGGTGCCTATACCCATGGGTTTGGAAAAACCTTGGGTATATGGATTCATTAATCCACTTGTACCCATGGATTTTCTAAAACCATAGATATAGGTGGAATATAACAATATTTTTTATAAATCATTTGTATAGTTCTGTTGGTATATCTTAAATTTTTGGTAGTGATATGGTTTAACATTACCTAAATTTCACTCCTCATTCCATTATTTGGATGAATTTTTGGCATGAGGTATCTATATGTCAAAATTTTCCAACCTTTACACAAAAACATCAATAATTAAACATAAATAATATTAACATGGATATCATATATGACGCATGATAAAATATTGAAAAAAAACAATATAAAAACATAGAACCAACAAGTGAATTAAGTTGATATACACCAAAAATGAAAGTCTCCTAGGATAAAAAATAATAATTCAAAAAATATACCCCAAATGACTCATCCATGACTCTCAAAAACGCCTTGATTCATACCACAATCGGGAACTCCTCCTTATTTATAACTCCATCATCATGGATACAATCCACTATCTGTAAATAATGCAGCCTTTTTATTACATAATTTATATCGTATTGAATCTTCTCGTCCAAAAAATAGTTGTGTAATGGGGAAAAAAATACCCTATTATATTTCCCCAATACATCCCATGAACCCCATAAATATAAAAATCTCTAAATCTCTAAATTAACTTTTCAAAACTATTATAATAAATAATATAATATATAATCTAAATAATATTTTAATACAATCATAACCAAAATCATAATAAACTCCACCAATTCTATAACTAGGTACACACAGACCCTAACATGAATTAAAACCAAAGGGAACATTGAGACTCTGAAAAACATCAAATAACAAAGGTCAATAGTCACCTCTTACTCACAAGTGGACCACTACCCACCCATTTATAACATCTCTATCAACCCTAATAAGAAACCTACACTTAATTAATAATTATGGACATTATTTATAAGAGTATACTCAAGTATTTTTTCGATAGAAATATATGTTGAATTGGATCTCTCTCAACCTTTTCAAAGCTACATTTTGTTTGGAGTTTAATATGGAATTTATTTTAACTAAAATATTATTTATTAAAGTTTCCTTGAATATTTTTTTCATTGAAAACTATAGGTACATGGTCTTAATTTTTTCATGGAATTAAAACCTTGACATTAGTATACCCCCTCCTTCTTTGAGCTATATAAATTTTCATTGAATAGTAAAGTTATTTATTCTTCTATGGATCCCCAAATTACTAGAGAAACACATTAACCTTTATTAAATACCCCTCCCTTATGAGTCAAAATAGTTCTTCCAAGGAGGAGGATCATCTCAACTTGGTATTAGATTTAGTGGGGGAAGAATTTATTGATATAGTTAAACTATATTCTTCGGATATACCCTATGATACTATTGTTTTGACTTGAGTGAGAGAATATATGAAGTATTAGGATACTAATAGACTAGGAATATTTAAGTCTGCATAAAATAAAGAGGCTATGTTCGGTGTTCTTGATCCTGTTTAACCCATAGTTGTGGGGTCATTGAATGGTGATTTCTAGAATAATAATGTTTTAAAAAAAACGTCATCCTTATCTTACCAATAGGTTCATATCATAATTTCAACTCTTTTGGATATTGGAGGTAAAAAAAATTAATAGAATACATTGAGAAGTGATGATAGAACAAAACCTAGATAAATGAGAGATAAAAATGATGATGTGATCATTGAATCTCAGCCAATGATTGTGATAAATGGAAGTGATGTTTCAAGACATCTAATTTTGGTGGTTAAAAATATGGTACAAAATGTTCTTTTTAGGAGTGTAAATGGGTATGTTATATTCCAATTTAGTGTTGAAGCTCCAACGGAATATATTTTTATTTATAACTTTTCTATTTAAAAGGATATAGAGTAATATAAAAATGCACAGGGGAACAAGGATTCTCTACTAGGGGATATTCAAACTCTAGACTAAAGTCTAGAGGATATTCTTATTAACTAAGATGGTGTTATCGATAGAACTAATGCTACAATAATGAATAATAGTTCAAGACCAAGGACTTATTACTCTTGTATAGAATGAATAATGATCGCTTTCTTTGATTTTATGATGATTCTTGATTATAATTATAAAAGTGAGGTTGTTGGGGACTTGGGTAAATTCTTGATCTACCATGAGAATAACTGTAAGGGTTGGGTTATGGATTCCTCTAATGATTTATATTTTGGTTATATTTAGAGCATCCTCACCCCCCTTAAATATTTCATGAATTTTAGAAGATCTTATGGAGAAATATGTCACTAGTAATATGTTTGAAAATATTATTACATTGGATAATGATTTCCTTAATGATGTCTTATATTCCATCTATGATTTTTTGTGGGGGTCTTAAAGGAGTTCATGTTGAGGAATTTTTTACAATAAGTATTTAAGATAGCATAACCCGATAGTTATTATAGTGTATGAAATGTTATGTACTTTTTGGATTACTCAAGTGATGAAGAGGAGTAAGGTGGGTAATTTGTTACCATATTTTTGTCTATGGTTTAGTTTTTTTATATTTCCATGGTTAGTTTTTTCATTGTAATGGTATGTTTGTTTCCCCTATACCCATTTTTGATGAAATGGTTGCATTCAAAAGAATATTTCACACTCATCATACATGATGTTTATAAGGTCACCCTTGGTTAGTTAATTATATTGATAATGATCATAAGGTGGCATCATTGGATTCTTTTTAATGTTTTTTCTTGAGCCTTGGGATTATATTATTAACCTATTCGATTTGACACAGGTCCTTTAACTTTTGTTTCACATGTGAAATAAAATCAACCTGCTCCAATATTCAATAATTCATTAATCTTATTAAACCTTGAAACTAAACGAAACAAATCAATAATAATTAAAAATAAATGTAACTCATAACCACAATTTTTAATAACTCATTTCAACCCTAATATGATAGTATTCCCAATTATTCAGAAATCAATAAAGCACTCAAAAATCCATCAATCACTGTTTTCCAGAACTAATCACACCCATATCCTTTTTTATTCAAAATGAACCATCACTATATTTATATAATTTAATCAAACCCCAACATAAAATGTTTAGTGATTTGGCATAATATCAAGTATGGTAGAATCTAACTACCTCAACCTTGTGGTGCAGTGAAATCATGCCACCAACCTCGATATATATGGTCTCCCTTCCTATCATAAACACCTTCATTATCAAACCTATTATTTCTACCAATCCCTTCTAGTTTAGTGTTTCACTAAGAGAAAACCAAGAACAAATATAATATGAAAGTTGTGAAGGGTACTAACCATAGATCCATACTCTAGCCACCCAAGTATCCAATAGATAAGAGTTATGGAGGGATAAAATCACCAAAAATAATCCTTTATGTAAAAATGTTAGAGTAAGAGGGGTTAATGGGACCAAACCCCTCAAAATTGTGTAAATAAAGAAGGTTTGATATGATTTTTAAGTGGATACATGACGTTAATACTTGGTCTTATATTTCATGTGGTGACCATTTGACACTCTCTATCTGAAAAATATTGGAAATTCATGGTCCTAATGACCATGCCTCTTCCATCCTTATGGGGTTAGAGTGTGTCAGTTTTAGATAAAAGATCATACCACTATTGAATCATCAAGTCCTCCCAACCCCATGTCTTATCTTTCAGGGTACCATGATTAAAAATAATACATACTAACAAAATATATCAACCATGCCACACTTTCTCTGAAATACCTACAATACAAATGAGATCTTGGATAAATTTTTCTTCCTGGTATAACTCCTTTTGATTCTAACTAATAATTTAGAAAGGGTCTAGTGTGTAATTCTATTAAATTGAAGTGTAAATCATATCATTCCTTTCATTATAATGATAATATAATGAAAACCAATATGCAATATCCCTAATATGCACAATGATTTTATATAAACAGATGTAACTTGGGGTAAACCTTCCCTTATTAATAGCCCTATGTTTCCCCATCCTGAATGACACCTTCAAAAATTCATAATTGGTTATGAAAATATCTATGGTCCGTTGATGATGATTATAATGTAGATTTTTATAATTTTGAACTATTTTCATCCACTTATAAAATAAATGGATTTTTTCACTGTTTTTTATATCACAGATGATCCACCCAAGAAATATCCTCTCTCTTCTACCCAAAATATCAGAAAATGACATGGCCTCCCATAAGGATCATCAAAGTGAGTCATCCCAATTATACTCTAGTTGATATTTCTATATGAAAACACCACAAATGAGATATTATCCTTATATGAACTCCTAGAATCCATAATATATGATCTTAAAAATTCCTCTAATATCTTGATATTCTGATCAGAATATATATCCATATGAGGATGATATTTGATTATACAAATCAATTATATATCCATAATTTATTTAAAACTCTTCAAAAACCAAGAAGTGAATCTAATAACTCTATCCCAAAAAAATTGATTTTGGGACATCAGGAATGATAACCACTTCCCAAGCATATGGTTTTACTAAATATTCTATCCATTCATCTCTTTAATTTGTATTAAAAGCTCCAATTTGGTTATTCTATTTAATATTTTTCAAATTCCATCATGTTTTTTCATTCCCTTATAAAAATCAATCAAAACATCTAGACAAGTATGATTCCACTTAAAAATATGATTGGTCAGTATATTCAATATTATTTATGGACATTTATTCTCCACATTTAGCTGTGAAAAGGGAAGGAATTTGGAAACATGCCTAAATTTTTTTCCCTTTTTTTCAAGAACCAAACTATCAATTAGTATTCATTAACATCGAGGTGGTCTATCCTAATTGAATGGTAAAATTCCTTCAACAGTCACTTTTAATTAATAATGTTGTAAATAAATGGTACTTAATATTAAACATTAAATTTGATTATTTTAAACACCCATGTGGGGTCTCCCTTATATTTTTTAAATTCATTAATTTTAGTAATGTGGAGTCTCATAACTGATTTTTAATCAGGAAGAAAGGGGTCTTAAATACCATGATAGGGGATGGTGAATCGTTGTATGGATATTCTTTATGAAATTATTCCTGCCCCACTGGATCATGAACTCATTATTATAAGAGTTTTTTATTTTTATCTTTAGTGCTTATATTTATCTTAGACATACCTACTTTATCAAATGATAATTCAAATAATATAAATAAAGAAATAAAGCACAAGTACACAGATATTTTTACTTGGTTCACCACTATGGGCTAGTCTAAGGAGCAAGAATCCAACATTGTATTTGTGCACTAAAATCACTAAGCTCGCTTCTTTTTGGTTTTGGATAATTCACTCTTTCCTATGATCGTTATACCTACAATGTTTGGAGAATATGCACTATCTCCCAAGGATCGTGTAACTCACACTTCCCTCTTATTCTCACTAATTCAAAAGGAAAACCTATTTCCATGCAGACCAAAGAACAATATATTCTATTGTTGGGAGTTTCAATGAATTTATGATAGGTTCCTATGAAATTCATGTGCTTCTTCATGTACTTGATGTGAACATCACCTCAAGAATACCCTTTCTATGAGAGATCATGGAAATTCCACCTCACATTGAAAATACCTTCAAAAGATTCTCAGTATTCCTTTTATTACCATGGATATCGTAGTGAGTAAACTCCTTCTAAAACTATTATCGAATGGTGTAGATAATCTATATTATATTTATTCTCAATTTGGATATAACAATGATATTTCTAATAGGTTAATTCTGGGGTGTATCTCCTTGCGTACGTACCTAGTAAGTTACCCCGATGTGATGCCCTATCATGTAGTACCTTGCATGATATTTGGGTGTGAAACCCTTGCATGATATCCTTGCACGATACCCCTCCACGACACTATGGATAAAGACCCCACTATTAGACCCCTCCACAATATACCCTTTAGATAATGTGAATCTCATGACTCCACTATGATACTCCTTCACAATACCTCTCTATGAGACTCCTCTGTGAGACCTTGTTCAGTTCACGTGGATCACAAGAACTTGTTCAGTTCTTGTAGAACGTGAAACTATAGAATGAGATCTTATTCAGGTTGCATGGATTTTATGATATCAATGGGTTTTCCTATGAAAAAAACCCATATGCATAATTCTCTTCATACGATACCATAATGATACCCCTTTGTAAGACTTTTTCCTGATTACATGGATAACATGATTCTGACACAATACTTTATTTTGTTCATATGAAACACTAAGGCAATGTGAATCATATATACTCATTTGATTCATTTGAAACTCCTTCTCTATACTTTTCTTCACATAAAATATTTTGAGTAAAACTTCATCACATCTTAAGGAAGGTTTGGTGGGTATTTTTAGGAAAATTTACACCTCCTTAACTCCACAAATCATGGTCATCCATCTATTCCACAACCTTAACATTCACCATCACGTGCTTTGTGTGATCTCATCATGATATCTAGATACATTCAGGTGATGTTCGTCTTAATTATTATTCATCTCTTATTTGGATCCCACCATGATATTTAAAGGCTATCATGAGTTATTCATGTGATCCCATCACAATATCTAATGAAAAATATCTGGTAAATGACATTGTCTTCTAGAGCCTCATGAGATCTCATCACATGATCCAAAGAAAATCATATGATCATGTGATTTCAAATGACCGTGTCATATATCCTTCATTTCCATCTTATTAGTATTTATGTACATCATGTGACCTCACTATGAGATCTTCTGACAATCATGTGATGTCTTCAGGTTCTTCATATAATCTATTCAAGAGATCCTCTAATAATCATGTGATGTATTCAATTTATTTTTCTAATCTCTCTATGAGATCCCCCAACAATAATGTGGTGTCTTCCTGTTCTTTATATGATCTATTTAAAATCATATAGTTTATTTAATTTCACCACATGCTCTTATCATGAGATCCTCTTATACCCATGTGGATCACATGATGCAATATCAGGATCTCCTTCAACTTGTGTGATCACAAACAAGACATGTCAACCTTGTCCATAAAAACAATGCATGATCCATTTGGACTTATGTTCTAATCATGATCACCCTACATGATTTCTCTACATGATTAGTACTAACATTTATGATCCATGTGATCATCTATAATATTCACACTCTATGTGATCTTTTTGGACATTCACACTCCATGTGATCCTTCAAGAAAATGACACAAACTCATCATGCCTCATTTTACAATCAACCTTTTCCAACTACATAAAACCTTTCCAATAAATAAAATAATCCAAAAATAAACATCAATAATGATTTTTTTCAACAATATATCATGTTTTGTTTGTTTAATATACATTAAAAAATTAAAAAACAACTTCTTGAAAAATCATTCATATGATAAACCACTTTCCTTTTGCCAACTCAGATAGTGATCAAGGATATTCTAATCATTTTCACTACGCCCACATGAGTTAACCTCAACGTGGGAAATAATATTAGAATTAACATTCAATGATGAATCACTTAATTATCAAAATTCCCATTAGAAGCCTTTTTTATACCTAAATATAGAACAAATTAAAACTTTGAGATCACTTCTTAACCCACACATATCTACATCTTACATCATGAACCCAAAGGCCACTCATTTTCATGATTATTTTTTCTTGATAGTCTAATTTTAGAATCATAGGATTTAATGGTTTAAGACTCACCATGTTTCACTTCTCCCCCTATATTGATCAAGGCATGTTCTCCTCCTTTTACAATGAATCCAAAGGCAACTCATTTGTGGTTGGTAATATAGTAAATAACACACATTAGTACATAGAGAAAAAACCATGCCTTGGGGAGAGGGGGTTTTGTATAAAAACTATTCAAGTATGGGGATCATCTGAACTCCAAGAGGTGGTTTATTCCATTCAAATTATTCCTTGTGTAATGATTTCATCAAGATGTTTGAAACCTGTAGTTCAAAAATAAAATACTCTAGCTTCACATTACCATGATCTATATTCTTCAAGATGAAGTTGTATTTGATTTCAATTTTATTTTTCCATGAAATATGGACTATATTTGTTATAAGATTTTTAGTACATGAATTATCACAATAGAAAGCAATTATAGACTTCACTAAAATATTACCATTTCATATAGAATAAAATAGGAGATTACTTAATTTATTAATTTACTCCCCCATGGTTTTTGATTTATGTTCATGAGATCTAAAAAATCACGAGGTAAAACATGTTATTATTTTATCTCCTGAAATCCAGGTAAATGAAATTTCTCTCTATCTTTGGTTGTTCACCCATTATTATCCTATGAGACAACATATGGTGACATATAAATACTACCAAGCTATGTAAAATATTTTCAATTTCACTTTTGACTCCATTTATCAACTTATGATGTACAATTTTATTCTTTTATCACTTTTCAAGATCATATTTATATTCTTATTTATAGATGTATGCTACTGAAATATTTCTATCAAGTGAAATTACCACTTATAATTTATTCATTGAAATATCCTATAATCCTAATAAGTCAAAATGCCTTGTAGTAGATAAGAGTTTAAGAAAATAAATTCCAATGTTTTCCATGTCACTCATTCAATTGAATGGATTCTATAAGTATGAATTTTATTAATTCTTAAAAAGAATCTCTTGTTAAGTGAGGCTATATTGCCTAGATTTTTTTCCACTATATATCTCTCAAAACCACTATATTTGGAGTAATGTATATCATTAATACTGATTATTGAGCCGAATCAAGATGTTGAATTACTCTTCATACCTTGGAGACCAATTGTAAGAATAATTGTTGATTTTCTCTCACAGATCATTAGTATCTGAAAAATAGTCAGCTTATACCCCGTTTGTTATAAAAGCTAAATAAACCAGAAATGCATGGGTATTGCAGATTCTCCTCCAATATTTATTCTATTGGTGAACAAATACCACTTCAAATGACACCTGATACCAATGGTTGAAGTTTAAATGTTACTTGGAACCAATAGATAATTCAAGTATAGATTTAGTACATATTAAATTCCACATCATGATCTCCATCATATGGTTCTCCTTTTCTGCTACATGAATATTTCGGGTATACATTTTAAAAAAAATAGTATTTCTGTAACACCACTTTTTGAATATGATTCCATATGTGAATTTCAAGAGTTCATAATCCTTTAATCACATATATCTCTATTCAAAATATGCACATATTCCCTTTCAGTACACACACACCTAATAGATTATATCTCCCCCTTATTCCAGTAAAACATTCTATGGATATGAGAATCATCTAACACACTGGTATAGGGTTAACTATTTAATCTTCAAGAAGAGTATTATCATAGATCCTGAAGGCTCAACCCTTTGATACATTATTGAAAATAACTATACTCTTTCTATGCATTTTCCAACATCACAACTAACATGATTTTTTCTATCCATATAACTAGATATTCTATACATTCATTATTATTATTCAAATATTTATCTTTGGTATGTTTGAATTATTTCACAATTTGGGTTTTATAGCCACTAGAAAAAATTTCATTCTTTAACAATCCATATATATACCATTCATGAGGATTCCTTCTCTAATAATGAATATTTACACTAGTCGTTTTCACATTATTCATCCTCCATTGGAGTGATATTTCTCTAACCTTCACTTCACATCTTGTTGCACGACACATGAATTTATAGAAAAAATCATTATTCATTTCTATTTTACTAGTTATTCAAGTCACCTCACCTTTTCTTATTGGGGGTGTGTCATTCACTGAATTAACATTATTCTTACTCACAACTAGAATAGATCATCAATTTTTCTAACATGTTTGATAAAATTATTTCCTAGAGAGTTTTTGGGATTGTAAGAGAGGAGGTGCTTGGTACACCGTTCATAGATCACCTTGTGTTTCCTCTAAGGGTATAAATATATTTTTATCTTATCATTTTTCATCCAATATAGGAACATTTGTTATACACCACTGAGCTTTGGAATCTCTTTTTGATTTCCTTTTCTATCCCTACTTTCTTCTATCTATAATATTTTTCCAAATTCCTATGATTATCAGATATAAAACATCTCCCATTAAAAAATTACTCTGCCTCATCTTTTCTTATTTGAGATGTTGATACATATAGAGTCCTTCTTCTGAAATTGACCCCCCATGATTTTTGAAACATACTTAAGGTGTGTCTTGATGTTCCACAATAGTATTATTTCATAGCAACTTTCATATAGAAGACTCTGATTTTATATTTCTCAAGAAATTTCAAATTATTATTAGATTTATAAAAATTTGTTTCTTTATAGAATGAGATTTATTCTAATGCCTCAAAACAAAAAACTTGAAATATGACAATATATCCCATAAAAATATAACATGTTATCATTTCATATTTTAAAATCATATTTAGGTCTATTTCTAGAACATATATGATATTTCTTATTTCTTGAAATTTTTTAATCTCTCTTCCTCTCATGTAAGGGAGATGGTTCCTCATATAAACTATCATATTTTTCATTCCATTTCATTAATAAACGCTAAAGGATAATCAAATAGTAAATGAAAAGAATCCTTAAATTTGGTATTTTCTTTGGAATTGGATGCCTCCACTAATTTCTGGACTGATTCTATCTCTTCTCTAAATTTGTGAATCTTCTTTTCCCTAGTTTCAAGATGAGTATTAATTTCAATCATAGGATTCTTACCACTAGTAATTCCATATTCCAATGTTCGGTTGAGCTTTTCCACTATATAATTTTACTCCTTTATTTTGGAATTCATATGAGTAGCAGATTCTTTAATGAATCCATTCTAAAAAGACAATTTTGATTGGTGTGTAGGAATATCTTCATTTTTTGAATCAAAATTTTGAATTTTTTTAGTGTTTTCATTCCATTATCATCAACATTAAGTTATTTTAATTCTTGATAATGAGAATAATTCTTTTCTATTAGATCGTTTCCTCTTCAATAAGTATTTTATTTAAAACATTTATCTTTTTGACTTATATTTTTTGTAATTGGATCCAAATGTCCCCAGAAATATTATCTAATTTAAATTTCTAAGCCAATTCCCTTTTTATGTGTATATATTCCACTTTTGGAATTCTTAAAATCTCATCATCATTAGTTGTACCAAAATCACATGGAATATTAGGATCTTCATTCATTTTAGAAGCATTATTGTGTGAGAGAATATGTTAACTATTTGTTTCATCCCAAAATTTCTACATTACATTTTTATTTTCCTTCATCTAATTAACACTCTTTATGTAGGAACTTCCATATTGAGGAATACCACCAAACATCTTATTCATTGATCTTCACCACTTTTCCATGGAACATCAAGATCAGAGAAAATGGAAACAATAATTTAAAAAGATGATTGAACAATTCAAAGAAAACAAATCAAAAAAAATAAACATTTTCTCTGAAACCAGTTTTTAGGCATAAAAGGTGCTTATATACCTCAAGAGGGGGTGAATTAGGTTAAGGATATTATTTAAAAAAAAATTTAACCCACTAGATCTTTAACTCAATATTATAAGGTTCACCTATAATTCTCTTTAGGATTTATATTGATCATATCCTATATATTTTTTTTCTAATGATGATGTACCGAAAGTAAATTAAGAAACAAATCATAGGGACACACATATTTTTACTTGGTTTACTACTATGGACTATTTCAAGGAGCATGTATCTGATATTGTGTTGGTGCACCAAAATCACTAAACTCAACACATGTTAGCTTCAACTAGGCCACTACTACTGGGGCTCACTGCCCATAAAAAGTTTCGGAAATATGAACTATATCACTTGCCTCACTTCCCTCACAAATCACTCTTATGTTCACTTATTTAGAAGGAAAAAATAATTGTCATATATTACAATGAAAAATATATTATATTTACTAGAGTTGCATCGAATATATGAAATGTTCCTCATAAATTCATATTCTCATTCACATACATGATTTTAACATCACATTGAGAAACACCATTAAATTAGAGATCATGGTAAATCCTACTCACTTTCCCAAGACCTTTAGGAGATTCCAAGTATTACTTTCACTACCTTGGATGTAGAAGTGAATAAACTCCATATAAAAGTATTATTGAATGGTGTAGATCCACTATCTTTATATTATTTTGAATTCAGATATGATAATGATATTTCTCATAGAGTAATTCTGAGATGTATCTCCTTACATGAGACCCTAACATGTTACCTCCAGATAAGACCTTGGCATGTAACCCCTTGCATGAGCACTGGGCATGCCACCCTTGTGTGATATCCTGGCATGAGTCCCCTCTTCCATACTTAGCCACAAGACCCCACCATGAAACACCCTTTAGATCACACGGATCATGTGAATCTACCATAATAATCCTTCATGAGACCTCCCTATGAGACTCCCTTATGAGACCTTGTTCATCTCATGCGGATCACAGAATCTTTTTCAGTTTATGTGGATTGAGAGAGTCTAGAATGAGACCTGGTTCAGGTTATGGGGATCATCTAATATAAAAAAGTCTTATTATGCCTGAAAACACCCCATTCATATATCTATACACAAGAAACTATCAGGAAACCCCTTCCCAATACATTATTCTGATTATGTGGATTACATGATTCCATCGCAAGACTTTATTCTACTCATTTGAAACACTTATGTGATGTTAATCATCTATTCTCCTTCACTTTACATAAAACCCCATATCCATAATTTACATCTGATATATATTTTTACAAAAACATTATCACATATTATATATGGTTCGGTGTCCATTTATAAGAAAAATTCAACTGCCTTAACTCTAGAAATCATGGCCATCCATCTGATCCACCACATTAACAATCGTTGTCATGTACTTCACATTATCCCATCCTGATAGCTACATATATTCATGTGGTGGTAAGATTTGTAATTTCCCGAACCCAGAAGCCACACAACGGGTGCCACGAACCTGGTTGGTCACATAACCTCAAGCGCATTTACCCAAACGCCAGAGACTATCGACTAGCATCGAGGGTCTAGGTCTGGTAGTGGGGAAACTATGCCCTAATTTTTTAAAGTGTAGCGTAGCGGAAAATATAAATAACATACAACAGCGGAAGCAGTAAACAATATACAACTGAAATGGACAACTGAAGTAAAAGAGAAACAACATTCATATATACAATATACATAATGTCACTAATTCTATGAAAGCAGCCAGAACAGGATACACTGAAATACAACACGATACAACTCAAAGTACAAGGTACAACCAAACAAAACAGAGTAGAGTGAACAGAACACAATAGCATCGCAAGCCTAAGCTCAGTCCCATTATCTCATACTCCTCTACTACAATCATGTACCTGTATAGGGACCCTTTCCCCTATCGACACCTAGATAAATATATTTTGTTTGGTCCAAATACATGACCCAAACAGGGTGTGAGAAATAAATCCCAGTAGGCACCCTCCAAAGGCTTGTTCCCAGCTTTCAGTGAAAATGTGCAACAGCAGTGTGCAGTAGTAAATGCAATAAACTAAGCAGTACTCAAATATAACTAACTCTACAAGTTATATTTCAATTTTAATATTCATTTAACCATGCCAAGAATGTTCTTTAACTTGGTAGGTATAACATATGAAAATCAACACAGTGAATATTAATGATAACATTGTCCTCAGACATACAATTCTTACCCTCAGGAAAACAGAATCGAAACCCGCAGGTGATTTCCCAAAGGCATAAAGAATATTTCCCACAAGCGTACGAGGTATCGCCAACAGGCATAAAAACTACTACCCACAGGCACAGAAACTACTGTCCACATGCATGAGAAAAGTTGCTAGCAGGTTAAACAAAACACTTCCCTCATGCAATATAAGTAATTGGGCCAAGCCCAACACATAAAAAATAAATTATATACAATTCCTCTCAAGGAAATTCAAAGCATTCTAAAATTCACGGTATTCCCATAGGTATTCTGGCCAAACGTCTAAACAGAGGAATGCACCCCCGGGGAGGTCCTTGATCCAAGCTGTGATCCCAAACAGCTATGTTAACTTATAAAAATTTTGTCTATGCAATTATATATAACTTTCAACAAAGGCCATAGCAATACGACACCCCAAACATGGGTTCGTAGCACAACAGTACACATATTCAACTCAACAGTTAAAAATAAACACCAGATCACCAACCTCGATCGTCTCTGATCGGTATACATGAATGAACCTCCCGAATCATCTATGAATGACATAGATTTTGGATAAAAGAATTATCGTTCAAAAGTAAATAACTTTCGTTAGAGGAATAATTGATAAGAACAGCACAAGGAGAGGAGAGGGCTTACCTGTACGGTCCCAACATGATTGATGGAGGCAGATTCTGATTCTCGGTGCATGATCGGGTGATCCTCCAACGTTTTGTCGTCCTCTCAAGGTCCAAATGGAAGTTCTGCCTCTTCCCTCGAATGAGGAGGCTACTACCTATCTTAAGAAAAATTCCATGACTACACGGCGTGTACTCTTAAGTACAAGGCGTGTAACTGTTTTTAAACTATTCCCATGGAGGCTTCTTTCCACCGTGGCATTGTTCATCTTTTTACATGAGTACATGGTGTGTATTCCTAAATACACAGCATGTACTATTTCTCAGCTGGCAGCTGTCTCCGCTGCCTTACTATTCACCTGTTGATTGATTAAACAGCATGTAAATACCTAGTACATAGCTTGTAGTCGGTTTTTACACCCCTCATCACTGACATACCCACACACCCTGTGTACTCATCCCATAGAGCCAAAGTACACAGCATGTGGAAAAGTACACGGCGTGTACACAAAAAATTTTGGATTTTTTCCCATTTTCCTTATTTTCTCAAAAACACATAAGGAAAAAAGGAAAAGAAGAAACATGTACCTCAAGAATAAGAACCGGGTTCTTACAAACATCCCCCATTAAAGCAATTCGTCCCCAAATTTCCCTTTCAAGGGTGGTGAAGATAAAGCTATGAACAACTCTGACCACTTAGAACGTACGTCAGTCTCACACTCCCAAGTTTCGTTCTAATCTCAGCCATGTTGCCATAGCACCAGTACGAGAGGAATTGATCAGCCTCAGAGAACCTGCATGCTCCTATCAACAATATGAATCAGATGCTCCTCAAAGGATGCATCATCCTAAAGCTCAACCTCTTCAGGCTAAAATATGTGAGATGGGTCTCAGTGATAATGGTGCAGCTAAGATACATGAAAGATGTCATGCATGGCCTGGTACCTCTGTGGTAACTTCAACCGATAGGAAACCGACCCAACTCTCTCCAGAATCTCAAACGGCCCTACATACCTCGGTGAATGTTTACCATGTCTCCTGATCCTCCATTTTTCCAGCCTCAGTGAAACACGTAAGAATACTTAATCCCCAACCACAAACACCAAGGGACGTCTACGACTATCTGCATATGACTTCTGATGAGACTGTGTAGTATCCATCTGCTTCCGTATCAATTGGATATGCTCTGAAGTCTCCTGAACGAGATGTGTTCCCAGTAAAGCCGCCTCACCTGCCTCTAACCAGCATAAGTGTGATCGGCATGGCATGCCATATAAATCCTTATAAGGTTCCATCTCAATAGTTTCCTGAAAACCATTATTGTAGGAAATCTTTACTAGGGGTATGTGCTTCTCCCAAGATCCCCCAAAGTCTAGGACGCATGCACACAGCATGTACTCAATCACTTGTATTTTATGCTCTGACTGGCCATCGGTCTGAGGGTGCTAAGCCTTGCTCAGAAGCACCTGTGTACCCAGTGCCCTCTGAAAACGTTTCTAGAAAAGAAATGTAAAACTAGCATCCCTATCTGAAACTATATAAGGAGGGACCCCATGAAGGCGTACTACCTCTCGGGTATACATCTTCCTGAGAACATCAACACCGAAGGTCTCATTGATCATAAAAAAGTGAGCTACCTTCGTAAGTCTTTCCATAGCAACCCACACGAAATCACTGCCTCGAGGTGACCTCGGAAACCCGGTCATGAAATCCATCGTGACATCATCCCATTTCAACTCCGTAATAGGTAACTGCTATAACATCCCAGCTGGCCTCTGATGCTCTACCTTCACCTGTTGAAAGCTAGAACATCTTGTAACCAAACCAGCTACTTCATGTTTCATACCCGGCCACCAATACTAATATCTCAAGTCACAGTACATTTTGGTAACTCCGGGATGCACTTCCCAAGCTGAAGCATGAAACTCCCGCATCAACTCCTTGGGTATATCCCCTGGAACCCAAACTCATTCATGGAAACACAATATCTCATCATCGCCTATAGTCTATCAGGGAGGAGGGTCCTCACTTGCCACCGACTCCCGTAGAACTAGGCCTTCTGAATCTGATAGCAATCTCATCCCCAAGCAATCCAGGAGGGTAGAAGTCACAACTAAGGAAGACAGATAGGTTTTCCACTTACTATCGTGCACCTCCAAATGCATTATAGAGAACAAAGACATGAGCTGCCACTCACCAATGTCCTCCTACATTTCCTATAACTGAGTCCTCCTACTCAGTGCATCGGCAACTGTGTTACCCTTACCAGGTGTATAGGCAAGCTCAACGTCAAAGGACTGAATGTATTCAACCCACCTTCTTTGTCTCAGATTCAGGTCACGCTGAGTAAAGATGTATTTGAGACTTTTTTGGTCCGTGAACAGCACAAAATGTTCTCCAAATATAATGTCTTCAACAACATAACGCATGAACAAATGCAGCCAACTCAAGATCATGCGTCTGGTAATTCCTCTCATGTGGCCTCAACTGCCGAGACCCGTACGCAACAACTTGATCGCCATGCATCAACACTACACCTAGACCAATACCTAATGCATCACAATAGACTATATAGCTCTTCCCTTTCCTTGTAAGTATCAGGATTGGTGCTAATGTCAACCTACCCTTCAGCTCCTGAATGTTTGTCTCGCATGCTTCAGACAAAACGAACTTCACAGCCTTCTTAGTCAAACTCGTCAACAGTGCTGCTAAGCGGGATAAGTCATGTATAAAATTTCTGTAGTAACCAGCCAGCCCCAAGAAACTCCTTATCTCAAACACATTCTTAGGCTACTACCAAAAAACTACTTCTCTCACCTTATCTGGGTCTACTTCAACTCCTTCCTCTAAGATAATATGATCGAGGAAGTGAATTTGGTCCATCCAAAAGTGGCACTTTGAGAGATTAACATATAAATGATGCTCTCCCAGTGTAATCAAAATGATCTCAAGATGGGTGGCATGGTCGTGTCGAGTGTGATAGTACACCAAGATATCATCCATGAAGACTACCACAAAAAATCAATATAAGGGTGGAACACACGATTCATCAAAGCCATGAAAACTGCAGGCACATTCATGAGTTTGAACGGCATATCCATGTACTCATATGGACCATATCTTCTCAAAAAATATTTAAGCCATATATCTGATGGTCTAAAGTGTAACTAATAATATCTGGATCTCAAGTCAATCTTTGATAACACTCGTGCTCCACGAAGTTGATCAAAAAGATCATCAATCCTTGGAAAGGGATATTGGTTCTTGAATTTCTACTGGTTCATCTTCCGATAATCCACACAAAGTCTTAGGGTATCGTCCACCTTCTTCAAAAAAAGGACCGGCAAACCCCAAGGAGAACTACTGGGTCGGATGAAACCCTTTGACTACAACTCCTCTAACTACCTTTTGAGCTACTGTAACTCAAGTGTAGCCATACTATAAGGAGGAACGGACACCGGTGTTGCTCCTGGAACAATATCAATAGAGAAATACACATCACGCCTCGGAGGTAGACCTGACAAGTCATCCGGGAAGACATCCCTGAAATGATCAACTACTGGGGGTAAATCCTTCTGACACGCTCCCTGGTCATCCAGATATAAGCTTGCAATCTGGGCTATCACTCCACCTAGCCCACGATGCTCAGGTCCAACTCAGCTCACATGGACATCCCACTCGCCCTTGTATAGAAACTCGTTGCCCTTTGATGATGTGAAACTCACCCTGTGACGATAGAAATACACAAAGGGTCGAAAGGGGACCAACCAGTTCATCTCGAGAATGACATCATAAGCTGTCATCTCTAAGACATAGAGGTCCCATAGGAAGTGACACCCACTAACCTTAAGGGGGAACTCTTTGTACAGAGGCACACCAGTCGTTTGATTCCCCAACAGAGTATCTAGCGTCATAATATCAAAAGAAGAAGAAACACAGAGCCCAAGGCTCTCCACATTGGGCATATATATAAAGCTATGTGTAGAACCCGTATCGAAAATTACAGAAGATAAAACAGAAGATACTAGAGTAGTACCTCTGATAGTGGAAGGTCCGGGATCCTGCTTGTGTTGGGTTTTTTGCACTGCATACGTCTTCCCAGTGTCACGGCCCTACGACACGGCCTAGCTACCCTGAGCTAACACGCCCTACTACCTCTGAGATCCTGGTGTTTGGCTACCATGGTCACGACCACCATCTTATCTTGAATGCCCTAACATACTCCAATTTCCCTACTCGTAAGAAGCTGATGGTCTTTCTCCCACATGTGGAGTCTACACATACCCCTCTCACTAGACACTAGTGGAAACGCCCGGCATAAACGCTAGTGATGACCCATCCTGCCACAAGCTCAGCACCCCACTGGGTCACGTGGACACTACGGTCTCTTGTTCCCCTCTTTACCACACTGTTAGCACATGACCAGGACACCTGAAGTATTCTTTTGACTAGTACTACCACCATGAGAAAATTCAATTTTCCTCTTCCTCTTACTGGTAGAAATAGTACCCAAAACTGGTTTCGAACCGCCCTGGCCCACACCACTAGATTCCCACAGGTTCTGCTCAGTAATCAGTGACTGGTTCACAGTAGCATGCATTGTAGGCAACCTAAAAACATTCACCAGTGCTCGGATGCCATACCGAATACCATCCTCAAAGCGTCTATCCCTCAACGTCTCATCACCCACTACAACTGGTGAAAAATGTTGAAGCTCAGTGAAGAGAGCAGAATAATCCATCACTAACATGGCCCCTATGACATATTCATGAACTCTTGAGCTCGATCTTCCCTCAGAGTCTCCAGGAAGAAGAATTCATAGAAATCTGCCTGAAAATCCTCCCACTCTATGTCTCGGTGATGCTCAGATTAGGTGGTAACATCCCACCACCTCTTGGCGGAATCACGCAGCATGTATGTATCAGGCTTGAACCTCCACTCTAGAGGCGTCTCTAGATGCTCGAAGATAGTCTGCAATGAGTCCGGCCATGACTCTGCAGCCTGTGGTCAACTATCCCCTGAAAATGTAATCGGATTCTACTACTGGAACATACGAGTCAACACTGCCATGGATGTGGCAGCCATCGGTGTTCCTGGAAGGTTTGCATGAACCGCATGAAGCCTTAATGGAACTACGCATCCACACCTCTGCCCGGTATAACGGTTGGCGTCGCGTCTGGCACTGCTAGAGGATCAATCGGTACCCCATGGACTACTGTCTATGGAGTAAACTCGATGCCTCTCTCCTGGAGAACAGCTCGAGGTTTTCACAGTGGCATGACTCTACAAGGTCATATGCACACCTTAGATCAAGATTATCCAAGACTGAAAATGAGGAGGCGAAGAAGGGAACAGGAGAAGAAAATCATTCAAGTTTTGAAAAACAAGACTACACGATGTGTGTGTGTATACACTACACGGCGTGTTATTACAAGCCATCCACATGGGCATGTAATCCAGCTTAATCTGGTCATGTAACACCCCAACACATGGTGTTTCTCTCGAATAGATGGCATGTACTTGAATCCTCCTTCCCCGCCCGAGTCCTTCTACACGGCTAAGCCACACGTCTCTCCTAAAACAAAAATGCACAGCAAGTCCGGAAGGCACACAGTGTGTACATGACAGGCTTTCACTGGATCATGTTGTTCGTGACACGGCCTGTATAATCAGGTCACACTACATGGCATATTTCAAAAATACAAAGCGTGTACAAGGAAAGATAACACCAACCTGTGTTGTTAGTGACACGGCAGGGTACCTGGGTCAGACTACACGGTGTGTTCAAGGTCGACACATAGTGTATGTCTTTAGGATCCGCCATCCGTGTTGTTAGTTACATGGGCAGACACTGGGTCGACACTACACGACATGTACAACTAGTTCATGGCATGTTCTCCCCGAAAACATCCTTATCCCGTGTCTTCACCCACACGGCCAATGAAACAGGAATAGACTACATAGTGTGTACTGCGGGTACATTACATGTACTTAAAAAGTTTGCATTTCTTCTCGAATAGAAGAACACACGGTGTGGGTCAATAGAACTACACAACGTGTATGCAGGGTTTTCTAGACAATAAGCCTCAAAAACTACTCTGAAACCCAGAAAAACACGGAAACAAATACCTAAGTGAAAAATTCGGATTCGTGAGGGCCCATACACCCCGAAAATCAAATATTGGAATCTTACACATGTTATAACAAAATAAACACATAGAAGATCCACAAAATTCCAGTCATTGAGGGCCCATACTCATCAAGAACCAAAGTTTAGCACAACAACTACCACAACAATATGCAATTTCTAATGCACTTACATGGCATGGAAAAATGCATGACATGTTGTTTCTAGCATGTTCCTAAATGATTCATGAGATGACATAACCTCATCTCATTGGGTTGCACTAAATTGAACCCATGTATAACATATAAAGATCACAAACACCAGTGCGTAACTGAATGGTGAAAATCAAAGCAACTGTAAAATTTTCAAAATCAAATAATTGCAAGAAATGAGGTAGACTAGATTTTCCCTGTACAAGAGTCAGATACTCCTGGGCACAGCTTATTACCAACCACCATTTCTATCCTATCTCTTACTAAGGTTGTAAATAGTATGTCAAAGAAAAGAACTCCTTTGATACCACTTTGTAACGTCCCAGATCCGGAAGCCACACAATGGGTGCCCCAAACCCGATTGGTCGCATGACCTCAAGCACATTTCCCCAAACACCATAGGCTGTCGACTAGCAGCGAGGGCCTAGGTCTGATAGTGGGGAAACTATGACCTCATTTGAAAAAGTGTAGAATAGTTGAAAAGATAAATAACATGCAACAGCAGAAGCAGTAAACAATATACAACTGAAATGGACAATTGAAGTAAAAGAGAAATAGCAGTGATATATACAAGATACAGTATGTCCCTGATTCTTTGAAAGAAACCAGATCAGGATGCACTACAGTACAATACAATACAACTCAATGTACATGGTACGGCCAAACAAAACAAAGTAGAATGAATAGAACTCCGCAGCATCGCAAGTTTAAGCTCTGTCCCAAGGTATCCTACTCCTCTGCGACAATCATGTACATGTATCTGGATCCTTTCCCCTGTCGACACCTACAACAATATAGTCTATTTGGGCCGAAGACATGACCCAAACTGGGTGTGAGAAATAAATCCCAGTAGGAACCCACCAAAGGCATGTCCCCAACTATCAGTGAAAATGTGAAACAGCAGTGTGCAGTAGTGAATGAAATAAACTAAGAAGTACTCAAAAGTAAATAACTCTACCGGTTATATTTCCATTTTAATATTCTTATAACCATGACAAGCATGTGCTTTAACATTGCAGGTATAACATATGAAAATCACCATGTCGAATATTCATGATAACACTGTCCTCTGACATACAATCTTTACACTCAGGTAATCAGAATCAAAACCCGCAGGTGATTGCCCACAAGCATAACGAATATTTCCCACAGGCACATGAGGTATCACCGATAGGTATAGAACCTATTTCCCACCGACACAGAATCTTCTACCCACATGCATGAGAAATGTTGCCTGCAGGATAAATGAAACATTTCCCCCAGGCTATATAAGTAACAGGGCGGAGCGCAACACATAAGAAAGCAATTATATACAATTCCACTCAAGGAAATTCAAAGAATGCTAAAATTCATGTTATACCCACAGGTATTCTCTCCAAATGGATAAAAAGAGGAATGCACCCCCGGGGTGGTCCTAGATCCAAGGAGTGATCCCAAACAGCAGTTTTAACTTATCAAAAGTTTATCTATGCAATTATATATAACTTTCATCAACGTCCACAACCATACGACACCACAAACATGGGTTCGTAGCACAAAGATACACAAATTCAACTCAACAGTTGGAAATAAACACCAGGCCACTTACCTCGATCATCGTTGATCGGTATATGTGAACGATGCCTCATGAATCATATAAGAATGACGTAGACCTGGGATAAAAGAATTATTGTTCAAACATAAATAACTTCCAATAAAGTAACAATTGGTAAGAACAGCACAAGGAGAGGGGATGTCTTACCCATACGGTCCCAACGTGATTGACGGAGGCGGAATCAGATTCTCAGTGCGCGATCAGGTGATCCTCCAAGGTTCGGACGTCCTCCCAAGCTCCAAACGGCAGTTCTGTCACCTCCATAGAATGAGGAGGCTACTGCATGTTTTTAAGCAAAATTTATTGACTTCACTATTTGTACTCTCATGTACATGGTGTGTACTTTTCTTTTTTTAAAATTGTTCCCCTGGCGGCTTTTTTCCACCGTGTGTATTTCTGAATACACGGCGTGTACTGTTGCTCAACTGGAAGCTGCCTCTACTGCCTTACTGATCACCTTCTGACTAATTACACAGCGTGTAAATACCTAGTACATGTAATGTAGTCATTTTTTACACCCTTCATCACCGACAGGCCCACATGCCCTGTGTACTAATCCCACATGACTAAAGTATACGACGTGTGGAAAAGTACACGGTGTGTACCCATAAAATTTTAGATTTTTTCCCATTTTCCTTATTTTCACAAAAATACTTAAGGAAAAAAAGGAAAAGAAGAAAGCCGTACCTCAAGGATAAGAATCGAGTTCTAACAATATTCATTATCATCGAGTGCTTCATGTGATCCCATCACAAGATCTAGATATGATAATTAGTTTTTCATGTGATCCTATCACAATATCCAATAACAATCACACAGTAAGTGACATTGTCTTTCAGAGATTCATGAGATACCATCATTTTTCCAAAGATAATAATATGGTCACATGATTTTGAATGAATAAATTCTATCTCTAATGAATCTATATTCTCTTTCTTCATGAAAATTGTGGGATCTTATCATGTGATCCTCCTACAGTCATGTGATGTCTTTAGGTGCTTCATATGATCTCTTTGTGATATCCTCTAACAATCATGTGTTGTCCTCATGTGCTTCACAAGATCTCTCTACAAGATCCTCTATCAATAATGTAGAATCTTCATGTACTTCTCCAGATCTGTTGAAAATATTATGGGTTCATCATGAGAACCACATGATCTTATTATGGGATCATTTTACACTCACATGGATCATGTGATTTGATCACATTTTCTCTTTTATCTCTAATGATCATAAGTAAGGACATGTCAACATTGTCTAGAAAAACTACACATGATCCATTAGGACATATTCACACCGCATGATCACTGTGAATGATTTCTCAATGTGATTAGTTCTAACATTCACACTCTATGTGACCAGTTCTAAAATTTGTGTTCTACGTGATCTGTTATAACATTCACAGTCCACATGATCCTTCAGGATAATCACACAAACTTTTCATTCCTCCTATGAAAACCATCCTTTTTCAACCATGTAAAACCTTGTAAACAAATATAATTAACCCAAAAGCACCATCATGAGGGATTGTTTCTAACTATTTCCCTCATCCAATATCAGAGGGAGAGTATAACGATAAAACCTATCACACAAGAAAACCTTATTAATTTCTTTTCATATATCAAACATGAAATATTATTGAATTTATTAACAAATCTGATTTTCATAAACCATTACATATTCTTGAGTATTTACCTTTATACTAACATATTATGGGTTCTTAGATTTAAGTACTAATGTGAATCCAAATCCATCTATAGTTTAGGTCTATCACATATATTAATCATGACCACTTTCACTACACTACCTAAAATAGATCTATACCTATAATAAAGTGATGCTATTCTCCCCACCATAATATTTCCTTTATCCTTATCCAATGAGTTATATTTTCCAAGATTCATTAATCCTGATGAAATTATCACTCCTGAGTTATGTTTTTTAGTTTTGGAAATGCATTTAAATAAGTATATCATATTATAAAATATTTTATCTGTCACAACCTGCAATATTCATGTGATTCATATCATAGATTATGATATATACATATCATATAAAGCATGTGATTCATATATTATATATTATAATAGGATTATGATATGGGTACCAAGTACATGGACACTACCATGTCTACCAAATGGTTTTATTTGGTTATTAATTAATGGATAGATTCATTTATGGATACACATACTTGTAATAATAATTTTAAATGCACAAATGATTATGAATAATCAGTAGGTAGTATATTATTATAATACATGAATTCTTTTATGTGATGGCAGTCAAGGCACGACTCCCACTATTAAATGAACGGAGATTATATAAAGTGATATTATCCAACTATTGGTTTTAGATGATACATTATTCTATTGTCAAAACTCTCTTATTCCTGGTTCACCTTTTTCTTCAAAGAGATGGTTCTAGCACACTAGTGGAGGTCATGGGGTCCTCTCATTATAAATGATGATTCTAGTTGACAATGGGATCCTTTTAGAGGATAGAATGTGTTTTTTATCGATAGGTGATTGTGACCAAGAAAACTCTATTGAGTGAATTGGAGATGGATCCTATGTATTTCAGGTATATCTATTTTTGTTTTTCATTCTACAATTCATATTTTATCATTGATGATGGATCATGAAAATTTATGGGGTTTTTTATAAAACCCATCAGTGGTTTCAAAAAAATAGTAATCCACAAGTGAACATGTTCATTTATTTTTTATAAATAACATATGAATAATAATCTATTTGGGGACATATCATTGTGAATGATTTGTTGTGGTTTAATTTAAATCATTAGACTTCTTGGATTTATGATATTGGATATCATAATTATGTTTTTTTTCTAGTAATAGTGTAATAATATTGTGTTTTATATGGTATAATACACTAAAACTTGTGGTTTTGTTCTATGTCATAAGCTATGATATAAAATATATCAGGCTATAAGTGAAATAAGGGTTGTGTGAAATACATAATAAATTAATAGTTATAATATGGCGTATATCAAAGGTTATGAATGGACAATACATAATAAATTTCTTGTATGTAATGTTTTTACTTTATTTGAGAGATGCTCTTATGTATGGGATACCTCATAAATAATATTTTCCCTTTTTCATATGAAAAATAGAATAAGTTTATATATTTTCTTGATTATTTTTATGATTTTAATCCCACCGTTTTATCATTTACTAGGTAATCAGAAAATAATTGGATTTAAGGAATTAATTAGATTTAATTGTGAAAATTGGTCAATTAAATGTTTTTAAGTCTTTTTAAAAATTTGTTGAATTAATTTCTCAAGTCATTCAATTATTTTTTTTCATAAAATTATATTTTTGAACATAAAATTAGTAATTTTTTGATAATTTTGTAATTTCAAAGGATAATTTTACCTTGGCTTTATATGAAAATTTCTCAAATCATATTATATTTTTCATTTCCAATATCATAATATCAAAAGACCTTTTTATTCTTCATCATACGATTTTTTTCATTGTATTATTTTTTACATGGATAAATTTTGATCATGTGTGATATTTTATATGGATAATAATACATTTATCCTATTTTATAATGGTTTTCATTTCTAGGATTTCAATATCATCGAGATTTTTTATCTTCATGGGATATTTTCCCTTCCCAAAATATCTTATCTCATATGAATTATTTATAATACATAGGACATATATATTCCTATATGACTTTTTTTAGCTACATATGACATTTGATAGTGTGTAATAGATTTATCTCATTAAAAATGCTCATATGATGATTTCATTAGAGAAATTACCACCAAATTATCAAAATAAGGGGAATCATAATATTCAGATGAAGTTAGAGTCGAGGCCATGGTCAGCCTTGTTATCCTTTATGAAACCAATCAAATGTGGAAACATATGATATTAGGATCATGATATCTCAATCAAGATCTCAAGAAAGGAAGCTATAGATTTTAGGAACGATGGATCATGGGGATATAAGTTTTGATAAAGAAAGAAACTTTCTATAAGGGTCTAGATCTACGTAGTCCGACCCTTTGTGAGTTTTCGAGGCTTGTGGATCTTAGAGGAGGATTAGAATAAGTGAAAAGTTTTTTGTTGATAACATGTTGGATGTAAGGTGAATACATTGTGTATAAATATTTCCCGTCAGGTATGCTCAATTCATGTATTGTGCAGGGCCAGTTCACAAAATATAATTAATCAGGGTTAAATAATATAAAGGGGGTGTTTTTCAATGATATATAGACACTATGTTTACACAGCATGTAAATGGTTTACATGCAGTGTAAATATCTTGTGTAGTGCATTAATAAAAGGTACAATGACTTGAAGTTTTCTCAAACCCCATGCTCTCTCTCATTTTCCAGAAACCAGTAGCTCCCTTTCTAGTTTTTTAGGTATTCCTTCAATGATAATTGATCCTTATCCTTCCTCCTTTGATCGGTTGAAATATGTGGTGATCCAAGGGGTGTTCTTTCTTTGTTTTATTGTGGTTTCTCCTGGTTTTATCTTCTTTCCTCCCTTATCTTCTCATTATGATATGGAGTTTGATATCACATGTTTATAATTGGGTTTCTATTGGTTTTGTTTAGTGTGGTTGTTCCGTAGTGTCCTTGG
The DNA here is from genome assembly GCA_963277665.1 of Viscum album. Lineage (NCBI taxonomy): Eukaryota > Viridiplantae > Streptophyta > Magnoliopsida > Santalales > Viscaceae > Viscum > Viscum album. Next base: position 777,275,625 of record OY728159.1, read on the forward strand.
ATAGATACAGTTCATGCAAGAGGGGTGATCGGAGATTAATAATGTGGTCGACTCTCGTGTGAATAAAATTGACAATTTTTGAGGTAGGGGAGTTTTTGATTCTCTTACATTACTTATGTGTAATCATAAATTGATCATGATTTATATCATTATAAGTAAATGTAATTTACCTAATAATTGTTTGAATTATATTAAAGAAAAAAAAATTATCACATATTGGTGATGTTGTAACTTTTTACTGTGATATCAGTTTTCCTCATGATTTTACTAATAGTGTGATAACCATGTCATGATTTGTTATCATGTTGTTCGAGATAGAATTGGTAAAGAACATAAATCTTGAATTAATTGATAATTAATTGTCTTTATAATAATGAGGTATATTAAATAATGAATCTGATTATTGATGCAATTTGATGATAATCAAATTGATGAAATATGAATGTTTAGTGAATGAACTTCCATGGGATTTTTGGAATTGATGATGTTGGTCAAGGAAGCTAAATCATGTTAATTCTTGTTGACAATATTGAAAAAGGTATCTTAATTGAAGATGTTATTTCTCTAGGTTTTCTGAAATCAAAATAAATACTAAAGAGCATGTTTTCCCTTTGATAAATTGTTAGATATTGAAGATTAGGTTTCCCGTAGTTTGAACCTATTAATAAATGAATAGGTTAATTTAATAGAGAATATGAACTGGTTTTGTAATAATGATAATTTTCTTGGACAAGAGATTTCCATTTTCTTGAGAAGGTTGAGTGACTTGTTTTGGATCTATGAGATCTTGTTTTCATGATATGGATGAATTCATTTTTTTGAGGTCCTAGTTTCTTTTTTTCTTTCCTGTTTGTTCTTTCTGCCTTTTTGATGTTTTCTAGATGTGATCCTTCTAATATAATCCTTGTATAGATGGTACTAGAGGTATGTTGTTTTATATGGGGTTGAGAGGCTTGGATGTGATATGATCATGGGCTGGTTGATCTTGGGATGGATAACATGATATGTGGGAAGGTAGGGCCATATGATGTGGTAGCAGATGACCCATGTGCTAGTGAGATTCAATAGAATATTCTTGTGGGTGTTAGGTATGGAACTAGAGGTGATGGTAGGGGTTAAATATGATCTTTCCCATTGATGAGATGTTGAGAACTGGTATTATCCCTTATAAATCTGTTTAACATTTGTTAGTAGGTTTTTTTAATATTATTAATTTTCCCCACTACTTGAGGAAGCTGAATCTATTTGGTTTCATGTTTCCTCTTGGTGGTATCTTAGGATGGTTTTCCTATAGTAAGTAGTTTTTTATTTATTCTATAAATAAATTATTAATGGTTAACACATTTGGTTGGTTGATGGTGGAATGAAAATTCTTAGAAGGAATTAATCTTGATAAACCGAGTCCTTGTATTGATTAATCCTGAACGGCATAAACTTTACTCTGATGATTAATGCAATGAAATTTAATATAATTTCAAATAATGATAATGGATAATTAATGGATACTGATTTAATTAATTAAATGAAACAATAAAATGGAAAAAATCATAAATTTAGCTTGTTTATATGATTTTTTGTTATTTGGATATCTGCTATTAGCAATGGAAATTGGGAGTCTGAGCAACTTTAGCTGTAGTTGAGTCTAAGAAAAGGTTATTCCCATATTATGGTAGTTATCTATAATATATCAGGTATATTCTATGATTTCATACATTTCTCCATCCATGCTGGTTAGGGAAACTGACAATTAGTGGACTTTAAGAGGGTGTTTTTTCCAATATCTCGGTGAGAGGATGGACAGATAATTACCCCATTTATCCATTCTCTCTTCTCTTGGTAGTTACTTGTGATGGTTTGTAAAGAGGATAGCTTTCACATATATGTGTGTAGAGGGATGTTATGGATTGTGGTTATTTCACACACATGTATTACATGATATAGTATCCAAATGATTATTATAGGTGTGACTTGTATAGTCTATAGTTCCTTGAGGTACTTACTCGATGTTTTGTTTTTAATAGATTGAGGTATTATACCCAATGTTGGATATATTACACATGGGAAATAGTGGATCAAAAAATCTACAAGGTTAATTTTATTCAATGATATGGGATGGTGTGGTTATGTGATGCATGAGGTGCATGAGGTGGTGCCTTGCCCAGCTGTTTTCATATTGTCTTACTTTTGGAGAGAGATTTATCAGGGCATTCAATGTTGGGGAAAACTAGAAAATTAATGGGGAAAGAGGATATACGTACCTTTTATGTTTTATTATTATATTATATTATCTATTGTATAGAAAACATCATGATAATAGTCTATGGTGAGGCTGTGAACTTATTATTTTTGTTTATGCGATGAGTTAGTTTCACTGTTGTTAAATGTGCTTTAGCATGATTTCTTTATCATTTTCTTGAGAGGCTCAAAATTGGATCCTACAATGTATAATTTTATGATCATCCTACATATATATATATACTATTTTTAAGTTAAAATGAAGTAGTTTGGTGATTGGGCTGTATTTTACTAGCTCAGGGTTTAGTAGAAGTTGTTTAAGCTTCTTAGTCATTGTTGTCTTTAAATTTTTTGTACTAGTAGTTTACCTTCAATGGTTTAATACTATATGAAATTTAATATTTGTGCTTTATTTTTCATTATATATTTCACTTTGTGTGTTTTTGTGTGAATCTAATCAGGTGTTGGACGTTGTATCTTTCTTATCTCTCTCTTCTGCATGTCTCTCATAGAATGTAATGCCTCCAATATGCATGTTTACTATGCCCTTAGTGCTATCCACTAACCTATGAACTATTAGAGGTTGTAATTGAGAATTCATCATCTCTTTCCCCTCATTGTGGTACCTTTTTTGGGGAGGTTTTGGTGATAGTGTGGTATTAAAGGATTAGGTTTCAGGTATAGGATGGAGTTTCGAATTAGGATAAAAGTGACGATGTAGTGGCTGGTAGGGAAATAATGTCAACTAAGTTTAGTAAGTAATATAAACTAGGATATCGGTTCAGACATGGGTATTTATGGCCCCCTATGATATGATGAACATGCCTTTATGTTTACTAAGATAACTAAATGAAGTGATACTGGTTTTTTGGTAGAGACCAAGGAAAGGATCATGTATAATTTTTTGTTTTTCTAGTGTTTGAATTGGGTTAACCTTGGGATATGATAAAATATTAAACAGGATAATTAAATAATTTATTGTTAAGGATAAATATTCAATATTCTAGGTTTAAAAGCTCTAATATGTTTTTTATTTTTTCCATTTTGGATCTAGGTTGACATCCTCATCAAGTTCTTGTAAAATATGTTCAACATGATTTTCCAAAATATCATTATAGATTGGAGGTCAATTATTATGACACTTGGAGGAGGATAATACAAGACTTTTGGTGTCAGAGCATATATATGTATGAGGGATCATTTTTTGATGCAGTCAAGGAGGACTGGTTAGAGGAGGTAGGGATAGGTTTCAGTTCGATCTGTGCTCGACAAGAGCACTGGGTTTTGTTGGATGTGATGATAATGTGTGGAGTAGTGAGGTAGGGGTGGTACTTGTTCCTTAAGGTTCATGAGATGTCGGTAGTCTTATGGGAGAATTTCTGAGACAAATTTATAGTAGAGTTATTTTCTTCAACAGTGAAGGCGGCTAGTCACCAGGAGCATCTTAACCTTTGAGAGGGGAGTACCAGTGTGTGGGTGTTAGAGATCCATTTTAAGACCCTTTTTCAATATTCCCCAGACCGATTTCAAAATGAGGAGGCCTAGGGGAGGCATATCATGGATGATTTTAATCTAGATATCCAGTTCGAGGTTATCTCATTTATGTTAATGATGTATCTCGTGTTTCTAGAGAGATAATAGGTTATTGAGAGGATGCTGGTCCAAATGGGGTCATCATGAGAGGGGAGCCCTCATGATTCCTCAAAAAGTATAATTGTACTCTAAGGTTCCCAATTGTCATCATATAATAGTTTTTTGTCAATCGGGTGTAGGTCATATCCCTCATCATATTGTTTTTCAAGGGGTAGCTACTCTCAGACATATTCCAAGGGATCATAGGTGTATTTATTATGGATGTAGATTTCATCATGGAGATAGTTCTCGTTATTTCTACGAATTTAGTATGTTCCAATTTTTCCTTTACGAGTTTGTTTATTGAGGTAGTTTCAGTCGAGGTAGTGTTAGATGAGTGATTATGTTTGGGATCAGCATAGAGAAGATGGGTTAGTTAGAGGACATCCTTGAGATGATCCTAATCTTTATAGAGAAGAGTGAAGCTATGGAGGTGGTCATCATTAGGGTTAGAAAGGTCATTGAGTAGGTTGTGGTTAGCTTCTTGCTTTATCTTTGCTTGCACTTTGTAAGCCATATATCATTTGAGGTACCCTTTTCTTGTTTTCTACTTGGGGGCATTATTTTTTTGATTCCGGATTGATGCACACCTTTATATCACATGCCCTCATCCACGCTTTAGGACTAGAGGAACAGAGGATTCCAGTTTCCTAGGAATTGACTATGCCACTTGGAAGTCGAGTTGACTAGTATAAAGAATGTAGAGAATATGAGCTAGTGTTGGGGTTCCACCACTCTTGGGGAGATTTCCCATGTTTACGGATGCAACCATATAACATCATCCTCAAAATGGATTATTTGTATTTATTGTAGGCTATCACATATTTCTTCAGGAGGTATGTTGTGTTTTAGGATGTTAATGTAGATCCAATTGTGTTTTTTTATTTATACCCTCGGATAGGACAAAGGCATGTTTTTTCCTTATCATATGTTATGGATGAGTTTATTCTAGGTTTTCTAAAGGCTTAATAGTTATTTTTTTCTTGGATGGTGGAACAGTAACCTAATTTATTTCCATATAAGGTTGTAGTATTACCCCCTCAATGGGAGATCAATTTTGGTATCAAATTGTAGCCATGAATTTATTCTATATCAATGTATTCATATAGGATGGATCTTATGAGTTGTGGGAGCTACGATTACTACTTGATGATATATTTTAGCAAGGTTTTATTTAGCCAAGTGTTTCCCCTTATGGTACACTAGTTTTTTTGTGAAGAGTTTCGATGCAAATTTTTGGTTTTGTATCAATTGTTGACAATTGAACCATGTGACAGTGACAAACCTCTATCCTCTTCCACGGATTAATGATTTATTTTATGAAATGAAATGAGAAAGTTAGCTCTTGAAGATCAAATTTTGGAATGGATATCATCATATGTGGGAGAAGGATGTGGATATTTAGAAGAGTTGTTTTTGTTGTTTTCATGGGCATTATGAGTTTTTTGTGATGTCATTTTGTGTGAAAAATGATCTAGTTGTGTTCATGGGGTTGATGAATTTATTTTATATAGGGTTCCTAGATAAGTTTGGGGTGTTTTTCATCGATGAAATCCTTGTGTAATCCATGTTAGAGGAGGACCATACAGAGCCTCTGTGTGTTGTTTTGAGAGATATTAGTCATGATCAACTATTTTGGAAGTTGTCAAAGTGTGAGTTATGGGTACATGAAATTCATTTCCTAATGAATGTGCCCGACCATTAGGTATTTTATGTGGATACATAGAAGATAGAGGCATTTTTGTCTTTAGGAACCCCCAATATAGTGGTTGAGGTGTAGAGATTCCTTGGTACCTGAAAGGGAAGTTGGTCAGTGTTCCTATTCTTATTTTCCTACCGAGGGAGTTTATTTTGAGGTTTTCTAGGGTGAATCGTATCCTTAATTTGGTTGCCTTATGATGTATTAGAGATTTATTAATTCTTATCGATCGTAGTAGTTATAGCCCCATGAACATAACTATTCCACACATGATCTTGAGTTTGTGGAAGTGGTTTTTTCTTGGTCGTTTTTGTGAAACTATATCATTGGGATCATTTTATGGTTTTTACTTATCATAATAGTTTGATTTATGTCTTCTCCAAGTGTGACTTGAACTTGCGCTAGCTTTGGAAGATGGATTTATTTTATGATTATGACATTGAGATTTTTTATACACAAGAAAATATAAATTTTGTATCTGATACACTGAGTAGGAAGTCCCTTAGTGATATAATGTTTGAATCTATAGATTCATAGAGAGTGATAGTAAAACACATTGTGGTGCATATTTATATGGGGGAGGTTAGAGGAATAGGTTTTCTTAGATTAAAGTGTTGTCATCTTTGGTACAGTAGGTGGAGGATTCCAAGTTGTGGGATTCTGAGGCAGAGCTCAGGAGAGATTGAGTTGTTTTTTGTAGATTCCACTAATGGTAGTACTTAGGATAGACATAATTAGGTGTTGTTTTTTTGAAGGATTTTGTTTCTCCTTTGGTTATGCATGATATGGTTCCACATGAGTTCCATATTTTACCTTTGGTCGTATATATTGATGTGACCAAGATATAATGGTCATTGGGAGTTCAGTTATGGTGTCTTGGGTTTATGTGTACAGTTATTGATTTTTTTTCTTGATGTTTGGACTGCCATAAGATGATGGTCATGGACCATGTTTCTTATGGTTTTCTCTAGCCTTTAGATGTTTCCCATTGGAATTGGTAAGACATATTAAGGGTATCTTTTACCATTTTACCTCGAGATCTGGTAGGTTGTGAGTCTATATGGTTTATAGAGTACCATTTAATGAAATCAGTCTACTTTATTGTGGTCCGGGAGTCAAGATTAGTTTTCATTTTTTTAGGCAGTATCTAGGTGAGGTGGTGTTACTCCATGTATTCCAAAGGATTATTATCTCTGATCGAGATCCTCATTTTACATTGAAGGTGTATATATGTATTTATCATGCTTCTGTTTATTTTTTATGCCTTAGCACTAATTTTCATCCTCAGATGGACAGTCAGACAAAGCAAACCATCCAGAATCTTGAATACATATTTCACTCTTATGTCATAGTTTCTTGAGGATCATGGATAAGGAACCTAGAATTGGTTGAGATTGCTTAAAATAATAATTTCAAATATCCCATTGGTATGGCACTGTTTTAATAATTTTATGGTCAACCATTCTATTCTTCATTGTGTTAGACTCGGGTATGAGAGGCAGAAATTCTTGGGTCAAAACTGGTATAGAATACAATAGAGATAGTTTAGGTAATTTTTGATAGGATTAAGGGAGCACAAGATTTTCATATACCCTATGTTGATCATAGTATGTGACCTTAGAATTTGTACATTTAATATCATGTGTTCTTGAAGGTCACTCCTCATCATGGGTATTGATGGTTTATTCATGCGTTTAAGAGTTATCCCCATTCTGTGGGGACTTTTGATTTTTTGGCTCATGTTTGAGTCATGTAATATTAGATTGAACTTACACCACTAATGAGATATATATATGATGTTTTTTATTTTTCATATCTATATAGTTGTCTTTATGATGACTCTCATGTCATCGATTGTGGAAATATCAATGTGGAAGATGATGTGACTTTTGGGGAGTGGCCATTGGAGATCTAGGAACTCTAGGAGAGTCTATTCTATGGGATGATAATCCCTTGGTTTGTGTCATATAGCATCATGGTGGAATGGAGGAGAGTACCTAGGAACTTGAGTCATAGATACAAACTCAGTACCCTAATCTATTTTATGTTTAGTTCTTCTCTTGTAACATTTTTATCTAGAAGATGTAGATCATTTTTGGTTTATGAGATGGTTTTCCACTAGCTTATTGTTGTTTTGTTACTCTCATTTGAGAGGTAATTCCTTTGGGATAGTGTTTAGGATCTGGTTTTTGTTGATGTTTTATTTTTTTCTTATTTCTTATGAGTGAGGTTTTTGAGCTCCTATAGTGGTGAGACCATTGAGAGGTATCTCATGGGGTGGATTTTCAGATGATTCCTTTCTCCCTCTTTGTGTTTGGTTTCAGATTCTCTAGGAATAGAAATGTTTGATATGTGTATAATATATGGTACTAGATCTGTGTGGTACAATCCTTTTTTGAGTTTTTCAGGATATTAGATCTTATAGGAGGTGTGAAATAAATCAGGAGGTGTTCACTACTAAAATTCTATAAGTAGGTTGTATACACGATGTGTAAAACCTAAATGTCGGGTATTCTTAGTTCATAAATTATACAAGGTTGGTTCATTATGTTCAATTAATATGGATTAAATAATATAAAGGTGATGCATTTTTTGGTGAGATCTAACACCTATATTTATATAATGTGTAAATGATTTTCATGCCATTTAAATCTTCTATGAATCATGTTAATTAAAGGGGAATAAACTCTAGAGTTTCTCAATCCATATGTTATGTCTCATTTTTTAGTGTAAATCACTTCCCTTCCAAACATTTTGGGGATTCCTGTGATGAGGATCAATCCCTAGACTTCTTCCTTTGATCTATGGTGATATGTGATGATCCAACGTACGTTCTTCCATCGTTTTCTTGTAGTATATACCTATTTGGTATAATTTATTCATTTATATTCTCTCCATCCTATAGAGGTTGATCTACCATGTTTCTAACGGGGTTTATCGTGGTTTTCTTTGGTGTAGTTGTGTCATGGAATCCCTATAAGGAAGTAGTTCATGCGGGATAGGTGACTAGATATCTACATTGTGGTTCATTCTCATGTTAAGAACATTGAAGAATTTTTAGGTAGGGGATTCATTTATTTTTCATATTTTATTTACATGAAAATATATATTGATCATACTTTAGATATTTGGATGTCAATGAAATTAACTAAATAATTATCTGAACTAGATTAAAGAAATTGGTTATGATCGCAAGTCAGTAATGTTGATAATTTTTTCATTGATAGTGATTTACCTCATGATTAAATATATTTTTTGATATCTATAATTTTATTGGTTATAATAATGATCTTTATGGAATTGTTAAAGAATTTAAATATATAATTAATATATAATTAATTGGATAGGAAAGAATGAGGCATGTTAAATAATGAATCTAGTTTTTGATGCAATTTGATGACAATCAAATTGATGTTATGGAATGTTTACCTTAATGATCTTCCTGGTGAATATTGAAATTGGTCAATTTTGTTAATGACCAAGGATCATGTTAATAATTTTCAATAATAATTGAAAAGGAATTTTAAAGTCAATAGAACTTCCCCATGTTTTTTGAAACCAGAATAAATTCTAAAGAACATGTTTTCCTTTGATAGCTTGTTATATATTGATGTTTAGGATTCCGGTAATTTGAAATTGTTAATTAATGAATTACTGAATCCAAGATGAAATATGAACCAAATATAAAATAAAATAAATTTTTTGGGAAATGATTTTCCCATTTTCATGAGTAGGTCGGGTGCCATATTTTGGAGTTGTGATATATTGTTTTTATGAGAGGGTTGAATGCATTGATGTGAGGACCCAGTTTCCCTATTTCTTGCATGTTTATTCTTGTTTTCTTGGTGATTTTCCCTAGATGTGAGACTTTTGATATGAACATGGTATGTTTAAACCTAGAGTTATGATGTGTGATATGGAGTAGGGAGGCCTACAAGTGATGTGGTCCTGGGATAACTAAGTCTGGGATGGCTAATGTGATATGCGGGAGGGGTGTCCCATATGACATGGCATCATATAATGCATGTGATAGAGATATGAATTAGCATATGAATGTGGGTGTCAAGGATAGAACCAGAGGTTATGGAATGGATTAAAGCTATGCTTACCTGTTGATTATATATAGTGAGTTGGTATGCCTGATTACGAATCTTTTTAATGTAAATTGGTTGGGTTTCTTATTTTATCTACTTTATTATACCCACTTTTTAAGGTAGATGCATGTGATTGGTTTCATGTTTCCTCTTGGTGGTATCTTAGGATGGTTTTCCTAGAGTACTTCATTATTGAATTATTCTATAAAAGAATAATTAATGTTTAACACATGGGGTTCGTTGATAATGGAATACAAATTCGTACAAGATGTTAATCTTGATTAACCAAGTCCTTGGTTTGGATTATACCTTGAATGCATTTACTTTACTCAGATGATTAATGTAATGAAATGGAATTAAATCTGTAATAATTTTAATAGTTAGTTAATTTTAAAATAATTAATTAAAGAAATTACTTAATAAAAGGAAATAAATAATTAATGTATCTCTTTTATATTCTTGTGTGCTATTAGGACAACTAGTCTTAGCGGTGGAGGCTAGGAGTCTGAGCAATGTAAAATGTAGTTGATTCAAAGACTGGATTATACCCATAGTGTAGTTTTGATTTATATTATATCATGTATATTTTTGATTTCATGAACTTCTCCACCCATGTCAGTTAGGGAAAGTAACACTCATTCGACTTAGAGAGGGTGTTTTCCCCAACATCTTAGTTAGGGGATGGATGGTTGACTACCCCCTATGGCCCCGCCCTCTTCAAATAGTAGTTATTTTTTTGGTATGAATAGAAGTAAGTATTCCAAAATTTGTGTGTAGAGGGTTATGATGTATTTTGGTTATTTCAAACACATTTATTACTAAATATAGTATCCAAAGGATTATTATAGGTATGATTTGTATAGGCTGTGATGGACTCAGGTACATAATCATTGTATGGGTTGTAATGGCTTGCAGTATAATACCCAATGTTTGATATAAGTCAAATAGGATGTGGTGGATCATGGAAACTACTTGTTTTATTTTGTTTTGTGATATGGTGTGGTGTGGTTATATGATACATGAGGTGTATGTGGTGTGGTCTTGATCAAGTTTTTTTTGGTCGGCTTACTTTTGGAGTGAGATGGATCAGGATGTACGATGTTGGGGTATAATGGAAAAAAATGGAGAAGCATGAGTGGGGTACACTTTATGTTTTATTATTATATTAGAAGATATATTGTATGAGATACTTGGTGATATTTAGCCATGTTGTGGCCAGGAACGTATCATACTAGTTTAGGTGATGAGATATTATCACTATTGTCTATTATACTTTAGCATTATTTATTTATCATTTACAAGAAAGGCTTTGGGAAAGTTCCTATTGAGTATACTATTATGATCACCCTATATATATATGTATATGTATATATAATGTTTTTTAGGTTTTATGGATATGGATGGTGATTGGGTTGGATATTACTAGCTCGAGCTTTAGGAGGAGTTTATTGGGATTTGTGGTCAATGTCATCTTTACCTTTTTGGTACTTGTAGTTTCCTTTTAGTTTTTTAGTAGTGAATGACATTTAATGTTTTTTCATTGGTTATGTTTATATATGTGTGTGTGTGTCTAATAAGTTGTTGGTTGTTGTATCATTCTTACCTCTATCTTCTTTTTGTCTCTATTGGAGGTAAATTCCTCCCATGTGAATGTTTAGTATACCCTCGATACTAGTCTCCAACTCGGGACCTATTTAAAGTTGGACTTAGGAAGTCACCATCTCTCTCCCCTCATTGTAGTATATTTAGGGGGAGGGGGCCATGAAAAATTTCAAATTCAAAACGAGAATATCATAATGGTTTAATTGACTACTAATATGGAGTATATCACACATATTCAAGAAGAACAAGATACCCTAGAGTCTTGGTATGCCTGGACTACTAGAGAATATGTTGTTGTTTTATTCGTATTTTTTAAGTTTCATAATTTCTTATCATTTACCTTTATTCTATATTACCCTTAAAATTGAGGGTAATCTACTGAGTGATTAGGGATGGGAAGGATATCCTTTTATAATGCTTCTGTATAGATCTTATTAAATAAATGCTCTCTTTTTTATTGATTTTACTTTCCAATGAGTAATTAACAATTTTAATTCAATTGTTTTTTAAGTTATTAAAGTGGACATTGTTATTTATGAGGTTAAAAATCCATCATCTCTCTTCACCTATTGTATCTTGTCTGGAAAAAGAAAAATATGTTACATGTTTAGTGTCTAGAAATATCTAGCATACGTGTGAAAGCGTTGAGTTGCTTTTAAATTTACCAGGAACACCAATACCTAGTTATGTATTCACTTGGTAGTTTGGGAGTGAATTGTTGAATTTTCACTCACATAGGAATGGAGACTATCCAATAAGAAATACTAATAGGATAGTCTCTGTAATAACTTTCTGTCGATGGGTTTTGGGTGAGTTAATTGAGTAACCATTCATTTATCAATAAAAAAAGAGAACTAAATCTATGTTAAAGAATATGATACAATTATAATAGTAAATCCAACATTAAATAAATCACTTTTATCATCATCTTAATTCATAAAATTTTTCTATAGTATTTAATTTTTTTTCTAAATCAAACTATCTTCAAAAAAAATCCTTTTCATTAACTCACCAATAAGTGACAACTAATTTTTGAGCACCCCAATATTGGTTACTACTATAGGATACCACTATAACTATATTTTAACAATGGAATAGATTTATTTTACCACACCACATGATATGTGTCTGTCATAATAGAAGTTTAAAAATGATATTTAATGGTTTCTGTAGTACTCTTACATATGGGTTATCTTATATAAAAGGGTTTCTATAGTACTCTTATGTATGGGTTACCCTGTACATAAGGGTATTCCTTTGTGTGATTGACTCTTGTATATGGTTTTCTCCATTGGAAATTTTCATTTCATTTTACATAGAATTAATATATAAGGGTTCTCACCAACTCTTATCATGGATTATGATAGATACTACCACCCATCTATCATAAAATTTGATATCAAACAAAAAATTATAGAATTGAATTTTTTGGAAATAATTTCTTCTAGTTTATAAATTATGTAAAAAATAAAATTTTTAATAATTGTAAATAGGATATTCTCATGCCTGAATAAAATTTGAAATGATCATATTAATATATACTGTTTGGAAAATAAATAAAAATTTTATTTATTTAATTATATATTTATTCGTTTTTAATATTCATGTTCAGAATTTTTTATGAAATATTAATATTATGTACACTTTAATTTATGTGATAATTTGATTCTTATAAATTTTCACACCATGCATTACATGCTAGGTATTCTAACATAGGATTTTATTTTCATCTACCTTGACCTCAATTTATAATAAAAGTGATTAGCATTAGTTCAGTTTTTGAATGTAGTTTATACGTAGTAGGTATTAAATTTATGATGAATTTGAATATCTCTAGAGTAAAGTTTCCTTGGTTAGAGGTACTTTGGGTTGTACATCCCAAAAGACTAGGGTCTTATTCCTTCCTCTAGAAAGTTGTACTTGGCTATCAATGTCTATGATTACTCATGTGGGGATTACAAATCTCTTATAATTATGAACCTATATATGATAATATTATGTACTTTATTCATAAAATATTTAATTTGTGTCCTCTATGTCATAGAATTAAAATAAATTTTTATCTCCTTTACAACCATACTCAATGTACTATGGGTTGGCCAATGATTAACTTCTGAAATGAAAGTTGGTGTGGGTGTACCTTTAAATTAAAAAGATTATTTATAAAAGATATCTCATTTTTTATTTATAGGAGTCATACTATACTTATCATCGAGGTTATTAACACTAACCAAAAGTCTCCCTTTGATAATATTCATTTTTCAAAGGAATAATATTGTTTTGTCTTTATAAGAACTAGCTCGGTCTCTTTTAGTGTGTTATCATTTTGGAATATTATTTATAAATAATATAAGGTAATGAATGGAAAATCCTACTCTAATGAAAAGGTATTCAATCTATGTACGGTTTCTTAATATGTTTCATTCAAAAACTTGTCATTCCCATCGATAGTGAAGTTTAACAAAAAGGTGTCCACTTATCCTCGAAATATGTTTGTTGTGAATATTAAAAAGTGGAAACTGGCTACCATCTCATACTAGAATGGTAGTAGGAGAGTCTCATCTAGAGTCTCCAAATATGTTTCATAGGAATTGTGATATTGGATGATTGAATATATAACTTCATCAATAGTTATTTTCAAAGGACTGAATACACCTCTGTGGAAGCTAATGTCGAATGTGCGGTCATAGCAGCTGGATGATTGAATATTTGGGAGTCAAAAAATAATATTATGAATGATGGTTAGTGGTTCGCTCTCATATACCTAAAATTGAAATTGAGGGAACTCATCATAGATCTTGGAACCCTTTTAAATAAGTGGGAGGTTTAACCTTCTATCAGGATGATTATCCCTAAACCCATCAAGAACACGAAGGATAAATGAAATATTCCCCAAAGATTATGGTTCAGCTGGAGTGCTCCCAACTCTTTATGGCGGTACAAAATAGATGGATTTTTTTATTATGAATTAATGAGAGTAGGTAGAATCATTCAATATATGTGATGATTTGTTTTGATGGAATTTAGTTCTTATAATGAGGTGGGTAATTATATAGTAGTTGTAGTAAGATTTATTCTTATTAGCCTATCCATATGAATAATTTTCAATATTTTTCAAGATATTAGTAAAAAAGAATTCACTTTTGTGCATAAAATTTGAATTGGACATCATCCTACCCATAGGTCCATTACCTATCATATTAGATCATAAAATCCATTAATGAATTGGATAAAATATATCCTTCATGTATGGAATGTATGGAATAAGGTGGTAGACATAATAGAATCTAAATGTAGGTTGAATGATACTCTGATAATATAATCCTGTAATGGTTTTCTCCCTCTATATTATATGATCATAATTAGTGGGGATTCCCTTCAACTCCACCACTTCAGACCAACTTGAATCTTGTATTGGCATTCCTTTACCTAAAATAAAAATATTTAATTTTATGAGTGGGTAATTAACACAAATTATAGGTTGTGTAAAGAGTTACCAATTAATATGATGTAAACATATTAATTTGGTGGACGGAATGTGGGTTGGGGTTCATTTGATCTAAAAACACTTTTAAATATAGTGGAAGCAAAATATAAATCCAAAACCTAGATCAACAAGCTAGAAAGATGAAACCATGAATACTAAAAATGAAGAACCTATAAAAGAGTTCAAACACTAATGATCAGATTCACATATTCATCATATACGGTTAATTAATATCAAATTAGAGGAATCTAAATGGAATCCCTCCTTCATAGGTTTTTGTGTAATTAAATTGAATCACTCATCGCATGAGTAGGATCATCCATTATCTATGGCATGATAGTACTATTCATGTAAAATTATGAAGGATACAAAGATCTTTAAGTGGGGAGAGTATCAATCAAAGTATATGAAATTTTCATCCATCATCTGAATGGGAGACACCTCATTATATAGATCCATTAAGGATTCTCCCCAAGTGTCAATGCATTTACTTTTGCTTCTAAATGTATGAGTAAATTCCTCATCCATGTCATGTAACCATTTCAAGAATATATAACATTTTATATCATTTATTAGAATTAAATGTCTCTTAATTATATCCTACATGGAATATATTCTTGAATTATAAAAATTTTCATTCAATATCCCATAAATAAAGTGTTAGTGTGTATGGTATCATACGATAACAATATCATATGTTATATCCAATCATACTTTACAATTATACAGAGGAGGAATCATTATATCATTATTTATAATATCCCTAATAATATAATATGATATAACCAATAAAATTATATAAAACATTTCCTTATTGAATATATCCTTCAATATCCCACTTGTACTAAATCCTAAATGACTTAAGTTCCATTTCCCCACATATCATTCCATATATGATAACTTCTAAAATCATATCAAAAACCCCTTTTGGATGTTTTCCTAAAACGATTTTTGAATATTATTAGCATCGTCATTTTGTATCATATCATATGAAATAAATTGTGAATACTAATATAAAACTCTTTTAAATTAACTCTAAAACACTTTTATAGTATCACCCTATGACAAAATCAATCCCCCATTTAGTCAACCATATAGTTTGTCCCCAAGTACCTTTATATAATTATAAATAATATTAATCTCTAGATCTATAAATGTAAGAAGATAGTGGCCTCTAGTAATGAATCAAATCTACTCAAGATAAAAATGGATTTGGCATGATATTCATCAAACACATGTATCTCTATAGCTATTTCCTCTAGTTTCATCAGTAGATATAGTGCATTCTAATATGTTTCCTTTATCCAACACATTAAGTGGCCATGGGGCATAGAGATTCCAATCTCATATATCTCACTCGTACATTCTATACAATCTAATTATAGATTAACTAATTTTATGAATATGAAATGACTTGACACATCAAGGCCCCTCATGAGCCATTAGTAATCCAAGTGTGCCACTCCAAGCCTATTACTAATAGGTAATGGGATTGTGACTAACACCAAGTAGTAAAATCTCTCAACATGGGATGCCTTACCCTATATCAACCTCCAACAAAAAATCTAATGAAAAAATATAACAAATACCACTTCCAAGATATATATAAATAATAAACCAAAAAACCCATTATTTAAGTATGATCCATCATGTACGTAACACCACAAGATTTTGTGGAATGTCCACTTTAAAATTTCACATCATTGATAGTTTATTCATTACGCAAAACCAAGTTTAAATCAATAATACACATTTAAATGTGACTGTTGGAATAGTAATGTGACTATTATGAATATTAATATGACTAATAGAATATTATCCTCACCTATAAATGTATATGAAAATTTGGTATCATATAAATGAAAATATGTTATATTTGTATCATTTAATAAGTAAATAAATGTTTTAAAAATTATAAATTATGTGATGGTATTTTTGTGAAACATAAATGTATTTAGTACATTTTTTAATTATACATTATAATAAATTTTTATGGTGCTTTTTTGGTATTTTTATAAAATAGATCAATTTTTTATGAATAGTGAAATACATTAATTCACTATATTTAATAAATACATGAATTATTGAGTAATAGATAATTTATGGATAATGTAATCCCATAATTTCAAAACACTCATCTTTATTTTAAAATTTTTAGTGGTAAGTTTCAAACACTTGATATTCTTGATCCAAAATAATAAACTAATGAAAAAAATAAAAAAACACCCCTCTCCTCCACTATAAATACCATCGCTCACCAATTATTCTCCTCACTCATCCAAAGCCTTGAATCGTGTCCAATTTCAACCCAATGACACTCTGAAATATCTACCACACATTATTATATTTCTCGTATCACAAAAAACCATTTCAATGTTTCTTAATGAGTTTCTCAATGAGAGGAATTTCAGAGGTAAAATTCCCTCCAATTAATTAAATTTTCTTTTAATTTTTTTCTTTTTATATCATTTCCATAACTCCTATATCAAAAAATGCATGATAACTACATTATATTATATATACTAAAATTTTAGTAATATAATGGGATATACAACATCAATTATTTTCACTTTACCTTTTTGTTCTAAAAACAAAAACATCGTTCATGAGGTGTTGATTCACCACATTCATGGATGATGATTCTTTTGTTTTCTAATACCGCCTTCATGTGTGGAAATAAAACCATTTTAATGGTTAAAATTTATTATAATATGTATATTAAATCTTATTTAGTGTTCAGGAACTAGTATATTTAAATAATTTTAATTAATAATATAAAACTAGTGCATGATGATCAAAAAATTCCAAAATAATTCAAACAGTTATCATTAACATTATATCAAATGAAGCAACCTCATATCTGTAATAAAAATTATATATAAGACCATTAAATATTCTATATGTTCATAAATAACATATAATTTAAATTGTGGATAACTATTCTCAATTGACATGATCTTTCATACATGTATACAAGTGAAAAAATCATGAAATCAAAGAAAACAATCACTTCTGAATGATGAAATTGAATCTTTTAAGTCAAAAAAAGAACCATAAATGAACTTAATAAAATTATAATAAATAAAATACATGTTTAATATGTTATTAATTAAATTATTAATGAATATAATTTCATTGTCCATGATGTTAAGTACAATTTCATAATGCATTCAGATGTAAGTTAAGGGTTTCTTCTCGAATCTCTATTTTCCTTCGGGATATGCTTTCTCTCTCATTTCTATAATTTAATTCTTAATTATTATTATGTACTCCATCAAAATATTTTTTTATGTTCAAAATATATGTATCTATCTCAATTATTCTTTCTTTGAGGAGTAAATACATGTCTTATATGGTTCCTTTTTCAATCCCTCCCGATAAGGAAGTTCGGTTAAAAGGAACTTCCCAGTTTCTTACACATTTTCAAGTACACATCATATTCTATTTTAAGGACCCAATATTTTTTTTAAATAAATAAATTTATCATGAAAACCCTACTTACATCATTTATTTTCTTTTTTGAGTACAATTATCCTTTTCTCCTCTTTAATGACTCTTTTATATTTTTTCTTAAACCTCACAGAAGTGGCTCATTTCTAAAAAAAATAAACAATCTTGTCACATGTTTTCTCTTCAATTTCAAAATTTTGGTAGGAATGTTCTATTATCATTAATTGAATATAAATTCATTATATTCTATTTTTTTTGGATATACATGTTTCCAATCTTATTTTTATGACCAATACAAAAGACTTTCTAGAATAAATATACTTTCTAAAGTAAAATGGTATTTTTCTAATGAATTCCTCCATGATTTTATAACTATTTCAACACCCTCAATTGAATCCTATGATTTATTGGAAATTATATATTATATTACCCTCTACCATATTTTATTGAATTTGTATTATTATATTTGGGGTTGTACTATCTTGATACCATTCTCCATATTATTTTGGATGTTTTATGATTATGTTTATTGTTTGGAGAATGTTATTGAAATTTCATATGCTAGTTTCAATATGAATTTATATGTTGATTATGTTTAATCCCATTCAACTGATAAACAAATTTGTCTTAGTAAGTGACATGAAGTACCCTATATATCCCCTATATGCATTGATAGGTCTCATGAGACAAACTAGACTGTGTTTTTACCCATTTTTATATGGCGTCTTGGTCGAATCCTAGAAGGTATATTTATTATGTTTGGAATTATACATTCCTTCATCATGATAATATTAATTGATATCCCATGTGATTATTTGACTAGTAGAATATCTATGTAAGAGTTTATTTCTCATTTGATTATTTATTGATCTATTTTATCAACTTTTATTCCTACCATATTATTCTCAATATTATGTTTTAATGGATGTGTTTTTAGTTATTCACCTTGCCTTATTGTTTATGTTTTTTTATTCTAACTTCAACTATATTTCATACCCTTACTGAGTTTCTAATCACACCCATTTCTTATGTTTTATTTTTCCCCAGGATGTGAAGATGTATATTATGAATGACTTTTAGTGATAATCTGTAAGTTTATGGGTGTTCCCAATGGAGTTTTTATACTTTATTTCATTTCAAGTTGTAATGTAATACATATGTTTTTGTATATATTTCCAAACCTACTAAACTATTTGGTCATTTGGGATTTGAACTCTTGTACATAGTACCAATGTAATATAGTGAGGCACCATCTCTAGGATGCTGGGTTTGGGTTCTTTATAGTTGGTATTAGAGAAAGTTCAATACAATCCTAGGAAGCTAAATTTAGAAAAAAAAAATATGAAACTTAACCCTAATATAGAATTCGAGGATAAGAATAGAATAACATCTTAGAATTTTGTTAAGGTAGAGATTATGTGGGTCTTTCTAGAAATACCTCCATGTTTGTATACTACCAGTGTACGTGGTTCTAGCGTATATATACCTAGGGGTAATAACATCGACAAGGTGTGTAGGGCATGACTTGGTGTAAACTGGTACATAACAATGGGCCTCACATTGCAACTGGTATGACACTCCTAGAGGATATTTTTAAGATAATTAACATTCTCTTTACAAACCATCATGATGTATTTAAAAGTAAAAATATCCACCAATAAACCATGTTTTTTATTATGGTATTAGCTATGAATAAAATTTTCAATTTATGTTACGTGTTACTAGTTAGAAGTTATGAATTATGATTAATACACTAATTTAGTGTATGCCATTATTCATAAATAGTGCCTAGTTGAAGGAATATAAAATGTATCAACACAAATATTCCATGTAAATATTTCCCTCCTATGCAAGATAAGGATGTTGGAGTAGTATCTGGAACTGGAGTTAAAAAAATTCAAAACTATAATGGGATAGCTGACTCTGGTTATGAATAATAACCTTAACTATATAGAACATCATGATCTACAATGTGGAGGACCAATGTTAGAATGCTTCATGAGAAAACAACCTCCATAATTAAATGGTACTACAAACCCATTTATATCTAAGCAGTGGATAAGCTCTTAAGAGAATATATTTCTCTCTTTGGGATGTAATGAAAGGGATATGTTTATCATGGAAGTTTATCATCTATCTAGAGATTAAGATCAATGGTAGTCATTAAATTGAAACAAAAATTAGGAGGAAGAAATTAAAAATGTTAAATGAAAATTATTTCAAATAAATTTTCTTATAAAATTATTTCCCTCTTGAAAAGTGAGCAGATATAGAGAGACCATTCTTGAATATAAGTAAAAAAGGACGGTGAGAATGTGGTTAAGTATAAATAAAACTTTACCAGGTTAGAAAGGCATGTTGTGTATTACAAATAAAATCCAAATATCATGATTCATCGATTCTTTTATTGGTTAAAATAATTCTTCTTAAGGGAATCAGTATCCCAAATTTTATTATCATACAAAGATATAGTCTTGAGTGCTATCAAGATAGAGAAATAATTCTCTAGGCCGTATGAGATTAATGGAAATAAATATAATAACAGGCTTATTAAACACTCTATAAAATGAAATGAGTAAAATGGGTATAAGGTAAGAGTTTACTTTCTATCCTGTAATAAATTTGGAAAGAAATATCATGGAACATGCCTACTGGGGATCAAAGCTTGTTATAAGTATGGAGAAAAGGGCCACCAAGCCCATGAATATAAGGTATAGAAAGAAGACACCAATTTTTAATTCTATAATTATAAATATATGGTAAATTGTACAAATTATTGTCCTAACATTTAAGAAAACTTTCCCTAGAAAAGGAAAAGGGAACAAGGCTGTGCTTATGTAGTCACAACAGCTAAGGTTGATGTACCTAACGATGTGATGGTAGGTACATTAATCATCTCCTCAAATTTATCTAAAGACTTATCAGATTATGGATCATCACATTCCATTATATATTCTATGTTTTATTTTAAAAAATAGATATTTCCAATTCACCTTAACTAGAGTGTTTTCAGAAAAGAATCTTAGTGGAAACCTTATTGAAAAAATATGTGTCTAGTAGTTCCTATTATGACATAAAAACGTGATATAATTTCTTATTTTATCATAATGCCTATGGTTTATTTTGAAATAATCCTTAAAATGGACATTGTTTTAAAATATATTGAAAAAAATTATATTAATGAGAAGGAAATTATTATTTGTGATGAAGATATGGACTTTATTATCTTTATAGGGGATAATTCATCATCTTATTCTTATTTAGATCCACCCATAGTAGCTTTAATGGAGGAAATTCTTTTGGTGAAAGAGAAAAAATTATCTAAGGGTGAGGAAAGAAATCTTAAAACTGAGTATTTACTTATTTTACAAGAGTACATTGATGAATTTTTAGAGGATTTTCCTAGACATCCTCTAGAGCTGGAAGTTAAGTTTTCTAATTATTTAATCCCTAAAGCAGTGCCAATATCCAAGACTCCTTATAGAATGTATAGTGTGAAATTAGTGTAGATAAATAAATGACATGAAGAGTTTATTAATATGGGATTTATTCTCCCTAGTGTTACTCCATTGGTATCCCCTATTTTATTTGTTGAGAAGAAAGATGGATATATGAGGTTGTGCATTTACTACAGGGAGATCAATGCTATTAAAATAAAGACCAAGTATTCTCTACCTTTCATTGATGACTTATTTGACCAATGTAATGGAGCTCAGTATTTTTAAAAGGTTGATATTTTTTATGGATATCATCAATTTCACATGAAGATTGAATATATTACCAAGATATCATTTCAATCTAGGTATATACATCATGAGTTTATAGTAATAACATTTGGATTGATTAATGTACCATCTATTCTTATGGATGTAATGAACAAACTGTTCAAGGTTTATCTTGATGATTTTTTTGTGGTATTTATTGATGATAACTTTATATATTTGAAAACTTATGAGGACCATGATAACCACATATGGATTTTTCTGGAGACTCTTAGAAGAAAGGAGTTATATTGTAAGTCTATCAAGTGTTAATTTTAGCTTCAAAAAGTTTATTTTCTTAGCCAAATTGTCTCTAATGATAGAATATTAGTAGATCCTGTAAATACAAAGGAAACTCAATAATATCTGACACTAAAGGAACATAAATGAGGTATGTAGTTTCAGTGGTTTAGTAGGTTGCTATCGATGTTTCATTCAGAATTGTTTCTTAATTAGCTAACTCGTTTACCAAGCTCACTCGTAATGAGGTTAAGTTCATATGGAAAAAATAATGAGAAGAATTTTTTGAAGAATTAAAGATAATATTAGTAAGTTATTAGATCTAGACTCTATCATCATAAAATTGGGGATTTGTGATTTATAATGATGCATCAAACAAAGTACTTGGCCATGTTCCTATGCAGAATGATAGTGTTATTTCCTATGAATCAAGATATTTAAAAACTCCTGAAAAAAACTATCCAACTTAGGATCTTGAGTTATAAGCCATAATATTTGCTCTGAATATATAGAGACACTATCTCTATGGTGAAATATGTGAGATATATAAAGATTACGTGAGGTTAAAAAATATCTCCTCATATAAAGAACTCAACATGAGGAAAAGGTGATGTCTTGATATACTCCATGATTATAATTTTTCAATACACTACCACACAGGGAAGGTAAATAAAGTTGAAGATGTGTTGATCAAGAAGGCTCATGGAGTTATAAACAGAATTAGGATTGATAATGATCTTGTGTATATGAAATTATCAAAGACAGATATGGGAATTATCAAAGAAACTAAATCATCATTACTTTTTAAATTGTTTAAACAACCATATTTACTTGAAATTATTAAAATCTCTCAGTATGATGATGTGAATTTTTGAAGGAAAATTAAAGTGGTGAATGATGTGAAGTGGTAAGACTTCTTGTATGATGATATAATTATAAAATTTGGGAAGGGGATTTATGTTCCCATCTATACTCGATCTAAAAAGAGAGTTATTGGATGATGCACATAAATCAAATTTCACAATACACCCTGGTAGCACTAAGAGATATAGATATTTGAATGAAAACTTATGGCAAGATAAAATTAAGTAGGAAATTTATAATTATGTATCAATATATTTATTATATCAATAAGTGAAGGCTGAATGACAAAATCCTAGATGATTTTGGAAACTTCTTCCTATTCCTATATGGAAATGGGATAACATTACTATGGATTTTTTCTCTAGAGTACGAAAAACTCCAAGACATAATAATGAAATATGGATAATTTTTTATTAACTTATAAAATATGAACATTTCTTCACTATAAGGGAGGATTTTATACTAGATCTCCTTACACAACTCTATATTAATGATGTTTTTATACATTATGGACAACCTCTTTCAATTTAGTTTGATCATGATCAATGGTTTATATCTAAATTTTAGAAAATTCTTCATAAAGATTTAGACACCAATCTTCATTTGAGTATAGCTTATCACCCTCAAACTGACAGGTGGTCTCAAAGAACAATTCAAATATTAGAGGACATGTTGAGATCTTGCTCACATGTCTTTCAAGGTATATCTAATCAGTATTTACCATTGGAAAAGTTTTCCTACAATATTAGTATCTATTCAAGTACTCAAATGGCACCATATGAATCATTTTATGGAAAGAGATTTCATAATACAACATTTTGGGATGAAATTGTTGAAGGGAATCTTTTAGGACCAGAACTTGTTGAAGAAACAGCAGAAAAGGAAAAGACTATTCAAACCCATATAAAAGCCACTCATTATCAAAAAAAAAACTATGCCGATAATTGAAAGAAGCATTTTAAATTTAAAGAGGGAGATCATGTTTTCTTTAAAGTAGATTCATGAAAGGGTTTTATAATATTTGTAAAGAAAGGGAAATTAAACCCCAGGTATATTAGAACATTTGAAATCCTAAAGACATTTATAGTTGTTTATTATCTTTTGGTGATTCCACCTAGCCTTTTTAAGTACATAATGTGTTCTACATCTCATTGTTAAGGAATTAAATTCTAGACACAACACATGTCATCACTTTTAAAGGAATATAATTGGATCCCGTTTTATCTTACTTTGAAGAGACTATGCAGATTCTAGACACAAGAGAGTAGTTTTTGATGAATCGAATGACTCGACTAGTAAAAGTACATTGGAAAAATAAGAAAATTGAATAGCCAACATGGAAAATAGAGAAATTTATGATGAATAACTACCTAAATATTTTTATGAGGTGACTTTTGGGAAATTTAGAGAATGAAATTTTATGAATAAGGGTAGAATGTTACACCTCAATATTTTATGGTATGTCTCTTAAAATTTAACATCTTTGATAATTTTTTCGAAACATATCAATTTATTAAAAAAATTATAATTAATATAATGTTTTAAATGAAAATTTATTTTCATAAAATAGATTCACAAATTAATATTTTGTTGTCTTGTAGTTATAAGATAATTTTATGAGGTCTTAATTAATTTTTTAAAATATCTTAAAATTGTTTATAATATTACAATCAGTATTTTTCAAGTAAATGTTGATTTTATTTAAAAATTACATTTATCATTTTTTGAAAATTATTTTCATAAAATGGAGTATATTTTTTAATTGTACATGTTGAAAAATTCTATGGGTGATTTTTTGTATTTTTCTAGAATAATTAAATTTTTTGTGAATAAAAAGATAAAGTAGCATACAGTATTTAGAAAATATATGAATTATTGAGTCATAGATGATGTATAGAATTTTTAATCCCATAATCTCGAAATATCCTTCATTATTATAATATATTTTTGATAATGTTCAAAATATTGATAGTCTTGAGCCAAAATAATAAACTAATGAATAAAATAACCATGAAACACCCCTCTTCTCCACTATAAATACCACCTCTTCTCCTCACACCTACAATGCCTTTAATATTGTCCAATTTCTACCCAATATGTCTCTCAAACCTCTCCTCGCACGTTTTATTCTTTCTTTCCTCACAAAAATAAAATTACAAAGTTCCTTAGGGAGGTTCTCATGGAGAGGAATCCAAGAGGTACAATCCCCTTTCGTTCTTCCAATTTTCTTTCAATTTATTTTCTTTTCTTATCCTTTCCTTACCGACTCTAAAAAAATATGAATAATTATATAAATATTATCTATATATATATATATATATTAATTTTATTATTATAATGGTATATCCACCATAAATTCTTTTCTCTTCCCATTTTTGTTCTAAAAATGAAAACATTGTGTGTGAGGTGTCGATTCACCTCCTTCGTGGACGATGATTCATTTTTTTCTAATACTTCCTTAAATACTGGTCATAAAATAATTTTAATGGTTATAAAATATTATGATATGTATATTAAAACTTAAAAGTGATATATAATCACTATATATACATAATATTTTTAATAAAAAAAAACTAGTGCACAATTATCGAAAAAACACCAAAATAATCGAAATGGTTATCCGTAACATTTTATATAATGAATCATCCAAATATATGGAAATATATATATAAGACAATTAAATATTGTTTATGTTCATTAGAAAACATATAATTTCAATTCTATATAACAATTACCATTTCTCATGATCTTTCATACATGTATACAAGTGAATCAATCATCAAACCCAAGGAAACGAACACTTCTGAACAACAAAATTGAATTTTGTAAGAAATAAAAAAATCCATAAATGAACTTAATGAAATTATAATAAATAAATTAAATTTTTAATATGTTCTAAATTAAATTATTAATTAATATAATTTATTTATTAGGGATGTTAAGTACAAATTCAAAACACTTTCAGACATAAGGTATGGATTTGTTCCCGAACCTCCATTTTACTTTAGGATATGCTTTATCTCTTTTTCTCATAATTTAATTATTAATTATCCTTATTTAATATATATAAATTCAATATTTGTGTTCCAAATATATGTATATATCTGAATTTTTCTTTATTTTATGAAAAATTACATCTTTTATATGGTTCCTTCTTCAATCCCCCCAACAAGCAAGTCTAATTTAAGGGAACTTCCCAATTTCATACTCATTTTCAAGTACAATAAATTATCTGTTTTAAGAACAAAATATTTAAATTAAATAAATATTTTTATCATGAAAAACTATCGTGGTTCATTTCTATTTTTATGGAAACAATCTTTTCCCTTTTTACTTTAATTACTCTTATATTTTCCCTTAAACCGCACTGAAGATGCTCAATTCTAGAATTTTCTAAACACTCTTGTTACATGTTTTATCTTTAGTTTACAAACTCTAGTATGAATTTTCTTTTAATATTACTAAAATATAATTTCATTCACTTCTCTTATTTTGGATATACATTTTTTTGTCTAATTTTTATGACAAATACAAATTATTTTCCAAAAGTACTCTTCTTTAAAAAGTAAAAGGGTATTTTTCTCAAGAATCCATAAATGATTTTATATCTATTTCAATACCCTCTATTTAATCATCTTACTATCAATCCACAGAATTCATACCACATGAGTCAATAGGGAAGCTCAGAACACTGAATATTCCATGAATCTTAATGTAAATATCCAGCTATATATCATATCTCAAATTCAAACCATATGGTTTCAATGTGATAAAGGTCCCAAAGAAATCTAAATTACTCATGATTTCCTAATACCACACCCTCACTAGAATTCCTGAAAGGAAACCTTCTCATTACTAAAGAAAGATCATCAATCAAGGGAGTATTACATCCTTCATTTCATCAATACCATACCACCAATCAAGTATCTAACCTACCAATTCCAAGAAACTTACATAACTTCATAGGAACTATAGGGTAAATCCCACACCACATCAAATGGAAGAATGTCAATCGATGGGATAAGCATCCCAAGTGGAAGACTCATGCCACAAGTAGCATGCATCTAGAGGGGGAGGATATGAATTCCTAAATAGAGGTCCCACACCCCAATTATCACAAAACAATAACACAAAAAGTATAGGTATAAAATAGTAGCTGAGATGAAGAGTATCTAAATCCATCAGTAAAATAGGGGAACCATACCACATTGAAGAGAACACAATAGAAAAAGGGGTATAACTGACCCCATAAACTCATCAATAATCACCCCTAATCCTTATCATAAAACCTATAGAGATAAACTAAATAACTTATGATCTCACCTTTAAAATATCGTATAGTGGCTAAAAAGACCACTATATTGTGATCTAAATAGAAAAACACTCAAGATAAGATATTTACTTATTGAAAAAAGCATTAAATGAAAAAAAAAATATTTCATGATTGTATTGTCAGGATGAGTAACATAATACGAAATCTGTATTTTCTTATGTGTTGGAATAATATATCACATATTGGTCTTGAATCATTCATTTAAATTCCATGATCACGATGTCATATATGGATCATCAATATGATATTAAAAAAGATGTTACATTAAGAAAAATATTATATAATAATAATCATCATAATTATTTTATTAATAATATTAATTTTATTGTTAATATTATATGAATAATATATTGTTAGGAGAGAGAATACATGTTCTCCCCTTTGAACTTTCAATGAAATTCCTATTTCCATTTTTTTTTTAAATTAAGTAATGGGGGTGAAATCCCCCCCCCACCCACCTACAATGTGGTAGTCTACACAGTCGGATTCTCAAGAGCATTCCCTGACTAAAATCACTATACTCACGTCTCCCCTATCATCACCCCCTTTCATTTCTACCACATGTCCCTTATACCATCATTTTTCTTCCTCTCACCAAATCCACATAACCCATATCATGACATCATACCATCAACTTCACAAACCACACCTCTATATATCAAAACTCCATTTGTGTAAGGAAGTTGAAAATAGGAAGACATAAAAAGTGGGGGGAGGGAGAGAAGGTAGATAAAAGAATACTTTGAGTGCCTCCCATAAAAACTTTCCTATTATTATCCATTCTTCAAATGAAATCATACCTCCACCAAGAACAAAGTTAGGGATAAATATTTACAATTATAAAATTTTCATGGTATAAAAAAATAGATCCAACAATGGAAATCTGATAAATACATCAGGGGATTAAAGAATTGTGAAGGAAAATTTTCATGTTATAATCACCTAAAATCATCTGTGAAGGATGGATAATTCCATCCTACGATTTCAATATGGAATTCATAGAGCTCATATAAATGAAATTAAATAACCACTACCTTGAGTCTATATCATTTATTGATGAAGATAATTCTAACATTCATGTGAATCATCATTGAATATCTCATTTAAAAATTTTGTTTCTCAATATTACTATTTCTTGGTTCCACTATGTTCTCATCTTTATCCCCCTTTAAAGCCAGGGTTTGTTGACTAAACTTATATAAATTGTTTTTTTATGTCTCTAAATATGGTATTATGGTGTTTTAATAATTTTTAAATGATTAATAAAACTAATTTAATTAATATATTTCAATCACATTAGCTTAAACCACATATCACCGATGTGAAAAAATGTTTTACCTCTCCTAGGGTAAACCCTACATTTAAGATGAAAACCTAGTGTCAAATTTCCTATATGATTCTCAGTTTATTAGATATAATAACTTTATCATAATTTCATGTGTATAGACTAATATGGTCATTTTTATAAATTATATATTTTTATCAAGACCCCACCACTTGTGAAATTTCATGTTGGGTCAGGATGGCGGTAAACACCACACCACAAAATCAATGGGACTCTTAAAAACTGTTTTTAGGTCATTTATTGGGTATATTTATCATTTCACCACTAGCGGGATATTAAGCCTCAAAAACTAAAAAAATAGATTAAAAATCACTATAAATAACCCATTTCACTACATACTCCCTACATTTAACCCTTCTCATCAATCATGTAGATGTTATCTTTGGGTCTAGAGCTGATAGAATAGGGTCATCGTATTGTTCAAGACCATTCACTTCAGACTATGGTGGATTGGGTCACCTGATGGGTAGTGTTCTATTGGGGAATCGTTTGTTAAGGATGTTTTTTTTCTAATTCTCTCATTAGTAACGTTCATGAATTAATTATGAAAACACAAGAAATATATCTTAGTAGTGGATACAAAAAAAATTAGATATTATAAAATGTATGGAGTATTCCTATAGGTTTATCTATAGATATTAGAAACGAATTCCTATGTCACTCTTGTGTCATAATCTGGTGACATTGGTGTCCATGCCATTCTACAAAGATACATTGGATAAGCTAAAGTGGGACCACAGGAGCATTCTAAATTGAAACTCTTCTAGTGTCAGTATTGAATCTTGATGAAGTCCTTACTATTGGGAGTGTATCATGGATTTTTTTGTTTCCATATAAAAATAAGTTTGAATTTGTTGTTAATTTGGGGAGTGAGGCACTCCCACTAGTAGTAAGCATGGTGATGAATTGTTCTGAGATATATTTTTATAGTTCATGTTTTTTTCCCATATGGAAGGAATAAACTTAGACAAGGGAAGTTTTTGGGAGTGGAGGATCAAAAGGAATTCCTTGGAATAGATTAATTATTTTCATAAATGGATTTATTTGTGATTAGCAAGATTTGATATCTTAAGGAAGAACAACGATGTTTCTTTCCTAGATTATTAGGTACTGAGTTTATTTATGGATTAAACCAATGAGAAAAAGGAAGTTCATATAATTGGTTATTCTATATATGGTTTTTAGAGATATTTCTTATAGATCCCCGTTGGTTTCATTTTTTGAGTTTGAAAAGGGTTAAGGGTTCGGAGGCTGTAGTGACCTGGTATTTTTTGGTCAACACATAACCAATTTTGAGTTTTTGAGCCTCAATGCCCATCCATGGGTAAAATGTTAAATTTACCCTATAAAAAGACATTAAAAATTTATAAAATGCTCTTATTGATTTTAAGGTGTATATTTTACCCCCAAACTAAGTCGTATTGAAATTATAGGCTCAGCGAGGCCTTAATAAAAAAATATGAAATATAAATATGACATTTTTAGTCATTGCACATGTAATTGTGATGAAATGACTACATGCCCTTAAATGAGTTCCATATTATAAATCTAAGACTAGGTTAGTATCCAAAATAATGGATTTAATCATAGATATGTGAAACTATTTTTTTCATCTGGGTTCTCAAGTTCATGTTGTTGTGTGTGAAATGACTTAATTAAATTAGGTAAATTAAATATTTCAAAAATATAGAAAATCTGAAATATCCCCTTTTAAAACAACATAAACACCGCTACATAGTGTGATATTTAAAATTATATATTGATTGGGGGAGGACAAATTTAACACCATGAGATTTCATGAAATAGTTTTTTTAATAAATTTAAATTCTTTTATAGCTTGAGTTAAGTTCAACGACATATTTTAACGAATTGTGATGTAGTATTAATACTATTACGTAAACTTGATGATCATAAACTATAAATTAATTTTAGAGATATGTATAGGAATAAATAAATTTTCAAAATTAATTATAAATTATATATATATATATATAATATTTATAATAAAAAATATAATTTTCAGTAAATCCTTTATATGATTCAAAAAAAAATTTCCAAAAAAGATGTTTTCATTCACTTTTATTAAAAAATGGTAAAATTATTTTTTAATACATTTATAAATTATTTTCTAAAAAATAATAATTATTTATGAAATAATTATGTCAAAATTACCTTAGGGTAAATTTTTTGGAATTTTATGAAAAAATTAATTTTTTGACAAATATTGAAAAATACTGGTTTTAAATGAAAACTACCTTTTCGTGTAAAGAATTTTTTGGTTTTTATTTATTTAAATGTTGTTTCAAAAATAAAATATGTTCAATTATATGTTTATTAATCCAATTTCTTCTATTGGAATAAATTTTATATTTAATTTTGACGTCAAAACATTCTATACTTATGGAAATCTAATCTTTGGAAAACTGCATTTTATCCCGTATGTGAGTTTATTTTTAAATTAATTTTTTAAAATTATTTTAATGGAATTTTAAAAATTGAATTCCATATTTTTAGTTATATTAATTTATATTACCTAATAATTTTAACTTAATATTTTAACATAATTAATAGTAAGACCAATAAAAATTAATTATTGTTGTTAAAGTAAAAAATGTGTTTACCCGTGGGTTAGACTAAAAGAATTGGGTTAAAATGACACAAAAAAAGTATAATTGATATTATAATGTCATATTGAGACATTATATATTCTAATATTCAATAATTAAACATTTTAGAAGCATTATAAATGAGAAAATTATGGGTGTAATTCATTCTATTCAAACAAATCCAAGTGTGTCCTCTCCCCCACTTGTAAAAGGTCACCCGCTCTCCTCTCTTATTCACACATGAAAAATATTAGGGTTCAACTAATACCATCCAAAATATCTTTCCTAACTTTATAATAACATCATATAGTCTATATTTCGGTTAGTAAACCCTCCTGAAAATGAATTAGGTATAAACATCAATGGATTCTCCGAATATGTGGTAAAATTGTTTACCATTCATTTTATTTTATTCCTTCATCCACCTCCTTAAAATATAATTCAAATATAATGATATAATAAAACGTTATTTCTGATATATTTATATGTTATTATCTTATTTTTTTAATCGACATCCATATTCTCTTCCATAAAATGGAAAACAAAATTATCGATCGTATGTACGGTAGACGACCGCCTCATGAATCGATGTTATTCATTTTTTGTCACCAACTATAACATATAGATATAATGATGAATTATATATATATATATATATATATATTATTTTTGATATTATTATACATTTTTTATTATAATATCACATATAACTTCTTACTTTCCATTCCATGGGAATACGATAAGGTCACTCGTGTGTACGTTGAACTACCACCTCATGAAGTGATGTAATTAATTATTCAATTAAACATTACATTGAAGGTTATAAGTATAGTTTTAATGAAAAAATATGATATATATGACATAAGAAATATTTTTAAATTTTAATATATAATTTTCCATTAATTCCATTAATCCATCGAAAAAATGGAAATTACATTCATGTGTAAGTACGGCCTACCATCTCCATGAATGATGTAATTCCTTTATGATCGCTAATTTTTATGTGTTATTATAAATAAATATATAATTAATATATATTTTAATTATATTATGTTTAAAAAAATTATATTATTTAACCATGATCAAAGTAAAAGGACTGAAAATACTAAAGAAATATATATTAGAGAAATGAAGCAGTTATTACCCGAAACATAATTTTACAAGGAATTGTTAATAATTGGGTATTAAAAGGTAATAAATAAATCATATATGGTATTATATGTATGATTATGGTTATTTAAAAAATATATAATAACCAAGTATTTATTAGATACTATTTTGTAATGTGTATTAATTAATTCAATACACATG
This sequence comes from Viscum album, assembly GCA_963277665.1. NCBI lineage: Eukaryota > Viridiplantae > Streptophyta > Magnoliopsida > Santalales > Viscaceae > Viscum > Viscum album. The sequence goes on from OY728159.1 coordinate 777,308,284, forward strand.
GTAAGGGATTTTTGTCTCAATTTTTTTTATTGGGGGCATATGTTTTATTATGAACCTATATCATTTTATAAGGTATATAAAAATACCATTTTACATGTTATATCATGAAATAATTTATTACCATTATATTTAATTTTTAATTTATATTTATTCTTTCATTGGTCTTATGATACAAAAGATTCCAAAGTGGTAAAGGTTTAATGTTACAATCTCATTGTTTAACGTCATTGTTTATGATATGATTCCAATGATGATATATTTTGTTCTTACTCTAAAGAAAATCATTTATTTTATTTTAATATAGTTATTTCTTCAAAATATATGTTTTTTCATTTTTCTCTCTTAAAATATTAAAGATACCAAAAGAATGTTTTTTAGAAAAAAATGTCTTTATTTCTCTCTTCAATCGAACATATTTTTCCTTCCATATAAATGTTTTCAAAAACTGAATTAAATAATGTTTTAATGTTTGTATTTTATTTTATCAATTAATTTATAACATTTTTAACTTTTTAAAAATTGCTTCAAAAGTACTATTCATGTTGTTTTCCAAACAAGTCTCATTTGGAATTTATCAAAAATGTGAAATTATTCTTCTTTTTAATGTGTATAACATCAACAGAATTTCCCACCATCATTAACACTCAATTATTTAAATATTACGTTATAATTTTCAATTGATATTTTCAACAAAAATGATTTTCACAATGTTTTTTGAAATTGAATTATTGAAAATGTACGTTTCAAACTGAAAATTTTATTTTCCTTAAGAATATGTTAATGGTCATTTGTGGAATTTCCCATAATCAATGATAAAAACCTTTGGTGTTTGTTATTTTTTACTATATATATTATCCAATTTTACAATCAATATTCTTTATCTGTATATTTTATGATTATTATCAATAGATTTTTATAATACCCATTTCTTTTCCATGAGTTGTGCAATGATGAATTGATGAGATAGTTATGAAACCCATTTCCATTATGTGGGTTATTCTATGATTAAATTTTTATGAAACCCAATTCCTTTCTATGGTTTATGATATGATAAATGTTTTATGATCTTATGTCACACAAATGTATGGATTATGTGATAGGTGGGACCTATATCTTCCTCTAATTCATTGGGTAATGATTAATGTTATATGATATTAAAGGTTACATGAGAGGTTATCCCAAGCCTAGAAGAGGTTACATTGATGGTTAACCTAATCCTAACAATTTCTGAATGTATTTTTTGGTATCCTTAAATTAATTTTTTCAATTCTTATGTGTATGCCACAATCTATGTCTTATGTGAATTTCATGATTCCATGGCTCATGTTATTTGATTAATTTATGATTATTGTCTTATGAACTATCATGATTTATTTCGTGACCAATTTTTATGATCTATTATTTTTAGAGATTGGTTTTTAAAATGTTATTATCGTATTATCATACCCCTATTCTCATTTAATATTGATATCTCCTTTTGTTTACAATTTCTAAGAATCTGATCTCTCCCTTTATTATGTTTAATTTCCCCATTTTATAAAGAAAGGTATTATGTATGATATGTCTAAGAAGGGTTATTGTTATTAGGATCCTAGTGAGAGAAGATGTGTCTAACTTATGGATTAGTTATTTATGTGTCTCTGATTTTAATGGAACTAGACCTAAATGATTCTATAATGCATTATTATGTTATGTAATGAATATTCATCTATTAATATGTATTATATATGAATGAAAATTATGCGTCATTTCAGTTGGTATCAGAGGAGGATTTAGTTAAACTTTGGAAAATATGATGAGAAAAATTTAGTGATATCCCTAAGGATATCTCTATAGATAAGTCTCATGATATGTCAATGTATATGAAGATTTACAAAAATTTGGTAAGGGATATAGTAAGTTGTTTCCAAGAAATTACATCCTTTTCTGTATACTACAAGTGTATGTGTCTCTATAACTATTAGACCTAGGGGTAATAACATCAAAAAGGGTTTATTAAGCTAGAATATATCTTCACCTAGTTCATGACAGTGTGATTTTCCTCACACCTAGTTTGAAACTTCTTGGGGATATGTATTTTAAATTCCCAAACTCTTTTCAATACACCATGAAGGATTGGAATAACGACCATTAAGAACCTAGGTTATGCCAAAGGTTTTATAGATTGAAAATAAGGTGTCCTGATTTAGAAAACATATAAGTGATTTTTCATGGTTATGTGGTTCCCCAGTATGATTATTTTTTCTTGCACTATGATTTTTAGTTTTATTCAATGGTTGGAACCCAAAGGAATTAGTTTAATAACAAGTGTGATGGGAAATGAAATCATTGTCTTCCTGATCTACCAAAATTTATGGGACCTGGAATGAAAAATATTATTCCTATTCTCATGTAACATTATCAATCTATGAATGATGATAAATTTCCAAAATATCAAATGAGGTAAATATTTATGTTCGGTCCTTCATAAGGAAACTTCCACCTTCATTTAGTGGTTATACTTATCCACTAATTTTGAAGCAGTGGATCAGTACCAATGAATAGATAATTTCAATTCGCTAGTGTTTAAAACATGAAATTTTCTTTTTGGTTGTCTATAATTTGGAAGGTGAAGTGGATCAATGGTATACTCTCATAAAAATTATAGGGCAACATGATGAAATTGACTCCATGGAGTGGGATGAGATTAAGAGATTTTGTTATAATAATTACTTCCCTCATATTATTTATACAAAAATGGATAATAAATTCATTGACCTAAAATAAAAGTATGATGAATCCATTGGCACCTATGGGGAATATTTTCAAGACTTGTGAGGTATGCTTTTGGTATTATCATCCAACCTAAATGTAAGGTTGATCGATTCTTTGTTGACATAAAACAAAGTACCAATAAGAGGTTATCTAAAATAGTAATTCGTAGATATGAATTAATCATTAATTTTAATATCAAGGTGTAAATTAATATTGGATTCACCCATCAATTTTATGGGTTTAATAAGAAAAGAATGATGGAATTTAATGGAAACTCTAAAAATTATCAATAAAATAATAAGATCTTTCCTTTATGATATAATTTTTTAAGGAATCATTGATGAAATTTTCTTATAGGGACCTTGAAATGTTTTAATTTGTGGAATAGAATGTCATCGAGTGGTTGAATTCTAAAGTTATGGGAGAATTTTAGCTAAAGATTTGAATCAAATGCACCACTCACACTTCAGTGTTTCAAATGCATGGAGTATGTGAATCATATGATTTAATGGTTAAATACAATCTATAATGAGAATTATAAGACAAAAAAACCTATGAGCATAAAATAAAAAAGATAAATATTATGCATTCACAATAATTAAATTGAATCATAATAATTAGGGAACACTTATTTTCCCCTACTTATTTAATAATTTCATGTTTGATTTTATATGAAGGATCCCTATTAAAATATTATTGTTTAACCTTTATTTGAGGTGGATGTGATTATACTCATTTATTATCTCTCTCTATATATATTCTAGAATAATAAAATCACATTTCATTTTCAGAATCAACTTATGATTTTCTATTAATGCAAGGATGAACCCAGAATTGCAATGTAAGTGTTTTTAGTATACGATATGAGCTTATTTGAGGAATAAATGGGGAATTGTCTTTTTTAATCATAAGTGTCTCAACATAAGATTAAATTAATAGTTATGGATACCATAATGGGTTTATGAGTGTATGGTTGATCATAATTTCAAAGTCATAGAACCCCCTTTTGAAGTTTTATGTAATGCGAGTTTATCAATATTAAGGATATTTTAGGAGACATTTAACGAAATACAATGCTTTGGTTTTGAATATGTTTAGTAAAAAAAGTTATTTGAGTGGGAATTCCATTACATTTTCTAAACATAATATCAAAGGTATCCGTAGCCTTTAGGGTTTATCTTATCATTGGAATTGTGGTATTTATGGGTTATTAAAATTTTGTAATGTTATAGGAATTATATTAATATAGTTTTTGAAAAAAGATATCCCGCTTGTCAGGTGACAACCTATCGCATCTGGTAAGTCCATGGGGACTGAACCCACAACTTAATGTTTAAAAGGGTATAGTTCCTACCACTATCCTACATGAAAGAGTATGCTTTTGTGGGATAATATGAAGAGAGATATTACTGATTATCTATCTTGATGAATTATATGTTATAAAGTTAAGGCTGAAAGATAAAAGTGTAAGGTTATATTACTACCATTACCCATACTTGAATGGAAATGGGAAAACATCACCATTTATTTTTTTTCATTGGATTCTCAAAAAAATATAAATTTCACAATGATATATGATTTGTGTCCAATCTCCTTACAATTTCATCACACCTCATTTTTATTAGTGAATATCTTTATATGGATCAGCTTTTCCTGATATAGATAAAGTGGTAAGGTTGCATGGAGTAACACACTTCACTATATATGGTCAAGATCCATGGTTTAACTTGAAATTATAGTAAAGTCTATATAAATATTTTAATACCGAGTAGAGCTTCAACAATGTGTATCATCCTCATACGGATGGTCAGTTTAAGGGAACAATTAAAAACCTAGAGGATATTCTTATATCTTTCTCTATGTATTTTAAATATGGTTGTGATCAACACCTTCCTCTAGTTGAGTTTTTTTCCAATAATATCTTTCACTAGAAAATTAATATGGATACTTATGAAGTCCCCTATAGAAAAAAAATTATAAATCCAATTTTCTGGGATAAATTTATCAAAAATAGAGAAATTGGGTCCAGAGCTAGCTGGATAAATGGAACAGAAGTTTATATCCATTCAGGATCACATCAAGGACACTCATAGTTGATAGAGAAGTTATGATGATAATCATCTCTGTGATCTATAATTAGATTTTTGTGTGAATTTTTTCCTATGGATTTCTCTATAGAAGATGGTAATGATATTTTGAAGGAACGGAAAACTAATCCCTAGATATATTGGTTCTTATGAAATTCATGATTGTATAAAAATAGTATCTTATTTATTAGAGGTTCCTTCAAACCTCTCTCAATTCCAGGATTTTCTCCATGTATATCTTAAGAGGAAGTATATACCTAATCCTTCACATTTAATTAAATTATAGGCCATACAACTAGAGAATTATCTTTATTATTAGAAAAAACCAATGCATATTCTAGATCGTATATAAAATGTTCAATGAAACTAGACCACTCACCTTGTAAATGTTTTGTGGTAAAACCACCAGCTTGAGGAAGCTATATGGGATACTAAGGATATGATGAGGAAGAAGTAACCTCATTTTTTGTATCATAGTGAGAAATTTTGAGGGAGAAATTCATTTCAATGGGGGTATAATTTAACACTTTATTATTTTATTAAATATTTTTTGGAATAAATTTAAATTTTTTTACAGCTTTAATTACACACAACATTGTGTTTTAATGATATATGTCATACTATCAATATTATTACATAAAATTAACCATTATAACTTACCTATTAATTTTAGCGGTATGGATATGAATAACCAAATTTTGAAAATTAAATTTAAAATTCTAGAAAAGGAAAATATATTTCTAAATATGTACTAAATTTTTAGTAATGTCATTACATGCTACTAAAATACCTTTTTTCTCAAAAAATGATTTCATTTATTTTTTTTTAAAAAAAATAATTAATTTAATTTTTTCGAATTTTAGAAATAATTTCAAAAAAAATATGTTTTAAATTATACTTTCAAATTATTCTTAGGGTGAATTTTTGGGAATTTTCAGAAAGGATTAGTTTTTTTATGAATGGTGAAAATAATAGTTTTTATTGAAAAGTTTATATTCATTTAATGAATTTATGAGGATGGATTTCATTTTAACATGGTTTCAAAAACAAAATTAGTTAAATTATATATATTTTAATTAAATTTAGTTATTTTTAATAAAATAAATATTAAATTATGATATTAATACATTCTATACTTATGAAAATATTCTCTTTGGAAAACTTGTTTTTCATCACGTCTACAGGTTTAATTTTAAATTAAATTTTTTCCCTTATGTGAATGGAATTTAATAAAAATGGCTCCATATTTGCATTAATAATAATTAATATTATTTAAAAAAATTCAACTAATTTTTTTATGATAATTAATATTAAAAACATTAGAAATTAATTATCACGGTTATGGTAAAAATATGTTTATTTTGGGTTAAACTGAAATGTTAATGGTTAAAAATGACCAAAAACATAACTAATTAATATTGGATGGTCATATTTCAGAATTATATCTTATAATTTTATAAAATTATTGGTTTTGGTAGCTTTTGGCATGATATATGTATGGGTGTAATTCATTCTTTTTATAAAATCCAAGTGTGCCCACTCCCCTGCTTATAAAGGGACACCGAGTCTCCTCTTATATTCACACTTCCAAAATATTTTTTTCAACCAAAAACCACCAAAATAACTTCCCTAATTCCATAATAACATCCTATATTCCTTATTTTTATTATTAAACCCTCTTATAAAGGCCTTAGGTATAAACCTAAATAGATTTTTAGAAGAATAAGTAAAATTCCTATCCTTTCATTTTATTATATTTCTTCCTCCACCTTTTTAATATATTATTAAACTATATAGGTATAATAAGAAATTATCTCCCATATACCAATATTTTATTATGTTAATGTAAAAACCTATATCCATATCATATTCCATCAAATTGTAAATGAAAATGTTGATCGTGTGTATGACGAACTACCTCCTCGTGAACTGTTGTTATTATTTTTCCATCAAAACATATCATATATGTATATAATGATTGATATATTTATTATTTATGATAATATTACACTTCAAGAATTATAATATCACATATACCTTCTAACTGAATATTCTATGGTAATACGATAGCGTTTCTCGTCTGTACGATAGACTATCACCCCACAAAGTGTTATGTTTCATTATTCACTAATGTATTTCATGTAATCTAATAACGATATTTTTAGTTAATTTATTTGATATATAATTCATTAAAAATAAATAAATTAAATATATCATTTACCATTATTTTGTTTCATCTATTGAGAAAATGGAAACAATATTCATACATATGTACAGCTCACCGTCTCCAAGAACGATGTAATTCATTTTCTATATATAAATTTTATAGATTAATAAAAATAAATATATAATGGAAAATATGATAATTATATCATGTTTAACATTATTTATATGATCAAAGAATGATCAAAGTAAAATGACCTAAAATACCAAAGCAAAACATTATTGAAAAATGAAATAGTTATTATCCAAAAAGTGATTTCAATAAGAAATTACTAACAAATGGGTAATAAAAAGTCATAAGTAAATCATATATTATATTATGTTTATGATTATGGTTATGGTTATTTAATATATTTATAATAATACTATATTATTATACTAGATTTTTGAACATGTACAAAGGAATTATAAACATAAGGTAAGGAATTTTTATCTCAGTTTGTCTTATTTGGGACATATGTTATGTTATGCACTCTTAATATTTTATAAGGTTCACACATAGACACTTTGAAATGTGATATAAAGAATTTATTTATTATCATTATATTTATACTTTAATTTGTAGTTATTCTTTCATGGGGGGATACAATTCAAAAAGGTTTAACGTTATAATATCACTGTTTAATAGAATTATTTTTAATATGCTTCCAATGAAAAGATATTATTATCTACCACTCAAGAAAATAAATTATTTTATTATCCTATACTTATTTATAGAAAATAAATGTTTTCATTTCATTTTAATCTCTTAATGGATTAAGGATACCAAAGTACATTTTTAATAAAAATCATCTTTATTTATCTCCTTGCTCAAAAACCATTTTTATTCCATATCCATGTTTTCTAATAATGTTTTAAAGTATGATTTACTATCACTAAATTATTTTTTAATGTAATTTTTACCCATGTTTTACTTTTTACAATGTTTTCTAAAAGGAATATTCATATCGTTTTCCAAATAAGGCTTGTTTGTATTTACTGAAAGTGTGAAAGGAATCTTTGATTTAACAAGTACATCATGAATGAAATTTCTCACCACCATTACCACTCAATGTTTCAAATATTACCTTATAAGTTTCATAGGATATTTTCAACTAAAATGTTTTTTAAATTTTTTTGTGAATTTTTTGTTTTGAGAAAGATGTTTTCAAAGTGAAAACATTATTTTCTTAAAGAATGTTTTGAGGATCTTTTATGGTATTTCCATTAATCAAAAAAACCCTTGTTGTTGCTTTTTTTTATTGGGAATGTGATTCAATTGTACCAACATAATTATTTTTTTGGATGGTTTATTATTATGATTAATAAATGGTTATAAAACTCATTCTTTTTACATGGTTTGCGCTATAATGAATTGAGAGATGATTATGACTCCAATTTGCTTTCTATGGGTTTTAATATGATGAAATTTTAATGAAACCTATTTCATTTCTAGGGATTATGGTATGATAAATATTTTCTCATATTGTGGCAGAAAAATGTTGGGATTATATGATAGGTGGGACTTATATCTCCCACCAATGAATTGTTTAAGGATTAATGTTAAATGATCTAAAAGGTTGGATGGGAGGTTATACCTATCCCAAAATAGGGTAAACCAAAGGTTATCGCAAACCTAAAATAGGGTATAAGGGAGGTTATAACATTATCAAAGTAGGTACATGGGTTTTTTTCCATATCCTAAGATTTTATGAATGTCTTGGTGGGTAGCCTTGACATAAGGTTTAAAATTCCTATGTGTATGCCACAATCTCTTTCTATACCAATTTTATGATCTCATGGGTCATTTTATTTAATTAATTTATGATTAAGGTATTTTAGCAACCAAAATGTATTCCATGACACATGTTTATGATCTATTATATGCAGTTCAAGGTTTTACAAATGTTATTCTCATTTTCTCATAACCCCATGCCCATGTTACGTTGATATCTCCCTTATTTACCATTACTAGTCATATGAGATCACCCTTTATTATGTTTTTTTCCCTGGGTTATGAAGAAAGTTATTATTTATGATACTACAAAGAAGGGTTATATTTATAAATAACCTAGTGGGATATGATGTGTCTCACATATAGACCATTCTTTTATGTGTCCAAGTTTCCAAAGGAACTAGACCTAAAAGATTCTGGCATGGATGATTTTTTTATGTAATCAATATTCATATATTAATATATAGTATATATTTATGGAATGTATGGATATTTACAAGAATATATTGGAAGAAGGAACCTGTGAGATCAAGAAATGGAATTCATCAAAAATTTCAATGATCGACACAAATGTGATCATGATCTTTATTAAAAAATAGACTAAAGGTAGATCTTCTTTATTTCTATTGATCCACTCTCTATGAATTGTAAATTAAAATAAATGAATAAAATTATCCATACTATGTTATTGATTTGGGGTGTTTATAATTTTCTATTATATATTTATCATTCTTTAATCCCTTGAATTATTTATCATATTTTCACTATTATATTGAATTATCTACCAATTTTAAATTTTAGGATAGTAAATATTTATCCCTATTTTTTAATGGTTGGGGTATGATTCCATTATAATAATCATTAATAATTGGATACTTTTTGTATGTGGTGCTGTGAGTATTAACTTCTCTCTCTTCTACCTCCCTTCTCTTTTCTCTCTTCAATTTTTCACATTCCTCGTATAGGTGGTGTTTTAGAACAGGGAGGCATGATGTGAGTAGATTCTAGAATTGAGTGGAGGTGTTAGATAGGATTATTTAGAGATATTTCATGGAAATTTTGTTTTAGGGATACATTAAAAAATCACCTGGGGTGGAAAGGGTTGTACAGGTGCGGCGGTTCAAACCTGGGTGTGAGCCCAAAGGCAGTGAAAGAGGGTCATCTAAACCTAGAAGCCACCACTAAATGTTATGGGGGTAAAATTTATACATTTTTAGTGGGATATATGAATCATTATTATGCATTTTCTTATTAAAAGGTGATAAGTGGGGATGGGTCACAAGGGTTCCCCTCCCCCTCTGACAATTTTATTTTAAAAAACTGGAAAAAAAGAATATCATGTAAATAGGGTAAGAATGTTCATTTCCCTAGCTATAAATATATGTGTGTTTTATATTAATATTAATAATAATAATAATATTATTATTATTATTATCTTGAATAGGTTTTTGTAATGGGTAGTTCATGGTGCAAATATATGGCTATTTTTGGCAAAGATTGTCCTTAAATAAGAAAAATATTTATATTGATTGTTTTTTCAAGTCATGATAGGGGGTATCCTTTACATATTTGGGAATCCCTATTTTATTGAGAAGAGTTAAATTCAAATATTTTGAAAGAATTTATACCAAAATAACCTTACAAATTTATAGTTTTAAATGGAACACCCTCTCTCAATAAGGATGTATATTCCTTATTCACTCTATTATCACTTCTATGATTGTGTAATCATTTCAAGTTTATAAATGGATAAGGGATATAATTTAGAGGATTGGTACTAAAATTAAAGAAGTTTATATAGTTGATATACATTCATGATAGAAAAATTATCACCATATCTTATTATAAATGTTATAATATGATTAATATGGGAGGAATGGGCATCAAGAAGCTTAGCCTCTTCAATCGGTATTTAGCAGCTAGTTATAACTAGAATCTTCTTGATTCCAAGGATGGATCTTCTAATTTCTTCAGAGCTGGGATTGTTGGTCATTTACATCATGAAAATCACTTTTTCCTTAGATCATCAATGTGGCCAGTGATTATAGATCATTATGATGATATTATAATGAATTCACAATTATATCCTTATAAATATTCCATGTTGAACTCTTGGAATACATCCTCGATTTGTATTTCTATTTCTGATTATTTTGAACCTAATATATCATTGATTAACATTTTTATCTTTCATGCTATTTCATATTTTGAACATATTGAACCACACCTATCACCGGATCTTGTTGAGGATATTGTAGACATCAACTATATGGAGCCTGACATCATTTTCTAGTTCCCATATCATTTGGACTCTATTAATCTGAGGATGCATAACTGGTTTTTTTGGTACTTATGAGGTTAAACCTAGATGGATGTTATTATTTGTAAGGCCCTTGATTCCTCCAACTTATAAATTTATTATTTAGAAGGTCTTTTTGAATTGATTACACATAGATGATAGAATTTGGGTGGTAGGTTGGTAGTGTACATCCTTTTTCTCCCTCGGTATGTATGACAATGGATATTTATATTAATAAATTATTAAATAATCCTTTTATGATATGATTTGAAATAATTAGGAACACATATTTAGTTTCTATATTCAAACTCGGTGTAGTTTTTATGACTTTACAAATTCTCGATCAATCAGAAATATCATACCTAGATGATGAATTTTTTGTGTTCCTAAGTGGATGTTTCCATCCATTACATCTAGATGAAACGTAATTCTATAAAATATGATGGATCTAAACCTCAAATATGGGGAATTATTACAGAAATACACAAAGATATACAATTTTCGCCTTTATTTCTATGTGGTTCCCTGAATAATATCATGGGAGATTTCACAATCATTAAACTATTAGGTGTAAATGGTGTCACCCAAAATCCAATCATGACCAAGTTTGTCAGGAGGATTCATCTAATTCCATCATGGATCAAATAAAATTTTGAGGTTGAAACACATGGTGCCCCTGTCCCTATAGGATGTGGTTTTTTATTTTAAACTATGAGAGGATTCATAAAGGGTTTATTCTATAATTTCATTAGTGTCATTATATTTCTTCTAGTTGAGTTGTGGGATTTCATCCATGTGGGTTATTATGTAAATTATTTTTCATTCTATAATATATGGATCTAGAGTGAAACAAAATTAGTGTTGAATATTATTAATAATTGATCTTTTCTAGTTCCTTAGAAGTTATACTCCTAATGGAAATCTCGTCTAGACTATTTAGAATCAATTAATTTTAAATAAATACACATTTATAGGATGGTGAACATGGTGGTCGACACTTTTTCAATGTAATCAGTGGATGATTGTAAATCCTTTTTTTATTATCCCTTGATGTTTTATTTATTTATTTTTATTTTTAAAATTGCATATGTAATTTTTATACCTATATTTAGAACCTTCATTGTATCATCTTATTTTGTGGATTAATAAATTTTTTTAGGAATGGGTCATAGACCAATCTTCTAATTCTCATAGAGTATTATTATTAATACCACCACTATTATTATTATTATTATTATTATTATTACTACTACTACTATTACTGTAATTATTGTCAAATAATCTTTTCTCGACTATATATTCTAATTATGATGTTAGATTGAGAATCCTTCTACTACACTATCACCAAGGAATCTGGATGAATGATTCAAGACTTATTTGTGATACATAATTCTATCTTGTAGAATAATCCATGGGTCCCTTCTTTCAATTCCTCTCAATTATGCTATTATGATATTCATATTTTTAATCTAATGCATGTTTTCAATAAATATATAGTCTATTTTGAGTATTTTTATATATAAACCACAATAGAACAGTCCATTTATTCATCAATGGTTTTTTACAGGATAGATATATTGATCTTGAGTTTATCTTTATTTGAATTATAATGAGAATTATAAATGATTACTAGAGGGTTAACGAGGCTAAGTATAACCCCTTAATTTGTTTTGTGCTGTTTGGTGAGGTTTGGATCCTCTATTTTACTTATGGAGATAGATACTCTTTCACCTACCTATTAAATACTACCTCAATCTGTTGTGAAATTTTTGTGTGATATTGATGGTGTGGGTCCTCTATCTATGATGTTAGATAATTCCCCCTCTTTCGGTGTCCTAATTAAGGAATGAGTCTTCCATTGGGGTTGATTATCCCCATGACTGATACTCTTTCCCTCAGTGTGATATTTCCCCCTATGGTTCCTTGGAGGTTACACATGTTAAATGGAAATAGTAGTTTGGATACTTGATCCTTGGTATAATAATAATAGACTAAAGGATGTATTACTCCCTCATAAGATGATAATTCTTCAGCGATGAAGATGAATCCAATCATGGATTCTAGAAATGGTGTGGTAATTGGAAAGACTAATAGGTTTAAATTCCATCAGGACATGTTACTCCTTGGAACCCCATGGGTTACCTTTGTAATATGGTATATAGATGGATAACAACCTTAGGATATTTGGACTCTTTAGTGTTCTAAGATTCCATTCTTTCTGGTGTGGTATGACTTTTGATGATTTTATTTTTGATGATTGGGACCTTTCTTTCTTCTTTGATAATTCTGACAAGGGTTATCATGTAATGGGTACATGCATAAAGATCTAATAGAAATACTATATTGAGGGTCATTCCCTGTATGGGGAATCTTTACTCCCCATTTCCATTATGATATTTAATATGAAAATCAACATAAACCCATTATTGACATCAAAATCTGTGTGTTACGGGAGAGGTCGAGGAAGGCATGACTGGTTTGAAGAAAATCCAATCCAATAAATCTCACTAATACACTTAAGGGTATTCTTTATAAAGTTAAAAATCTTCATGAATGGATTTGACACATGGAAGTCCCCAGCTACACAGAACTTATGTGGTAACCTCTATTCAGTGTGAGTCTGATTCATGAAATTCTAGTTCATAGAAGTCCTCATTCGTGAAGATCTTAGACAGTAAACTCCACACATCATAAGTCTTGTTAAAATAACACCAGATCACAAAAGTCCCTTTATGGATAGAGATTAAGTAGTAAACGTCCTGTAGTGTAACTCATTTTCACATAAACCCTTCATTTTTTGAAGCTCATATTCTTACATGAAAGGATCCATATTTTTTGAAACCAATTACCTTGCCTCCATTGGGCCTATAAATACCTCCCCATATTCACCTTTTAGGGGGATGTGTCCTTTCATCTTCTGAGAAAATCCCAAAATTCATGAAGCACACAAGATTCATGAGTGAGATAAGAGATAAAGTTCCAAAGGTATCCTTCTTTTTCAAAATCAACTCCCAAAAATTTCTGAGAACCTCAACCCCTGGTAGAGATTCCTTTTATAAATTTTTGTGGACTTCATGTAAGAATAAATATCTTTGTATATATTGGGGTTTTGGGAGATAATTACCCTTATTGAAACCAATCCTATGGTAACAAAGACTTCACTCTATGTAAGGGATCCTTGTTTTGTGAAACATTTTATTTCACAAGACCCCTGACCTTTATAATACCCTTTACATTTATGAATTCCCCAAAATTTTTGAAACCCAAATATTCATGAAACCCATTCCCAGGACTCTCCATGGTTCCTCCTTTCAGCTAATACCCTTTCACAAAAGTTGAGTGCCTAGGGCCCAGATACCAATCCAAATTTGGTTGACCTGCACCCCAAATCTTTGTGCACTAGTACCACCAACCCTTATGTATGGCCAATTTACATCAAGTTCATCCAATTCTAGTAACTTTATTTTTTATCCTAATCATAGGTGAAATAATTGCTTTTTCTTCTAAGCATAGGTACCCTAATATTGAACCATATATCTTCCACTCCTCTGTTGTACTATTTAAACCATTCCCCACCTAGAGGCACATAGGAAATGAACATGTAATCCCTAAAGCTGGTATCACCAAGGGAAACATCTTGCATGTCTCAATATATAGTCCTATTTTCTAATATTCCCCTTTCCTTGACATGGTCCCCCTTGGAGTGTCTCCCCATCCAACGTCCAATTTTCATGATGTAAAACATCATAGATCCATATCCTATTAACATAAATTTAAACTACATTATGACATCCTCAACACATGACATTATACTATAGCCTTATCCCATGTGATGAACATAGTATTACACATGTACAATCATCATTGGATTCCACCTCCTCCTCTACCATGGGATGAAACTCCTATGCTGGGCTACCTATATGAATAAACCTCACACAATCCCTTGTTGATTATTCTTCCAACACATGAGAGTCCTTATAACATGGTGTTAAACATTATGGACCGATCAAGTCATATGACCTTAACATCATTATAAATTTCATTATTAGAAAGTGGAGAAATCCTTGGAGTAGTACAAGTTAGGTTAGCCTAAACTAGTTGATCCCTAGAGAATCACTACAAACAATTTCCATTACTTCTGAGGAAAAAGGTCACATTCTTTAGAAGTAAGAAATACATCCATTCAAAGGATACTTTGAGGGAAGGAAATTATATTCTTTTTTCCCGTCATACCATGTGTGTATGATTTCTATAGTGGTGCTAAGAAAATATTTCCACTTATGAATCTAATAGAAGATGACATGGGGTTCTTAACATATTCCTTTTGGATAGTTAAAGAGGGTGTGTAAGAAACCTCCCTATGTTAAATCCCAACACCCTAACAACATCATCAAGTACCAAGTGTTAAATATTCTTTTCTAGGGACACACTTAACAACCTATTAAGTGTGAAATCTTCCCCCATGGAAATAAAAACAACCAAATACCAAGTGTTCAATCACCCCCACCTCCTGGGGACACACTCCACCAAATCCCAACTGTGAAATCTCCCCCAAAGGGAGTTACTCCACCAAATCCCAAGATTAGAACACTCCCCCTTGTGGACACACTTAACCACCCCCTAGTCTGAAATATTCACCTAGGGGACACACTCTACCAAATCCCAAGTGTGAAATCTCCCCCCCCCCTCAGGACACACTCCCCAAAACCCGAGTGTGGAATCCCCACCCCTGGGGACACACTCCATCACCTCCCAAGTGTGAAATGTTCAACTCTGGGGAAAAAACGTAATAACCTCCCATGTGTGTTATCTTTCCCTCGGGGGAAAAAAATAACCACATACCAAGTGTGAAATCTCTCCCCTAGGGACACACTTCACCAAATCCCAAGTGTGAAATATTCTACCATTGGGGCACACATAACCACCCACATGTCCCTACAATATATATAACCTATTCATGAACCATTTCCAAAACACATTAAACTTATAAGTTGATCTATAATATTTTCCTCTTAGAATAAACATGGGATGTCTAAGGTAAAAATCCATGGAAGAATAATGCCACTGGAGTCAACTACCTCATTACCAACATGAGATGCCTTAGGTTCCACACCTAATATGTATCATATGAGATGACATTTAATTCAAAAGGGGAATCTTTTACATAATCCCTACCTACCCAACATACAAAAAACCCCAAACATTCCAAATGTTACTATCTACTCTAATAGAAGGTTTCTTCCCTACTGAGATAGAAGAAGCATAATTAATCGACATCCACCTCGAGATGGAACTCAGAATGAGTTTCATGGTCATCAATTAAATCTATGTGGGACAATTGATGTCCCGAACCAACCTATCCTGACCCTAAACTGGTCACCCTAGTCAGTCTATAGCAAGGCCTGAGGGGAATTATTGATCCTCCAGAGCCGGAAACTAGTTCTAGGAATCAAATATATTCTATTGAGAATGATTCATCCAATAAAAGAAAGATAAATAAAAAATATCAAAATAAAATATAAAACTATAAGTTGAAAAAATAAATAAAAACTAAATGGCTAGTCGTATCTCAATGTGACTAGATTGGAAACCTCCAAACAAAGAACCACACTTTCTCCAAGGTGAACCAAAGATGGGACCAGAAACTGAATAATGAAAAATTAGGTTTGAGAACCGATATTCTCAGTAGGGATTCCAAGGATAACCAAATCCCTATCCCTTACATTTAAACTAAAATACATCCTTTTCATTTTGAAAATATGATATATAAAAATAATTATTTCCATTCCTTTAAAATATAAATAATGAAATTCCTTTTTTAAGAAAACCCATTTTATATTACATTTATAAAAAGATCCCAAAGAATGAATATAATTTCAATTAAATTATTAAAAAGGGTAACCAATAGTAAAATAGGTTCCTCAATATAATGAAAAAAATAAAACTTCCATTTTATTAATAAACTAGGAATTGATAGAAAAAGAATACTAGAAAAATTAGCATCATGGGATCAGAGGTGCTAGTCTAGATGGCCTATGACAAAGCTCTAATACATTTCACACAATAAATATCTACTAGCAGAAACACTTCCCTAATACTCTATGACACCATCACTAGCTTGACATAGGGGATCATCCCACAGGTTGTCCGACTATCAACTCAGGGCCACTAGCCAGTACATAATCTCAACTAGTTTATCAAGGTTACCTAAGGTCCCACATAACTAGCCAAAGCTTCCGATGGAAATTAAATTGGAGGTGAGTTTTTATCAATTATATTATGCATACATGTCAGATAATTTTCACAATATTCTACCATCCACATTCTCTCCTCCAGCCTCCCCCCTAAAGCTCGACCCCTTTTGAATACACAAAAACAATGAACAAACTGACGCACGCTTGTCATAGGGTGTGGAAAAACAATTTTTAAATTTCATAAGTGTAGTCTAGTGATTAACCCTAATAAGTCTCATGAAAAGTAGTGAACACAAAATTAGTTTGTCACTTTTAAATGATGGTAAAAATGTTGTGTTTTTTAAAGAAAATTTAAAATTAAAATGATTGAAAAACTATGATATTAAAAAGGGTGATTAGGTCGGGGTCAGTTTACTAATTGTAATTCTATACTTGTTCAATTTAATTCAAATATCTTCTTCTTAGTTGATTAACGTGAGTTACCACAATATTTTCCTCTCACTTTCATGGTGAAATTATGATGGTGAGAGAAGATCATACCATGATCTTGGTTTGGTCAACTCTCATTCCTTGTGAAAAATAGTTATATTGAATATCCCCAAATGACATGGGCAGTACCCGATCAGGTCTTGTATATCCCAAACAATAAAGAACATTTACACACCTTTTACACGTACTAAAGATCGTCGAGTACTTCACCTGTAATCCCCGATTTATTCCATCATATATAAACCAGAAATTAGTGGAGGGAGATAATGAATATTTGACCAAGGAAAAAATAAATAACAGAATTAAAATTCAAGAACAATCACACTTGATAATAAAATCCTTTATATTAAATTGAAAGCAACTAA
This sequence comes from Viscum album, assembly GCA_963277665.1. Lineage (NCBI taxonomy): Eukaryota > Viridiplantae > Streptophyta > Magnoliopsida > Santalales > Viscaceae > Viscum > Viscum album. Next base: position 777,326,409 of record OY728159.1, read on the forward strand.
AACGAAGAAAGAAATTTCATTCAATTACGTCCAAGAACTCAAGCATTATAAAATAGAAAACCAACCCTTCCCTTATCACTCAAAATGATTACCCCATCATGGTAAGGGTAATCGAGATAAATGGGGAAGAAGAAGAAATTTCAAAACTATGTAAAAGAAAATAAATAAAATAGAAAAATCTGAATAGTTCTTCTTTTTGGGGCCCCAGAAGGAATGGGATGGAATGAGAGATGCTTTGAGAGGGAGGAGCTTTCCTCCTTTTATAGCCATAATTCATCCCTCGAATGTTGATGCATTATAGCCCAAATAAATGACATATTCACGCATTTAAACCTTCTTGAATGTAGTTCATAATTATATTGGAAGTTTCCCCTCAAAATTCTAGTGGATTTGGACTAGTATTCCGAGAGTTATGCTCGTTTTACTCTGACCATTTATTCTATCCAGTTAGACTCTCCAAATCGAAAACCTCCGGATTAGGATGCTATAATGGCCCATTAAATGGCCAAATCACGCGGTCTTTCTTTAATGGAAGATATAACCCAACTTCTTATGCGTTCATCCACCGAATTTCGCAATATTGGGGGCCACCAAGAATGAGCTATGGACACCACACCAAATATCAGCAGAACTGTAAACATGTTCCTTGAAACAACATGTGAGCTTCTTTTGAGCTTCCATATGGTCGATTCAGATTTTGTTCAAACAAGATTAAATGAATTCCTAGATGTGTAGAATATGGAAAATAGATAATTTTTCAATTTCGATTATTTTAGAAAATGTTATGGCCAAAATACCGAAATAATTTAAAATAGTTAAAAATCCAAAATGGGCCATTTTTACTATTCAGCTCAAAATAACACCAATATCATAAAAACGTAGAAATTAATCATAGAGAAACACTTTTGGGTTTAGATCATTGAAATTAAATTTAAATTTAATTGAAAATATTTGATCTATCAATTCCCCCACAATTATCACTTGGACTCCTGGATAAGTAAACATCAAAATAAAATCAAATCAAAAACACATACCAATGAGATCTACCAAATCCATACTAAGAAACAAAAATATATCTTACCTCATCAAAAATAATTATTTTATGTTCTCCATTTTATATGATTTAATATATTTCCACTTCATTTCTTATCTCATGCACACAAAACACCTACCTCACATGAATTTTCTCTCATCTCACAAATGTAAATGTTCAGCAAGGCTTTTCTCATCCAAACTAACACAACAGTCACCATAGGCTTGATAAATTACTACTTCTACACCCGATGTGAGTCAAGGAAATGTGTTTCTCTTGAACAATTTTTAGGGTTGTTCTGTGGATTTTGGTTGGTAGGATTTAGATGTTAAAAATTCTAAGGCTGAAAAAGGAGGGATTGGCTCTTTTGAAGCAAAATTGATAGATTCTAATTATCACTCAAACATGGTCTCCTTCTCTTCCCCTTTTATGAAAATAGGCTCCATCATCATTCAATCAGCTCAGGATTTAAGCAGAAAAAATTTCAATCTTTTCAAACATGATTTTTCTGTAATGCTCCAGATAGGAACAACATTCTTTTTTACATCGAAAACTCCAGAAAGCCGTAGCTTCTCTTATCATGAAAGCTCCAGAAAGGCACAAATTTTAAAAAAATGAACTTTTCAATAGAAACATCATCTCTTCAACATTTCATTCTCAACTCAATGTATCACCAAATGAGGTAGTACACCAAAAGACATCTTCCCCCACACTTAAGTTCAACAAGAACGTGCAATTTCACTTCAAGAGCAGGTTAGATAAGTAAAATTGGCTTGTAATGTGGCTTAAAAGTATAATGAAATTCATGACATCTAAGGAATTATGAAGGATAAATGTAAATATGGGCCATAATGAAAAGGGTTATTTTTAAAAGGGGGCTTAAAACCAAATAAATTCCTTAATCATTTAAAACACATGTTCACCAAACCCTCAAGTTTTGAAAGGAATGAATCAAATTTTGGTTAAATCAAGCATGCTCTGGTTCTATCAAGAAATGAGGCAAATGAATAGAATATGACAAAAATGGTTTAGAAGCCTCACATGAAAGTGATTTCAAAGATATTGACAGTGAAATATGGCATGAGATTCAAAAATTAGTGTACTTTTCATGAAATTACAAAAGATTTAAACTTAAAACAAATTCATTTCTGCATTCATTTAACCTCAATTTCCTAGAATAGATTGGTTCACTCATTGACCTGGGTTTCAAAAATATAAATGATAATCATTTTAGTTCAAAAGTTTCAAAAACACACAAAAATTCGAAAAACACATTAAAATTTATTTTTTATTTTTTATTTTTGGGAAAACATTAAAACAAAATATAAATGAAAATCATTAATTAAAAAGGTTCCCTCCCCCAAACATAAATGATACAGTGTCCTCAATGCGGGGATTTTTTTAAGTTTCAAAAAGATAGATTAACTGCAATTAATCAAGTATAATGGAATGATGAAACTTTGTAGGTCTTCATTTGTATTCAGGGGGAAGGAGTGTGATCTCCTCCACTAGTTCTTTTCTATTTCCTGGTAAAGACATATTGTACCAAAAAGAGTCTGATTTGTGTCTATAGATACCACAACCCCAGCAAAACCCCTGAAATATTGTTCTTATGGAATGGTTTTCAATCTTTTTGGATATTTGTTTCATCCTTGTTGCAATGTGAACATAACTATTTTTAAGGGGTTGTGGTGTCCTTTGAAAATTCCTCTCTTCTCTTGAGGCAGGAGATTGACCCTCAATTTTCTTTACCCATATGAACCTGGTTTTGGGTTTTTCCTCTTTTTCTAGTGATCCACTCTTCCCATTGGTTTGAGAATATCCTTTATACTCTACTGTTTTAATGGGGGTTTCCTTGACCTTCTTCAGCTCATGTTCCATTTCAAGGCATATGGAATTCTTCTTAGCTAGTTCTTCTTCCTTTGTAGCAAGTTCCTTCCAGATATCTATTATAATCTTTTCATGTTCTGCCTCCTTGAGTTTATACTTATTGATCTCAACATCTTATCCTGATTTTTATTCTCTAGCCTCTTCTAAAAAATTATCCAAGAATTAGAAGTTTGTCTCTTCTAAATTTTTATTTGGTTCATTTTCTTCTTTTTGGTAGATTTCTTTCAATGAGTGAACATCAAACAAATTCTTCAAGGATTCGAGTATATTGAAATGCACACGACTATCTCCGATCTCTATTGAGAGTGTTCCCTCATGCACATTGATGATGGTCTTTGCAGTCTTTAAGAATGGTATCCGAAAGAGGATGGGTGATTGTGATGAACTCATATCTTCTTCCATTGTCAGTACATAAAATCCAGCTGGGAACAATAGATCTTTTACTATTATAAGAACATCTTCCAGAACACCTGTTGGAAAAACTATGGATCTGTTTGTGAGATGGACCACCACTCTAGTAGCCTTCAATTTTCCAATCTATAAAGATGTAAATAATGAGTGAGGCATAACATTTATTGAATCTCTAAGATAACATAGTGCATCTATAAAATTTAAAGAACTGATAGTGCAAGGAATAGAGAAATTCCCTAGATCTTGACATTTTTGCGGTATTAGTGGTGTGATCAATGCTGAGACGCTTCTCCCTAAGTTGATTCTTTCATTTCCATCCAGCCGTCTTCTTTTTATAACCAACTCCTTCATAAATTTTTCATATTTAGGGATTGGTCTGATTACATCCAGTAGTGGGATGTTAATCTCCTGTTTTATGAAAGTTTCCTGAATTTCTCGTTGAATTCGTTCTTCATCACCCTTCTTTGACTCGACTAATGCAGATGGGAATGGTGTTGGGATATCATTTTTCTCCCTTTGTTGTTTTTGAAAATGTGTTTCTATCCTTTCCTTCTTGAACCTTGTTCTTTCTCAATATTTGTTATTGAATTCATCTTTTGGTTGGATAGGAAGAGCTTCATGAGGTTCCCTAGAATCTTCCTCCTCACATTTTTCTGGTGGTGTGAGCTCTTTCCCGCTTCGGGTGGTGACTACACTAACATTTTTCTTTGGATTGGGGATTTTTTGTGCGGGAAGCTAACCTTGGTTCTTGGTGAGATCATCCACAATAATTGAAAATTTATCAGCTAGATTGTACATTTTATCTTCTATTCCTGCAACTCTTGTCTTTAACTATTGATCTTCAGTTGTCGGTGCACTTGTGGATGGTTGCTCAAAATTCTTCCACTGGAAAGGTGGCGGTTGGAATGTTTTTTGTTGTTGTAAGGGATACTTATAAGGCTATTGGAATGCTATCGGGTTCTGATATTGCTGCTGAAAAGCTGGTCTGGCTTGGTTTTGTTTAAACCCATACCCTGGTTGGGTTTGCATTCAGTATTGCCTTTGTTTATAGGCTGCAGCACAACTTTCTGTCCCCTGCACTTCTGTACATTGATCTGTGTAATGGGAATTAGAAGAACATAAACCACATATCGAATTTGGTCCTTGTTGTTCATTCACATGGTTAACATCTATTTTTTACACTAACCTGGTGATTTCACCCATTTTGTTTCTAATTATACCTACTGAATCATATGTTCTTACCTCATTGATTCCTCTGGTGATCGTACCTCGAGTGTTAAACTACTGTGAATTTGGTGCAATATTTTCAATCAATCCACTGGCATCCGTTGGTGACTTGTAAATTAAGGATCCTCCAGATGATGCATCTAGAAATTTCTGATCATTGTCATGAAATACTTGATAGAAGAAAACAATGAAATGGTGTTCTTCCATAGTCTGATGTGGACAGCTAGTGCAGAGCTTCTTGAATCACTCCCAGTAATCGTAAAGTGTTTCATTGGTTGATTGGCAAATGGAATAAATCTCTTTTCGGATAGTTGTGCTCCTAGATTCGGGTAAAAACCTTTGCATGAAGAATATTTTAAGATCTTCCCAGTCTTGGACATCTCCTGGTTGTAGAAAATAAAACCATTCCTTTGCTACTCCCTCGAGTGAGAAGGGGAAAACCCTCCACTTTACCTGTTATTCTACAACACCTCGGGGTCTGCAGCTAGAGCACACATTTGTAAATTTTTGGATATTCCTTGTTTGGGTCTTCACCTTCATGATAGTGGAATTTAGGAATAATTTCAGTCATGTTAATGCACAATTCAAAATCATTTTCTAAAGCCGGAATATCTAGTTTATTTCGTTGGTTAGTGAATTGTGGGGCGCAAAGATCGCGCAATTTTTGGTTGGGTTTGCTAGCCATTGTAGGGTCATAGTGATCACTGGATGTGTCACTCGAATATGTAAGGTGAATTTATTCAAACTCTATTTGCAAATTTTTCTTTCTCAATTAGGTTATTTTTCGCTCAAATGCTGGATCAAATTCAATTAAATTTTTGTTTGAATAAAGGGTCATTTAAAAAAAATAAGTGTTTTGAGGCACTGCCTCCCCGGAAATGGCTCCAAGTTTTACGTACACCTGTCATAGGGTGTGGAAAAATAATTTTTAAATTTATTAAGTGTATTCTAGTGATTAACCCTAGGAAGTATCTTAAATAGGAGTTCACACAAAATCAGTTTGTCACTTTTAAATGAGGGTAAAATGTTTTGTATTTTAAAAGAAATTTGAAATTAAAATGATTGAAAATCTATGATATTAAAAAAGGTGATTAGGTTGGGGTTATTTTCCTAATTTTAATGATATTAGTGTTCAATTTAATTCAAATTTCCTCTTCTTAGTTTATTAAAGTGAGTTTCCACAATCGTTTCCTCTCACTTCTTTGGTGAAATTATGATGGTGAGAGAAAACGTTACAAAGATCTTGATTTGGTCAAATATTCTTCGATGTGAAAAATAGTTGTATTGAATATCTTCAATTGACATGGGAAATACCCAATAGGGTCTTGTTTATCCCAAACAGTCAAGAACATTCACTACACCTTTTACACGTACTGATGATCGTCGAGTACTTCACCACTAATACCCAGTTTATTCCACTGTATATAAACCAGAAATTAATGGAGGGAGATAATGAATATTTTACCAAGAAAAAAATAAATAACGGAATTAAAATTCAAGAATGATCTCACATGATAATAAAATCTGATATTTTAAATTTAAAACAACTTTTAAGAAGAAATAAATTTCATTCAATTACGTCTAAGAACTCAAACATTACAAAATAAAAAATCAACCCTTCCCCAATCAGTCAAAATGATTACCCCACCATGGTAAGGGTAATCAAGGTGAATGGGGAAGAAGACTGAATTAAAAAAAAGTAAAAGAAAATAAATTAAAGAGAAAAATCCAAAAATTTCTTCTTTTGGGTTCCTAGAAGGAATGGTATGGAATTAGACATGCTTTGAAAGGGAGGAGCTCTCCTCCTTTTATAGCCAGAATTCGTCCTATGAATTTTGATGCCATGTAGACCCATTAAATGAAATCTTCACGTGTTTCATCATTCTAGAATGTTTTTCATAATTATATTGGGAGTTTCCCTTCAAAGTACCAAGGAATTTGGACAAGTATTCCGAGAGCTATGCCCATTTTACTCGGACCATTTATTCTGTCCAGTCAGACTTGAGAAATCGCAAACCTCTTGATTAGGATGTTTTAATGGCCCCTTAAATGGCCAATTCACACGGTCTTTAATTAATAAAAGATATTCCCCAACTCCTTTAGAATCCATACACATAATTTCACAATAATTGGGCCCACCAAGAATGTGTTATGGATGCCACACCAAAACATTTCAGAACTGTAAACAGTTTCCTTGAAACAAGTTGTCAGCTTCTTTTGAGATTCCATATGGTGGATTCAGATTTTGGTCCAAAAAGATTAAATGAAGACCTATATGTTTATAATATAGAAAAGAAAGAAATTTCCAATTTTCTTTAGTGTAGAAAATGTTATGGACAAACTACATAAATAATATATAATAGTTAAAAATCTGAAATGGGTCATTTTTACTGTTCTACTCAAAATAACACCAATATCATAAAAATGTAGCAATTAATCATAGAGAAACACTTTTTTTGGTTTATTGAATTTAAATTCAAAGTAGATTTAATTGAAATTATTTTCTTTATCACTAACCCATCAATGGGAAAACATATCATATAACACATTTAATGCACATAGATCAAATTTCCATTTAAAGGGAAATTCCTTAAGGCGGTTTTCCAATTTCAAAAAACAATTGAATGTTCCAAACTGACCTCATCACTTTAATAAATCACCACTTGTAAATTTAGACTTTATGAGTTATCAATCATTTAGAAATCCAATTTATCATTTGAAATACCATGCATTATCAAATATGTTTGAAAACATTTTTATATAAGAAAAAGCATGTTTGAATCATATATTAATTAATTAAAACAAAATAGAGGTCCACATCTAAGAGTCAGAACCATTTTTTATAGAAAAAAATAACCATTTAATACCAATGAATAATTTTAAAACATTCAAGAAATTACGGAATTCAATTAAAGGTTCAGACATAGTGGACTTACCTCAAATTCAAGGTGCACTACTTTTGAAAATGATAACTGAAATCTTCCCTTTTCTCTTTCATTAATATGAACCTTCACTTATATATAAGGACACATATATATTATATATATTTTTATGACAAAATATGTACATGGGGTTCCTTACCTATAAGATTATACATGCATATACCCCTTTACACATACACACATATGAATTTTCATAAACACATGTAAGCATAACTATCCCCAATATATATATCCATCCTTCGAGGTGTGAATATACATAAAGGGGGAACTTACATATACAAATGCCTACATTTGAATACACCAGTAAGTCTTCGAAAATGGTTCTCAAATTCACCTCAACATGGTCTGGGATTAATTTACATAATATTAGGGACCCAAACATCATAAAAAAATAAAATTCGGCCAAAATTGATGGAAAAATAAAACCTACCTCAAAACAGTGGAGGGAAAACCAAAATTGTTAGAAATTCTTTTCCTAAGGCAGTGATTTCCAAAACACACCCAAAGTCAACCAAAGAGACCAATTCACACCCTAACAATAAAATAAAATACAAAAACCATGGTCAACCCACACCCTAGGGTTTGGTTGAAATGATAGGGGTGATGGGGAGAGGAAAAACACCAAATCAATGGATGGGCGCTCTAGTGATTACCTCAAAGGATCGACCATAATACTAGAATAAATTTGGTGTATTTTCCACACTATAAGATGTCACTAGGATGGATGGTTCATGTTGTATGGGGTTTCAGTTGTGGGGGAGTCATGTGACTCACATAGGGGGAGGAGGAAGGTAATAATGGATTAAAATAAATAAATAAATAAATCAAAAATAAATCAATAAATAAAAACCAATTTTTTTTAAACTGGAAAGCTCACATGGGTTCTGCACAGTTAACCAAACTATGAGCCAATCATGAGTTTCCTAATACCAAGTCCAGGAACCCTCATAAGTTTAACCCTAAGTAGAGATAAGGTTGATCAAACAATGCTAAAACCATTCCACTTGGCACTGCCAACTCACAGAGCCAAACCGCATTCTTGTCACCCAGTTCAATAAATTTTGTTCCACACCACTGTCTCACCTAGACACCCACATAGCCTCTACATGGTTACTCCTAATCTAGTGGGATAATTGTTAGAAAACTAAAAAGCCTCCAATAATTAAGAATTAGACATGAAAACTTCTAAAACTCAAAAGTGAGGATACAAATAATTAGAATTTCACAGTCAGGGTGTGACACCTGAACATGGAGATGAGATCCAAGGAGGAATCCATGGAAGGGGGAATTGATATCCCATTATCTCATTTAGATCAAGGATTCAATATAAAAATTCATATTGATGGAAGCTTCCCACCTTTGGAAAATTGGAATAATGGGCAACAATAAATTGTGTCTCTTCTAGGAGGAATGATGACACAAATCCCTAGTTGTGAAGGTGTGAGAAGCATAAATGGTGAACCCAACATGAAACTATTCTCCTTCAACTATGGGAACTAGTAATGTTGGGGAACCATTAGATTTACATGTCACCATATTTAGATATTTGGAACCATGTCCCACTAGGAAAATGGCAGTCCCAACATTAAACTCACCTATGATTTAGAGAAGATAAAATTGGGCATACTCGGACTTTGTCATCATTCATGTGGATTCATCCTAACATTCAAGAAGAATGAATGACATTGTAAAATTTAGCATTTCTTTCAATGTATCTATACTGATGAATGATTTCATGTACTTTACAAAAGTCATGTTACTGTAAACATGCAACATATTTCCAATAGGTGTAGTGCAAGGGGAAATGTTAGTGTAAAAAACAAACACAATTGTACTCCTACCATGAAAGCCACAACACCTTCATCTACTAAGAATCCATGCCCCATTTCACCCTCTTACCTTATTCATAGGAGGGTGTTTGGAACCCTTGTTCTCTGATATGATGAAGAAGGGTTCATTCCCACATGGGATATGGAACACCAAGATCACTAGGAATAACTACCTCATAGACATTTCCACTCCTGGTGGTTGTGCAGGGGGAAACCACCCCCCATTCTAGTAGAAACTCACTTTGGGAGCCTCTCCTCGGATATCTATAGTGGTTTTCTCCCCTATGATGAAGTAGTAGGGTATGTTCCAGCCATAAACTTTTAACCACTACTAGGAATACTTCGAGTAGGGATCCCACCAAGCTACAGTAGAACCAACACTAACAGGTCCCACAATTTAGTGAGCAGGTTAACTCTATCACCACTTCATTGACCCCAATCCATAACATATGAAACTGACACCAGGGGATGACCAAGAACATTACCCTATAAGAGGCATATTATACTTCTCTAGTGACCCCTTTGACCACTATCGTATCTCACTATATCACCTCAACTACTATTTGGGAATTCATCTTTTCCCACATTAGATCGAGACCCCATCCACCTTTCAAGAAAGTTAGGTTGACTCTATTGGGTGCTGGTTCCACCAATAGTCATTATAGGCTATCTTGTGATAATGAATATCAATGTAGAGTTCCTCCCCACACTACCATCTACCAGCACAAAGGTCCCCCCTATGCTGAAAACATTCTCTTCTCTAAAGAACCATCATAGGACCAGTGGAGAACACTTGACGTGGGTTCCATGCCCATAATCCAGGTCACAACACACATGAGGGGAACCAAAGTGAATCTCAACAACTCGAACTTGGGTAAGTCAATTTCCATCATAGATAGGACCCTATGAAGCAACATGTCACCACTGACCTCTCAGAATATAAAGTGACGGATAACTCGATGAGGGAGATTTCACCCCTATTGTAGAGCCAGGTGAAGAATCCCATCGATTGAGGATCACAATCCCAGAAGTCAAATTCCACAAGTTTTGTAAGTCCCGTCACAAATACCTGTATGTGGAGGATGTCCTGGACTCCTTCCTAGGACTCATAGTGAAATTGTATCTACCTCTATAATTTTCCCTCATCACTTCCTTTACAGTAGATGTTGGATAGATTTTAGGATCTAGATTTATTCCATTAGATGATGTTGAGAACTCTGTAGAACCCTAGAGGGATGTTCCCACCCTCAAGAATTAGGAATTGGAAAAAAATAGTATCATTTCTATATATGATCCTAAAGTTGGCTCCACCTATGAGAGACAATCTATCATGTGGTAGATATTTTACCCATGCAGGGCCCCCTCTCCTGATAAATCAGTATAAAATTAGGTTTATATCGGTTCTTCTTCTTATATCCTAGCCTGCATAAATCAGGGCATGGGCCAGTCAAAAGTAGGACCATCTCCCAGAAAGTGAAAATGAGGAATTGTGGGAACTCTTGGATGCCAACAAGATTTTATTTGTGTTGTAAAAGCTTGAATCTCCATAATTTTTCATCTCAAATTCCCTCACTGAGTACCATGTATTTTTACATCACCATAATGTCTAAGTGAAGCTTTTATGCCTCAGGGACCATCAGTTTCCCTATCCAAGGATCCACAATCACCTCGATGTCATTCACTAATAGTGCAGGAGGGTTGATATCATGGCGCTCCTAGTAGCTTATCATTAACAATCATATAGATACCACTAAAATATATATCAAACCTATGTTAGGATCCTTATCATTTTCCATCGAGTCAGGAAAGAGGCATCTCAATACATGTGGATCAGAGGTTGGGGTAGTAAGCTACCCTCAATTTAATCCATATCTTACAGAAATAATGGGATTGTTAATTTGGACCATCTTATTACAACGAAGCCTCCTATATGACTACTACCATGGTTAATGTTATCACTATTGATCCACTAGAGGATTATAGAAATAATTCCTCTAATGAAAAGTGTGACAAGGAAACCCCACCTCAAGGAGCGACACAATACTGAGCAAACCCCTAGGAAGGCACCCGTACTTTTTAGTAGAGACTAGTGAAAGGTCATGGGAGTCCTCCTAATGAGACATTACCATATATCTAATGGTATGTTAATAATGTAAATGGGTGAACTGAGCTCATCATTCCATCCAAGGTTGCACAAAAAGTTGATTCAAACCATATGATAACTATCCTACATCAAGATTTTATGAAATACAAAAGGTTCACCATAGAGATTATTGAAGAGAAACACCTGGAACCTAGAAAATATAGAAGGTATTACTTCTCTCCTCTAGTGGGACACTTGGTCCTCCTTGGACAATCATTCTGGTTTGAACTTGGTGGACACATGCACCAGTCCTGGGATGAAATCAAGGGATATGGTATATTACTAAGATATGAGTTTCCTACCCAACTTGAGCAGTTTGATTATCCAGCTCAGGATCAAGGTCATGATTCTCCTCGAGTCAATGATCCATCCAGTGCATTGGTGACCACAAATTCATGCCAAGAATATGTGATAGCTACTCTTTCATCCTATCTCAAGGCACTGCAAAAAAAATAGGTTGTAATTATACATTCTGTAGAGTCGTTCCCAATATGGGTAGCCCATGTTTGAGTTCACCCATGATTTTCTAATCCTATATTAACCCACTTTAATAGTATGTATGATATAATAAACCATCTGTACCACTTCACCTAAAGGCATGGTCCATTTTTGGGGACTTTAGAATAGCCAAAATCAGCCAAGAACTGATCCATTGTCCATAATCTAGAAGGACCTGAATTTTTTTGATACATTATATTACCCATGGGGTCATTGGCCAGGAAGTAGGACCTTCATAGGGAGTTTTTCTATATTTTCAGATCCAGCACATATAGGAAAAGAATCTAAGACCTATTAAAATTCAAACAGAGGCCCATTGAGTGACTCACCAACATCATTTCCCGATAGAAGGGACTCAAGTATTAACTCAACATGTCTATTTCCTAGAAACAGATACTTACAATGTCCATGGAGAATATCATAAATGAATTGGTCCCTGCACACATCTACTTTGTATATCTTGGAAGTTTTTTAAATTTATATAAAAATATCTACGTTTGGAAGAGGTCGTGAAGCAGACCAAACAACAGTCATTCTCATTTCCCATTCCATATCCTACACGAAATACCGTAAAATCAGAGACAACTTCTGCTATGCATGTAGTAATTTATGAGTCTATACACTTACGAGAACATTTTCTGGAAGATCCAATTCAAGTGTATCCTTTCCCATTACAGCCCTGCCAGGCTCATCCTCACCACAAATATCCACATCGATGAGAAAATATGGCATCAACCCCTTATTAAGGAAAAAAATTCTCAGGATTCCTTTTGCAGAAAGGAAAAAAATACCTACTCCCCCAAGGATGCATAGGTCCCAGGTTAATTCATCTATGTCCTGGAAAATGGAATCTTGATGTTTTGGGAATTTAAGAGATCCCAAAAGATCAAACTCACTAGATTCATCTATCACTAGCCATATTATATAATCCTTTGAAACTCTATAAAAGAAAGTTTTTTCTTCAACTGTTAGATCTAGGAATAAGTAGATCACAACTTATTCAAATTGGAAAACTTCACAACATAGGTGGTACATTTTTTTTAATTACACCAGCAGTGAAAGTGGATACTTCGATGAGTGGAAATAATCTCTCAATCATTATGTATAAAAGTATAATGAATGGTTGGATTTTAAGGTAGACACTTGTGCTCATGTATCATTCATGTATGGATTAGTAAGGAATTACTTCTTTTGGTTTCCATGCATCCTCTATCAACTTCCTTCACATCAGTATTGCAGTCTTCCATGTATTGGAAGAATCGATGTCGATGGAATAAGAAAAATCAAATTCGTCTCCTGATGTTAAAGCTAGCTCACACTCTAGCTGACTTCATTACTCCTGGATTGGGAGATGCACCAAGGGTATTCATATCCCTATACTACTATGCCGATGAGGAGAAAAATACACCTATGTAAATGTTGTTAAACTAGTGGATCGTTTCACATCTCCCAACAATGAGGAATTATATGTAGACCCCTTAGGAACCTCTGATCGATGCAATCAAAGGATAGTTAGAGGACATAATTTCATGAAGAATACTAATGTTAATGTTTCAAACTAGTCTATTCATTCTACTAATACTAGGAAGTAATCATTCCATAGGGATCAGCAGGCATATCCCTCCCCATCCACTTCTTTGGGTATGCCCCTGTAGACAACTGTATTAGTTGATTTCACAACTCAACCGTAAGTGTTCTGCAATCATCCATGTCCAAATAGGGCACAAACTCAGGTAGATGGAACCAATTTGTTAGTTGTTTTGGGTAGAATAGCTATCTAAAAATATAATACTACTAGTACTAGCCAGGACGAGGTGTTTCATACAATGACATATGATGCACCCTATCTAAGGAATGAACCTATGTAGGAAAAACATATAATCCTAACATGTATGTATGATATTTTGAGGCACCTCGCTAGCATACCCTCAAGGATATCGATTCTCAAGTACCATTACCTATAAATGAAAATGTGTGAGACCCTTGTCGAAGCGTTTAAAATACCCCTTCAGTTCATGGATGAGTTAGCTTATGCTAAGGCCTACTACTCATAGGAGGTTGAACAAGTGTAATTTCAAGATATTATCTGGTTTTTCTTTAAAAAAGGCATCACAATTTAGAGGCACATACTCCCATTGTATATCATAGTCCTATTCAATGGAATGGAAATTTTCCACATCCTAGTGGATACCAACTTAGGAATCAATAATATTTTGACATGAATTCTATATAATTTGAGACTTATAGAATCATCTCTAACTCCCTCCACCCTAAAATTTTAGGGGTATTGTAAGAGTGATAAAAATACACATAGAATAATTTGTATTAAGATTCAATTCAGTGGCCTGGTATCAAGAACTAAATTTATGGTGGTCTCACAATACAATGCTTGCAATGTGCTGTTGGGAAGGACCTAGCTTCATTTTCTTGAAGTGGTCCCCTCCTCATACCACCAATTCCCCAAATATTTCTTGGATGGTCTTGTAGGGGTAATCCATTGTGATTTTTCAACCTTTGACTTCTGTGAGGCCTGCTATCAAGATTTCAATTACTATAAAGGGGAGGGAAAGTAGGTTTGGAACAATGGGGTTGAGTGAATCAATTCCCCTAAAAATCTAATTGCCCCTATATCTGATCAATTGGTATACTTGAAATGAATCCTCATTCTTCCAATTCATTGGTTAGAGCCCACGATACTAGACTAGGGGGTTGTTGCATCATCTCCAGAAAAAGAGTTCTCACAAATTACCTCATTCAACTAATGTGGGTAGTCCCATCTAATATCATAAAAACCTACTCTTGTGAAGTACAAATAATTTTTCCTCTTGGACACCAATCCACAGTATTTCTGCATGTCCCAAAATGTAAGGACGGATCAATGAATGTTGGCTCTTCTCCATTGCTTTAATATCAAGAGTGGACCTCACAACAAGAAACTGATCAAAATTGTCCCAATGACTTCTTTTTCCACAATATAAATGGAATAGGAACCCCTTATAAGGATTCTATATCCACTACAACATAGACTAGTGCAACCTTAGGTCATTTAGCCTATATGTATCACCCACTCCCTCTGATCCCCCTATTTTAGATTATTAAAAGGACTTGGAAGACACCCATCTTTTATTTGAGTTGGTTGTCTCCACTACTTTTGATTAGTTAAAAAAAGTGAACATTGGTTCTAAGAAAACTATTAGGTATAAACTGGTCAGTATAGACATGTCACTAGAGGAGCATCAGTAGTATGTGGCCTTCCTGAGATAGAACCACAACGTTTTCAATTTGAGATGTATTAAGATTTCAATGCAAGCACATCATGTCATTGTTCATCACCTTTCCCCCCCAATGGGTAATCATGAGTTCAGAAATCCTCCCATAAATATAAACCCCTCTCAAACCATTATGGTCAAGGCTGAAGTCAAAGAGATTATTAATTGCAACTTCATCCCCAGGTGGCTAGAATACATTATCCTAGTCAGGAAGAAGATTGATCCTATCAGACTCTGCATTGACTTCTAGGAACTCAACCACCATTATCGAAAGCAAGATTTCCCATTTTGTGATAGATTTACTAATTTATTTTATGGTTGGGTTCTAAGAACTCTACTTTATGGACCAATTCTATAGATATAATCATATCCAGATGGATCCTGAGGATGAGGAGTCCACCAACTTTAGGGTGACCATAGGAACATTCTTCTACTAGGTGATTCCCTTCATCTTAAAGAATACGGGAGTCACCTACCAACGATTAATGAACCATATATTTAAGAAAATTCATAGGACATTGATGGAGTTTTATGCCAAAAATATGGTGGTAAAATCCTACCAATGTGAGAACCATATCAAGGCTCTTGAGAAAGTTATCGACATTCTCTACTTCTAACACTTGAAGATGAAAAAACTGAAGTGCACTTTCAGGGTTACCTATCAAATAATTCTTAATTTTTTCATAATATATAGAGAAATCAATACTGACCTATATAATATCAAGGAAATCAATCAAATTCCACCTGCATGAAATCTATAAGAGTTTTGAGGCATCCAATGCCACTTATCATATTGTTTTGTTCTAATTGTCTGTCTTACCCCAAGATAAAATAGGTATGATTATTATGAGGCAATATATCAATTTTTTCTTACAATGGAGGTTCCACAATTAAGTGGTCCTGGATGATGATTATAAGGGGGTTAAGTGTTTGTGATATTTATACACGTCCAGTATAACATCCTCATATGGTCTCCAACGGGTATATTCACAGATCCATAAACACCCAACAACCCCCTCATGGACCTGCATTCCAAAGGATGGTACTAGGTGGATGATTTGACCAACAACACTTAAGGATATACATTGTACAATAGGATGCGAACTCGGGATCATCACACCCTTTTGGGGGAAATTATTTCTTATTCTAAGACACTATTTTAGATTTAAGATATGTTCACATGTCTTGAATACTTGGTTTATTCCCAAGAATGTGTCTGCAGATTACTCCTAGGTTGTGAGATCAATCATAAATATGCATGGGTTCAAAATATCCTATATATATATGAGGTCATCCATAAATGATGGCATATTTATATATATGAGTTTCTTCATCAATTTTACTATTTTGTGGAAAAAATTAGGAATCCCTTGGTCTTTCACTAAGATAATGTTGGTTTTGAGCTATATGGGATAGTTCTCAAGAGTTTATCATCATCCAGGGGCAGGAATAATTTCAATGTTGGGATTGAACTCGTAAGATGGGATTCATATGTATCCTTGTGAGAGGAATTAGAACCAATATATTTTTCTGTTGCTTTACTGGATACAAAACCTTTTAAGGTCATGTGAGAAGGACCTAACAATGCAGTTTATTGTCAAGTGGAAATGATATAAGTGAACCTATGTGAATATGATGATGTCAAGCATGAACCTCAGGAAAGTTTCCTATGTATCCCAGATGATTGGGAATAAAATTCCATGTAGATTTGTAATCTAGGACTTACACATGGATGTTTCCCATTAAAGGGGGAATGATTTGAGTCTTATACACATAGAGAAGGACCATTTGATATTAGGCCTTTAATAGGCATCCTATGTATCCTGGTTAAATCATGAATTAGATTTCTCATAGTTCAACTGCTGGGTTTATCATTCGGATAACATGATCACTATTAATATCTAAGCCCATGTGATTCATGGTTAGTGTGATAAAGAAGAGGAAGTGGTAGATCTATCAAATCAAGCACTTTCCAGTTTCCACTAGTGGAAAAGGAGGAGGAGGATGTAGGGAGAGGCTACGGATACGGAACTCTCTTGAAGAGGGGGGCATTGACTTACCTTAGATGCAGTACGCTAAGATTACTTCTCGGAAAGGGGAGGAGCATTCCTCATCAAAGGGGAAATAAAGTGTGATCTTACCTTATTTATCACTGGCCCTCATTGGAGGGAACGACCAATGATTACCTTAAATACCTAGAATGGGGAGTTACATGTAAGCATTCCAATGTTAGAACCTGAATTACCATGGTAATGTAAACATAGTGACATTCTAGGGGTATTTCTTATTATAGGTATTACCCACATGCCTCCACATACTAAGGGTGAATAAATATAGAAGGTTGGATTGATACACCTGATGGTTTTATCATACAAGTATGGTGGCTTCAGAAGAGGATTTGGCATAGTTCTATTGAACTGGTTCATTGAGGGCATATGGATGATGTGATGGAAATATAAGGAAATGATTAAATCCACAAGGGTGGTAGGCCTTAGCATACCACGTTCCATGTACGATTTCTCTATGTGGGATGGGGCTTCCTTTTAATAGTGTGTTTATAGGTGGTTAAATGGGCCTTCCGTGTTCCATGATGGTATGTGGACCAGGATTCGGTCCATATAGAATTTTGTTATGTGAAACCTTGTTTCGTCCATGTAGTGTTTTTCTATAAATAACTAAGTTCCATTCACGAAGCATGATGCTATGTGGGGCTGGGATCCATCCAGGTAGCGATTTCCTACATGGTGTCAGGTTCCACCCACGTAGAATATTTCTATGTAGGATGCTGAATTTAAGAAGGGGAATTGGTTCTACCCTTCATGGGAAATTCACCAGTGAAGGTCTTTCCCTCGGAATTCGGGGATGATCTCCTTTGATGGGAGGTTCAAACATTCCGCTCGATTTCTAACGGGTTTGTTCGTAGAACCGGAAACATCCAATGATTCCACATCCATTTGGACCTACTTTCCAAAGGTAGGCACTCATTAGTTTGTGGAGTGATGAGGCTTAGTAATTTTCATTGGTCAAGAGGATGGGAGGTCGGACTCATCACACCTTTTTTAGGGGAATTATTGTCTACTCCGGAACTCTCTTTATAGATTTAAGTTATGTTCGTGAATCCCTATTACATTACCAAGTATAAAATGAGCTTTCTTTTAGATCTGAAAATCAATGATCGATATGTAATAAATTTAGAGAATCTTTTATATGTATTCAAGGTTCTTCATTGATAGAGAACCATCTGTATTTGTTAGAGATTCTTATTCAATGGTATCCTTTGATACGTAAAAGTCTCTTGGTCATTATGATGACCATGCAGGTTTTAAATCCACTCAGTGGGGAACTTAAAGTTTATTTTCATTCATAAGGACATGGATTATTTCAGAGTTGGGATCGAACCCGCCGATGGGCTACCTACGTATCCTTTGTTTAGAAAAGAAATCAGAACCCACGTAGTTCGAGTAAGGGAGTATGATGTTTATGATTGATGGCTCAAAGAAGGATGTCATAATTACTTTTACACTCTAAGCTCATGTGAGTCATTATCGGTGTGAGAAACAAGAGGTATTGGTAAAATTTGACAATTGTTCCATGAAAGATGCAATCATAAGAAATAAGGTGGGACTTATGTATGTATGACTACCCAGATAAATGAAGATTTGGATTTACATCAGGGAAGAAATCCAGGAACAGGGTCCATAAAGGTATATGTGCTTCAGGGAGATTTGAATACTCTAACTTGGGGCTCACTCATGAAAATGAGGCCTAAATTAGGAAAGGACTTATGATTTTTTTTTACTCCTAAGAAGGAATCCCAGATCAAGGTAAATTAGGACTGGTTAAGAGGAATTAAGACTGGGGCTTACTCCTGAAAAGGAGGCCCAGGTTAAGAGACTTGAAAAATTAAGGGACTTGGGGGGCTTACTCCTGAGGAGGATGCCCAAATTAGGGGATTGGGGATAATTCCTAAGGAGGATTCCCAACTTAATGAGGACTTGGCGCTTACTCCTAAGGAGGATGCCCATATTTGGAAATTATGGTTGGGGATTACTCCTGAAAAGGAGGCCCAGGTTAATGATTATGACTGGGGCTTATTCCTGAAAAGGATGTCGAGGTTAAGAGAATTATGGTTGGGACTTACTCCAAAAAGGGATGCCCAGATTTGAGAATTATTACTGGGGCTTATTCCTGAAAACGAGGCCCAGTTTAATGAGTTCTCTCATCTTAAAGGATGAGGTTGAATGAATGAAATCTCAATCTCTAGTGACATAAAGATGTGTAAATCACTAGGTTTTGAGAGATATTCCACATATTTCCTTTGAGATAAGGAAGTCAAATCAAGAAATCATTCCATAAATGGCTTTGAAGAGTGTCTTGAAGACTGAATCTTGAATAGGAGAGGTGGAATGGCTTAAGAGGGGTAAAATGGGCAAGAAGGGCACCCAAAAAGGCAGTGGCGCGCAAGTCCTAGCAGGCGCGTAGGTACTGCGTGGGTGCGCAAGTTCTGGTCGCGCAGGTATACCTGCGCAACACATGAGTACTTGCATGACAGTTAACCAGCATGGTAATACTTGAGTGACTCTTGGTTAAAGCCTTTAGAATCATCTTGAGGTTCTTCCAGAAGAGGGGCGCGCATGTTCTATTGAAGGAGTAAGGCGGCACGCAAGTGTGGCCATTTCCCTTAAGGGCTGTTCACTCAGGCGCGCAAGTGATGATGAGTTTCAACACTTATTCCTTCCTCCCCCTCTTTAGATATTCCGTTCTAGGTAAGAAATTACCTTAGAAGTGTTTCGGAAGCATTGATAAGAGACTAGGGCGCCGGGAGCTCAAAGATGAGTTTCTGGAAAAAAATTCTCCTCGAATGGGGGGCCCACAGGGCCTATTTATAGGATGAAGAAGACCCGGGCAGTTATCCTTTAGGGCACACAAGTCACTTGCGCGACCATTATGTTTCGCGCAAGTGGACTTGCGCGACATTGATGGAACTTGCGCGGCACATGTGCAACATTCTTCTTATTCCTTCCTTTTTCAAATTTTTGATATATATCCAAAGGTTGAATCACTTTGAGCTCAGATATTCCCCTTTTCCAATATTTAGATTCTATGACAAAAGGAGCGTCAATAAAAGTCCCCCTCAGAGTTGGATCCAGAGAGAATAGAGGATTTGACTCTGAGGAAATCGATAATCAAAAGGAAATTGGTGCCCGCAAGGTAGGGTGTGCAAATGAGCTTTGGGTGCGCAAGGCCTGACGCATAGGGATACGGCCCTTGATCGCACAGGGTACGGCACGCAGGGTCCTGGCCGCATCTATAAATAGAGGGCCTCACTTACATACAAGTCATATGGATTTGAAACACTCAAGCTCTCATCGCGCAAGTTGTATTTGCCATGTAAGTTGCTCTATTTCCCGTTGTTTCCTTGATGTCGTGCTGCTGTCAAGGTATTTTGGACTTGCGCGGTTATACTTGCGCGACAGAAACTTGCGGGGCACTTCAACACTTGTGCAACACATCCATACTTGCGCGCCACATTTAGACTTTCCCGCCTTAATGCCTTTTCCATTTTTTCTGAAATTCCTTCACAAATTTTATGAAAAATCAACTTACGTAAAAGTTAATTTATTCAAATTTTGTGCAAAATCAATGGCTCTTAGACCCAGAACCGCTGATTAACTGGCTAGAAAGAAGATTAATGACATGATGAACATCATTGTCCATGATTACTATGATATCTGTGACAGCACTCTCCCATATTTGGCTAAGTACTTGAAGAAATATCATCTTAATTTCCCACAGAGCATCTACCTGCCTCTATATGGTCATGGTCATCTGCAAGGATTCAATGTTCGAGATGCAATGAATTATATTCCTGAGATACAGCTGCACTACTACTCCTCTATTTCGGTTATGTTGTGCATTAAGAGAAACAACAATGGTGTGAACTTTCAAATTCTTCATCATTGTCATTTCCTTGCAAATATGAAAATGGAAAACCCATGGGCTGAAATGTTTTCCACTGCCGGTTGGTGGAGAGAAGACAAACGTGGTATTAGAGCAATATCTGAAAAGAGTACTCTCTCCAAATGGCTCTTTACTTCCAATGATTCATTCTCAAATCCATGTATACATCTTCCAAGTCTCTTGGACAGAAACAGAGTCATTGTTTGATCAACAGAAAATTTTCTCCAACAGCACTCAAGAACATTTATTTACAATTTTTCCAAGAAGAGATGGTATCACTGCATCTCTTATGGTATCCAGTTGAATGAATTAATTCAAGGTGGCTTCTGTTGAAGCTTGGGATGTCGTAAATCAAATGAAGAGTTATGTTTAAAGCCTCTTGTAATTCTTGAAAAAGAGAAGACACTCCAGTCTGTGGATGTCCTTCTATCTCTTGTGCATGAATGAAAAACACTTTCACCATCAATCATTTGTACCTGCATTCTCTTTTGCTATATGATTTAGATTTTACCTAAGCCAATGGGCCTAGTAATCATAGTTTTCTTTTTACTAGGATTAATGTAAATAACCGTACAAACTTTGAATCTTTTAATTGCTCAATATTACCTAAATCATAATAAATGTATGTTTAGTGAGCTGGAACTTGAATTTTATTCAGATTTACTTTGTCTTTTGTGGGATGTTTGAAGTCATTCATGTCGGACATAAAGAGTCTAATGTTTAAGGTCGAAATAGCTTTGACTGAATGAATTATAATTGACTCAATTCATTGAAAATTTATCTGAAAACATATTACTATACTCAAGTATGAGGGAAAATATGTAAACTATGACTTAAGAATATTTGAATCTGAGGAATGATATGAAAAAGAGCTAAAAGGCATCAGAAGAAGTAGTTTCCAAGAATGATTTTACTATTATTTAATAAACCCGTTAGGGGGTTGAATTATGCAAGGCCACCTAAGGGCATTGGCTGCATAGTCAAATAAATAGCATCTTTTGGCTAACAAGTCTGTTATGTAGACTGTTTATGAAAGGCCGCCTAAGGGCACGTGCTGCATAGTCAGGAAAAAGAACTCTCAGAAATTTACCTTTCTACTTCTAAAAGCTAGTGAACGTTTATGGAGATTCAAATTTTCCAAAGTATAGAGTTTTCTGTATGGAAAGAGGTACTTGAATATGGAGAAGATATTTCCAAACAAGATTATTGAAGAACTGGATGGATATTACTCCTACGAAGGTCTGACCCAAACGTAGGGAAGGATAATATAAACCATATAATTGAATACTTTTGGGTCATGAAAAAGGATATGGGACAAATATGTTAAGGATGGCTGCTTTTTCGGATCCCTGCATACTTTTATTTAAGAAAAATAAGGACAAAAGAGTCATTCTTCCCAACAATGAAGTTACTACTATCCGAAAAACCCGTTAAGGGGTTGAATTATGTAAGGCCACCTAAGGGCATTGGCTTCATAGTTAGATAATAGTATCTTTTGGCTGAAAAATCTGTTATGTAGACTGTTTATGAAAGGTCGCCTATGGGCATGTGTTGAATAGTCAGGCAAAAGAACTATCAGAAGTTTGACATTTTTGTGACTAGAAGTCAAGAAGAGGGTTATGAAGATCTGAAAATATTTAAGGTTGGGATTATAACACATAATTATGGGTATTGTTCAATGTATACAGAGATACACAGATCAATGCTAACCATAATCACGTTGTGGCTGGGTCCTGAATGGAAATATTGGACTTCACTACGTATCCCATAAGGATGGGAATCAAGCCATACGTAGTTCTTAAACTACAATTTAACGTTGTGCAGTACAAAAGGATTAGAGATCTTAGTTTAGGGTCATAGATCTTGGACCATTGTAAGAAATACATAGTGTGTGTTTTCTTGGGGACTTTTCAGCCAAGATACTGAAAGTGGAATTTGGGGTTAGGCCCAAAGACTTGGGGTTGGATTCGAGGGACACTCGAACATTACTACGTATCCCATAAGGATGGGAATCAATCCCACGTAGTTCTAGGAATACCCTCTGTACAAATTTGGTTCGTACATGTGAAGGGTGAAAGGGGACTTTAGTACAATTATGGTTTAACCCTAGATAAAAGGTTTAGGCATTTCCATGTATGCATGTAGTCTTTGAAATGAAACATGATTGAAAATTCAATATAAATAATGGTTCCCTCTTAGGTGAGGGTATCATAGAATATTGTATTTTATTATCATACTGGACAAAAATGTTGTATATTTTAATGTCGTATAACAAGGTCGAAAGTGAACCAATGTAAAGATATTGATTCTAGAGGTGGTTTCACGAATCAACATCGTATGAGATGGATGTGAACCGATGTGAAGAGATTGATTTTGGGCTTGAACCTTGGGAGGTTGCCTACGTACCCAGCCTGGAAGGCAAGGATCAAAGTTCGCATAGTTCAATTAAAGAATGAATTAATGATCAAGTTGTTCTTGGGGACAACGACCTAAAAAATGATGTTGTTGGGACTTACACATGGTTAGTAGCCCAAAGAGAGTGTTATGGTTGAGGTTTTCTCTAAGATCACGTGAGTCATACTCAGTGTGAGAAACAATAGGTAACAACAACCTTAACGATGCATAGTTTAATGTCATGTAGGACATATGAAGGGACTATGCAGTTTAAAGTCTTGCAGTTAGGACTATTGGTGATGCATAGTTTAATGTCATGTAGCAGGGAAAAAATACAGTTTAATGTCATGTAAGACATATCAAGGACTTTCTGTACAGTTTAGCATCATTTAGTTAGGACTATGGGGACAATATAGTTTAACGTCATGTTGGAAAAAAGGGGGACTGTGCAGTTTAATGTCATGCAGTGAGGACAAAAGGGTACATCATTTAACATCATGTTGGATGTATTAGGGAATTTTTCACAGTTTAACGTCATGTTGTATGAAAAAAAGGGACAATACGGTTTAGCGTCATGTTGGACGAAAGTTCGAATAGTTTAAGGTCATATGCATGGACCGTGGATGGTGCAGTTTAATGTCATGTTGGACGGTGGTGCAGTTTAAGGTCATACAGTACCATTTATGTAGTTTAAGGTCATACAGGACCTAGTTGCAGTTTCAGGTCATACTGGACCATTTATGTAGTTTAAGGTCATTAAGGACCTAGTTGCAGTTTTAGGACATATTGGACCATTTATGTAGTTTAAGGTCATATAGGACCTAGTTGCAGTTTAAGGTCATACTGGACCATTTATGTAGTTTAAGGTCATACAGGACCTAGTTGCAGTTTAAGGTCATACTAGACCATTTATGTAGTTTAAGGTCATACAGGACCTAGTTGCAGTTTAAGGTCATATTGGACCAAGGTGTAATATATTTTCTGTTTATACAAAATACGTCTTCAAAAATCTGGCATTGGTTGGAGTAGTGATGAGTTCTCCATCCATCGAGATTAATGAATAAGCTCCATTGGAGTAGACCCTATGTATTGAGTAAGGTCCTTCCCATTTTGGCTCAAGCTTGGGAGGTTTCTTTCCTGGTATCATTGGAGTTCTGAGAACTAATACCAATTCTCCCTGAGTGAATGAACGAAGATGAACTTTTTTGTTAAAAGCTCGTGCTATTCGATTCTGACAGACTTCCAAGTGGTGCAAAGTGCATAAAATTTTATCATATAACTGTTCCAATTCATTCAATCACTTTTGATATTGTTTATCTATAGATGATTGATCAAAAATGGAAACTCTGAGCGAGGGTAGTTGAACTTCAATGGGAAAGACTGCTTCTGTTCCATATACCAATGAATATGGAGTTGACCGAGTTACAGTGCGGGTGGTAGTCTGATAAGCCCATAAAGCATGAAACAGTTTATTAGGCCATGACTTCTTATATTTATCCACCATATTTTGCAGTATATTTGACAGAGTCTTGTTGAAAGCTTCTATCTGGCCATTGGCCGCTGCATGATACTGAGATGAATGGTTGGATTTGATGTTGTATTCTTGATACAACTTCTTCACCTCGGATGAACAGAAGTTGGTGCCATTGTCCGTCAATATGGTATGAGGGATACCAAATCTGGTAATGATGTTAGACTTGATGAATCTAACAATGCATTTAGAACTGACTTCCTTGAGAGGTATTGCCTCTGCCCATTTGGAAAAAGAAGTCAGTAGCAGTAAGAATGTACTTAAACTGCTTGGCCGTAGCCGAAGGGTAAAGTCCCCCCACATTCATTCCCCATGTGGAAAATGGCCATGAGTATTTAGCTATATGAAGATACTATGGAGGTTGATAAATTAAGTTGGCATGTACTTGGCATGAATGACACTTCTTTGTGAAATCAACACAATCTTGTATCATTGAAGGCCAAAAGTATCCAAGCCTTCAAATTTGATCAGACAGTCTATGTCCAGACTGGTGGGCACCACATACTCCTACATGAACTTCTTTCATGACATCCATTGTCTCTTCACCATCAATTCATCTGAAGAGAACTCCATCAAAACCACATTTGTAGAGAATTTTCTCTAGGTGATCTGGGCTATCATAAAGAGTAAAATTGACCACACGTCGCTGGATTTGTTATTTCTCGGCTCTATCAGGTGGAAGTGTTCCATTTGGAAGGTATTCCCTAATAGGTGACATCCATCCTATAGTATGACTATACGGTTCAGGAATGGGACTAATTTCTTTAATTTCCTCTATTCTAATTCAAACATAAGGTGAAATTGCACGACGGTGGGCAATACTGATTGTTGTCTCGTCCTGATTTGGATCTTCTAGAGTTGTGGCTATATTATCCAGTGCATCAGCTTGAGAATTTTGTGATCTTGGGACATAAGAAAATTTCGGTTCCAAAGGGAATTCTGCCATTAACTCTCTGGCGTAATCATATAAAGGTATTAGTTCTTCTTTTCTGATGGCATAATCCCCATTGACTTGTTTGATTACCAGGTCTGAATCACCTTTCACCTTTGAGTGATTCACTTGTGCTTGAAGCGCTAATTCCAAGCCTATGATGAGATCTTGGTATTATGATTCATTATTGGTACCACCTTCCCACAATATGAAGGAATAAGGTAACACTACCTTTTCTGGAGAAACGAGCACAATTCCTAAGACAACATGGTTGAATTTAGGATTTTCCATTTTCCACCCTGTTGGACTTCTGGAAGAACCATCAAAATACATTTCCCATGCTTGAGGACTTTCTTGAATAGAGAAGACTTCCTCATCAGGGAGTTCAATATTTTAAGATTTGTCTTCTACTAAAGGGTGTTTAGCTAGGAAATCAGCCATATCTTGGCCCTTTATCACCTTTTGAGACACATAATGAATGTCGAATTGCTGCAAAATAACTGCCCACCTTGCCAGACATCCTATAAGCATTGGACAAGTAAGAATGAATTTGAGCGGGTTATTGCGAGATACCAATTAGACCTCGTGATGTTGCAGGTAGTGTCTCAACTTCTGAACTACAAAGATTAATGCCAGGCAGCACTTCTCAATACTTGAATACCAAGTTTCTGCTTCAATCATAGTTCGACTGAGATATTAGAGGCTGTTTTCATTCCCAAAATCATTCTTTTGAGCAAGAAAGGCACCCAATGATCTCTCTAGGGATGTTACGTAGAGGATAATTGGTCTTCCTTCAACAGGTGGCATGAGTACTGGTGGACTCAAGAAGTATTTCTTGAGAATATCGAATGCTTCTTGAAATTCATCAGTCCACTGGTAAGTGACTCCCTTCTTCATCAATTTGGTGAAGGGTAAACTTTTGCCTGCTAAATTGGCAATGAAACACCGAATATAGGATAAGTGTCCTTGAATTCCTCTTAATTCTTTCAAATTTCGAGGAGGTGACATACCAAGAATTGACTTGGTCTTCTCAGGATCAACATCAATACAACGATGGCGTACAACAAAGCAGAGAAATTTTCATGAGGTTACCCCAAAAGCACATTTTAAGGGGTTCATCTTCAAATTATGTTGTCGAAGCTTGCGGAATATGACTTCCAAATCAGCCAAGGGATTATAACATTGTTTGGATTTAACCACCAAATTGTCTATAAAGCATTCAACAAACTTCCCTAAGAAGGGTTTGAAGATACGATGCATGGCACGCTGATATGTTGCACCTGCATTCTTTAAGCCAAAGGGCATTACCCGGTAGCAAAACACACACTGAGGGGCTCTGAAGGCTGTGGATTCTTCATCTTCTGGGTCCATTCAGATTTGATTATATCCGGAATATCCATCCATGAAGGAAAGTGCTTCATAGACAGTTGTTGCATCAATTAAAAGTTATGTAATCGGAACTGGGAAATCATCCTTAGGACAATGCCGATTAAGATCTCTAAAATTGATGGAAACTCTAATTTGTACATTCTTCTTCTTTACAAGGACAATATTATCCAACCACTTAGGATACTGAACTTCTCTGAAGAAGTTATCTTTGATAAGCTTATCCACTTTAGCTTCAATTTTGGAAGCATAAGTTGGGTGTGTTCTTCTCGCGGCTTGCTGAAATCCTCGATGTTCTTCTGATAAACCCAAATGATGAGTAGCAACATCAGGATCAAGCCCGGGCATTTATGTATAGTTACAAGCAAATATATCTCTATTTTTCTTTAGAAAATAAATATACATCTCCTGATCATCAAGAGTCATGGCCGCACTGATTAAAGTGGGGTGTGGATCTTCTTTTGTACCCAGATTTATTTCTCTGAGTTCATCCATAGTGGTAGAGATACCCTCTTCAAATGCTGGAGGAGCATCTCTGAGATCATCCACTTCTTCTTCATCATGTATTATTTCTTCCGTTTATACTTGCATAGTAGATGATAAAGCAGAATTTTCATGATCAGAAGAGATTTCAAAATTTTCATATCTTGAAGAAGAAGCTTCCATTTCCGACCCGATTGATGATGAAGGGTCTTCTTTGGGTAATAAAGAGGGGATGATGGATTAAGAATCGACATCATTGTTCACCTCTGATGTTACTATAACTTCTTCTGAACTGGTTGGAAAAGTATAGACTTGTTAGATTTCAATAGATGAAATGAAGACATCACTATTTGTGCTTTCATTACTTCTTGGTGGGTTACCAATTTATCCCATGTTGTCTGACTCAATTGTCGTAATGACATTATGGATCTTTCCATAAGAGTATATTGATTTGGGTCTATCTTGTCAATTTGACTGATATGCAACACATAATCTATACTCACATGTGTAAATGGATTTACTGGAATCTTCTCCAAACCATATGGAGCATTAACTTTGGTAATCTTCTTTGTTGTGGATTTCTTCCTTCCCTTCATGTGATAGAATTCCGCCTCAATGTATTGAGAATCACATGTCTTGAATGGGGCCTTATCACCATACAATGTCCCAACTTGACCACCAAAACAAAATTTGAGACATTGATGGTAGTATGAAGGGATAGCTGCATGTTGATGTAGCCAGGGTCTTCTAAGCAAGATGTTGAAGGCTGAGTCTTGATAAACAACCATGAAATCTGAATTGGACACAAGATCTTCAAACTGAGTTCTGAGTGTAACTTTTCCCATTGGTTCTTGTTCATTTTTATCATATCCTTCTAACATCATGGTAGAAGGAGATAAATCAGATTCTGTGAGGCCTAATCAACGAAGTGTACGAATGGGCATGAGGTTGACTCCTAAACCATTGTAAATGAAAGCTCTTTGGACTTCTACGCCATTGACCTTGCCAGATAATTACAAAGGACTAATATGTCCATGCACAACATCATCTTCATATTCATCAGTAAAAGATATTATTTCATGGAATTCTGCTGGATTATTCTCAATGTGATAGACTTCAACTGCAGCAATTTCAGTTTCAAACTCTTGAGGACTTGACAAAGCCTCGATGAGTGCTTCCCGAAGATCTTTTGACAGATTCAGAGCATGCATAATTGATAACTTCTATGGTACTTGGGCCAGGTCTTTCAATATATCATACTTTTGATCCAGAGGTCTACGTTTCCCAATAGGAATATGTGGTTTAGAAGGTACCTTGGAAGCAGATGCTTTGGAAGTTGATGCATCTTGTATCGGGATAGGAGTTGGCAATATTCCTTGTTTTGGAATATTAGACCGATTAGATCCATTTACTTGCTGAGAGGAAGAATATGGAACTGTCAACAGGTCTTACAAAATAATTGTGTCAGGACTGAATTTTCTATTGGTAGAAGAACTTTCTTATTCTTGTTGAGCTCTCTAAAGGGATCTACCATGAGTTTCTCTTGCGTACACAGTTCTAACAGGGGTAGAATTGGAGTAGTAGATTCTGAAAGATCCACACCTTCCTCTGTATCCTGAGAATCTGGAACATCCTCTGATTCCCTTGTTTGATACAGGGAATTTAGGCTCATCGAAATCGAAACTGCTACTGGCATATGGATCTATTAATTGAATCATATTAACAGAACCGAAGATTAACTCTTCATCTGATGAAGACTCTGCCTGATTAGCCTGTTTAGGCTATGCTGTTTGGCGGGGGGGTGCCAGTGGCTTTGAAGTAGATGGAATGAAGTATACTAGAGTCAAAGAAAACTTAGGCTTTGACACATACTCATCTTCTTATTATTGTTTTTCTTTCTTTGAATCATGCCATTTCTTGGAGGACTTTCCCTCTGATGAAGAGTGTTTTACCGCAAAATTCATGGTAGAAGACACAATCGGTTTCTTTAATTGTGTTCACAAAATAGCATGAGTTCGGTTGATTGTATTTCTGACCATCCAATAATCATACCTCGGTGTATTTTTTCTTTTTTACTTCTTGCCATTCGCCTTCCTCCTCTGGAACTGTAGCAGTAACACATGCTACCTGAGATGAAGAACATTTCAGTTTGACTTGTCCCAAGTCGACCATATTTTGAAGGAGGTCTTTGAAGACAAAACACTCCTGGATGGGATGCCCCAACATTTGATGATAGGAGAAATAATTGGGACGGTCTTCATCTCCTTTGTTGTTTGGCCTCTTGGGCATTGGAAATTGAACCATATTATTTTCCAGAGCTGAAATGAAGTAACCAGGAACTTGTTCATTTCGGGAAGAGTATGTTTTGTTCTTCATATCCTCAAATTGTTTTCGTCTTTGATCTCTGTGATCATCTGGAAGAAACGGCCTTTGTTGTTGGTGCTCAGGAGGTGGAGCCCTTCGAGAAGATTAATGTTTTGAAGTAGAAACATGTACAGGTTCTTATTTAAGCATAACTGTAGCAGTTTCTGCTTTACCCATTCTCCTTCCTGGAGCTGATGGAATTACACAAGATTTAGCCTTAGCCTGTATAAGGGAATCTTCAATCTGCTGAGCGATTGAAGTAAGGTCTCGAAACCCTCCTGCGTATTTCACAGGGATCAACAGTGTGCATAACTCGTCATGCAAATTCGCCACACATATTGGAAACAATTCTTCTTGAGGGAGTTCTAATCTTAGGGAATATGTTAATCCCTTCCAGCGAGCAATGAAATCTGAGACCCTTTCATTCTCCCTTTTCTTACAGTTTGTAAGATCAAAAACTATTGTCTTTGGAAAAGTTGATCTGAACTGAAGAAGGAATTGTTGACGGAGATCTTCACATCCAGTAATTGACCAGGATTACAAGCTTGTATATCAGACAAAGGATGGTCCTTGCAAAGTCCGTATGAAGCATCTGAGTTTTACTGCTTCTTGCTGCTCCGGAGTTCCCATCATAGGACCACAACAAGACACGTAATGTGTCAAATGCTGTTCAGGGTCTCCTAATCCATTGAAAATAGGGAATACAGGGTTTCCATAATTGGATGGAGGAGAGATTGAATCTTCCCATTTAGGGTAAACTTTCTTTTCTGTTTGAACCTGTGCATGTTTCCCTTCCATAGTTTCTAATCGAGCTGTTAATGACTCAATAGTAGTTATTAACTTTTGAGAAACATCCGGTTGAACTTGGACTTGGGTAGGTGCAATGACTGGAGCTTGGACAGATGTGGTGGTTTGTGCTGCAACTAATGGTAGCACTGCCAACTGTTGTTGCACTTGACCCATAGGATTAGACCTGTGATGGTATACGAATAGAGGAGGATATTCTTGATCCATCTCAGTAGCTAAAACAAATTCCTTTGGCTGACTGACTCCAGCACGCTTAAGAAGAAGACTACTCTGAAGTAGTTCTGCATTCAACCTTCTTAATTCCTTCATTTCTTCCTCCTGTTGTGCAAACCTTTCTCTAGTGAGAGGGATTGGCCTTCTCCAAAGGAAGGATATGTAACCTGATTATTTCCCCTCCCTTTGTTGGATCCTTTTCGGAGAGGGGGAAGTGGGTTAATCGAAGGATTACCTAGGTTCTGAGTAACCCTTTGATTTTGTGTATGAACACCTTCTTCATTTGTGTCAGTCCGTACATCTTCTTGAGCAGGAACCTCATCATCTGAGTCCACTGAGTGAGCCTCATCTGGTGGATCAGCAACAACGGCATTGATGACATTGATTGATGCATAACGCATCTCATCCCTTCTATCATCATTTCTATGATATTGTCTTCTTCCATGTCTTTGATGGGACATTTCCTTTTGTTGATTCGATCCATCAGGAGCGTCTTGACGAACCGTAATTTGGATAGAATATCCTGATAATTTGGCCCTTCGTTCCTCTTGTGGCTTCTTCCCCCAACCGAGAAAATACCGACTTTCTCTGAGGAGGGGATTGATGATTTGAAAAAGTCCCCAGTCCGGGTGGACTGGGGCTATTCCTGTTGTTCCTGCTCAACTCCTCGAATCCTATTTGTTGATTCCGAGGGTTTTTTTAAAAGATTCCCCAGTCTAGCAAGCTGGGGTGGCTCTTGACATGCTATGTTTGAGACTTTCTTAAAATCTCTCCTGATCTTGCAAACCTTAGTCTAGAAATTAGCTGGATGCATTATCCTGTATCCACTTTTATCACCTGGTTCAAAAGATCGTTGGATGATTTCAGACACTTCTGTCACTTGATGATGTTCTTTCTCTATACGAGAGGTCTGTTCAATATTCTCGTTTGCTTGATGCAGGAGTAATTAAACAACTTGTTCTCTGTATTCTTTATTTTGAGAGGAACTAGTTGAGGCCTGTTCTTGGGCAAGCTTTTGATTAAAAACAAATCCCATTGATTGTGGCCGGCCATGGGAAATAACATTGCATGAGACCATTTTAGGTGGGCTTTGCTGACTAGAGAGCACCGTGAAATTCAGTTCTCCATGAACACCCCATCATCTGACACGAATACCAGATGGGGAATTGGAAATTAACTGACTCAATTTTCTTAGTGTGCCAAGGAAGGAATGTTAAAGGGATCTCTACTGCTTTTCAGCCTTCAGATATCGAGAGACAGATAGAGATTCCAAATCAATCTGACGTTGTAACCCTTCTATTATCTTAAGATGATTTTCATATTCATCATAAGATAATAATTTCTTTTTCAACTGACAAATAGTTTTCCATATGTTGATACGAATATCATGAATTCCATCTTCCATCAACATTTCTGGAATGTCATACTGAGAGTCAACCAGAGGCCAAAACATGACTGGCACTTCACCATTTTCCAGTTGTTTTCTCATGTTCATCATTTCCTCTTTGTCATTTGATGAATATTATTCTACCTGATTTGACCATAGTTGGTGTTTCCTTGTTGATTCATCGGATTCAACAAGATTGCAAGAGAAATAATTTATCAACCTAGAAGATGCATGACTTAGGGGTGGTTCGGAGAATGACCTACACCCAAGGATTTCTTCTGATTGAGAATGTATTTCACCTGCTAGCGATGAAGCATCAGACATGACTGGTTTTGCATTTTCAAGTGCCTTAAGATAAGAGGGCTTTCTCGGCACTACATTGTCCACTGGATCATTTTCTTGGAAATGTGAATCACTACTGAAGAGAGGACTTTTGCAGCGAAATTCTTCATCATGGGGAGGACCACCATGGTGGATTATAGAAAAATATGAGATCTCTTTCTCCTTTGTCTTCTGACCACACAGAGGGTTCCTGTGGCTCTCATCTGAAGATGAAACTTCAAGATCAACTGAATTGTCATGAAGCAAGCCTTCATGAGGAAGTGTCTGTTTAAGACCTTCGGAATTAATATTCCCACTATTGGGAAATGAGGGAGTAGAATCTTGAATTCCAACAGATAACTGTCTGAGGGATTCAAGAACTCCAACATCATGCAAGGCCTTGTTACAGATTGGCTCTTGATCTCTTGACTGTGCTTGGTGGGTATTTTTCTTAGATGCCTTCTTACTCGCTTTGGAAACCACTTGTTGACGAAAGTGGCTGCTCTGAGTAGGTGTATGTGCCTGATCAGGAAATATGGTCCGGTTAGGATGATGATATCCACTCAAATCAGGTGTATGTACCTGACTTGGTTGTCCGTATGATATGGGGGAGTATGCCCCACAACCCTCTTGTACTGGAACAAATGTATGTGTCTGTTCCAGAGTGAATTGTTGATGTGTCACTCCACTGGTAGGGATAGATTTATGTGTCTTTCCCTGAGATGCTGCTGAAGCTGTTATAATATCCTGGCAGGCATCCAGAATATGAACAGGTATTTCCTTCTTCTCTTTCACCATTGATAGAATATGCATGGTGACTTAAACTGCTGTAACGAGGATATACAACCATTCCGGGCTTGGAGTAGGTGTATGTTCCTACTCATGTCCCCCTTTTCCTGTCAGTGGATCCTAACAGTACTCAAGTGTGGGGGCAGAGAGTTGATTCTGCCTCTTATTTGTTGTCGGGGCTTTCCGACTAACTTCTCCTAATGCTACCAAGCGAGACTATTGGTAGGCTTGATTAGTACTAGCAGGTGTATGTGCATATTGATTACACTTCGCCGAATGTAGTTGATGAGATCCATCATATGTATTCAGACGATTCTACTAACTAGCTGACGATGTATAAACAGGTGTATGTTCCTGCCTATAGTACTCCGCCGGAATTTCCTGGAGGGATTGGCGTGATGCTGCCAAATGAGTCTGCTGGACAGCGGAATTAAAACGGGCAGGTGTGTGTGCCTGCTTGTTTCTTGCCACCAAGTTAGGTTGGTGGACTTCTCTGGAGATGGAAGAGATGAGAACCTTCTCTCTGTTGACTGGATTCCACCTCTGGCAGTTCGTCTTCCCTGATCGGGTTCAAGGAACCTGAGCTGAATGCCTGGAGTCGGTACCCTCATCATGTTGAGGGCGCACTGTCGCACGAGTCTGGCAGCGATTGTTGATAGGAGCCCTCAGGAAGGACTCCTTATTCTTTGATTTAAGGCCCTGATGGACCTTCTCATTCACCTCCCCAGAATATGGGAGTGAATGGTGATTGTGTTCCGGGGATAACGACCCGAAATGGTTGGAGATGGTAGTCAGCATCGCCTGCTTCTTAATCACTGGTCGTCGTTTTCTGGACGACCGGTGTGAGTTGTTCAATTGGTGTGCTTGTCAGGCAGCCTCCAGAGTTGGGATGGTACCGTGTTGATGGTACTCTTTAACCAGCGCATTTGATACCCAGAGTTGAAGACACTGAGTAGGTGATGTCATCCTCAGAGTGGACGACGATCCAATATGAGTAGCAGTAGTGGAATTTACAGTAGCATTATTCACAGGTGTGAA